>OZ020611.1:44141628-45341628 GCA_963971575.1 Liopterus haemorrhoidalis | reverse complement strand
GTACATATTTCAAATATTTTCTAATATTTCAAATATTTCCATAGTATTTCAAATCTTTCCTACCATTTCAAATCTTCCCTAGTATTTCAAATATTCCCTAGTATTACAAATATTCCTTAGTGTTTCAAATATCTTCCTAAAATAATCGGATCCCAACGCCTAGATAGGCGTATAAGGGGCAGAGAAGGTAAGTTCTCCATTTCTAGGTCACCGATATTAAAGCCACGCGGTCAGTGTGACGTTTCGACCGGTCCTATTATCTCTGTGCAACCATGTATTCATTTTAAGTATTAAATACTTGAGGCTGAGTCGACTCCAGAACTGACGTTACAATATCGAAAAATAAAAATTCGATGGAGGTAGGAGGATTCGATCCCGCGTCTCTGTGCTTCGTAGACAACCATCTTACCACGGAGCCACGACGACTCTATTTATTATTATATGCAGTAATTTCAAGAATTTTATTTGCAGTAAAAACAATTACATATCTAACCCAGTTCTAAACAAATAATACCTTATATCCCGCCTTTTAAATTATGTAATTGTAGCAATAACTTATATTTACTTACAGTTATACAGTATAGTAACACTTTCTATTTTTGACTTTAGTCAACCTTTGCCCATTTACGATAATGAAAAGTATCTTTTAATAGATACCTTTTGTATAAATATTATGGAAATTATTTAATGTGATAAAAAATATAGTTATTTTTATATCGATATTGTGATACAGAACTTCAAGAATATCAGTGGCACAAAGATAAAATTACACCATTATCACAGATGATTTCTACTAAAACTGATGAAAAGAACAACTGTATTATACTACCAAATTATGTATATAATACACAGGGTTTAACTCAATGCAAAGCGTAAAAATTAATGAATACAGTATCCAGTTATTGTCAGATAATATAACTAAATATAGCACAAATACAGTAATACGCCAGTATGACATACATCATTAGGGTGACCAGATTTCAGTGAAGGGAAACCGGGACACAGGGAATAAAAAGAAGGTCCTCACCTCCCAGATCCAAGTGAAGAGCAAAAAAAGGTCCTCACCTCCCAGATCCAAGTGAAGAGCAAAAAAAAAAGATCCTCACCTCCCAGATCCAAGTGAAGAGCAAAAACAAAAAAAAAAGGATCTCGCCTCACACATTGACTAGTTGTAATATTTCTTTTCTTACAAATGCAGAATTATGTAAGAACGGGGACAATAGACCGTCCCGAAAACATTTTTTGGGACACCGGGACAATATACATAAAACCGGTACGGATGGTCACCCTATACATCATCAACATTTTAGTAGACGATAGAAAATACAGTATCCCCAACCCCCACAAATCATACACATTCTCTCCTTCTTTATTGTACTGTTTGACCTACGCTTTCTCCACGACTAATGGGTCATTTATGTGCAACCCGCAATCAGTCCCGTAAGGCGGGTTGCATACTTATACGACAATTGTTTACGACACGTCGACGACATGTCGCTTCATTTCCAGCACACGTACTTTTATGACGACTTGCACACCAAGCAGACACGTACCAGACGTGTCTTGCTGGTCCACATATATAGATAGTGTTTTTATCAGCTAACTCCCCGCCACGACTCACCAACAGTTGGGGCACGGATTTAAAAAATGAATTTAATACTTTAAATGACAAAACAAACAATAAACAAACGTTTTTTTTTTTAGATATAAATAAATCTAAACGACAACGCTTTACCCAAACCTTTTTACCCAAAGAGGTTAAACGAAAAATCTGAAAAACTTATAGGTAATGTACATTGATCTGAGCCGGACACTACGAGAGTAATTTTTAATCAGATTGCGTTTTTGAAAATATTGCAGTTTTTGTGTTTTTGAAAAAATTAATAATTTTTTAATTAATAGCTAAACTATCAGATCAATTCTGTAAAAATTTACTGTGTAGTAACGTTACTACAAGATAAAATATTATAAAAAATATAATGACTTTCATTCATGATAGTAACTGACCTTGCTCACAGGGACAAATTTTGTTACGATGATCATAGTATCTGAGTTACAGAATTGGTCTGTATGGCTAATAAAGTTATGGAATTTTTGTATCTATGTCTTCTTTTGAAATTAAAAATATAATAAAAAATTTTAACAGCTTCGAATCGAGTTCATGGATGTTAGCAGCCTACTGTTATTCGCTATGATTCAACGTTTTGTTTAAATTAGTTTAGTTTTTGTTTTTAATGAATTTTTTTTTTTTTTTTTATTTATTATTTTATTGGCCATTAGTCTTTCGACCATACTAACCAATTACAATATATTTAATTACATTATTTTAACAATAAAGACTTATTTATATATACATATATACATATATACATACAATGCATGCATACATGCACATATACCCACATTTGTTATTACATTTTAAAATTTTAATTCACAATGAACAACCAATAATACATAATTTATAATTTTTAGTAAATTTAATGTTAAATATTTAATCCGCAATTACTGACAAAATTTGCAATAGATAGGTATGATTTGGAATTAGCAAGTACATTGTTTATATTGTAAGGAGGTAGTAAATTTATCTTACGGAGGTTAATATTTAGTTGAACTCTTTGGTTGCGGTAAAGAGTTTTAATGAATTAAACAAGAATAAACCATTTTTAGGGGTGAAATATATTTATTTCAAATAACATATTGTAAATAAACAAAAATACGTTTTAAAATTGAAAAAATTAATCCTTTTATCAAATATACATATTTCTTATGCAATGAAAAAAAAATTTTTTGTAAAAAAATTTAAATTTTATTTTGACGAACTTTTCGCAGATTATTAAAATTTAGTTTAAAAAAATTAAATGGAAGCTCTTAGTACTAAAATATCGAATAAAATCGATTATTAGAAAAATATTTATCAATAAAAAATAATAATTTTCGACACCCAGCAGTCTGTTGGCTTCTTACACTTATTCAATACCTACAAAACCCTCGAAAAATGTGAAAATTCACACTTCACATCAATTTTTTCTTGAATGTGTCATATAATATTTCTCTCATAGTAGCGAAATTCTAGACCTTGTCTTCGAACTTTTTGAGTAGTCTGCCGTGTATGAAATACCCGTAGTTTGGGTACAGGTCACGTTTTACTCACGAGGTTTGTAATGTATTTTGTAGGAAAAAGGAAAGGAAATAACACGTATATCCACGGTACAGCTGTTTGATACGTATATAACTGAAGTTTTATCTGCGCACCTAGAGGTATATAACTGTAAGAATATCTATTCCATTTTGTCGATTTTTAATACAAAAAACAACCTAAGCAACTACAACAGAATATCCGCGATGAATTTTTGCAACATGCACATTAAAAATAAAATGTATACCCTTATTCTGTACATTTTTATACGGATGTAACATAAAAAAAAACTAACCAGATGTATGTGTTATAAGATAGGGTCTTAGGGTCTAACACAACCGTATAACTTAACGGTCGATATGACATTGTTAGGGGTAGATTTTGATTCGGGGGTCGATGAAAAAAGTTAATTAAAAACTACTAATATAATGTCTACACAGTTATATGTAAACATTATAACGTATATTACGGCCAGACTCCAGCGTTATATAGTTGGCATACGCCAGCGTCCGCTCAGCTCTCTGATCGGTCGCTAAAAACCTAAATGGGGAAAAATATGAAGTCCGTAACCACTGTGAAGTGACTCCAGTGGCTATCAGCTGTCCAGGGCAAGGTAGAAGGCCGCCAGCCCAGTCTAGAGGTAGATTTGACTATGCAGGGTGGTCCTGTAATTATCAATGTCGATGTGCGGCCTAAAATTTATACGGCGCCAGTCACTTCGCTTCTATTGCCCTAAATTCTGGAAGAAAAATAAAACCCCAGGGGAAGGAATAGAGTTCTCGTAATAGAAACACCAAAATTCTCAATAACTAAATTTATTAACAAAAAAATCAGTAACTAACAAATGGTAATAACAGAATAACTAATATTCGTTAAACGAATATTCAATACGCAAAATCTATAAACAAAGTAAATTATTCACTAAATGAATACTCAATACGCAAAATCTATAAACAAAATAAATTATTCACTAAACGAATACTCAATACGCAAAATCTATAAACAAAATAAATATTATTATTCGCACAGCGAATACTCAATAAGCAAAATTTTATAACCAAAATATTAATAATTACAAGATCAATGACTAGTTAAACATTCCCTTTTTAGCTCGGAGTACGACAAAGTTAATACAAAAAAATAAATTATTTAATCTACGAGCAAAATATCTAAGTTAAATCCAAAATTTTAGAAACTAAGTACTCACGAGTGGCCAAAGGAAATTAAACAACTGAATCCTTAACCGGTAATTAATTACAATTTAAACTAACAACTGAATTACTTGTGATGCGGTATAAATACCCAGTAACATGTGATTGGATTACTTATGCTACAACTGCCCTAGGGCTGCGTGAAGTTTTGCACAGGAATATTATACCACAGTGATTAATTACGTTGAAAAATGGTAACGGTATTCCGGTTGGCAATACCGTTAGGAAATATCCGGAAGAATTTTAGAATCGGAAAGCCAGCGCTTGTTCAAAACCCGATTTAAATTTTTACTATACTTCTAGCTCGCCTTAACTTTAATGAAAACCCAGCCAGTCTAGTGGCCTCGAAGTCGCGGTGATAAAATATCCAAGGAGGCCAAGAGACTGACTCTCAAAATCCTCTCAAATCCCTTGAAAACCCGTAGTACGTTAACACAAAAAAAATCTCTAACGAGATGAAAAAAAAAGTTAACGTACCACCCAACCCCACACGGCTCTACGGAAATATAACTTTAAACAAACAACTAAATTACTGAAAAATTAGGTGAGGCCTGGCCGATGATGATAATAAAAAAAAAGAAATGCTTGTGGCTGAGGTTCTGCCCGACTGAAGCTAACGTTAATCCACCCAAATCAAATACAAAGACCGACCCTTGATAACGTGAAAAAGCAGTTAACACGAATACCCGGCCAGGGAATATTCACAGAGAGGGGTTAAACCCATGTGTTTGAGAACTAATTCACAACCTCGAGTTATCAAGGGGATAAAAGAATGTTGACTTACGGACAGACTGAATCTACAATTAAATAAACTAATTCAACCCTGAGCGAGACTGCTCTGACTAACTACGCGCCCCAACACGATTCAGCGCGTCCAACTTATTGTAGCTTAGGGCCTTAGGACGTAGAAAATATATGCTTCACAATAGGGGTGGCACCATGTGCTCACTCAACTCAAAATACAAGTACAATACATACACATTCATAAAAATGGCCAAAATTATCAGTGTGTACCCAAAAACATCTATACGGGGACGTATTACGCCTCAACACAACCTGGAGGTCCGATACGCCACACTCATAAAGATATTTTTGTTACAAATCATCAAACAAATATCATAAATTAGTACTCATCTGAGTTGCAGACAAAAACAATCTCCCTGTTTCCACGGCTAGATACAATAAGTAGGTTATGTACTCTCTGGACGGTGATGTAGTTTTAAGGTTCCGCTACAAGGTGCTTATTCCTTTGCGACCGGTTGAATACTCGGATAACTTCAGAAATTATTCCTCCAGCCGATATATACTCTCAAATAGGCACAACTGTGCAAATTTTTTGCCTCTATCGTACCGCCACTGTATGAATAACAGTTAAAAATACAATTAGTGAAACTGGAGACCATACAACAGTTTCGCGTGCGGAAATAAAAGAAAGGTGATACCTTACCTCGTGGTCGGTGGCTTAAATGGTTTTCTTAAACTCCGAACTTTTGATCAGAAAAGAAAATTCTCATCCGGATATCTCCGTGTCTTCCCTACGAAGACAGTATAACGCCAAGCAGTCTCCGCAAAAACGAATTCCGTGTTGCCTTCAATTTCCTCTAGGCTTATACATGGAAGTTTCACTGCACGTGCCGTTAGTTTTTCTTTCTGGTCAAATTTTTCTGATAACACCACTGTTCGTAAGTTTAAGAGAGCCCAAAAAGCGGCTTCCCATCTGTTTTATAACCTTTTCTTTACCCCCCTACCGGGCTTACCACGCGCGCATCCGATATCTGCCATGAAGGTAGCCCACAATATGTACTCGTAGAAACGTTGTGATTGAATATCCCCAAGAAGTGTTTATTATTCTGGATTATAAATTCTTGTTCTCTTTTCTTTTTGTATATAAGGTAGGTGTATCATTCAAACATATTCCGCACGCTAACTATTGTACTTTCCAGGTTTCCACGACGTATATATCCCAAAACAGGTTAAATAGAAATGTCAAAAACAATTAACCTCAAAATTAAGTGACATCTCTAGTATGTTTTTGCATTCGGAAGCAGATGCGGTGCTTGTTGTCATAAATGCTGTCCTCTAAGTGGGTTGACAGGACCTATTCAGTTGGTTTTGCACAAAATTACCCCATACTGTATCCTTTTATAAGCTTAGAATAAGTTTTCCGTACGAAGGTAGGTTATCGTCTAACTAGATTTTAAAGCGCTGTGTTTCGGCTAGGATAGCCCGTAACAACTCCCCCTTTGCTTAAAAGAGACGGAGTCACTCTGACTCCGTGTCTTCTGGATGGCCCCTTAGATCCTTGGCGTGCCATACGCCACAGGATTTTCCATCCTCTCTATTAAGTTCATAAGTCCATGGTGACAATTTTCTTTTTATCCAAAATGGTCCGACGTACTTCGGTGCCAAAGCAGCGCTAACATGTTTCGCCGCATTGGAGAGTATGTAATTCCGTCTCCACACACGGTCGCCTATCGCGTACTGGATGTCTCGACGTCTCAAATCATAACGCCGTTTACTATTTTCTGAAGACCTTTTCAGGCGTTCCCGCACCTGGGTGTATATCTCCCGAAATACCTTCTGACGTTCTTCCTTATTACTGGGTGTCTCCATTTCCTCTGGAACCCTGTCCACACATTCTTCTGGAAATCCAATCTCCCTTCCAAAGTTGACAAAATACGGTGTCATTCTAGTGCTTTCATGGACGGACGTTCGTATCGCACAAGATACCTTCTGCAGGTTATCTTCCCACTTCCGCTGGTCTTGGTCGAGGTAGGATCGTATTCCTTGCTTCAACGTCGAGTGTACTCGTTCGACCACATTCGCTTGCGCATGATAGTTAGCGTTGTATCGGAGGCGCACGTTATACGTCGCAGCCAAACGACGGAACTCCTTACTTCGGAATTGCGTTCCGTTGTCCAATAATATTGACTCGGGGCTTCCAAACAGCAGAAACACTCCATTCTCTAGCAGTTTAACAATGCTGGGCGCGGTGGCCTTCCGCATAGGGAAAGTCAACACGAACTTACTAAACACATCTATCACTGTGAAGATATATTGATACCCAGAGGTTGATCTGGTCATCGGACCTACGATATCCACGCTTATCTGCTGCCATGGGCGCTCTACGACTCGCCGCGGCATCATCAATCCGACTGGCGGTTTTCTCTCTACTTTACTTTCCAAACAAGTGGTACAGCGATGTATATAGCGGACTACGTCCGCTCTCATGAATGGCCAATAATAATGCTGAATTAGTCGACAATACGTTTTATAAACGCCTAAGTGTCCTGAGGTCGGTGCGTCATGCATCCGTTGAAGTATCTCTTTACGCTCCGGACGAGGAATCACGCGTTTCCAATTCTCCGCTTCGGTTAACAGGCCGGGATTAGGATGCCGGTAGTAGTGGTACAATTTACCTTCTTCCAGGCGCCATGCCGGAAACTTGCGAGGGTTTTCTTCGACTTTCCGACACATCTTTGTGTACCACGCACAAGGGGGTTGTCCTTCGGTGTTGACGTCGGCAGTAACACTGTCGAGTACTGGTACTCCTCGGCTCAAGGCGTCGGGTACATGGTGATCTCTCCCCTTACGGTGGATAATTTTAAAGTCGAATTGTTGTAGTCTCAGAGCCCATCTCGCTAGTCGTCCACACGGATCCTTTAGGTTATGAAGCCAGCACAAGCTGTGATGATCCGTGATCACTGTAAAGTGCGATCCTTCGATGTACGGACGTAATTTCTCTACTGCCCATAACACAGCCAGACACTCCCTCTCCGTGGTGGTGTACGCCCGTTCTAATCGCGTAAGCGATTTGCTGAGGTAGCATACTACCTTCTCGCCTTCAGGGGTGTTTTGCGAGAGCACGGCACCAAGTCCGTATCCAGAGGCGTCGGTCTGTATTATGAATGGTAGTGAAAAGTCCGGACAGCATAGGATCGGAGCGGTGATCAGGTGTTGTTTGATGCGGTTCCACGATTGCTTACATGCGTCGTCCCATTGAAATCGGATGCCCTTTCGGGTTAGCCGATTGAGTGGCGCACAAATGTCTGAATATGTAGGTATGAAACGTTTGTACCAACCAGCAACGCCCAGCATTCTGCGTACTTCGACTGCGGTGGTGGGTTGTGGGATTTTCAGCATGGCCGAGACCTTATCCGGGTCGACGGCCAGTCCACCTTGGTTCACCACGTAGCCTAGGTACTTCAGTTCTGGTACTACAAACGCACATTTGTCTTTGTTCAGCGTGAAACCAGCGTCTAGCAATCTTTTCAATACTTCTCCTAAAATTTCCAGGTGTTTCTCAAAGTTATCCGCGATTATGATGATGTCGTCGAGATATTTGAACACGTGCGGTTCTAACTCGGGTCCTAATACGGTATCTATTAATTTCTGAAACGTGGCGGGAGCACTGTGTAGTCCGAACGCTAACCTCTTAAACTGCCATAAACCCCTTCCGGGCACTGTGAATGCGGTATACTTCTTTGAACTCTCAGTTAACGGGATGTTCCAATACGCTGACTTTATGTCCAGGCTGGAGATGTACCTCGCGTTCTTCAATCTGTCTAAGATGCTCGTGATGTAAGGTAGTGGGTAGGCATCGCGCCTAGTGACAGCGTTTACCTTGCGGAAGTCGACGCAGAAGCGCCAAGATTGATCCTTTTTCTTCACCATCAGCACCGGCGACGACCAATCCGAATTCGATCGTTCGATAACGCCTTCTTCTGCCATCTCGGTGACTTGCCTGTCAATTTCTCGCTGTATCGCCGGAGAGACCGGATAGTAGCGTTGTTTAATCGGCGGTTGGTGCGGATCCAGCAAGCTGATCTGATGTTCTATTTGGTCCGTACAGCCTATACCTTTCTTCATACTATTGAAGTGTTTAGAAACCAGTTCATCAATTCTTCCACGTTGATCCTCGTTCATCCTCATTTCGGGCATTTCCAGGGCGCTCAGGTCTATCCTGGCCGTATCTTCTAATCGGCTAAAATGCCATCTGCCGCTGCGCAGGTCTGGCACAATTCCAAACTGCCGGAAGAAATCAACCCCCAATATTAAGGTGTGTGCCATCTCAGGCACCACTATGGCTTCTATCCATGCGGTGTGTCCTTCTATCGTACATGGTAACTGGACAACACCAGCTATTTCCAGACGGTGCCCACTGGCGACCGTACATGAGGAAATATGTTTCGTTTTATCTAAATGGAAACCAGCATTCTGCAATAAAGCCCAACCGCGTTTCCCAAGAACGGTTCGGGTTGCTCCGCTGTCTAACAATCCTAAAATTCTGTAACCTAAGATCTCAATTTCTAGATAAGGTCGCTCGTCGCTCCGGGCGTTAGCTATTATGTAATCCAAAATCGGGTTTATAGAGGTTGCGTCGGACGGAGACCGATCGTTTATCCGCCACGCTGTTCTTTTCCCGGATTCTGCTTCGGGCCACTGGACCCTCTTGGATTGCATCTAGGACATGTGTACTTCGTTACGCCTGGAGTATGACACGTATAGCACTTCCTGATTGGGCGTTGTGGGCACGCTGCCGCTCGATGTCCCGGTTCTTGGCAGTTAAAACACGTGAGAATCCGGCCTTGTGGTCGTATTTCTTGTAACTCCGCTGATTGCGGGTGTTGTGTTCCTCGGGAACTCCCGGCCACATAGGCCAAATCCGGTTCTAACGGCGTCCGATTCCTCGGGGTCGTGATGCTAGCTGGCTGCCAGTTGGTGTGTGCTCGTTCTATACGGCGGCATACTTCCAGGAGGCGACGTACAGATTCCACTTCGTCCAACAGAAACATCCCATCTTTGTATCGGGCGTGAAGGTTGCGGACAACGATCTTCAACTTACTTATCTCAGGCAAAGGTGTGCTCAATCTTTTGAACAACGACTCCATGATCGCTAAATAGATGTCAATTGACTCGTCGACTCCTTGCCGGCGGGCGCGGATCTCATCGTACAGCTGGTCGTCGTAATCGATTGGTACGAAGACGGTACGTAATTGATGTACGAGGTCGTGCCAATCTAAGAAGTTCTGGCGTTGTGCTCGGTACCATATCAATGCCTTGCCAGTGAACAGATCCAATGCTGAGGCGAATAGTTGTTGTCTCGATACGTTCCGTGCGCTGCGCAATTCTTCCACGCGCTCTAGGAATGCACTCAACGACATCTCCTTTTGATCTCCGCTGAACTTTAAGTTCCATTGAGCTGGCGGGATACTCTTGGTTCGCCACGGCTTAACTGGTGGGGTTTCTTCCTCTTCGGTCTCGAGCGAGCTCTCCTCTGATGGACTGAGGTCGGCCCTAGAGGCATCGAGGTCCCCGATAATCGTTCTCTTAGGAGTTGAGGTAATTCTTCGCGCGCGCGTCTTGCGATTTATCGTCGTCCAGATGGTTACGAGACGTACTAATAACCGCGACTGTATCGACTTGTTTTCCGCTGATAATGCGGCCATACGGCCGATTCGCGTACCACAATGTGCAACGCGACTCGAGATCCTTTGGAAATCACGAGTCCTCCGGTCTCCTGAGAATGCTTCAATTACCGTTGTAAGTTCCCGAAGGGTATTTTCCACGCCAGTTTGATCCGTTTCGAAGGTGAAAGGGTACTTAGGAAGTCGAAAAGACGTTCCTGATTTCACGAGCGACATCATGTTTTGCAGCAATTCCCGTCGTAAATGAGCGTCCTCGCCGTCGCTGTCCTGTAGTCCGTAGACCGCGGTTTCATATTCTAATTCCGCTGGTGCTAGGTGTTCAACCCGAAATTTAGTAGGCAACGACATGATGCAAATACAGCGTCCAACACAAACACGATCCTTGGTTACGTTCTACTACTTCCCTATACTGGGACTTACTATTGCACAACTCCAAGTCTACTGTCTTTCTTCAATACTCTAACCGTCGAGTGATATCCTGGTTTAACCAGCTCGGTATAAACGTAATACCGTAAGTATGAGGAAACTAAATTTCCGCTAAGCGAATCCCGTGTGAATTTTTCAATGGCTTGCCCTAAACCGGCTTACCAACACTAACGTCTCTACAGACGTAAAACCAATGGACGGCCGAACCAACGCCGGTCCGTCTCCAAATATAATTCAACAAACAATTGTTGCAATTACAATTTCAATACAACTGTTGCCAACAATGCAACACCAATTTTCACCGGGAGGTACCTTAGAGTCCTCTACTCAACGTTATAAACAACTCAAAAACAGTAGCTTGTTTGCTCTTTAATCCGTTAGAGACTAAATCGCCAAAATGCGACCAATACGTACAATAGGTCATCCAATATCGAGTATGTGTTAAAACACAACAATACAACACAGTATAGCAAAAGTAATCCAACACAATATCACAAAAAAAAATAATCTAACTAAATTTCTTATTATGAGAACTCTTAAGGAATGGGTCTAGGGGCACAGGAATTAAGTTTGAAATAAGTATAACACAATTTTATTAACCCAATCGTAGTGTAAAATTCTTTTTAGCAAGCAACGGTCTTCTTTTCCGTCGGGCCCCACGTTGGGCGCCAGAAATATATAACGTATATTACGGCCAGACTCCAGCGTTATATAGTTGGCATACGCCAGCGTCCGCTCAGCTCTCTGATCGGTCGCTAAAAACCTAAATGGGGAAAAATATGAAGTCCGTAACCACTGTGAAGTGACTCCAGTGGCTATCAGCTGTCCAGGGCAAGGTAGAAGGCCGCCAGCCCAGTCTAGAGGTAGATTTGACTATGCAGGGTGGTCCTGTAATTATCAATGTCGATGTGCGGCCTAAAATTTATACGGCGCCAGTCACTTCGCTTCTATTGCCCTAAATTCTGGAAGAAAAATAAAACCCCAGGGGAAGGAATAGAGTTCTCGTAATAGAAACACCAAAATTCTCAATAACTAAATTTATTAACAAAAAAATCAGTAACTAACAAATGGTAATAACAGAATAACTAATATTCGTTAAACGAATATTCAATACGCAAAATCTATAAACAAAGTAAATTATTCACTAAATGAATACTCAATACGCAAAATCTATAAACAAAATAAATTATTCACTAAACGAATACTCAATACGCAAAATCTATAAACAAAATAAATATTATTATTCGCACAGCGAATACTCAATAAGCAAAATTTTATAACCAAAATATTAATAATTACAAGATCAATGACTAGTTAAACATTCCCTTTTTAGCTCGGAGTACGACAAAGTTAATACAAAAAAATAAATTATTTAATCTACGAGCAAAATATCTAAGTTAAATCCAAAATTTTAGAAACTAAGTACTCACGAGTGGCCAAAGGAAATTAAACAACTGAATCCTTAACCGGTAATTAATTACAATTTAAACTAACAACTGAATTACTTGTGATGCGGTATAAATACCCAGTAACATGTGATTGGATTACTTATGCTACAACTGCCCTAGGGCTGCGTGAAGTTTTGCACAGGAATATTATACCACAGTGATTAATTACGTTGAAAAATGGTAACGGTATTCCGGTTGGCAATACCGTTAGGAAATATCCGGAAGAATTTTAGAATCGGAAAGCCAGCGCTTGTTCAAAACCCGATTTAAATTTTTACTATACTTCTAGCTCGCCTTAACTTTAATGAAAACCCAGCCAGTCTAGTGGCCTCGAAGTCGCGGTGATAAAATATCCAAGGAGGCCAAGAGACTGACTCTCAAAATCCTCTCAAATCCCTTGAAAACCCGTAGTACGTTAACACAAAAAAAATCTCTAACGAGATGAAAAAAAAAGTTAACGTACCACCCAACCCCACACGGCTCTACGGAAATATAACTTTAAACAAACAACTAAATTACTGAAAAATTAGGTGAGGCCTGGCCGATGATGATAATAAAAAAAAAGAAATGCTTGTGGCTGAGGTTCTGCCCGACTGAAGCTAACGTTAATCCACCCAAATCAAATACAAAGACCGACCCTTGATAACGTGAAAAAGCAGTTAACACGAATACCCGGCCAGGGAATATTCACAGAGAGGGGTTAAACCCATGTGTTTGAGAACTAATTCACAACCTCGAGTTATCAAGGGGATAAAAGAATGTTGACTTACGGACAGACTGAATCTACAATTAAATAAACTAATTCAACCCTGAGCGAGACTGCTCTGACTAACTACGCGCCCCAACACGATTCAGCGCGTCCAACTTATTGTAGCTTAGGGCCTTAGGACGTAGAAAATATATGCTTCACAATAGGGGTGGCACCATGTGCTCACTCAACTCAAAATACAAGTACAATACATACACATTCATAAAAATGGCCAAAATTATCAGTGTGTACCCAAAAACATCTATACGGGGACGTATTACGCCTCAACACAACCTGGAGGTCCGATACGCCACACTCATAAAGATATTTTTGTTACAAATCATCAAACAAATATCATAAATTAGTACTCATCTGAGTTGCAGACAAAAACAATCTCCCTGTTTCCACGGCTAGATACAATAAGTAGGTTATGTACTCTCTGGACGGTGATGTAGTTTTAAGGTTCCGCTACAAGGTGCTTATTCCTTTGCGACCGGTTGAATACTCGGATAACTTCAGAAATTATTCCTCCAGCCGATATATACTCTCAAATAGGCACAACTGTGCAAATTTTTTGCCTCTATCGTACCGCCACTGTATGAATAACAGTTAAAAATACAATTAGTGAAACTGGAGACCATACAACAGTTTCGCGTGCGGAAATAAAAGAAAGGTGATACCTTACCTCGTGGTCGGTGGCTTAAATGGTTTTCTTAAACTCCGAACTTTTGATCAGAAAAGAAAATTCTCATCCGGATATCTCCGTGTCTTCCCTACGAAGACAGTATAACGCCAAGCAGTCTCCGCAAAAACGAATTCCGTGTTGCCTTCAATTTCCTCTAGGCTTATACATGGAAGTTTCACTGCACGTGCCGTTAGTTTTTCTTTCTGGTCAAATTTTTCTGATAACACCACTGTTCGTAAGTTTAAGAGAGCCCAAAAAGCGGCTTCCCATCTGTTTTATAACCTTTTCTTTACCCCCCTACCGGGCTTACCACGCGCGCATCCGATATCTGCCATGAAGGTAGCCCACAATATGTACTCGTAGAAACGTTGTGATTGAATATCCCCAAGAAGTGTTTATTATTCTGGATTATAAATTCTTGTTCTCTTTTCTTTTTGTATATAAGGTAGGTGTATCATTCAAACATATTCCGCACGCTAACTATTGTACTTTCCAGGTTTCCACGACGTATATATCCCAAAACAGGTTAAATAGAAATGTCAAAAACAATTAACCTCAAAATTAAGTGACATCTCTAGTATGTTTTTGCATTCGGAAGCAGATGCGGTGCTTGTTGTCATAAATGCTGTCCTCTAAGTGGGTTGACAGGACCTATTCAGTTGGTTTTGCACAAAATTACCCCATACTGTATCCTTTTATAAGCTTAGAATAAGTTTTCCGTACGAAGGTAGGTTATCGTCTAACTAGATTTTAAAGCGCTGTGTTTCGGCTAGGATAGCCCGTAACAACATGTTAAGTAAATATTAAATCAAATAGTTCGTTTATAAGTAGGACTCTCCATGGGTCCCCAAATCTATATATTAATAAAATCTACATAGAGGAATAGTTTCTTTTTTCATATTCATTTTTGCTGTTAAGTAAATTGGATATTTCAACCTTTTAGGTAACACTCTAATTGTCCTCTATATAATCTTCTTAATAAAAACTGCATTGAAGGGGAAAAAATCCATACACATTTTTGATGTAGAGTAAATAATAAGTGAAATATTTCAAGATTTTAGTTTTACGGTGCACTCCCGTAACTCAAATATTCAACCTATCGAAAAATTATATAGGATAAAAAGATATGTTTTCTTATTATAAACAATTTTTGTCATACACGTTTTTGCTGTTGTGAATAATAAAGAAGATATATGGAGATTTTAGTTTTAGGGTCGCCCTCCGTAACTCGCCAAATATTCATCTAATTGAAAAAATGCATAAAATAAAAAATATTTTCTTTCTTATTATAATCAATTTTTATTATGCACATTTTTGTGCTGTCAATAATAAGGAAGATATTTTTAGTTTCTTGACCACGTTTTAACCACGAAAAACCATGAAAATATTTCCAATCGTTTTTGAGTGAATCTCGGACAAACAGACAAAAATTGTTTTTGTTTGAATTGTCTTATAATCATCTGAAAGGTGTAGAAACCAAATATGAGGCCGAAAAAATAAAAAACAGAACCTCAAAAACCTCTAATTTTATTAATATAGATTTCCATGGTTTTAAGATACAAGACTACCAATTTTTCGTAAATATAAAAACAGAAGAGCGCTCAGTTCATAGATAACTTCAGAATCAGTCCTCAGAACACTCCAAAAATCGTACTGAGAATCTGCTGACTACATTCGTACTAGGAATGACGAGAATTAGAAAGTTCTGGAACCGGGTACCCGGTACAATTACCCGGATAATACCCACTACCCGTTAATTACCCACTGCCCGTTAATTATACGCTACCCGTTATTTACCCATTACCCGTTAATTACCCGTTACCCGTTAATTACCCGCTACCCGTTAATTACCCGGTACAAAATTTGGAAATACAGTATATTTTTCAATTTTGTCAATCTCCAAAATATAAGTGATGAGCAAAAAAAAAGGTCCTCACTTCCAAAATCCAAGCGATGAGCAAAAAAAAGGTCTTCCCCTCAACTGGTACCCATTAATTACCCGCTACCCGTTAATTATCCGCTACCCGTTAATTACCCGTTACCCGTTAATTACCCGTAAGTTAACGGGTAATGGGAAGACAACGGGTAGCGGGTATTGAAACTCGGAACCAGGTAGAATCTTAACGGGTTGGGTAGCGGGTACCCGGGTACCTGACATCATTCCTAATTCGTACGTTATATCATATGTACCGACACATGCATGTCTGCAAGAAAAACTGTATTCCTGGCTAAATAATAAAAATTTCCATTATGAAGTCGAAAGCCCCTCGTAAACATTTTAACTAGGTTAAATTTAAGGTATAACTTAAACTTGAAACTTTAGTTTAAAGAATATACGATAAAATTTATTAGCTTCTCGTGGTTCATAATAATATGCACATACATTTGCAAACTAACCCAGAGTAAGTTATATTTGCATTCACTTGAATATCTGTGGTGAACTGGCAAATGCAGGACAACTTGCATGCACAATTCTACTTAACTAACCATTATTCCTTAGTCATTTGTTATTAAATTCTTTGTCGTGCGTTAAAGTGTACTTTAATTTCTATTTAATGTTTTTAATTACATACTTAAATCATCAGAGGCGTAATTCACCTCGAAGCAGTGATAAGAAAATTTTTAATTACTATAATGTTTATTTTCAGGTCAAATAAAATTAATCGACAATTTATTCAATATTACGCTTACCTGTCTTTTACATAAAATTTTCTAGTCTGTAATTATTATACTGTCAATTGGCATATCGTGATAAAGCGATTACTAGGATCCTACAATCGTCATCATTGGACAGCTGTGATGGTTCACTTCTGGGTAAAAGCCCTCGCTTTTTATTTCCACAATTTCCTATATCGTACCAGCAGCAAATATCTTGCGGAAATATTATTACTCTACGACCACTATAGAATTTACCAATTCTAAAACCAATTTTGACTACAGAAAGTTAATATTAAAAAGTACTAAAATAGTGGCCGATGTGCGGCAAATTAATTTAAAATTAACCTTTACGTTACGGTGTCCTTTGGTTGCGGTGTGGGGTACAAGGTACCCCATTTTTATTTTATAGTAAATAAATAATTTATTAATAATTTATATTCAGGCTTACTCTGGAATATATTAAAAATGTTTTTTTAGCTGAAATTACAATATTTTCAATTGCAATTTTTTCATACGTCCAACATTCATAAAATCCTATTTCATACTAACCAACTAAATTTCTAGCAAAGCATATTATACGTCCAACCTACTACTGCTACGTAGAGATTCATACTGAATTGGTTGTTTATGCGTAGCTGCTTTGCAATAATCAGGGATTTGACCCGAATTGACTCCGCCCTTTACTTAAAAATAACCAATAAAATTCATGAAAAATAAATTAATTAATATTAGGTGTTTAAAATAAAAAATGAAAAAAATATTTACCTACATTGTTTCATAAGTAGGTAAATAAAATATTTATGGTATTTATAAAACTCAAGAACGATTATTTTATTTAAATATTGTGGGGTACATTTTAAATAGCACCGTAAGAGTTAAACAAATAATAAATAAAAAAATAAGTTTAATTAATTTATTAATTTTTTATGTAATATAAATTATTTGTTAAGATAAAATGTTAAAATAATTCTTTGTAATTTTTTTTTCTTCTTTCGGGTGGTCGTGGTGAAAATAGGGTCTGTGACTCGGTTGAAAGAGAAAATTCGATGCTCGTGGTTCCTCACACTCGCCTGCGGCTCGCGCTCGAACTGTTCCACTCGCATCGAATTTTCTCATTCTAACCTTGTTACAGAATATACCATTTCCAACGACTACTATTGAACTGTCTCATTTCGATAGTGTTAGCTGACAAGAAATTAGCTTAATTTCGCATGTTACACTCATGCGCGCGCAGGCGATGCGGAAATGATAAAAGCGCCCCAATGCGCATGTGCGTTGTACGGAAAAGAATAAATTCGCAGCAATGGGCATGTGTAGTTGCGCATGTGTAGTAGCATTCCCGTACTGGCTGCGCGCGCATTAGTGGCTGTTAACAATACTTATATTGTATTTTCTTAATTATTTATTTATTGAAAAATGGTAATCGGAGGAAAAGCATAGTGAACAACACGCACAGAATACATATTCCGCGCTAGTTGCACAATATACTACTTAAGCTATCGGTCCATCGAATAGTTGGTCTACCTCTATTTCTTGTGGTGTTACATGGTTTCCACTCAAACAATTTCATTATTCACCTTATTCACTGCCATTTGGAGCGTGCACTTCGTCATAAAAAGTGATTTTTAAAGGATGTAATTATATATTTAAAATTTTAACGCGGCAGCGTTAAAATAGTCAGTTAACGTTCTACAATAAGCGCCTACCAAACGGTGGCTTTAGAAGTAAACGCTAGTGTTTAGTTTGTAAAAATAGCTAATCCTGTTTTAGTAAATGTCATGTTATTAAAAGAAATTGAACAAAATACAAGGCGGTAATATTTATGGAATATTTATTATTATAAGACAGAATTCAAAAGTTATGTTACTCTTTAAAGCAGCGTTTCCCAACCGTCGGTCCTCGGACCGGCACCGGTGAGATTTTTTTGCCGGTCCGCGTGATTTTGTTATAAAATCTCCGGGTTTGTAATATGGAGGGGAGGACCTATTTTTTTATTTGCTCATCACTTACATTTTGGAGATGAAGACCTTTTTTCTTTGCTCATTACTTACATTTTGGAGGTGAGGCCTTTTTTTTTGCTCATCACTTGGAATAATTTTGCGATACACATTACTTTCTGACCTTGCCGGTCCGCAATTTTTGCCTATGTCGCTTGCCGTCCGCCATGAAAAAAGGTTGAGAACGCTGCTTTAAAGTGAATTCTTTAAAGTAGAGCTAAGAATGGGCATTCGTCATCTTTGTGAAACAAATAACCCTTTTGAGTTATCAGACGCAAGTTTAAGAAATTGAAGAGAAATTAAGGACATGGAGTATTGAAGAGCAGTTTTGGTTTTTGTTGGGACACAGTACTTAAAATTATAATCCTCTGAAAGCTACAAAAATCACTTATGCGTCTGCCGTGCTTCACAATATCGCAATACATTTTAATGGTGTATTATTTGAAGAAATAATTGATGACAATAATAATGAAGATCACAACAATGTTATTCCACATAATCCAGGTTGTAAAAATTAATTTATGTTTTGAATTTCTTATGATTAAAAATGTTTTCTTTCAGGCATTTTAGTGTGACGTCACAACTGTCAAACGAGCATTTAAAAATGACGAGATAGTACAAGTAGTATATTGACGCTTACGGGATTATGTATAGAAACATAAAATACGCAAGTTTTTGTGCAGTTGTGGAGTGTGGGAGTCGTGGGGGTAGAGATTTCATCGATTTCCAAGAATGTTAAATTATAAATATAAACCGAATAATAATAATTTATCAATTAAAAGGCGCCAGCAGAGGATTAAGGCATTGAAGAGAGGACTTAGAATCTAAATTACAACATGCGTTTGTTTGTGGTAAACATTTTATTTCAGTTAAATTGAAGTCGTGAAGAGATCAGCTGGTGGTAGGTGTAGGTGTTAAATTAAACTCGTTTTTTGTTGTTTCAACTAGTTTCGTGGGTGACCCACAGCATCAGGAAAATTTTTAATAGCTAATACTGATCTAGAGATCAGGATTTACATCATGTAATATCTTGAGAAAGCATGGTGTGTCCATAACCTAATAGGTTTCCATGGTGTAATAATATCGGAACTGAGAAAACCAGCTCGATATGAGAAATTGTTAAACACGTTAAAAGATAAAAATTTATACACTCTTGATCAAAAAAGAGTGTGGGAGAAATCCCAAAATTATAAGTCACACGATAAAACTTAAGACATCTTGAATCACACACAGTAAGACTAGAAGTTATGTTATTTCAGGTATATTTTTAAAGATGCTAGGTACAGTGCCAACCAATTTAATTTACGTACTTAATAAATTAATTTAAAAAAGTTCACATAGGCTGATGCATCTACTACACAATTACACTCTTTACAGTCACTCGGTATAATATCTTAGATTCTAAGCCTGTTCCAGGAACATGGATTTTATGAATGAACAATTAGATCTTAGTAATTCTCCGCTTCTAGCCCCATTTTAACCCTTCGGTTTTTCCTAATCGTCTTTTTTCCTAATTGTTCTATTGATGATAGTAGATATATATTTGTTCAATTTTGTAAACTCTTTGTATTCTGATGATGGCCTCATAAGCCGAAATACGTATTAATAAATTAAAATATTTTCAAACATTACCGAGTGTTTTATTTCGAGTTCTATTTTTTCAATATGTTTCAACGAGAGCCTACAACTGAATCTATTAATTTTATTAGATTTTAGTTTCTTCTTATTCGTGTATTAGTTTTTCTATTTGCTAAGTCCGAAATGACGTACAATACAACCTTAATCTTCCGTTAGGTTAAAGACCAGAGCTCGGACATAAGTCAAAAAAAGATGAAAGCCAAAGCACAGCTTTTATTTAACATGTATGTATACGAGCCCTGACAACTAAATGTTCGGACATTTCATAATTTATATCTAATTATATTTCTTGTACACTGTTACTCGCTAAATATATTTTTGATTAATTTTTTGAATTCGATTTAAGATTTAACACTATTTTGACTACTCTATGATGATAAAATAGAATTAAAAATAAATTTGATTTAGGCTTTAACATTTATTTAAACTGAAATCAGTTGACAATTAAAGGTTCGGACAAATTAATATTTAATAAAAATTATAAATCCTTTAGATGTTTAATAAGGCGTTACATCCCCTTTCGCTTTAATTACTGCCTCAATTCTTTTAGGCATTGATTCTAATAGGACCTGACACTCTTCTACGGTCACTGAATCCCATACTTCTTTAATTATGGCCTTCAAACCTTCCAGCGTTCTCTGTGGGTTGTTTCTAATTTTTTGTTTCATCTTATGCTAAAGACTTTCAATAATATTTAAATCAGGACTACTGGATGGCCAATCAAGTACGATCATGTGATTCTTCTCGAACCATTTTTGAGTGCATTTGGCCGTGTGAGAGGAGGCGCCGTCCTGTTGGAAAATAAATTGTGCCCCAGGATACAATTTTTGAACACTGGGCTTTAAATTATTTTCAAGTATCTCTTAGTATTTAACTGCGTTGATCATTCCATTAACAAACCGCATGCATCCCACACCTCTTGCGGACATACAGCCCCAAGTTATAACCCTATCAAGAAACTTAACAGTGCGTTTGAAGCAATCTATGAAACGCTTCATTTTGGCCCCGAATCACTCAAATTTGGACTCGTCTCTGAAAATAATCGAATTCCACAGTTCTTGTGTCCATGCCCTTCGCTCTTTACACCAACTTAAGCGCTTTTTTTCTGCCGTTCAGTCAAGAATGGTTTTTCTTTTGCCTAAAATGTAGAATTTCTGTTTCAATAAAATACTGAAAAAAATTACAATGGTATGATTACTTCATAAAAACTAAGACAGCTTTTAAGTATCCACTTTCTGCATGTTTCTCTAGAAAAATTAGATCTTCCAGCCTCATTCCACTCTGCCGTTATTTCCCTAGTAACCCTTCTTTTTACACGTTTTTACAAGTTCTCTTCTTTGTCGATTTGATACTAAAGTCGGACATCCTGGACTTTTCCCCTTTGTATCGATGGTACCGTTTTCGCCATACGATTTTATTATGTCAAAAACTGTAGATTTTGACATTTTCATATCTATAGCAACTACACTTATTTTTTCCCTTCACAAAACATGTTTATAATTAATTCTCTCACTTTCTGTGGAGTTGCCACACCTCGAGATATTTTAAAACAACAGTTCACAAAAAATTAACAAACTGTCAAAATATGAAGTTAAAAATGAGCCGGCAATTGTTTCAGAATTAAAAACAACATCCAACTCTACATACAATTTTATTTAGGTATATTGAAAATGCATATAATTTTGTCCGAACCTTTAATTGTCAACTGAGTTCAGTTTAAATAAATGTTAAAGCCTAATTAAAATATATTTTTAATTCTATTTTATCATCATACAGTAGTCAAAATAGAGTTAAATCTAAAATCGAATTCAGAAAATTAATCAAAAATATATTTAGTGAGTAACGGTGTACAAGAAAAATATTTAGATAGAAGTTATGAAGTGTCCGAACATATAGTTGTTAGGGCTCGCATAAAACGTTCTTAAATGAAATACTTGGCAAAATTTC
This sequence comes from Liopterus haemorrhoidalis, assembly GCA_963971575.1. NCBI lineage: Eukaryota > Metazoa > Arthropoda > Insecta > Coleoptera > Dytiscidae > Liopterus > Liopterus haemorrhoidalis. The sequence goes on along the minus strand of OZ020611.1, from coordinate 45,319,306 downwards.
ACAAAAATATTTATTATTCATGCTGACAGCAGTTTCGGTGTTAACCATTTTCAAAGCTCTACTTGATATTCAGCTACATAATTGTATTAGCAGCTACTTAGTTCTGCATAAAACTGACATAAACAAAAACTTACAAACAAATGCAGTTCACAAAGTTCACGTGTACCTACGTAGAATGCACCAGACCTCGCCAAGCCAATAAATAGAATAGAAAAACTCAACCATTGGTTAATGTCCTCAAGTTATTTTTAAAATAGATTAAGCTAAAATCTATTCGTCAGACAAAAATAAAAGACAAAATTAAATCCTAAAAAACTCAAATCCTTTCAACAAAACGAAGATCAATAATATATATTAATGACTAGCTGGAATACCCGTACTTCATACGGCTTTTGTAATGTATATTTTTGCTGTAATTACAAGTGAGATATTTCATTTTCAAGCAGAACCGAAAATAATCGTTTATTTATTCTAAACCACTCTATTGTAAAATTTTTGATGTTAGTAAATAAAAAGTGTGATACTTTTTTATAGGTAGCTCTCCTCATAGTTCCCTAAATATATATCTTATTAAAAACTGCGTTGAACAGAGAGAAATAGTTTCTTTTCTCATATTAATTTTTGCTGTAAAGTAAATGATAAATGAGATATTTCAACCTTATAGGTAACACTCCCCTTGCCCCGAAATAATCTTAATATTCATTTACCCTTAATCTTATTATAATCATACCAAATTACGTGAAAAGATATTTTGCCATTATTGCGTGAATCTCGGACAGACAAAAAATCTTTTTTTGCGAATATTGTCTCATAATCGCCTGAAACGTGTAGAAATAAAATATGAGGCCGAAAAAATAAATAAACAGATATAGCCTTCAATTTTATTAATAAACATGATAGATAAGAAGTAAGTATTAGTTTATATTGTTTAAAAAACGGGGCAGGCTCACATTTCATCGGCTCTGAGCCTTTTTATGGACTGTCTGTTTTTTTACTTTTTTTGCCACAAATGTCAAAATTTTAGATCGTAAAAAAAAAATCCTAAAAGTTTGAAATTTTGATCAATTTTTTTTAACTTAAGCCAATATATAGTTTTAGGTTAATTTTGAGGTGAAGGTTATGAAAAAAATATTTAAAAAATTCATGCTTTCGTAGTTTCTCATTTAGAGCCGATTTGGGACAGTTTTTTTGCCTATAATTCCAAAACATTTGCCCAAACTTAAAAATGGAGCAAATTTTGTTGATCAATGACCAAAAATACATATTTATACCAATTTTCAATAAAATCGGAGACAAAAATTTTTTGGTTAAAAATCATGTTTTTTTTTAAGGTCTACCCCTTACGATTTTTTGCCATTTCAAAGGGTTTTGGATTATTACCCACACAAAACTTAATAACAGGTGTATTAAAGCCCATTTTTTTTCCATATTATACAATGTAGGAGAATTTTAAAAATTCAGACCGCAGACTTCTACCCTTCACCAATTTTTAGTATGGACTTATTTATGGTATTAAAAAAAAAAAAAATTATTACAAAATACGGTTTCTAGTCATTTAGGACCCGAAGCTTTCAAAAATATCAACCACAGCTCTTTATTTCATTTTGTTTTTGAGATACGTCCATGCGAGAATAAAAATTTCTATAAATCATGCTATATTAAAATTTGTCATACCTTTAAAATAAGCGAAAAGAATAAGGCCTCAATTTTTTTCTAGACCAAATAAACTACGAGGAATCCAAAAATTCTAACCTCTGGTTCTTTTCTCTAACCGTTTTTGAGTTGTATTTTTTTTTTAATTCACAATTTTCACATATAGTGTAAATGATTGGTGCAATTCTGTGGCAAATCTGTAAGCTTACAGACAGAATCTATAAGAAACTGTTCATAACAACACATAAAACAACTCCTTAGATACGATTGTCTGTAGCTTATAGATTTGCCACAGAATTGCACCATAAGTCGTTAAAAAAAAGTCGTAATCTCAAAACGCATTAAACGATTAAATCCCCAAATCTTATCTAGACTAAATAAGCTACGAAGAATCCAAAAATTTAAGCCGCAAAATTACAGGTCGCTATTTCTAACCATTTTTGAGTTGTGCTTTTATCCACAATTTAAGACAATAATTAAGAACGAATGTAACCTATAAATGACAGTTCATAGAAAACCATAATAACCATCGATGTCAACTAACATGACGTCACATTTAACAAGTATTTTTCGGTAGTACTTGTCATCTTTTGGCCGCCTGGCAAACTAATCTAAACTTCCCAGCCCATAGCGGACTATTTCCGTTAGATTCGGTTGCACTCATCAGCGCATGTAAAAAGTGAAGGTGGCACTGCTGCTCTGCATCATTTGATATTTGTAGTCGTTTATTACAATTTTTGAACGATTATCTTTTTAAATATCAAAATATTTTAAATTACCATAAAATTATCATAAAGTGTTGGAATATGGTTTTTTTGGAGATTGTTAAATAAAGCTCATACATAAGGCTTTAAACACCTTTATTCAATCATAGAACTACTTCAGCACAAGTATTTTATCTTGAAGCTTGACGACATGATGTCACCGCATTATTATGCAGCCTCAGCCTAAGATTTATGTTTGTATATTAGAACAATAGTAGCTTTATATTTTCGTTTCGTTGACTTGACTATAATTACCTGAAACCTTCACCTTTATTAGTTGAAAGAATGAAATCTCAACATAAAGTAAATTATGAGCGGCACTGTAGAACATGATAAACAAATTATATTTTTTCGTTATAAAGTTGAAATAAAAAATAAATGTCGGCTTCTATTTTAGATCAGTGTTTCTCAACCAAAAACGCACCGCGGACCAGTATAATATATAATTTTCTAACGCGGACCACTAATAATAATTGTGGGTCATTTTTTGCAAGAAAAAAAAATATATTTAATGTGCTACTAAATACATTTGTTTTATTTGTAGAAAATCATTATTTTACATTGTGAAATCATCAGAAAATATCAATTATTTACATAGAAAATGTGCTTAATTTTTTTTAAAAAAACTGCAATAAAACACATATAGAAACTTTCGCGGACCACTAAAATTTTTCTGGGGACCACTGGTGGTCCGCGGAAACACTGTTCTAGATAATATTTCGGAAATTGATAATGTTAATGAAATAGTTATTATCTTTTATTTAGCTTGCAATTGCATTTAGGCTGCAGAAACCAGCTTAATAGCCTAATATATAACTTAAAAATAATTAAGAAGAAAATAAAAAAGAATGGATTTAATGTTCAAATGACAGTTTCATAACGTCGTATTTTTATGTTTTATTATTTCATAATAAAGTAACCAGATTAAAAACCGTTGATCAATTTATTATTTTTGTCATGCAGCAACTCTATAAATGATGAATAAAATTTATTTAACGGAGCATAAAAATGTGAGCATATTTCTGATATGACAGCAACTGATAAATGTAAAAAGCTGGCAATTTATGAAGTGGTCGGTAAGTTATTTGTGTAATTGGCAAGTCATACATATGTAATCAATTTAACAAGCAGACTTGAATTAACATTAAGATACATTGTATTTAACTTGTGATGTGCCAGCCAACATCAATAATTGTCTGCATATGCATCAAATTTATGACTGTTTATAATTTCTTTTGCTAGTTCAGCTTTAATGCTGCATTTATAATGGAAATACATACTGCACTTTATTCATTTTATACATTTTTCCTTTGGTATGTTTATTGAGCGATGAGTTTCATAAACGTAAATCAACTGCTTCATCAATACGTCAATGCGCATCAGCAAATTCTTTCAAAATGAAATTTGAACACACAACCCTATTATAAAATTATAAAAAAGGGGTTTATCCTTTCAAAATTAATACCTTGTTAATTTTAAAATGCTGATCAGAGTTTGTCTTTAATTCTAATAAAAATTTACCCCAATAACATTAATGCCCTGCAGGTTTTTTACTAATTTTTCCTACAATTAATAAACTAAGCTAAAATAACCAGATAAACTCAAGGTGACACTAATATATAGATAAATAATATCATAATAGGATCATAAAAATTTCATATCCACGAATACGAATACGGGGTATTTTGTAGAATATCCGCGGATACGGATGCGGATAAAAATATTCTGTTAACCAAGTAAAATTTGTTTTAAATTATAGTTTACAAAATAAATACGACTTTTTAAATATCAAGGTTAATTTAAATAATTTTTAAGCTATTTTGAGAAAAGTTTTATGGCTAAAAATAAGTTAAACTATAATAAGGTTATACAATTTTATTACATAAATACTATATTTACAACGATTTTATTAGGAATTCTTTTTCTTTTTCTTTTTTTAATTATTGGCACATTTTGTAGAAATATAAATTTAAATAAATTATAGATTGGATATTCTTACCAAATCTCATATGGCACTAATATTCATTACATAAAAATTAGTCATATTTAAATTTTAATAGAGGGAGATTATATTTTAAAAATAATGATTTTGAGGCCTTGTCGTTTTGAAACCCATTTGGTTACTCGACGAGTATATATTTGAAAATGAAAAATATAGTTGAATTTCTCAATAAACATCGTTGTAAACATAGTATTTCTGTTATAAAATTTTATAAACTTATTATTGTTTATCTTATTTTTAACCCTAAAATTTTTCGCTAAATTAAATTATAATTTTAAAACAAATTTTAATAATAAAAGTTAATAGAACATTTTTATGCACCATACATTATTATTAATAAAAATATCAGTATAATATCCGCAACAAAATTAGCCGATACGGATTTGGATATCTTGCACATCTCTAGTGGAAAATGAATTTCCGATATTTATTCAAAATTGTTAATTAATTGTCAATCGGGTATATTCTGTAAGAAATGCATTAAAATTAGTGTCAGGTTAATATTTTTATTTCTACACCTTGTCTAATGTCTTTATCGAAAAATACTATTTTCTAAGAGCATTTGTGAGGTGCTAAAGTACCTTGTTTAGGCAATATTTTTGCATGCGCATGCGTTACTTCATTGAGTTTCAACGTTTTTGACAAATGCCAAGAAAATCTTAATCAAATATTTTGGTGTAAATTTAAATAATTCCCGTGGAGAAATTTATTTTTAAAATGGTACAAAAATATTTAAGTTGAAGACTCAGATACGAAGCAAATACAGAAAAATCGCTGGTATTTTTAATTTAAATTTGAATGTGATTATAGAAGAAATATTGTCCTAGACATCCAGCATTCTGTTGGCTTCTTACATTTATTAAATACTACAAATCCCTGAAATGTGTGAAAATTCACAAATCATATACATTTTAGGGTTTTGTAGGTATGACCAAAAACCCCTAATAACGTCATTTTGTCGTCTGTCTGTCTGTCTGTCTGTTCGGTAAAAATTGTAGCCAAACGGCTAAACCTAGAGAGTTGAAATTTGGCATGCTTGTACAACTTTTTGACCCGCACATAGGAAAAATACTAAAACATCTAAAAAACGTATCCCCCTAAAAATATAAACAAATATGTGCTCATCGAAAAAAAAATATATTTTTTTTAAATTCTGAGTAGGGTATCAAATGAAAGCCCTTAGTACTTGGATTAACGATCAAAATTTTATTTTTTCAAAATAGATTATTTTGACGCGATTTTGCCAAAATTGCGCAAAAAATTTTTTGTCCCACACCCTGTAGCCCAGATGGTTTAAACTAAAAATCTAAAAAAATTCGAAGTAATGTACATTGGTGTGAACCGGAATAGTACAACAGGAATTTTTGATCAGATTATGTTTTCGGAAAATAATGCATTTTTTGTGTTTTTAACCAAAATAAGTTAAATATTTAATTCGCTATGTAACCTAGTAGATTAGCCAGTGCTCATAGCGATGTGCGTTTAGTCATTGGTTTTCTAATTTGCTAAACAGGTAACTTGCGAACTAGAGTTCGAATCCTGTCAGTTTTAATTATTTTGTCAAAATTCTAGTTATATTTTGGTAAATGTTGCATTTAATTTTTAAAAGCGTAAATTTAATAACCAGTGGGAAGTGTTGAAATTATAATTTAATGCTATGTTTGATGTATACGAAATCAGAGGGCGGGGCTAATGATTTAAGCAACCAATAGAAGCCATAGGCGCAATTTCCAAAATCTTAATGAACCTTGCTATGTAAAAAAAAATACTGCACATACATATTTAGAAACTTAAATAATGGTATTAGGCATTCGAATTAAAATTCATAAAAAAATATTTTGACTTAAAATTTGTTTTGGCATCCCAAATAATCATCATTCAGTTACTAAATACCTGCAAAACCCTGAAATGTGTGAAAATTCACACTTCACATCCATTTTGTAGTGTATCGTGAGTTTCAACAGAATGCCTCCTGTACTAATTAAATACCAACAAAACCCAAACATGTGTAAAAATTCACACTTCACGTCATGTTTTATTTATTTATTTATTTTTCTAATTGATGTCATTGATTCATAGCCATATCTACTTTTAAGAATAAAACATGCTTAATATAACTTAGTAGAACAAAATGCCTTTAATATAAATAAAAAATAAAATTAAAATAGTAGATATTGGGCAAAAAATAAAATAATTCAAATAGATTTCGTCAAGAAAAAATTTAATGAGAGGCGAAAATAAATGGAAAACAGTCACACCGCACCAGTGCACCACCAAAGCCGGCTGTATTATTATAGTACTCTCAGTTGTATAAAATTATTCTACAGAATACACAAATATTATTCTTAATTCCACTCTACTTCCAAATTCAGTTTTTATCATTCATCCCATGAGATTTCTTTTGTTATCCTTGTCCAAACAGTGAATAAACTCCATAAATATTTGTCCCAGGAGTAATACAATAAGCTCGTAGGACACAGTTTTTTGCATGTCTCAACAATAAACATGTATTATAAGAAACTGACCCAGTAAACTTCTTTCTTGAAATAACTAATTGGGAACAATCGATACGAAAATGGGACTAAATTTTATTAACATGATAAGTGTTCTGCGAATTATTTATCATTCGGGAATAAGAAAAAGAAATTAACATATATAATTCTTTATTTCCCCTAGGCCTTGCGGCGTATAGGGTTTTAACTATTACATTGAGAAAAATAATCATAATAATATAATAAAATAAAATAATATAATATAATTTTATGATTTTCTTTCTTCTTCATCTTCTTCTACCTTCTACCTCCGGTGTTCATCTCTTTCTTCGTAATCTCTTTTCGGCTTCCGTCTCCGGTCTCCTTCCTTCTTGACTCCAGTTCTTCTTCCCCTCTTTCTTTGCTTCTCTTCCCTCTTTTCTTTCCTCCTCCATTGCCTCTTTCTTCCTTCCTGTACTCAGTTCTGTCTTACCTCTCCGCATTCCTTCCTTCTTTCCTCGAGTACTCTCGCCCACCTTTCTCCCTTTCCTTCTTCACTCAACAGCTCCTTTATCTCTCCCTCCCATTTTGTCATCTTTCCACATCTTTTTGTAAGATGTTCCAAGGATTCTTCCTCCTCTCTACACATTCTGCATACCCTATCCTCCGGTTTTGCCCAATACCTACTACTCCGTTCTTCATTTCCGCATCTTAATCTGGCAATCCTTCTAACTCTGCCCCCTGCCTTTCCTCTCCTCCCTTTCAAATATTTAGGTATTCCTACCGTCCTTATCTCCCTATACCTTTTCACATTCCTTGAATTGTCTATTCTTACTGTTCTTTCCTGCTCCTGTACCTCCTTGTCTCTCCTTCTCAATTCTTCTACTATGTTTCTTCCTTCATTTCTCTTTCGCTCAGCTTCCCTTATGTCCATCCCACATCTCCAATAGTACTCTTTCCTTGTTTCTCCCCATTCCGACAGTTTACCTTTTTGTTCTTCCTTCATTCTTTCTTCCCAGCATTCTCTTATTATCTTCCTTCTTTCGTCCCTCCTGATTTTCTCCTCATACTTCGCCGCCCTCGCCCCGGCTCCTACTCTCAGCTTTTCCCTCTTCATTTCCTCTCTCACTATATATCCTGGTGTCGTTCTGTCTAATCCCATAATCCATCTCATGTATCCCTCTTGTACCCTTTCTACTATCTCCCATTCTTTCCATCCCCAGATCTCTACTCCGTACATGAGGATACTCTTCACAATCCCGTCAAACAATTTCATTCTCCACCTGATATCGTCGTCAAACCTCCTCTCTCCTATGCTCCATAGCTTCCCCATAACCATTCTTGCTTTCTTCACCCTTTCTCTAACATGCTGCTCTGCTCTGTTGTTCCTCGTTAGAACATATCCGAGGTACTTCATACTCTTTACCTCTTCAATTTCTGTCCCTGACCATTCCCATCTTATCTTCTTTCTCTTTCCTCCCCCCTTTCCAAACACCATCACCTTCGTTTTATCTCTGTTTACCTCCAGTTTTTTTCTTCTAAAGTACTTGTCCGCTCTGACCATCATCCTCTTTAGTCCCTGCTCATTCTCTGCCATCAGAGTCAGGTCATCTGCGTATCCCATTGTCCAATACTTCTTCCTTCCCACCACCACTCCTCCGTCTTGCCCCTTCCTCATTGTTTCTTCCAAGTCAGCTACGTATATATTAAATAATGTTGGGCTCAACGGACAGCCCTGCCTCACCCCCTTATTTACCCAAAAGCTTTCGGACTCTTCTTCTCCCACCTTCACCTTGCACCTCGTCTCCTCGTATATTTTTTTAATCCTTCTTATCATTTCTTCCTTTACACCCCTTCTTTCCAATACTTCCCACAATTCTTGCCTGTCCAATTTGTCAAAGGCAGCCTTAAGGTCGATAAATACCATATACACCTTCCCTCTTTTCCTCTTTATTCTCTCAGCCACTATGTGGTTTATCGTGTATATGTTATCTATCGCCCCCCTTCCCTTCCTAAAACCTGACTGCGTCTCCTCTAATATGTCTTTATCTTCTATTTCCTCCACTAGCCTCTTATTGAGCACTGTCGCATACACTTTGTATGCCGTGCTCATCAGGGTTACTCCTCTGTAATTACCTGCGCTATTCCTGCTTCCTTTTTTGTGGATGGGAATTATTATTCCTTCCCTCCAGTCTTCTGGGTATCCTTCTCCCTTCCACACGCCTCGTATTATTTCTGCCATCTTTTCCGCCACTTTCTCTCCTCCGTATATCCATGCTTCGTTTTTTATTTTATCAGGTCCTGCCGCTTTTCCCTTCTTCAGGCTCTTAATTACGCTCCACACTTCCTCCTCTGCTGGTTCTTCTTCCTTCTCCTCCTCTCTTCTTCCTTTCTCTGCCGCTTTATCCCCCTCCCTTGCTTCCCATACCCTTTTATCCTCCTCGGATTCTTCCCTTCTGTCTTCACTTCCCTCCAATAATTCCATAAAGTGTTTCCTCCAGCTCCCCATAGTTATCTTCTTGCTAATTCCTACCTGTTTCTCTCTGGCTTTATTTATATATTCCCACGCTTCTTTTTCATTCTTTATCTTTTCAACTTCATCTTGTTGCCTCTTCTTGTGCTTTTCCTTTTCCTCCTCGCAAGTTTTTTTATACTGTTTCATTTTTCTCTTGTATTCCTCTTCCGTCCCCCCTCCTTTTATTTTTTTCCTCCAGGCCTTTTGCGCTTCCTTTTTCGCCTTTCTACAATTCATTCCCCACCATGGCTTCTTCCCCATCTTTGGACTCTTCCATTTTCTCTTTTCCACCGCTCTCTCTATTCCCTCTCTCAGCTCTCTCCATGCTCTCTCCACCCCCGATCCTTTCCATTCCACCTTTTCAATTCTTGCCATATAATTACTTATTCCCTTCTCCGTCCAGTTTTGTGTATCCTTTACCTCCTCTTCATCCACTCTCTTTCTCCCCCTCCTTATCTCTACTATTATTGGTTGGTGGTCTGACTCTATTCTCTCCCTAACTTCAAACCTGCTTATCTTTTCCCACGCCCCTTCATTTACTACGGCGTAGTCGATAGTTGATTTTTTCTCTCCCTTATAATACGTCCAATTCCCCTCTTCGTCCCCTTCTTTGTTTCCATTTAGTACACTCCATGTCCAAACAGTGAATAAACTCCATAAATATTTGTCCCAGGAGTAATACAATAAGCTCGTAGGACACAGTTTTTTGCATGTCTCAACAATAAACATGTATTATAAGAAACTGACCCAGTAAACTTCTTTCTTGAAATAACTAATTGGGAACAATCGATACGAAAATGGGACTAAATTTTATTAACATGATAAGTGTTCTGCGAATTATTTATCATTCGGGAATAAGAAAAAGAAATTAACATAAAAAATCTAATGATAAATATCAAATTAATACGCTAATAAAATTTCTGCATAACATGTGGCCATATAATAGTTAATAACTAGTAGTTATTAATTAGAACAGTTTAGATCATAAAGGATTTTAAAAGAGTCACCATGAGTACAGTAGAACCTCGACTATCCGGATTCTTTTAAACGAGGAAATTATTTTCTCCACGACCACTATACCATAGAATTTACTAATTTTAAAACCAATTTTGACTACAGAAAGTTAATATTCTAACACAAGAGTTGGAATGTTATTCTAAAGCACTTATCTTCTTATGCATTTGGCGTGTATTTCATTCCATCACTTGTTATGGAATAACCATTCCATACTTGTTGTCTTTTGTTTTTGTAGGGTTACATTAAGATATATGCAACGTTTACATTAAATAAATGCAACATAACTTCCTAACCTAAAATAGTGGCCGATGTGCGGTAAATTAAATTAAAATTATACAAATAAAAAATTAAAAAATAGTTTAATTAATTGATTAATTTGTTATGTAATATAAATTATTTGTTAAGATAAAATGTTTGTTAAAATAATTATTTGTTATTTTTTTTTTCTTTCTGGTGGGTCTCGTGGTTCCTCACGCTCGCCTGCGGCTCGCACTCGGATTGTTCCACTCGCATCGAATTTTCTCATTCCAACCTTGTTACAGAATATACTATTCTCCACGACCACTATAGAATTTACCAATTCTAAAACCAATTTTGACTACAGAAAGTTAATATTCTAACACAACAGTTGGATGTTATTCTAAAGCACTTATCTTCTTATGCATATTGCGTGTATTTCATTCCATCACTTGTTATGGAATAACAATTCCATGCTTGTTGTCTTTTGTTTTTGTAGGGTTACATTAAAATATATGCAACGTTTACATTAAATAAATGCAACATAACTTCCTAATCTAAAATAGAGGCCGATGTGCGGCAAATTAAATTAAAATTAAAGAAATAATAAATAAAATAAATTAGTTTAATTAATTGATTAATTTGTTATGTAATATAAATTATTTGTTAAGATAAAATGTTTGTTAAAATAATTATTTGTTAATTTTTTTTCTCTCTGGTGGTCGTGGAGAAAGTAGGGTCTGTGACTCGGTTGGAATAAGAAAATTCGATGCGTGTGGTTTTTGACATCGAATTTTCTCATTCCAACCTTTTTACAGAATATACTATTACGAATTCGCTGTGTTACGCCGCTGTGTACCGGTTTTCACGTTATGACGTGTCTGGACGTGCGATTTAAATATTTTCTGTTAATATTACCGATATGTCATCGAAAAGAAAACTTGTTGTACTATCTTTAAAAGACAAATTAGATATCAGTGCATTGAAATGAGGTGACTCAGGACGTTATTGGTCTGATAAATATGGCGTCGTCATTTCCACAATATCGGATATAAAAAAACAAAGTGAAAAAATTACACAGTTTACTGAACGTATATACAGGGTGTTAGGTAAATGTCCGGCATAATTTAAAAGACGATCGATTTTTCCTTTGCCAATTTTCTCTAAAATGTGAATTTCGTCCAAAAATAAACAAACAAATAGATGCCCCAAATTTTGAAAACCACTGACTTTTTTATATTTTTCATATTAATCCAGAAGTTGTGTATTTGCCAAAGAGAAAAAAATATTTTAATTGTAGTTCAATAATAGATCATCAAAGTACGTGTACGTCATAATCTAAAAATTTTAATATTAAAGTTTTTCTTATTTCTTTTTTCTTCAGAAAATTGAAAAAGCATTTTGTTGAAATAAAATTACGGTATTGTTTCCATGGTTTCTATTTATCTCAGTCACATATGTGATTGTTGTAACAGACAAAATATTAGTGGTTCCTAAATCCGATATACGCATCAAAATTCACTGAAAAGATGGCGGGTACCAGTCAGGCGACTGATTCTCGCTCCGAAGATGATTTATTGTTATAAATGTCCCTGTATATCAATAAAAAAAAAAGATTCATGCTTAATGTACGTAATTTTTCTTTCCTATTTCTCCTCACTTTTTTTCGATTATCCGGATTTTTCGTTATCCGGACTACCTTCATCCTCGACCTAGTCCGGATAATCGAGGTGCTACTGTATACTTTATTTAAGATATATGTTTAACTAATTGTTAATATTCTAATGCAGTATCTGCTCAACTTTTTACTTTGTGGTACACTAGGAGAAAGAATATTTTTTTTACGACACACGTGATAATTTTTTTTTAGAGTTTTGAAGGTTTGACCACAAAAAGCCACGTCACTCATGTGTTAGTCTGTACGGTTTGTCTGTCTGTAAACCGGAATCGTAGGAGACCAATGTTTGAACAGATTTCGTTTTTGGAAAATATTATAGTTTTTGTGTTTTTGACAAAATTAATTATTTTTTTATGTCAAGGCTAATAATGTTATGGACTTTTGTATTTATAACTAAGAGTGTTTTTTAAAATTAAAAATTTCATAAAATATTTTTTACAGCTGACAACAGAGTTCATGTGTGTATAGTGTTCAATAGGCTCCGCCTATTCTCCACCTATTATTTAAATTACTTTAGTTTTTTGTTTTTGGGATATCAAAGAGGAATAAATAATTTATAACAATGAAATACTTATCACATTGTTAATACTGAGAAATACGTTTCTGAAATTGAAAAAATGAAGCCATTTATCAATATATTTCTTATTAATTTAATGAAAACTTGAATACGACATTTTTTCTATGCAGCCGTATAAGCCTCGTACTTCGGGAAAATGGTAAAAAAACTGAATGATAACATTATCCGTGATTTCAATAAGAGGCGTGCGCCATACTATATAGAACAAATAAAACTATTTTTACATAATATATCTGTTGAGTTTGTTAGTTTAGACCAGAGGTCAGGAAACTTTTTTGAGAAGGGTCTAATAGTAAAATTTATGAGGCTTTGCGGGCCGAGAATAAAATATAGACTATTTCGCAGGTACAAAAAGAGATAAAAACATCATGCCAAAAAAAATATTGAGAAAATCGTAAATATAATATAATACTTGCATATAAATAGAACAAAAAAACAGTCTTGTGATTCTTATGTTATGGCTGTGTTATAAATGAGACTTAATGCTACCACTATCGTAGATTAAGCGGGACTATCCCGTATTAGCAATGAATTCATTACTATTGATGCCTAAAAGCGTCTCGGAAACGTATTTATATATGGGAAATACACGAGCAGTTTCATATTTTGAATTTGGGGTCTTTAACTAATAAAAATATGTATTGCGTACAAAATAATTACTGCAAAAACAGTGAAGTCAGGATTGATTTGTTGATGTTGACGCTTCTTGCCTAAATCGAATAGTACATCGTTAATTTTTTTTAGTTGATGGATGTATGTTAAAAACTAACTTTTACTAAACTTTTATTAAATTTAACTAAAAGTTAATCGAATCACAAAGTACTAGTATAACAAAACATCCAACATATTTTTAAATAAGTATTTTAATCTCATTTTATAATTAACTTTTATTATTAATTTAGTAGTAATAAAATATATTACGGTACAATAACGTAACATCGACATGTCGCACCCGTAGGCCGCTATTTTTATTAAATTAAATTTTTCATAATTTAATTTAAAATATAAAAACTTTTTATATTTCTTAAAATGTTGAGTGCCGCAACTTGCGAGTTCCAACATTCATTAACTCACTAATCACCTGTCAACTGACCTGTTCAGAGTACATTCCGCTAGTGAATATATTTTTTACAAGTGTTTATTTAATAATTTGCGAATCTATCGCGATTTTAGTGAAGTTACACCTGCTGTGCTTCATTTAAATATTATCAGTGTATCTACACGAAGTCCAGGAACATCCAGGACCTGTCCAGAACCCAAGAACCTGTTTTTTGGGACCAACCAGTGCCACATATGTAAAATTGGAATAAATATTCTACATATTTATAAGAATACAGCTACTGTAAGTCTGTTCCAATTTTACACACATTTTATTCATTGTTAATTTAATATTATTTTATTTTTGTAACTTAAATTCAGTTTTGTTAACGCCTCTGTGCGATTTTGCATTAATTTTTTGTTCACACACGCTGATCTCTTGATCACGTGTGCTGATTAATTTTCATTTATTTAACATTTAGTAATTTTTGTAATATTATTAATTTGTTATTATCAGTGTATTTTTTATATTGTATTTTGTGGCACTGTATTTCATTTATGTGATACGTCCACCGTGTTGAGCACCGTTCTCCGCATTTTTGTCGCTTGAGTAGGGTTTTCAGAGACGTCGTGGGATTTTAGGTTTGGTTCCTCCATAGCCATTACTTGTGGGCCTAGGATTTTACCCGTCTCCACCCCAGCTTAGGGCTACCATTACCCTTGTGTTAGTCTCCTAGAGCAGCCCCTAGGAGCAGAAGAGTTTTTATCCCCTCTCCTTTCCTCTAGGTCGTCCGTGTCTTCCTCTGCGGCTCAACTCGGTGCGTTTGTGTCACATAACTCCGTATATCACTCTATATTCCAGCCTTCTGCTGGTGGTCCTTCGAGGTGTCCGCCCCGAAGACCATTTGTGTGTCTGTCTGGCCACCCTACCTTACTTAGGCGGGGAGCGGGCGCCACATTTTATGGTCCTTCGAGCCGGATGTACTTACGCGCACTCAGGACAAATTTTTAGTCGACTTTTTGTTTGTCCGACTTTTTTGATTTGTCCGACTTTTTTTGTTTGTCCGATTTTTGGATTCTACGTCATACGGACAACGTTTTTGAGCCTGTCTCAAACGAAAAATCTAATTTTTGGCTTGGCCGATTTTTTCGGTTTCGCCGACTTTTTGATTTTTTTGATTTTTAGATTGTCTGTCTACAGGACAACATTTTTGAGCCTGCCTCAACCGAAAAATCTAATTTTTTGGCTTGGCCGATTTTTTCGGTTTCGCCGACTTTTTGAGTTTGGTGATTTTCAGATTGTCCGTCCTCAGGACAACATTTTTGAGCCTGTCTCAACTGGAAAATCTAATTTTTTGGCTTGGCCGATTTTTTCGGTTTCGCCGATTTTTTGATTTTTGTGATTTTCAGATTGTCCGTCCTCAGGACAACATTTTTGAGCCTGTCTCAACTGGAAAATCTAATTTTTGGGCTTGTCCGATTATTTTTGGTTTGTCCGATTTTTGGATCATCCACACACCGGACTATATTTATAAACCAATTTCAATCGGATTTTCCGACTTTTGGTTTATCCGATTTTAGATTATTTGATCTCCGAATAATCCTAAGTCGACTTACTTACGTACTACAGTTTCTATAACTTATTACGTGTTTTCTGGACTCTCTAGTCCTACTTTAGATTATCCTATCTCCGGATTTTCCATTAACCAGGACATTCTATGTCCGGTAGTTTTAGTTACACTCAGTAACTCCCCCTAGAATATCTCAGCCCGCTACGGCCGGCGGAATATTCTTCAAACACATTAGTATCGTCTTACGTACTAATTCGCCTCAATCATTGAGCAAAAAATTGCCAACTATTTTAGTGACTGTCTTCACAAGTCCACTATGGCAAAGTCTACGAAGCTTACTATAAAAAAAGGCTTCTCCATCAGGTTTATCGATGCGTTAGAGCGCTCTATCAATGAAGCTTTAACCGATTCATCCAAAATTCCTGATGTACGAACTCAGTTTAAACAACTACCCTCACGTAGGGACACTTTTGAAGAGTGTCTACTTGAGCTTATGGCCCTCCCTGAGAATGCGGCCAATCAAGATGACCTGAACCAAGAGTTTGACGATTTTCAAGTAAGAGTTATGCGCATTACTACAGCATGTGAGGCACCCCCATTCAAAGAGGATGTTAACTCCACTCTCGATCGCACTGCTCAACTCGATTCAGGCTTCTCTCACGCGAGCCAGTCGGCTTGCAAGAATACACATTTACCTAAGTTGAGTATCCCACCGTTCAACGGAGACATTGATAATTGGCAGTCATTCTTCGACCTGTTCAACACTACGATTCATGTCAATGAGACTCTATCACCGGTCCAGAAGTTACAGTACCTTCGGTCTTCTCTGCGAGGCGAAGCACTGAACCAAATCCAGGATTTGAAGGTAACTGAAGCCAATTATGAGATTGCCTTAAGTATCCTTAAGGAAAACTATCAACGTAACCGTCTCATCTCAACCCTTCACGTCCAAGGTATTGTTAACATACCTGCTCTCAAAGACACGACATATGACAGTGTAAATTCATTCGTCTCGACTGTCAAAAGGCATACAGCTTGTCTCCAAGCCCTTAATGAACCTGTTGAACAATGGGGAAAAATCCTAGCAGTGATTCTCTCAACTAAATTAGAAATGAAGGTACGTAACCGTTTTGAGGAAGATCTGGATAACAACGAGTTACCAGAACTAGAAACCCTCCTAACGTTCCTGCAAAAATACGTCACATCTCAACAGTGGCAAACACTCTCATCAGAGAAATACACTCCTCCTAAAGGGAAGTCATACTTTCGTGAGCGTCCGTCCACGAAACCGACTGAACGAAGAAAAGCCTTCCTGACTACTTCTAATAGATCTCCTAAATGTCTAGAGTGCAAAGAAGTACACCCTCTGTACTGCTGCACTAAGTTTAAGGATCTGTCAGCCGGTCAGAGGCACCAGCTGATTAAGACAAATAACTACTGTTATAATTGTCTAGCCCCTAACCATCGTGCAGAAGGGTGCAACTCCAAAGTCAGCTGTAAAACTTGTCAGCAAAGACATCATACTTTGCTTCACCTAAACGAACCTACGAAGCCCGCAAGAGAAAATAATCACCAGAAGGCTCGTTATTCTTCTCAACTTACTGCTTCGGGATCTAATCCACGTCTCGACGATCCGCAGCAATCAAGCCAGTCCTCTAAGAAGCTTGTAAGCTCTACAAGTGTCAGGACAAACAGCTCTTCTAAGATTTCATCCGTTTTATTGAGTACAGCAATTGTATATATTCAAGACTCGCGTAAAAAATGGATTGAAGTCAGAGCTCTACTGGACAGCGGCAGCGAGATCAGCCTTATCACGGAAGGCTGTAGAACCAAGATCGGCCTGAAACGAAGACCGACGAATTTGACCATATCAGGAGTCTCAGATGTAGAATTAGAAAGAGTTAAAGGAATTGTTACTTGCAACTTCCGACCACGCGACCGTCAAACTAACTTCTCCGTTAACGCACTGGTCGTCAACTCTATTGCACCTCAACTGCCTACTCAAGGATTCGACAGATTAACTACGTCCGCCCTGGAAAGTACACTACATCTCGCAGATCCAACTTATTACGTACCCGGACCCATAGATATGTTGTTAGGGGCCGATGTATTTTTCTCCCTGACCAGAGGAATCGCCCTCAAACTACCAGAGGGTCCTCACGCCGTAGAAACTACCCTAGGCTGGGTAATTTCTGGACCTGTATCTACTACAGGCAACCACGCAGAGTGCAACTCATTTAATTCGTTTCATCTTAGCGTAGATGAAAAAATTTCTAATACGTTGCACAAATTTTGGGAACTTGAAGAAGTTCCAACAGCCAAACCTGTTTACACCGACGAAGAACTTCTTGCGGAAAGGATTTTTAAAGAAGAACATACGCGAAACTCCGATGGCAGGTACACAGTGCCACTTATCTTCCGAGGCAGTACTCCAGACCTGAAGGGATCCTTTGCTCCCGCTCTTGCGTGCTACAAGTCACTTAGGGCCCGACTCAGTCGTAATGAGGCTCTTCGCAAGGCCTACGTAGAGTTCATGGAAGACTATCACAAAGCAGGGCACATGTCACTGCTTAAATTTAATTCTAACAACCAGAATTCTGGCTACTTCATTCCTCACCACTGTGTTGTCAAAAACAGTGGACCGACCATGAAGTTGAGGGTGGTGTTCAACGCCTCTAAGCCCTCCGCAGATGGAACTTCTTTAAACAACACACTATTGTCCGGACCGCCTCTCCAACCGGACTTAGCAAAAGTTGTGATGAAACAGCGATTGCATCCTATTTTGATAGCTGCGGACATACGTCAAATGTTCCGCCAAATCTTAGTGCCTGATCGCCATAGGCGCTATCAAAAAATCCTGTGGGACTTCGATTTGTCAGCAACTCCTAAAATCTTCGAACTGAACACAGTAACTTACGGAACTACGTGCGCACCATTCGTCGCGATACGTACTCTTCATCAATTGGCTATGGACGAAGGCGACAGTTACCCATTAGCGGCCGCTGCCCTCAAATCCAGCACTTTTGTAGATGACATCATCACAGGCGCAGATAATCTTTCTGACGCCCGCCTGTTGAAGAGCCAACTCATTAAGCTTTTGGCAACGGCAGGAATGGAACTACGGAAGTGGGCAAGTAACTGTGAAGAAGTACTGGAGGATCTCCCTCCTGATCATTGTCAGTTTGACAGTAACCTGAAACTTGATCCTGATCATCAAGTGAAAATACTAGGCGTCATGTGGGATCCTTCCGCCGATGCCTTCGTATATCATCTTCAGTTGCCGGAGTCGAAGCTCACCAAACGACAGCTATTATCTGAAGCCGCCAGGATCTTTGATCCTCTCGGTTGGCTGGCTCCCACTACTATCGTCCCCAAGATGATTCTCCAAACTCTCTGGAAAAAAGGTCTTGATTGGGATGAACCTCTCCCAGATTCGGTACGTCTCCAATGGCAGAACTACAAGTCACAACTCCCTGCGGTTAAAGGCATCTCCATACCCAGGTGGATTCCCGCTGCTGACAGCACGATCGATTTAATCGGATTCTGCGACGCTTCCGAGAAGGGATACGCAGCCGTCGTATACATCGTTTCTAGATCCGACAAAATAAATACATCATTAGTAATGGGAAAGACTAAAGTAGCACCGATTAAACAAGTATCTCTCCCGAGATTAGAATTGTGCGCTGCTTATTTGCTCGCACAATTAATAGACTATATTAGAACTACACTGTCTGTTGTATTCAACAAAACATATTTGTGGACAGATTCTACTGTCACACTATGCTGGATACAGTCACCGTCCTACAAATGGAAAACATTTGTCGCCAATAGAGTGGCACAAATTAGAGAGCTCACTCAAGTTGAAGACTGGCATTACATACGATCACAGGACAATCCTGCTGATTGTGCCTCTAGAGGACTGCTTCCTACTGAACTAGTTGACCATTCACTTTGGTGGAATGGACCGCCATGGCTCCAGCAACCTACCTCTGAATGGCCTTTGATCTCTTCTACAACTAGTTCGTCATCTGAAGACGCAGTTTCGCAAGAAGCCAAGGTTATCGTTTGTTTAGTATGCGACAATCACACTGAAAACGATATTTTTCAGAGGCACTCATCATTCAACACGCTGTTACGATCAACTACATGGTGCCTACGTTTTGCACATAATTGTCGCAACAGTCAGAATAAGATCATCGGTCCAATCTCCGCGGAAGAATTGTTGAAAACTCAACTCCTGCTTGTACGCCTGGTACAGCACGAGTCTTATGAGGATCAAATCGAGCTGCTTCGGGAAAACAAGACGGTTTCCAAGTCGCTCAGGAAGCTGAACCCCTTCCTCGACCAGTCCAATACATTAAGAGTGGGTGGTAGGCTTGAGAACGCCGAGAGGACATTTTGTCGCAAACATCCTATCCTCATACCGGCAAATCATCCATTTACTAAGCTATTAGTAATGTATTATCACAAGAAGTATCTGCATGCAACGCCCAGGACACTGCAAGCCATTATCGAGCGCTCCTTTTGGATAGTAGGAGCCCGAAATCTTATAAGGTATTTGTGCAGTAAATGCGTAGACTGTTTCCGCAATAAACCGACCATTCGCAATCCGCTAATGGGTGACTTACCACATCACCGTGTAACTCCGCAGAAACCATTTTCCGTCGTAGGCACCGACTATGGTGGTCCATTTCTCGTCACGCCCGTACGTGGTAGAGGTCACACTACTTCTAAGGCATATCTGTGTTTGTTCATCTGTTTCTCGACCAAGGCTGTACATTTAGAGCTAGCTTCGGACTTAACTACTGAGAAGTTCTTGCTAGCCTTCCAGCGATTAATCGCCCGTCGAGGCAGATGCTCCCACGTGTATAGCGACGGAGGGACTAATTTTGTTGGCGCCAAAAGTTACTTCACGGATCTTCAAAGGTTCGTTAATTCGTCAACATACAACGACTACTTGGCAAACAAATTAGCGGATGAAGGAATACAGTGGCACATCAACCCTCCATCAGCTCCACACTTCGGAGGCTTGTGGGAAGCTGCCATTAAGTCGGTAAAGTTCCACTTGAACAGAGTTATCGGCCAACAGATCCTTACATACGAGGAAATGGCCACAGTCTTCTGTCAAATTGAGGCCATACTCAACTCGAGACCTTTATGTCCTGCAACTTCAGATCCTGATGACTGCGAATCACTCACGCCCAGCCACTTCTTAACCTATGAACCAGCAGTTACCCTGCCGGAACCCAATTCGAGTCGTGACTCTCTCACGCACTCAGCAAGATGGAAAATGGTTCAACATATATCGAAAGACTTTTGGCATCGCTGGAATAATGAATACTTAAACACTCTACAACAGCGCCAAAAGTGGACCAAACCATCACCACAGCTCCAAATGGACCAACTAGTCCTCATTAAAGACAACTGCCTGCCTCCCCTTCAATGGAAGCTAGGGAGAGTTGTCTCAGTTACCCCAGGCAAGGACGGAGTAATACGAGTCGCTACCGTCAAAACCGCCAAGGGAACTTTTGTCAGGCCAGTAGTTAAACTGGCCCCATTACCGTTCGGCCCTCTTGCCGAGCGTTGACCGCTTATCCTTCTTTGTTTTTCCACGGTTTAAAACATTCGTTTTGGCCGGCGGAATGTCGCACCCGTAGGCCGCTATTTTTATTAAATTAAATTTTTCATAATTTAATTTAAAATATAAAAACTTTTTATATTTCTTAAAATGTTGAGTGCCGCAACTTGCGAGTTCCAACATTCATTAACTCACTAATCACCTGTCAACTGACCTGTTCAGAGTACATTCCGCTAGTGAATATATTTTTTACAAGTGTTTATTTAATAATTTGCGAATCTATCGCGATTTTAGTGAAGTTACACCTGCTGTGCTTCATTTAAATATTATCAGTGTATCTACACGAAGTCCAGGAACATCCAGGACCTGTCCAGAACCCAAGAACCTGTTTTTTGGGACCAACCAGTGCCACATATGTAAAATTGGAATAAATATTCTACATATTTATAAGAATACAGCTACTGTAAGTCTGTTCCAATTTTACACACATTTTATTCATTGTTAATTTAATATTATTTTATTTTTGTAACTTAAATTCAGTTTTGTTAACGCCTCTGTGCGATTTTGCATTAATTTTTTGTTCACACACGCTGATCTCTTGATCACGTGTGCTGATTAATTTTCATTTATTTAACATTTAGTAATTTTTGTAATATTATTAATTTGTTATTATCAGTGTATTTTTTATATTGTATTTTGTGGCACTGTATTTCATTTATGTGATACGTCCACCGTGTTGAGCACCGTTCTCCGCATTTTTGTCGCTTGAGTAGGGTTTTCAGAGACGTCGTGGGATTTTAGGTTTGGTTCCTCCATAGCCATTACTTGTGGGCCTAGGATTTTACCCGTCTCCACCCCAGCTTAGGGCTACCATTACCCTTGTGTTAGTCTCCTAGAGCAGCCCCTAGGAGCAGAAGAGTTTTTATCCCCTCTCCTTTCCTCTAGGTCGTCCGTGTCTTCCTCTGCGGCTCAACTCGGTGCGTTTGTGTCACATAACTCCGTATATCACTCTATATTCCAGCCTTCTGCTGGTGGTCCTTCGAGGTGTCCGCCCCGAAGACCATTTGTGTGTCTGTCTGGCCACCCTACCTTACTTAGGCGGGGAGCGGGCGCCACATCGACATAAATTTTAATTAAAAGAGCGATTAATTTTGAAAATGCAATTTCCTTAAATGAAAAGTAGAATATTGATATAAAGAAACTGACCGAGTCGCTTCTCAGAAAGTAATCAGACATCTGCTATGGAAAATTAAAAATATTAAATGTATCTGGGTCAAGTTTTACGTTCTATTAGATGACTTTTGCAGTAGTTTACGATCAATTAAGATTGCCAAGACAAAAAGTAGGCTCATAGAAACAACACAATTCTAAATTAAATATTTTAGATTACGTTGTTTAGATATTATTTTATATTATAAACAAATCTTTTTTTTATGTAATAATTAACTAAAAATATCAGAACATTTTAAAGTACCGACTTTTTTACTTCTCTTTATTGTATTCGAGAATGATAGGCAGATGTTTCACTTATGCATCGATATGTCAGTTTGGGTGACGAAGGGTACTTATACACAGGCTGATAATCTTACTTCTTACCAGTGGCGGCTCCTCATGAAGAGCCAAGGAGCCAAGGCCCTGCCTTGT
Source organism: Liopterus haemorrhoidalis (assembly GCA_963971575.1). Lineage (NCBI taxonomy): Eukaryota > Metazoa > Arthropoda > Insecta > Coleoptera > Dytiscidae > Liopterus > Liopterus haemorrhoidalis. The sequence goes on along the minus strand of OZ020611.1, from coordinate 45,296,561 downwards.
AGACCTCCGTGGAGAGTCGAGGGAAGAGCGGATGGTCAGATCATGCGCTAGAATTACATTACAACGGAGCCACTGTATCTTGGCTCGTTAGTTTGAGTTACGCTTGCATATAGAAAGCGTCGCGTATTATAGTGTGTTTTTTTAATTTGTCGTGTCGTGTGTGTGTGTGTGTGTGTGTGTGTGTGTGTTTTTTTTTTTTTTTTTTTGTTACAATTAGACGTGAATAGCATCAGTAACATTCGAAACTCGAAATAATTTAACTGGACCGCTACCGGATTTGGACATTTCAAAAACTCAGAATGTTTCTGCCTCTGGTTTTAAAACACGGACAAAAAAATTTAATACAAACATTTATTTAAAGAACGATTGGATTTACGGATGCAACGAAAAGCAAGCTGATTTTTGACTTCCTTGTGTTTTTACCGACCGCCAACATTTATAAGGGAGGTATGTGATCATATCGATTTTGATATTTCGAGATTTCGATGGATCTCCACGTCTGTCTGTGTACACGTGCAGAGAAAATTTGGTTAAAAGGATTTTTACGAAACCTCATATTTAAGTTTTTGACATCAATGGCACGAGTTGATCAACATTTGGTAAAAATCGGTTGACAAGAAATGGGAGTTTACTCGTGTCGATTTTAAGATTTTTGCGAATATTGTATAACTATTGAAAAATATTTCGAAAAAAATTATTTAACAAAAGTTGCTAAAAAAGCAATAACTAACAACTTTTATTTGAGATATTTTTGGAAATTTTTTTCGAAATTTTGCATGTATCTATTTTTTCATACTTATATGTAGCGTTTCCATGGTCATGATAAATAATATCTCTGTAAGAAAATATTAGGCCAAGTTATTTCTACTCTGCTGCTAGAATGTATTTTATACAAGTACTTTGTGATGGCGGTCGGTCCTATGGTGGCCACAGCTGTTTTTTTTTTTTTTTTAGGTTTGTATTGTATATCCTTTGCAACTAAGGCAATTAGCCAGTTTTCCTTGTGTTTTATTTGGGAGAGAATTAACATGGACGAAGAACGGTATTACGGATTTAGCGCACATCTGAGATTTTGATAAGTCACTTCCATTTAATTTAAGGATCCATATTTAGGTAGATAAGTACTTAATGGATTTTACATTTTTAAATGACTTCTCAATTTGTCTACATTAAAATTTTTGTGTCGTTTTTTTAAATTGGTAATAAACGAGATAATAAATTACTGCAAGTTAAGCTGATTCAAAATTTTGTAAAATTGGTAAAATGGGAGGGCCCTACCACTCAATATTGTCACTAGCCGCCACTGGTTCTTACTGCAAAAGTTAAAACTGCACTAAATAAGGCAATCATTCATTATTGCAATAATCCTTCCGACATTCTTGTGAACGAACCTTAGGTTTTCTTTAGAGGACAACAAAGAACATTGGAAAGATTCTATCAAAGGCAATTGTAAAAGATACTTGGAATATCGTGGAATGATTATGTGCAGAATAATGGGGTACTCTAAAGAATTGAGTGTCTAACTTATGTTTTAAGATGCCAGGTCGTAGGTTTCAAAAAAATGTCATGTATGACGAGTTAAGTCAGAGCAGAAGATCAAAAGGAGACCAACAAAAAACGCTACAAGGACGTGTTACAAGTGATATTAAAGAATATGGGCATTTCAGTAGGGAGATTTTAACAACTGAGTTGAGAGGCGCAGGACCTGCCAGTCCAATAGAATCGGTCTGTTCAATCAAAAACGAACAGATATTTGACAAAAAAAAAAAATAAAAATGTGAAAATTATTTAATGACAACCGACAATTAACAGAATGTTCATGCAGATTCAAAATAAATGAAATATAACCACAAACTATGCAAATAGTCCACCACATCATAATAAAGTGCCCAGAATATGATGCTGAACGCAAAAGACCCTATATACCTCCAAGCTTTATGGAGGAGTCGTCAGCTCCTGGCTCTTTGATTAAATTTTTATCAAAGGTGAGAACAAAACGAAAACGAAAATAAAATATTGATATAACCATATGTTAATGAATTATGTCCGTAAATAATATAATAATTGAGTATATGGGAGTCGGACAGGTGTAAAAATAAATTTAAAAAAGTTTATTTAACTAATTAATTTTTTTTATTTATTTTTACACCAGTCCGATTTCCATAAACTCAATTATTATATTGACATTACCAGAATTTTTGAAAGAACGGAAACGGGAATGACTTTCCCGTTTTTGTTCCAGAACGAAATCGAAATTGAAAATATTTAATACCGGTTTTAACTGGTTTGCCGTAATGTTCTCCAGTTAATAATTTGTTTAATACTAATCGTAATAATAGATAAATACGACAAGGCAGTAAAGATTTTTGTTTTTACACATATCCATTTTATCTTTTTCTGAATACCTGTTTATAATATTTAAGGGGAACTGAGAGGGATTTTTGTTTTCCCAAGCTGTAACTAGCTCCGTGATTATTTCTTGTGTCATGTTGGCAGTCAAAATTTAAACACCTACTTTACTTGTATTAAGCAAACTACAAATTTATTTGTAGGGCATTAGTGAACGGAATCAGGAGTCGGAGTCGGAAGTCGGAATTGGGAGTCGGAGTCGGTTTTCAAAAATATTTACTCGGGAGTCGTTAATTTTCTTCCAACTCCCCATCCCTGCCTCCAATCTTAAAAGAAGCTCTAGCAAATACCATAGTAGCGAAAACGAAAATAATAAAATATATGAAAGACTTTACATCTTAATGTAAATTAATGTCATATATAATACTTGTACGTAAATCGCATGTAACCGAAAATTCTGGGGTGCTAATGGCCTTAGCTGTTGATTATGTGTCCCTTAATATATATATATATATATATATATATATATATATATATATATATATATATATATATATATATATATATATATATAAATACAATTAAAGAAAATGTCATTTAAATTCCTACAACTTTTAAAATGCAAGTATTATATATTAGTATTGTTCACAAATATTTTTACACTGCTCGATGGTCCGTCTTTCATTGGGGTGCGAAGGTATATTTCCCAAGGTGAAGAGGCGCGAGCAGCTTGAAATGTCAAGAATTACTCTAGGGGCGTTACTAGATATTTGGGCTAGGAGGAAAAACATTTGCCCTCTAGGCAGGTCTTGGTATGGTGAAGATGGAGTTTAAATTCAAAATGTCAAGCAAAAACGGCGAAAATTCAAAAAGTTACGGGTCTTTTAGGAGCCCCTAAAAGTACGGGACCCAAAAGAATTGTTTCCACTTGAGACCATGTAGTTATGTCACTGCCTAAAGTATATGCTGTACCAAAGATGAACCTAGAAAAAACAAAATTCATAGGTGCTCGTCAAACCAAAATTAAAAATCAACCACAGGAAAATGTAATGGCACGTCTACATTGAGGTAACATGGTAGCATACGACAAGTATGACGAGACCGTTCGACCATGTCGCATTGACAAGCTAGTGTCTACACCAACACTGGGACCGTGCTACTGTTTATTGTTGCGAGATCTGTCAGTTTACTGAATAAATATGGCGGATCGCAGAAATAAAATAATCGCCGCTGCTGGCTAATAATATCAAGCTAATTTATACTATTTTATAACAAATTTTAATTCCATACCTAATCATTATTTCTCATACTCTATTTTATCAAAACTTATATGTACTCACTTACCTTAAATAAATTTAAGTGGCTAAATAATTTTTGTTGATACATCAACGCTTACAACACTAGTTAATTTAAAAAACAAATACTTCTTTAATAACATGTGGCTTTCAGAACTGGTAGCGTGTCGCACGAAAACTCTTTGATGTTTACCGCCAAGTAACGGGAACGAGCAACATGTCGCACGGCTCCCATTAGACCACTGCACATTGGCAGCATGCGACATATCGAATGGTCGCATGCCACCATGTTGCCTCGATGTAGACGCGCCATAAAACTACACAATTAAGGCACTCTTATTTTCGAACAACTTGAGAAACACAACTGGACAATTGAAGTTACCAGAAAAGTGAGACTGATTAAGTAATCAGTTGGATCCGAAAATACAAAGTCCGTTATCCAAACTGCGCTATCATAAATATAACTAAAATGGATAGAAAATACCAATAAATTACATTCAACAAATACCAAACAAAATTAATCATAAATAACATCATTATTCGCACGAATGCAATCAAATGTCCATAGCAAAATCGCCTTAAATTCTTGAAATAATCAAATGTTATTAAATATCATAATAAAGCACACAATAACTGGGAAGGAATGGCATCGTGCTATTACGACACGATAGAGGGATAAAGTTAGCGTGCTCCGAGGTTCTTCACATCGCTCGTTCAGAGCTCGTGATCTGGTCATCCGCGATGGAATGTTCACAGGGCTCACACTGTCAACAGACACGACCTACCACCAACCGAGATGAGAACCGATACACGTATTATTTTATTGGAAAAACTTGAAGGGTTTATATCAATATTCGCGGTAGATTAGGTTGGATTTAAGTTTGATGTTGGGAGACTTGCCAAGGAGAGTTATAAAGGGCAGTGGTTATTCATTCAATTTGGCTCAAAGTTATTTTTCAATACAATAAAACCCTGGATCATTATTCACGACTTTCAAGATACGTTCCTAAATCTAAGCGTTCACCAAAACAGCGCTAATAGTTAAACATGGAATGATGGTCATTTCACATGAGTATGAAAGTTGCGCCACGAGCCGCAAGCGGGTAATGCAATTCATACAAGTGAGAAATGACTATTACATCCAAGTTTCATACTATGCTTTTTCCACGACTATAACTTTATTTTTTATTCCCTTTAAAAACTAATAATAATTTGACAGTTGCTTTTAACCTATTTATTATGTTGCCTAGCAACGCCCATGTACCTACGCTGTCACACGGAATATAAATTCAGGTAAAATAACGATACTTCCATCAACTGATTAACCGACTGACCAAGACTAATTCTATCAAAAAATATATTTGCAATATTCGACAACTTTAACTATATTATTTAATTTTAATCCAGTGTCCTTTACAAACTAACAATAATTTGACATATGCTTTCAAACTATTTATTACGTTGCGTAGCAACGGTCAGTCATTGCTGCTTGAAGTTGTTATGTAATGAGCTCAACCTGTTACGTAATGAGCTCATTACGTAACAGGTCAGTGATGTGTAATTAAAAGGAGTGGGGAATGTGCTAGATTTACTAATCACTGACACACCTGTAATGAACGTATATCTATAGGGAAAATTTTAGGAACTACAGAAATAGACATTCTATCGCGCTTTTTTTAAAAAAAATGTTTGCATAAAAATATAATTGCATAAAAACAAGTATTAATATTGTAGCAAAATTACAAAAACCACCAGTAAACATTAAAATTGACGTTGTTTATATGTAACGAATGTCTATTTTGAAGGTTCTAAGTATGGCACAATAGCGCTGCGATCTTAAAATACTTCCCCTATATAGTCGTGGAAAAAATATATTTTACTGTAAAATTTAATTATGAATGAGTTCCAAAAAAATAGTGTCACTTGCTAACTAACATTTTGTCGAACTGGATAATAATAAGGCTAAGTCCGAATTTTGTGGACAAATTATAAGTGCAAAAGGTGGTTCTATAAGAAACTTAAGTAGACATGAACAGGTCAGTCATAGTAGAGGTAGACGCCGCATGACTTGCAGTAGTACTATCTAGAGATGGACATTTCGGGTCATTTTGCGGAAACGGCAATGGATATCGTTTAGTTTACCTATCCGGCTAAGTAAACGGGTCCAGTTCCCGATAATCAGATCGTTAGAACGTCAGTTAGTTTTCCCTATTTTTTAACATGATTGTTAGTTTCCAAAATACATGTGGTACGTTTCCAACTGCCTGCATTTGCATGTTATGAATTCAAGATGCAATAACGATGTGTTGGTAAACTAATAGTACAATTCTGTGGCAAATCTGTAAGCTTACAGACAAAATCTATAAGAAACTGTCCATAACAACACACAAAACAACTCCTTAGATACGATTGTCTGTAGCTTATAGATTTGCCACATATATCTCTCCCTTTATCCCCCCCCCCCCATTGTCCAACTTTAATGAAACAATGAAGATAAATAAATAACATTCTAAAGAAGTTATTTTTTATGGAATTTACAACTGCCGGGTTAATAATAAAATAAACAATTAATTTTAGTGTCTTAGGCTGCCTTATAAATAGGATGATTAGCAATCACGGAAAATAGCTTTTAACGCAAAATATAATTTTAATAGAATAGTTTCACGAAAAAGTAGTGTTATTTGGAAACATTTTGTCGAATTGGAAAATAATAAAGTTAACTGTGGATTTTGCAGCACCTAAGTAGACATATATGCTGCTATGTGCATAATACATCACAAGCCGAACTCTCGCGAAGTTCTGTACACCGATCTGGCTCATTTCGGTCGCAACTCATAATCTCGCAAACGTCCAACCGAATCCCTGGAACTATGCAGTGATTTGTAAGCCAGTTCATTTAAATTTGGTGATCCGGCTCGCTTCGGACAGTATACTGATCCGGCTTATTATACCAATTGAGCTACTACTGTCTTCGAAGTGTCAAAAGTGTCAAATGAAAAACGTGTTCAATCTGAATGTTGGGAGCAGATCTTTCTATGATTTTCTCTCCAGAGCTAGGCTCTTCAGTTTCTAATATATCATAACTGTGGTAGAATTTATCTTCCATAATTTATCAGTAGCACAACATACCATCCATTTTAACACTTAAATAACTTTTATAATAAAAATGTATTTTGGATCTTGGAAGTTACTTTGACCCCGGCTCGTGAAGCAGGAGAGCTACCTCTAGACCAGAGTTTCTCAACCAAAAACGAACCGCGGACTAGTAAAATACATAATTTTCTAACGCGGATCACTAATAATAATTGTTGGTTCATTTTTTGCAAGAAAACAAATATATTTAATGTACTACTAAATATATTTATTTTATTTGTAGCAAATCACAGAAAGATTACAGAAAATAAACAAAATATAAATTATTTACATAAAAAATGTGCATAAAAAGAACAAAATAACTGCAACATATACAAAACCTTTCGCGGACCACTAAAATTTTTCTACGGACCACCTGTTGAGAAACACTGCTCTAGACTACCAAGACCGACAATTGGTTTGGTTCAAATTTAACTGTTCATATTTGATAGTCGCACAGTATAGACGTGGAATATTTGTTATGAAGAGTTTTACGATTCAACAACTCGTTCTGATTATATCCTACTCGTCTCGAATTTTTATAAGGACATCATAATAAGCAACGAAGTCCATTTCACCTCAACAGTTATGCTAATAAACGAAATAACTGATATTGGGGGGTTTCAAGGATTCGGTTTCGGATACGTGTTTTTAGGGTCAGGAATTCGAAACCGGGTAAACTCGAAATTGTTTTTTTTTTAATCGATCCGGTTCCGGCATGCTATTATTTATCTTTAATTTTCGCTGTCATGATCAGAGCCGCAGTAAGGGGAGGGGCTAGCGCACTAAGGTGAAGGGCGCCGACGAGCTTGACTAAGGGGTGCCACATTGCGAAGGTGAGGACTTTTTTTTTTGCTCATCACTTGGATTTTGGGAGGTGAGGCCCACATTTTTTTTGCCAAGGGCGCCAAAATACAGTTTTGCCCCTAGCGCAAGATTTCCTTACTGCGACTCTGGTCATGATTTTAGTTTTGTGTTATCTGATTTAGTTGATATTAACCAAGTGGTCTGTTGTAATGAGCAATTATACTTATTTTGAATAAACTTTAATAACCATATATATATGCCGGTCGCTATGGCGTAGTGGTCAGCTCATTTAAGTGCTAACCATGGGGGCTCGGGTTCAAATCCCGGTGATGGCATGGATGTTTGTATTTGTTGTAAAAATTACTAATGTATCCATACAAATAAAGATATCCTGGTTAATGGCCATCGTAGCTAAGACCAGAAAAATGAAATAAAAAAAATAAATAAATAACCATATATTCCCACTTAATAAACCCTGGTTCCATAACTTACCCATTGATAAGAAAACCATCTCTACCGTCACCGAACTTAGGCTTAATTACTGTCACTCTTATAGCCACCTACACAAAATAAATATACTAGGAACACCTCTATGCACGTCTGGTGAATATGGTAATGTGACACATATATTTATCTCAAGCCCCGACAAAATTGCGCCCTGTAATTCTTTGTTTCGAATCCTGCTGCTTCACTACCCATCACCATTTCACCACAAGAGGTACAACATACGACTCCGGCAACATGTGCCCTTCTAATGGAATACCTTAGTAAAATCTAGATTAACATATAAAACAAGACCCCTTGAAGACCTCGTGCCAGCAAAATTATATAATAGATAAGAATAGAAAAGTTAATAATGTTATCAACTTATTAACTTAATACGTTTCAATCCTATTGAATTAGGAAGAACAATGTTTTTTCCACTTAAATAAGATTAAAACTGCTCTGTATTACCACCTAACTTAACCGCACTCGACTGATATCTGAAGTGCTTGCTTAATTAGTTTGAGACTTTCTGAATAACCTCACTCTTGATAAAGTTGTGAACTATTTGGAATACTTTTCACTAAAGTCTTAATTAGCCAATATCAACATTTTAAACATATCAGCAATAACATATAGTTAAATTTAATTACTATCTCAAATATATCAAAAGCAAGGTAGGTGTGAGACGCACTATTGTTAGTTTATTTGTACCTATGTATCATTATTTCTACACGTCATCGTAGCTATTTATTACTAGACGGAGTTTAAAACAACCAATTAGAGAAACAAAATCCACCTCGTCTTATTTTGTAATACTAGTTAACGAAACGTATTCTCAGCATCTAAAATAACTCGTTGTCTCTGTATTTTTATCTAGAAAATTAAACGAGTTTCCATTTTATATTTTACTATAAATTACTTCATTTTACCGCATGTTGTGACTGCAATGCAGAATATTTGTTGAATGACGTTAGAAGCATACAAGGGCAAACCATTGAGGGAAGCATAATTCTAAAATTAAAATGTTATTTGGAAAATTTATGTAAACTTGATAGCTCACAACAGAGAAATAGAGAGAATTAAATCATATTTCTATTTGGGCGCTTCCAGCATAGAACTGTAGAAACCTTTAAAGAAATTAAGGGCCGAATTGAAATTGAAATTAGGCATGTAGGTTGATATACTACATTCTTCACATTTGTATATGGCGTAAAAGCCTGTGGTAGTATTTTAATTAGTAGAATTCTATTCTCTCATGGCTAAAAACGCGATTCTATTGGCCGTTGCCAAGTAACTATTATTTTTTTTTTTGTCAGCCCTAGAATAGAATTCTATTACTCGTAATCCTAAACCCTTTTAACCTAAACACTAAACCCTTTTAAAACGTAATTGCTTTTGAGATTTGAATCGACTGAAAAATACAGAGAATATATTATGGCCTGACACCACCCAAGGTGAACAACAGCCCTGTTCTGAGGAAGTCTGTCTTCCTTTAGATAATCTTGTCGTGCCAAGCCCATATGTCCTCCTTTTGCCCTGCTTTGAAAATATTTCTCCTTGTCCTACTGTGTCTTATTAAACAGGTTTTATTTTTATCCAGTAACTTGTAAGTAATATTACGTTTTGTTATTACGTATTGTACGTTACGGGGAAATATTTAAAAGAAAACATGATTATATTTTTAGTTGTACGAGGGTTGTCCGTAAAATAAGGCCTTAAAGGCGCTGGAATCGCGAGGAATGCTTTAACGCAAGATCTGGCAACACTGGCGTGTAGATTGATTCCCCGCCTACAAATCCCCATCCCTTCGAGCTGTCTGCGACGCTTAATCTTGGTTTGGTAGCCGTCCGCGATGGAGCGTTCACTCACCGCTACCGCCAGGTGTGAGTTACGTTCTGTGATTCGTTTTTTTTTTTTTTTTGTGGGTTAAGGATACTACGCCTATAGAAATTTATCGACAGTTATGTGAAGTGTATGGACAACTGTGCATGGACATCAAAAACATGCGAAAATAGTGCAGAGAATTTAAAAACGGACGTACAGACGTCCATGATGAACAGCGTGCCGGACGGCCATCGGTTTCGGACGAAATGATTGCAAAAGTGGATAGGTAATGCTTGAAAAACGACGGATGACGATTCGGGAGCTGTGCACCTGGGTGGGACGAATTTCAGGACCAACTAGGAGTTGAAAGAAGAGGTCCTACGATAAATGCGCGCCGCGGCGGGAAAGTTCTATGACATGGGTATACGAAAAATGATACACCGCATGCAAAAATGCATTGATCGCAATGGGGATTATGTAGAAAAATAGCAGAAAGTCCAGGCTATCCAACAATGTATAACTCATTGCAAATAAACGTGTTTTTCTTTGTAAAAAAAATAAATTGGAGACCTTATTTTAAGGACAACCCTCGTATTTGTACATGATCATTCAAAAACGTAACTGGACAGAAGCTTTTTTAGTAGTGGAGAACGCCACATCAAGAATTTTGATAATTTGGTCCCCATACCAAAATTCATACAGGAAGAATAATGCTACTAATCAAACTCAAAAATAAAAAATGAGGTGTTTTGTACAATGAACCAATTTCAGCAAAAACGAACAACTCTGTCTTGTGTTATACAACATCTTCTTCTTGTACTTAACTCATCGGAAGAACATTAGAATGTCTGACAAAACAACAACGGAACTGGATAAATTTTTCAAATTAGTTCACATATTTTCCGGGACTTTTGTTTGTTAAGACAGATTAAATTTGTACATAATGTCCAGAAACTTCTTTCATAACTTTACTTTGACTTTTATAAGCCTACTCAGCATTTCGTACACTACGCTTAGCCGTACGCTTCTCGGCATGGCGTTACAATTCGTATGAACATTATTTTTGTCGTTAGTTTGGTTGTAAGTATTTCTCATTAGGCCTACGTTATAGATAAGACGAAAGTAAAGTGTACAATATTTACAATATTTCTACTTACAGTATGTCTACTCTTATTGTTGAATTAAGACCTAAAATATTTATGTTAGTTATAACTCTGCTATTTTCGTACTTTACGTAATGAAAACAAAGCAGTGATTCGCTTTAGGTACATTTACGTATTTCGTATATCATTTAGAAGTCTCAAAGTCACTTTCTACGCACATGATTGACAAATTAGTAAGTCGTTCTTGTAACATAGTCGTCCGTAATTAATTTTTTAATCTTTTTAGCGCTCTCCACTACAATTGGTAACCATAAATCTCATCTGGTTTTCAATTTACATTTATATTTAGAAATTTTAACGGCAATTCTTAGTAAAATTGCACTAAAAATTGAGCTCCTCTTTTTCAGTGTAAACAACGACCTCAGCATTTTGAAGCCCCCATCACACCGGGGGCCCTGGGCTCCTGTGCCCCATGTGCCCTTATTGAAAAGACGGAATTGGTAGTGCTTTATTTTATGTCCTATACCCGTACAACCTTTTCACTTTTATTCTATTACGGACACGATCAACTCCACATTATTTATTATCTTTTCCGTTTCATATAAATATTTTAAAGTAATTCATAATCAAGCAATCACGAATAATAGCAGATTTTCATAGACAAATAAACAAAATACTTCTCTCGCAGGATTTATTTTTTGTCCGGAACTCATTCAACCTTCAGTAATTAATTTTTTTGTCGTTCTATTTAAATAATCATAAGAGAAATTGTCTAATAATAGGTTGAGATACATATTCAGTAACGATTATTTATCTTTCACTATCGATTCGATAGAACATTGCAGTCAGGTCTTTCAGCAATTTCCTCGCGAGATATCAGAGCCCTCTAGATTTATGGCTTCACCTTTAACCTTTATGTGCATGACCGTATAGTACTAGAGTGAGCTCTATGTGTTCATATGCAAATTTTATGGGTTATTTTTGTTAATGTAGATTCAAAGGTCTTGGACCCTGCAGTGGCTATTTTAGGACATTTTTTATAAATGTTGAAGGGTAAACCGTATAAATGATGTAATAAAAAATGTAGGACATAAAAATTTGAGAGGAATTTATCTTGTAAAATTTATCATAAAGCATTCACACTTAAGGAGATATAAAGGATGTATCAAGATAGAGGAAACACGTTTTTTCTCGAAAACGATCCGTGTGAGCAAGTTAAAAAAAAATATTGCTAAATATTACCGAAAGAATCAAATGGCGGTATTGAAATTTTCCGGAACAAATTGGAAGTACAAGATATCAAGGACAACTTTTTTTTTTTAAATGGGAACATGCATATGTCGTATTGAGTATATTTGGATAAGAGATTTTTAAAAGAATTAACTCGTGTACTACAGGATTTTCGTACGAGATCTTGTACGATACTGAAAACCAACAAATTTTTATTGTCTCGACCTAAAATATTGGACAGAATGAACCAATAATGGCGCAGTATAGAAAGCGCATATTCGTGTGACCGTAGCAAACAATTGTTCGTCTGTCAAACATATTTCGAGGTTATTTAGTATCAACTTTAGCAATATTTTTGTTTAAAATAAATTGGATTTATTTGTTCACATTCTTAGGACATTTATATATACGTTTGGATTTATTCAACAACTTATTATCCAACATACTTAACTAGAGACTTATCTAAGGTGGCCATTAAACATTCCAAACCGGGAAAAAAGTGCCGGGGAATTATTTATTATTTTTTTTTATGATTAAGTTGTAGACTTTTTTAAAAACATTTCTTGCGAATTCTTTAAAAACATCTCTTGATTTCAATTTCTATACTTCTCATTTATTTATTCAAGTTGGATGTTATGCATAAAACAAATTCAACGAAATCATTATTAATATAATACGTTTTTTTTTTTTCCTTAAACTATTTTATAACGGTAATAATGACAACAATAATATTTTTTGATAAACAAAAATCGTAGTTTTATAGACAAAAATAATAACAAAAAATAAATAAAATAATAATTCTCTTCAATTTCAAATGTAATAAATTAAAACAGAAAATAGTACGGCTTTGCGAATCCAGGTGATTTACTGATTCGGGACAAAGATTAAAATTATCAATCTTCAAAAATTGGTAAACTATCTGTCCACTTTAGGTTAAGTACAATTATTTGAATTCTGTCAACTTACAAAAATAGACGTAGTGCGTCTCAATTGGTACAGATTCAAAGCGATAAATATTGGACGGTATACTACAATAATTTTACACCCGATAATTCTGAACTAAATTCGCAATGCTATAATTATCGTACGACAAATCGTATGAGATTCTAAATGAGAAATTGTATCGTGTACTAGAGGCTTACGAACTTGAAAGTAAAGTATTTTTATTTACAAGTGATCATTTTGATTTAAACACTTTCGCATCCTTATTCTTGAGCTATCTGTAGCTCGGAGCATAATAAAAATAAAAGTAATGAAAAATATTTCAATTTCAACTACGTGCAACTAGAAAGTGATATATTATTTATTATTATTATTATTATTATTATTATTTATTACGCTCTATGTCAATCATAGGTACAAGAAATTAAAAAGAATATTAAAGTTGCTAATCCGTCCTATTTTACACACTACCATGTTTAAAAGAAGAATATTTTTTAAAACAACATAATCATGCTCTAGCAAACTATAGTACTCTACATATGTTTGGCTCCGAAACATTGACTTTAACAAATCAAGGACAAACTTTTGATCCCATTCTAATTACCAGTAGATATAAAATCCGTCAGAATGAAGATATCCGAGAACTCGGTCAATTATTACACAAGAAATGAGAGGAAGACGATTACAGAGGTGAGAACACGTGTTTATTTTCATCACGTCATGAACACTCGTTGACGAAGGGAAGACCTAACCAAAGGTCTATCAAGTATTGGTACACAAGATAAATGGAAAGACCTGACAATAGTTTAAGGTAGACAACTTATGAGAATAAGTCAAATGTTAACCTGGCTGACAGTGCCCGAAAAAGAAGAAAAAGTTTAGAACGGATGGAGTTTCTGGAGACAATGAATGAGATAGAACCAGCAAATGAATTGCCACTTCAGAGCCAGAAGGAAACAACTTGGTAACTTGACCGTTTTACCTAATCAGTCGTATTCACTTGATCTTGCACCCTCACACTATCATTTATTTCGCTCCGTACATCATTCTCTTAATGGCAAGTATTTAATCTAATTAGAGGATTGCAAAAAACACGTTTTAAGTAAATAAGTCCGAGAGAATGGAATAAGGAAGTACCTGAAAATTGGAAGGCCTTAAAAAAAAACAACAATATATTGCTAAATAAAGGTTGACATAAATATTAAAAAATCTTGTTCTAATTTACAGTAAAAATCCCCAAGAACTTTACGAACAAATAAAATTTAAAAAATCTTCGTTTCATTTGCACCCTTGGCCGGAGATATATTGGCCATATTGTCGCTACGCCTCTGTTTATTATAATATCTAATTATGTTATAAACCTGAGAAAAAGTTACATGTAATTGTATTATGTAATGAATTCATTTATTTTTTGTTTTTACTGTTTTTCCAACCTTAACCTTAAAAAAGAAACGTAACTGTACAGTTTTTTTTTTTTTTTACAATATATACAGTGCTACAAACATAAATTCTCATGGGATTGTAAAAAGTGTATGAATATTGACACAAGAGATAATAGATCTCACTAAAAAACTAGTTCAGAATATAAACAAATAGATTTTTACGTCCACTTACATATTGTATAAAACAAGATAAAGATTATTTTATTATAGTGATATTTGATATTTTGATACTTCTGAACCCGCTAATCTATAGTATTTCTTAGCCGGTGCTATAACTCATTGGTGGTATGGGACCGGATTTCTGAACTATTTAACATGAATGTTGTTTGCATTCTTTCGACAGTAATACAAATAATATGAAAAATCACACTAGTTGTAGCTAGCTTGTAAATTGTGATTTGAATAAATATGATGCCGTGCTCGTTAACTCACGCAGTCCTGAACTTTAGTTGGTTCAGGTTGGTTTAGTTGGTTAGTAGGTCGCAGTTCTGAACCGTCTGAATTTTAGTTGGTTCAAGTATCCCCATTGGTGATATTATTCGGGCGAGAATAATATGTTAACATTACTCCCATTTTCACAATCAATGACTCCTCATCCAGGTGTAGGAGCTCACCCCGTGGCATCGGCGTTTAGCCTCGTTGCAGAAATAGGCAGATGTAAAATAAATAAAAAAATAAATAAATAAAAAAATAAATAAATAAATAAATAGGATTTTATCATCGTTTTCCACAGTCTCTAAAATAAATATGAAGAATGCAGACACCCAATTTCCATATTATTTTTATCGCACCATCATAAACAAGATTAATTGATCCATCCTTGAAAATCAACATCATCATCATGTCAGTCATTAAATTCTAATGCTGAACATAGGCCTCCACTCCTCTCTGTCCTGCGCCATTTGCAGCTAAATGCTGATCAATCTCTTGATTTCATCTATCAACAGGGACTCGCACTGTTTGCCTGGGTTTCTAGTACCGTTTCTACCAGTCGTATTAATAATTGCACACATATATAATCAGATCAATTCTGTAAAAAGTTACTGTGTAATAACGTTACTACAACACAAAATATTATAAAAAGTATAATGGCTTTCATTCATGATAGTAACTGACCTTGCTCATAGTGACGAATTTAGTTACTATTATCATAGTAACAGAGTTACAGGATTGGTCTAAATAGCTCTAAAGGCCTTGCAGGCCCTTGGCTTTTTATACCACATTTACCACAGCTTTGTGCTTTATTGTTAATATTATAGTTTTTATAGTTGAAGGTAATGGGATTCGGACCAGTCAGAAAATAAAAACAAATTTATTAACTTCGCTAACGTTTCGATTTTATTTAAATCTTCATCAGAGCTTAGTTTAAATCTTATGATGAAGATTTAAATAAAATCGAAACGTTAGCGAAGTTAATAAATTTGTTTTTATTTTCTGACTGGTCCGAATCCCATTACCTTCAACTATAATTACTAACTTACGGACGTAACTCATCTAATCAAGATTATAGTTTTTCATAACTCTATTGAGCTGTTTTGACCTGTCTCCCCTCATTATCATATCTTCTCTGTTTAACTTTACAAAGCTATTATCCCATCTCTATGCTGCCATTTTACCCTGATCAATCTGCAATCATTGACTGCCATGTGACTGCAATTATGGCCTGCCCACTGCCATTGCAGGCGTATACTCCTTTATTATGTCGTTAACTTTGGTTTGCTGTGTGATCCACAAATTTGTTTTAGGATCTAGAAGTGTAATTTTAAATTTCTTAAGATTCCTTCTAAAATTTAAAAAATATACTGCACTTATAAAAATAGTTCAAAACCTAAAATTATCATACAGTGTTCGCTTTCTTTTCAACACCCGTAAAAGACCGTTGTGCATTGAATGCAACAAGTATCTTGTACTTCAATTTTGGTTCAATCAGGTTCTAAGTTACAATAAATTTTACTAAAATATCACAATAGGGTAGTGTATGCTATGGAAAACGATCCTGAAGCTACTAAAACAAAAGCACCTCTCAGAATAACACAGATAAGAGCTTTTCGTGCATCCATGGTGATACTAATGGAGTCCGGAAGTCCGACATTCGCATACACGGAATATCTGACTAGCGTTGTACGAGAGATCAGGCACAAAAGAAGAGAATGATATGCCCACATCTACCGTAAAGATGATTCTCAGCTGGGAAGACAATATCACTAATTTATCTCGCGGAACCAGTCCACCTGGACGTTCACTAAAGCGATGGCGAGACAGTTGGCAGTGTCTATCTCAAGAGTCACAATATAAACAAACCACGGACTTAAGAAGGAATAACATAAGTTCAGAAAGATAAGAAAGGTGAAATTAATAAATAATAGTAGTATAATTAACAGTTACTATCATCTTGAGAATACATAACCATTTTTACTCAATCTCAGATGATTTTTGTTGATGAGTATATCAAGCGTCACAGATATCTTTAGTATTTATTAATGAGATTAAGAGCTAATGTGTATCCTTTAAACCACTGTTTTTAAAATTATACTTTGTATAATTTGGCGGTATAAAAAAGGATAGATTTTAATAAAATGATAATTTATTTAACAAATGTGCTCCATAAGTTTACTGAAGATTTGATTACTTATTGATACCTGGTTCAAAACTTATTAGAAGTAATCTTGAATCGCTTTTTTGATAATTTCGGAGACCGTTTCTTTGATTATTAATTACTGAATATTTGCGCTAAATAACCTTTGTATAGGTATAATTACAACTAATAAATAAATTTCCAAATACAATAACTTAAAACTTTAGTTTTAGTTACAATAATTTTTGAATTTACATTTTCAATTTCACTTCCTTCGCAATTTTGTAAATGCCCCCCGAAATTATCGTCCCATCTTAATTTTAATCTTATCGCCTCCTCAAATATTTAAATCTCCCACTAGAAGGCTATATCGCTCCCGTTGAGAACCTATTTTTACTACTTTAAATTACTGATAACAAAACAAAAACAACTGTCTAAAAATGTTATTTAAATCATGTCGATGAATAAGATTCACAGAAAAGAAGACAGTTTAATGGTATTTATGAAATTATCGAAAATTTCCTGCCAAATAAACATCGGAAAACGTACAAACATTTTTACAAATGTGTCAACTTTAATCAGAATTATTTGTTGACATAAAAAGATACATTGCTTATTGGCAAATACACATTTACATAAAACACATTGGTTTAAATATAGCAAATGTAATAATAATAAGAATTTGTTGGAAACTTTTATTTCTGAACTAAACGGAAAAACAAACACTAACCAAGAACGTGCATTACAGTTCCATAAACATAGCACACTTCCGCTACATTTTATATTCACAACATTTATTATTTATTATACAGAAAATGCAACATGTTTCAAAAAATTAATACATTTATTCCGCACAGACTTGCGTCATGCATATATTCTTATTAATCATAAACTATTTATTTAGGATGTTGCATAAACCATCTAAAAACTAAGTAATGCATGTTATTTTTAGTCCATATCTAATATTGCACTCAAATATCTCTTCAAAAGATCATTTTAGAAAAATATAAAAATTTCTTTTACCTAGATTCCATAATTATCATAATAATTAAGTTGCATATTATTAATACTAATGTTATGACAAATTTCAAAAGCTCTAGATGCCAGTAAATAGAGTCCTATTAACTCGTTGCCAACAATGGAAAAATTATCAGAAAAAGTAGTAAGTAACAAATTACTGAGTTTGATGATGATCAAATATTTGTCACAAATCAGTCTGGATTTAATAGCAATCATTCGTGTGAGACCGCTTTTCAAAGTATGATATTCGAATTGAAATATAGCGTTGGATAATGATTATTGCATTGTTGCAGTATTTCTAGACATACTTTGGAACTATTGATAAAGATATTAATAGAAAAATATTTAACTATGGGATCCGTGGCACGGCATTAGTGTTGTTTAAAAAATGTTTATTAGACAGGAACCAGATAACAATAATTATTCGCCAAGACTACGTAACAATTGGGTGTTCCACAAGGAAATTGTTTCGGACCGGTATTATTTTTCATTTATACTAACGATATTGCAAATAATGTAAATTTTAATTATATAAATTTATTTGCAGACGATACCTTGGTTGCCGCTATGATAAAGATCTCAATAGCTATAAATAGAGTAAAGGCAGAACTAAATAAGTTACACAATTATTTTTGTTTGAATAAATTAAAAATTAGTATAGAAAAAACAAAATCTATGATCCTTGCGTCAAAATATAAACATTCTAAAATTAGTTTAAATATAATAAATATTAAAGAAGCTAATAAAAAACTTGAACAAGTGACTGAAATAAAGTATTTTGGATTTGTTGTGCATAGCTTTTTAAATTATGACCAACATTTAAAGTAAAAATGGTAATAAATAAAATTTTCAAGAAATAAAGTAGATTATCGAAGAAACTACCCATTTCTACTGTTTTTATACTGCTTTGAATTTTCGGGATTATTTGGTCTATACCATGCACAATGATTGGTACAGGTAATAAATGATATTTTTATATTCAGTTATTCCATACAACAAAAATCCTTAAAATTGAATCAGTTTCAAGAAAATAACTGTAAATCTTGTACATCTGCAATAAGTTATAAATTTTCATCCCTCTTATTTTAAGATAATCGTAAGTTATAATGTTTTTCCCAAAGCGCTGGCCTTTGTGTGTCAAAGCTGCTATAAAGCTCTGTTATCACGATACACAAATGGAGAACAGAATATATAGAACGAAACAACGTCAAAAGAGAGTCTGATAAAGTCTCAGATATGTAAATAAGTGCATAGACCCCAAATTCTAGATGTATCAAATGCTAAATCAGTGTTTTGGAATGCCACACAGGGGAGGATTGAATTAATTTTGCTGTGTAAATTTATTTTGGGA
The DNA here is from genome assembly GCA_963971575.1 of Liopterus haemorrhoidalis. Classification (NCBI taxonomy): domain Eukaryota; kingdom Metazoa; phylum Arthropoda; class Insecta; order Coleoptera; family Dytiscidae; genus Liopterus; species Liopterus haemorrhoidalis. The sequence goes on along the minus strand of OZ020611.1, from coordinate 45,277,005 downwards.
CCTCGGATATTTACCTCAGGGAAATGATGTTAGATGTTAATCATTCAAGTGTCAAATACAAAAATACTAAAACTACTTTTTGAATAAATATAGAAAAGTGATTAACTTACTATTTTCGAACCATTGTCTCATATTAGCAATATAGCTGAATTTACCTGAAACAGAAAAGAAACATGTTAATATTTATTAAACATTTTGTTATTTGACATTTAGTTAGCTGCAGGCATCCGAATTCCAGAGATGGGGAGTCGGAGTCGGTAGTCGGGAGTCGAGGAGTCGAAGCTTGCTGGAGAAGTCGGAGTCGGGAGTTGGAAAAAGTTATGGACTCCCGACTGTTTAATCCAATTTTTATCTAGGATGAGAACAAACCGAAAGCAAATTAAACATATTACCAGAATTTTTTAAAGCATGGAAAAAAGAACATTTTGTTTTCCGTTCAAGAACAAAAATAAAATCAAAAATATTCAATACCGGTTTTACCAGGTTTTCTTCATGCTTTCCAGTTTAAAATCTGATAAATGCTAATCATATTAACATGTAATACGATGCAGTAAATATATTTGTTTTTACTCATATCCATTTTATCTTTTTCTGTATGTTCTCTTTACTATGTTTAAGAGGAACTAAACTGGATTTTTAGTTTCTCAAGTTGAAATAAGCTTCGTGATTATTTCATGTTTCATGTTCGCAACCAAAATCTAAATGTCAAAAAGAAAAAGTGACGTATTTTGAAAATCAAAGTATATCAAATACAATAAAAATTTATGAAAACTAATATATTCGAAAATTTGTATTAAAAATTACACAAAAAGTCAAGATGAAATGAAAATGACTTATTTATAAAAACATCTCACCCCAACCCGAGATATTTAATGTAAGTAAAGTCTGTTTCTTTAGTTTCAGCGTAACTAGGTATTGAAATTACTAACTTTTAACGATTGAGTTAGGCTTTATATCATTCTGTTTAAGAAAAGCCCACTTCGATCGTCAAAAACTGAACTTAAGTGATAACTTAAGAAAACAAAAAATACATTTAGTCCCGCTTAAACATTTGGAATATATTTTACGATTTACGAGTGAAATTAGTCGGAAGTCGGGGTCGGAGTCAAAGACAGAGTTGGGAGTCGGAATCGGAGTTAGTAACTTTTCTGACAATTCCCCATCCCTGCCGAATTCACCAAAGAAGATTCTGGTAGGTAAAAAATGTACAATTTACTTTGATCTATGAATGTCCAGTTGCATGAAATATTGCTATGTCAAGTTGTATTTACAACTGTTGTAACTTTGCAACTAGACATAAGATGTTTATGATTAACGCATATGACAGGCATACAATGAATAGGCTATTTTAGTGGCGATATATAGTTGTAAAAATTAGAAGCTTTATATTTAACACAAATTATTTTTAGGGTTTTGTAGGTATGACCAAAAAACCCTTATACCGTCATTTTGTCGTCTGTCTGTCTGTTCGGTAAAAATTGTAGCCAAACGGCTAAACCTAGAGAGTTGAAATTTGGCATGCTTATACAACTCTTTGACCCGCACATAGGAAAGATACTAAAACATCTAAAAAACATACCCCCCTAAAAATATAAACAAATATGTGGTCATCGAACACAAAAATATTTTTTTTAAATATTGAGTATGGTATTAAATGAAAGCCCTTAGTACGTGGATTAACGATCAAAATTTTATTTTTGCGAAATAAATTATTTTGAGGCGATTTGTACCAAAATTGTGCAAAAAAAATTTTGTCCCACACCCTGTAGCCCAGATGGTTTAAACTAAAAATCTAAAAAAAATCTAAGTAATGTATATTGGTGTGAACCGAAATAGTACAACAGGAATTTTTGATCAGATTATGTTTTCGGAAAATAACGCATTTTTTGTGGTTTTTGGTTCACAAAGTACAAAAGTTATACCAATGTAAGACAATTACATGCAAGGCGTGCGATAGCGTAATGGGTTAGAGCACTGGTGTCGTAAGCTAAACTGCGTTGGAACGAAGAGTTTCGAGTTCGAGTGAATTTTATTTTTTCTGTTTTTTTTTGCATTTTTATTATGTTGAAATTATTTTGTCAAAATTCTAGTTATATTTTAACAAATGTTGTATTTAATTTTTAAGAGCGTAAATTTAATAACCAGTCTTATTATATGATTAACAGACGATAAATTATTTTAAAAATATCGTTCATTTTGCCGTGATTACTACAAAATAAAATTTGTCCTACACACTCAGCATACCGCCTTCACTTATTATATACCTGCGAAACCCTGAAATGTGTGAATACTCACACTTCACATCAATTTTTTTAAATATAATTAATGTTTCCGTTTGAACCTCTTTTCACCAGATAATTGTTCGTTTATAAAGATACGTTATTCACATACCTAAAATAACTAGATAAATTCATTATAACAAGGTACAGGAATAATGAAAAAGTACTTAAGGAAAAAAAGGTTAAATTATAATGAAATACCTAGATTGCTTATAATTTATTTGAATTTAATCAGCTTTAAATACAATTTTATATTTACCAATATAAAATGATAAATTAATTTTATATTAGTTCTGACAGCTACTAAAACTTGATATAAAAATTACAATGTCGATTTCCACATTTTCGTTTACAAAGCGTTTTAAGTGTTACATCGCGTACTACAAGACCCGTTCCGATACTACTAAATCAAAAGCAGGTCAGACCAACAAAGAGAGCTCTACGGACAATCACGAGTAATACACTAATGAATCAAGTCCGAAACTCGTATATACCAAATATATGTCTATTATTATTACAGAAAATAATGAACTGTAGCCATAAGGTTTGTTTCATTTACCTAAATAGAGCATTTAATATTATGTCCACATAAATAATACATCTAATTATAATATAATGACATACCAATTAATTATTTGTTAAATCTATACAATCCTTAATATTGTTCAATTGAAAGTGATGGCACTGGCAGGTAAACTGTTCCAGGATTTAAAAATCCTATAAGGTATAAAATTTCCACGCTCATTTTTCTGGTATTTTTGAGGAGTTAACTTTAAACAATGGCCCCTCAACTTAGTGTCTGTATTCAGGATGTAGGGATTCGGAAAATCACATTTAAAATCTCTACAATGTTTTAAACATTGTAATAACGTCCCTAGAATAACGTCTTTTTGCAAGAGAAGTAAGGTTCAACTTTCGCAGTCTGTCTTCATAGGACAATGAATATAATCCAAGAGCTAACTTTGTAAAACGCCTTTGCAACTTCTTCAATACAGAAATGTCTTTTCTGAGGTTAGGTGACCAAACTGACACTGCAAACTCCAAATGAGGCCTTACGTAGGAAACTTAGAGTTTCTTGACTATATCATTGTATATTTTAGTATCATCAGCATAACTAATGGGGAGTACATTGATGTTTTTAGGTCGACTACATAGATCAGGATAATAATAGGGCTTCGAACAGTGCCATGTGGAACTCCGCTTAGGACAGGCTGTGACTTTGACATTTGTCAAAGTCACCAGTGCGAATATGAAAAGACATATCAGATAAAAATTCTTTAATACAGCAATGAAGCTTACCCCGAATGCCATCATATTCAATTTTACTGAGTAGTTTGTTATTAAAGGCTCGGGCAAAGTCCAGAAAGAATTGTCCAATGCAATTGACCAGACATGCGTACATTAAAGGAGTTTAGATGTAACCAAGCGGCCTGGCAGGAATCTGTGCTGTCTAGTAGGTATTACAGAATGATCTACAAGCACTCACAGGAGAAGAGAATGGTATGCCCATATCCAACGTATGAATTATACACGGCTGGTTAAAACAGTTTTTAATAATCGACCACTCGAATTCTAACCACCTGGACGTGCAGCAAGCGTTGGTGAAACTGTTCTATATCAAAAATAAACTCACCGGTATGTATAGGCCTTTGACCTATATGAAGAAAAATACGTATTGTCTGGATTGGTTGCAAACTACATCTGACTCCCGGGCCCATGATTCTTGACAATAATTAAATGAAAAAAAAAAAAAAGTGAAACGGATCATGGATCTACATGAGAAAGAATCAAATGATTTTTGGGTATGCATGCGGTTTAAAAAATCCGTGTTTTTCCACAGTCTGAGAACTCCTGTCGCTGTTACTGCTCATTATAATTTTCATTTTATTTAGTTTCCTACCGGTCTTGCAAATATTTACTCAAAATTCTGTTTTAAAATATTTTGTAAAATAAATATTTTAACCAAACTCGAAAACATAAACAAAACTACTTTAAATTTGACTTCAAAATTAATTTCAACATTTTGTAAACTCAATTAATAAGAATCAAATCATCCCATTCCAAAGTATATCATTTATCGACCAATACAGAATCATCGAAAATATAAGAATAAGCTTATGGGCACAAGATCCGAATGGAGGCACACAGGAAAAGCATGGGAATACAGGGATAAGTCCGAATAGTATACCGAAAACCACATGGAACAAGATAGTGACAGATAAATTAAAGATAAGAAACAGAGACTGGTACACAAGGTGACGAGTACCTACAGCACTCTACAGACACAAATGGAGGAAGTTTGTAAAAAGTACTCTATAGACACAAACTTCAGCGTTAGATATAGTAAAAAAAAAAGACGAACAGTTAAAATTCGAGATGCACTGAGAAAAATACTATCGTAAATAATCGATTCTAACAATTTAATTTTAACTACGAAATAAATAAGACTGCAACTGACATCTCTGGAGATTTTAATCTGAGATTTAATTAAATATCCTTTTCTTTATAAAGGAAAATATTTACTCTACAAATACAATTATAAAAAGACTGCCATTGTTTACATTTGAATGTTTAATTTATGTAAATGAGTATTTAATAATCATTTGCACTGCAAATCAATAATTATTTATGCATATTTTAAATAATTACGCAATTTCAACACCTGAAAATTTGTTTATATGGTACATACTGGTTTTGAAATTTAGATATAATAGCTTTGATAAATGTTCTATATTAATTTCAGTGACCTACAACACAGGTTGTACCAGACTGAAGAGATATTGTAACAAAAATATTTGAAATGTGTATTTTAAGTATTTCAGGATTTCGTAGGTACCTAATAAGTGAAGCCGGCTAACAAATAATATTAAGTATATGCAAGAACATTGTTTATTGTAATCGCGTTAAAATGAACAATGTTTCTGAAAATCGTTCGGCGCCCGTTAATCTAAGTAAATCAATTATTTGCCATTAGTGATGTAAATTCTATCTGAGATGGAATTAACATCACTAGTTGAGTGTTATAAAACAAACGATTTATTGAGTTCATCTCTCACCAACTTTTATAAACTGATATATCCACCTAATTCCTTGTGTTTCCTTTTTTTTTGTAACTAAAAAAGGATGAAATAGAAAATAAAACGATGAGAGAGACAATTCTATCAATCAGCACAAACAATTTCTTTCATTATCTTTGTCACCAATAATAAATTAGGTTGAATGTTTCTAAGCAAGAAGGTTTCTAAGCAAATAAATAAAAATAAAATCGTTTGTACTATATTGGTCACACCAATGTGCTTTACTATTTTTTTCAGCTTCTAAAACTAAAGCCTGGTTTATAATAACTCCATAGCATAGCGCATACGTAATAGAACAATAGGTTTGACCCTTCAAAACATCTGTTTGTAATAAACAGAACAAAGGAAATAGTGTAATTTTTATGCTTATGTTCCATAACATATCTATTATAAACCAGGCTTTACTCCTATAAGTGATAGATAGGGTGGGAGACAATTCCTTGGTAAATAATATGTAAATATACTAAAATATGTAAGTATACTAAAATCGCGTCCGAATGAGAGGTTTTTATTACAAATTATTTTTCGTTCGTTAATCTGCAGCAGTGGTGGCGCTAGCTCTTAAAATCTGGGAGGGGAGGGCAGAAAATTTTTGAGTATAATTTGGGGGGCCAGGAAATATTTTAAATCATTGATGACCTAAAAAAAAGGTCCTCACTTTTAAAATATATTTTTCTCCAACCAATTCTGGGGGTCAACTGAGGGCCAGAGCAATTTGGGGGGGACCTCCGGACCCCCCGCTAGTGGCACCGCTGATCTGCACTAAAAAAACTTTCATTTGATGCTCCCTAATATATATTTTTTAAATAAAAATTAATGCAACTAAAATTTCGATATTTGAATCGAAAAAAAATCTTATAAAAAATTTCTGTTGTACTATTCCAGTTCACATCAATGCATGTGCATTAAAAGCCATTCCTATACACGGTCATCTTTCCTTTAAAAAACTACTGCATAATGGGGGATACTTACGATCTTTTTCTACACATAAAATGTTTTGAACGGAACTGTAAGGGATATTGAAACCTTGTGAAATCTATAAAAAGATTAATCAAATGATCAATTAAGTCGAATAATTTCACTACTTTTTATCGACCGCCAACATATATAAGTGAGGTATTATGATCATACCGATTTTGACATTTCGAGATTTTAATGGATCTCCACGAATTGAGGTCCCTACATAACGTTTTGACTATTTTTAGTATGATGTCTGTCGGTCTGTCTGTCCGTCTGTCCGTCCGTTCGTCTGTCTGTCCGTCCATCTGTCCGTCCGTCCATCCGTCTCTCTGTGTACATGTGCAGAGTAAATTCGGCTAGGAGGATTTTTATGAAACGTCATTTAAGCTCTTGACATCAATGGCACGAATTGATCAACTTTTGGTAAAAATCGGCTCGACTAAAAATGGGAGTTTACTCGTGTCGTTAAAGATTTTTGCAAATATTTAAAAACAGAAAAATATTTCGAAAAAAATTATATAACAAAAGTTGCTATAAAAGCAATAACAGTTTTTGATAAAACGAAAAAATGTTGAAAAATTTTTCGAAATTTTTTCTTAGTATCTATTTTTTCATACTTATATGTAACGTTTCCATGGTCATTATAAATAATATCTCTGTTAAAAAATATTAGGCCAAGTTATTTCTACTCAGCTGCTAGAATGTATTTTATGCAAGTACTTTATGATGGCGGTCGGTCCTGTGGTGGCCACAGCTGATTTTTTAACCTTATTTTCGATTTTTCATCATCAACTGATTCACAACCATTAGACAATCGGTCAAACCATTTATAACTCTTTTAAAAAGCTCTTCAGTATCAGTCTTAACATTTTATGAGTATGTTTAGTAGTTCTAAACAAAGTTTAAAACAAAACTTCTATACACTGTTCTGGCAATATTCTTACAACAACCTTAAAAAAGTTGCCTTTACAAAATGTTAGCTCAACGTCGACTGATTGAACGAAACGAGTTGAAACTTGCTAGGTAGCATATATAAAACTGCATGATATTCTAGTATAGCATATCTCCTTTATTTGTTAGGTGACGATCCAAGGCGGCATTCAACGTGCCTTTTGATCACTTTTTATATATAAGCTGGACTTGACAAGATTCTTTATAGATGAACGACAGCCAATTTAATATGAAACGGCAACACATTCTAATTACATTAAATAATTACAGCATTTTATTTTGATAATGTTGAAAGATGTTAGTGATGGAGCAAAATGTAGACATAACGACAACATCTGCCTAGCGAACTTGCAAATAATTTCCGTTATCGAACTTATATAAGATATTATCACACTCATTAATTGATACGTCTGGCTATTGCTGTTACACCCATTAGCGGTATGTAATATGAATTGCTTCACTGCTAATTACTATTTATTACATAGTTCGTTGTAAAATAATACAATAAATAATTTATACCAACTGAATTATTCGCTTATTATTAATAATTTATATTGTAGTGTAATTCAATGCGCCGAACAATTCATTTTTCATCATATTATGTTCATAATGAGTATAATGTTATAATTACTTATTAATGATATAATTGGCTAGCTCCAAAACAAATGTTAATCGAAATTAATACAACAGGGTTGTGATTAGTACATTGCCAAAGAGATTCTGACAATTTATGTTAATAAACATGTTCTGATATTTATTTTGTTGAGCTAATAACATCGTATACTACTTGTATAACGATATTATTGAAGATATCGAAGAATGTATGGAGAAATTGCAGCTCATTCTGAGACATCAATAGCAGGATTTGGAAGGCTTCAGCAGAATAAAGTATGTTGCATAATGTTTGGAATTATCCCCTTTACACAGAAGTATGATTCGACTCTTCGACGTAAAATCCATATCTACTATTATACGGAAGTAAAATATATGGTTATCTAAAGAACTGATAAATTGTTTAAAGGTAATTATTACCCACATTTTCCGCGGAATGCAGCAGATTTTCTGGCCAGAAACAATCACTTATACAAACCTAGTTAAAAACTGTAACCAGATAGTAGTTTCCAATAGGTAAAAACTTCAGCTCTTAATATACTACTCTGGTGATTTACTGTAGAGCAGCGTTTCCCAACTTTTTCACAAGGCGGACGGCAAGCGACCTAGAAAAAATTCGCGGACCAGCACGTTTAGAAATTAATGTGTATCGCAAAAGTTTTATATTTTTTATTACAGTGATTACAAAAAAAAAACAAAAAAAAAACAACAAATAAAAAATCACATATAAGTAGTGAAAAAAGAAACACAGTATTACTTAATCAACTAACAGATTAAGGACCGAGATTTTCATCTCAAAATTAAGTGGGTTATAACTTATTAGGCGAATAGTTGCATAGTAAAAAAAAAAACTTGCGGACCAGTGCCGGTTGCCAGCGGTTGGGAAACACTGCTGTAGATGCCTCTAAGTATATATGTACAGATATATCAAATTCGCTACAAGCTTTGACGAATGTTGGCTTGTAATAGTTATAAAAAGTGTTACAAACGTAAAATAAAACGTAATATTTGGTGTAAGGATCGAAAAGAAGAGAATGTTATTGATATGTAAACTTGTTAAAGAAATAGAAAATTGCACCTAAAGTTTGGCATAAGTATTGACGGATGGCCGCAGAGACCTATTTAAGGTTCTTATCGTTAGTTACAATATTAATTAAAAAGAAAGATACTTTAATGAAGCAATGGCGCTGAGCAAATGTCAGTCTATTGGTACACATAGTTCGGTACGCCTACGCAGCACGCTTTGATGCAGATATATCGAATTAAACTAGCTATTTGCTCTGGTCGTTTGGTCAGCCAGACGCAATTTGTATAGTTTTGTCATTTACACCGTCATTATTCCGGTATAGCACACAAATATAGTCACGTGTGTCTGGCCTTTCCACTATGTATATATAAAACTAAAAAAAACCTAACTGTCCCAATTTTTGTTTCCAAATATAAAGTGTACATTTTACATCTGCATTCAACTATCAATTATTTTCTTTTATTCCGTGCTCATTATTAATTCATGTAATAGGAAGAGCATTAATTTTATAACTTGGATGTCCACACGAAACAAAATTAAACGCAAACTATGGCTAATTTTCATTAAACCAATAACTCCGACAAGGGACCAAACCGCATCGCACATCACACAAAATATTAATTAAATTCTACTCTAGGGATGTTCAACTTTGTTCTTGCTACTAAATAAAAATTATAAACACTTTTGTAGTGTCAAAACATATTCTGCACCAGCATTTAAAAAGACCAAAGGAAGAGTTATTATAGTTACCATGGGTCAGAGAAATAATAATGACAAACAGCCTGTTACAGTTTTACCTCCAAATGTCATTACATAAATTAGCAAAAAAACAGAAGCTTCAATTGTACACTAGACTAATCAAACCAGATCTATCTCACGTATTTTTACTCCAGCAGTCGTCCAACAGGATACCATGAATTTTATTGACCATCCTTCAGTTCTGAATTCATTTGGACTCCCCGGGTATTTATTATCAATCGTGCTCATATAACCATAATGAATTTCAGTGAACTATTTGTGAACCATTCCATGCGAAAGCTCCGTCGCATTCACTTATTACCATTGTAGCAAAAAAATACAAACTTCTTCGCTTCCGAAAGCTGTTTAACAAGCACCTACTATTTCACAGATCTACTTAAAACTTACCGTGTATGTCTTACAAAGAATGACAAATGTCAGAAATAATATCAAGCTTGCGATATGAGCGCCATTCTTATCAAAGTCACTGACTTATCAAACACTCTTAGTACACTAGTTTTCTCCATCTTTCTCCACGGAGCGGAACTATGGATTATCGGCCAAAATGACAAAAAGAAAAAAAAGATGCTTTTGAGATGTATATTGGCGAAGAATATTCAGAAATCTCTGGACAGCGAAACGAACTAATGGTTTCTCCATAGACAAAACTAAACCCCAATTGCAGCTTTTTTCTTCCCAGCGGTTTTCAATCGGTTTCATTCGCGGAAGGGTACGTACGGTAAGAACGTACACCTTTTTGGCAGGCTGGGAAATTGGTAAGAATAATATAACATTTCGTATGTTTGATTCCTCCCAAAATAATTAATATTGTCTATATTTTATCCAATTTTTAGTGATATTTTATTGATCAAATATCCAATTATCTAAATATTCCTTTATTTTCGCGGACTGATAAAAATATTTGGCAGTCTGCCGGCTGGGGAATACTGCTTTAGTGTATACCCACATTTTACAAGTCTTAAGGTACATATATCACTCGAAGATCTACGGATTTAAAGAAGACAGCACAGGGAAAAGTTGATGGATATGTAGCAGTTATCAAATAGCTTCAATGAAGTATGAAGTTGCTTGGTTACCAAAAAATATACGGATTATGATTTTTATGTTTTTGTAAAAAAACTATAAACTTAAAATAAAATATTATATTTCCCAATTTATACATTGTAAGACTCTTGCTATTTTCAAGACTTACAGATATAGTAGACGCAGAAGGTTTCTGCAACGCTGGTTGAACATCACCAAGAATATCTTAAGTGAACCACTAGAAATGCACAAGACAAGAAAAAATGGTAATTTCGTCAAGGTAAAATTGTTCCAAAACGTTCCACCAGAAGGTCCACAATTAATATTTTTGTTACTATACTAACTGACGATGAGGATCAAAGAATATAGAATGGTAAAGATGATCTAGGAGAAAAATACACATTCGATGGTTTAAAAAAAAAATACACAATAGGCGGCAGGAAAAGTCCTGATTCTTAACAGAACCGATAGATAATTTGTAGGCTTAAGATCAAAAGTCAATCAGACTGACAATTACCCAAGAGATACAGACAATAACCTTGGGATAACTTAAATCCTTATCTAATATCCTTGCCACCCGGGAACTTGAAAACCGTGTGAAATCATATGTTAAACTGTGATTATAAAAACCACTTTTCCGACATAAATAAGGGGAGTCGTAGATGTAATGAAGAAAAAAAAGCTACAAATTTAAATTTCATCAAAATAAAATTTTATCACCTTAATTAAATTTGGTAATCCAATTTTCTGTAAATTTCAATTTATGTTGGGATGCCATAATCACAGAACAGCGTTTCTCAACCAGTACTCTGCAAAGGTGTGTTACTAAGGAAAATTGGTGTTCCATGGAATACTGATGCTTCGTGGAATATTGGGGCAGCATTCGCTTTAAGTATAATTTCCCATTGCATACCTGGAATCATTGGATATGTATAGCTGTATGTACTTTATAATACTTTTTTTTAATATTTGGTTTTAACCAAATAGATGGCCATTAACCAGTAGTACTTTATTTTTATTTTGAATACATTAGTAATTTTATGCCAAATACAAACATCCATCCTATCACCGAGATTCGAACCCGAACCCTCGTTAGCTGTCAAATGCACTGACCACTACGACATAGCAACCTGCAACTTTATAATACTTAATCACGCACTAAAACTGTTTTTTCTTTAAAAGTTGAAAAATAATATCTAGATAATCGAAAATATGTACGTAATAAAACACAAAACTAACATTAGCAGCAGTTTAAAGGTAGTTTACAAGTTCATATCGGTACATCTTTATAGTTATACTGCAGTATTTGTTTGTGTATGAACTTATATTAATTTTACTGATTTATGATTGGATTTCGTGACTAATGTATGTATTGGTCGTATGTTGCTCAGTAGCGGTACGACAAACGCAAACATGTTCAGACCTGGATCTACATAAATGGAAAGCAAATATTTATTTATGGACATAGTATTAGCGTCTATTTTGACTTTTAAAATTATATAATTTGCTCTAACTCGATTGATATACTGGCAAATGGTTTGAGTGTAACACGAACTTCACAATTTTTTGTAAGGAACACCAGATATATCCAGAAATCTTAAACAAAATAAGGATAAATATTAAGGTGCTATGAAAAAGAAAAACAGTATTATTTAAAAAACAATTTATTTTTGAAATTCAAAGACATTCATAGATTACAGGAAAAAAATGCATAAGTTGTTAACTACTACTTGGCAGCTAAATCAATTTGTATAACAATTATAATGCTTATATTTCATAGCCTCCTATTTTATTGAAGAAAGATAGATGAAATAAATGTTACACATCAAGTCTTAATAACTTTTTTACTACTTTTTAAATTTATTTAAATTAAATTATTAAGATATAATTTCATAACATTTATTTCATCAGAATAAATTAGGTGGGTATGAAGCATTGATATTATTATTGTTTTGCTTGGGATTTACATGTTTAATCCAGACTTATTCTATATATTGGGTTTGATTGGGCTGATGTTTTATCAATTAAAAATAAATTTTCTATGCGATAGATCAAAAAAATATAGAGGTTTCCCCTTATAAAATGTATTTTGTATTTTTTGAAATACTAAACTCTATTATCAAATGTTCAGTTGTTTTTCCAATTTAATATTCTTATTTGTAGAGTAAAATATTTCATCTTTTCCAATTTAACCTCTTTCATACCTCTTATAATAAAGAAGTTAACAATGCTTAAGTAGTTCCGGTAACACCCTGCACATCTGCGTGGTTTACTGCTATATCTTATCGGGTTGTGTTGGGTAGGTGTCCTTCGGCAAAATGGTACTCGAAAAATTGTTTTTTGGGTATATGTAGTTTAGAGCAGTGTTTCCCAACCGCCGGTCGCAGATATATTTTTTTTTTTTTAGTATGCAACTATTCGCCTAATAAGTTATAATCCACTTAATTTTGAGATGAAAATCTCGGTCCTTAATCTGTTAATTGCTTAACACGTTCGCGGACAGTTTTGTACAATGAGATGTACCCAAAATGTCACTTTTTTAGATTTTTGTTTATAATAGGACATTTACTGTGTTTGGTATGTTCCTGATAGGACAGTTTATACTAGTTTTCATATACTTAAATGGAATTAGAACCTACCCCAGCCGTCATTTGAATATTTGAATAAAAAATTAGGACGGTTTAGACCGCCATGACCTGAGCTAGGAAAAATATTCGACGGCTATAGCCGTTCTGTCCGCGAACGTGTTAAGTAATAATATGTTTCTTTTTTCACTAATTATATGTGATTTTTTATTTGTTGTTTTTGTTTTGTTTGTCATCAGTGTAATAAAAAATATAAAACTTTTGCGATACACATCACTTTCTAAACTTGCCGATCCGCGAATTTTGTCTAGGTCGCTTGCCGGTCTGCCATGAAAAAAGGTTGGGAAACGCTGGTTTAGAGGGCAATGTACCTCAGTTTTACGCAACGTTAACATGCATTTGTTTGGGCTAGAAAATTAAAATCAAATATTGTGGGATCAGTCTGATTGCTTTTCCTTTTTTTTTTTTTTGTTAATTTGAATGTAAAGATTGACCCCAGTTTGCTATAATGTTGAAATATTGTTTTATTTTTCATTTTCAATTTTCGAATTTCCTAAACTTTATCTAACTTCACATCATCGTCTCTCAGTAAATAAATGAAAATAGCTAATTCCAACAGTATCACAGGCTAGTACTTTTATCTTCAAATTAACACCCTAATTTGGAAAAATTTATTATTATTTATACCAATTCTGTCTCCCCAGAATGAAACAACCATTTATATGAAAAACATCTACAAATACACGGGCGAGCTATTAAGTTGAGCTTGGATGAGTTGGCCACATTACGATCTTAATCCGTTAAGGGTGCAGCACTAAGAAATTTTTATAGATATTATAAGCAAAATTCTCTGAAGCATATTTGCAGATTACAGCAAGTAAACAACGTAATAATTTAAATCGAAATGTGTTATTTCTTTTCCTTTTTCTAAAATAATAAAGACACTGCATATATATCATATATCACGAACCCCAGTTTAAATCAGATGTTTTATCTGTATTTAGAAGCTCCAAAAGTTAGCCATTCTGTACGCTACTGATTCATATATAGTTCTTAACTGCGTCGAAGTTATACTACTTTGCATGAAAATAGATTAACCGAACTAATGTACATTTTTATTATTATCTTCAATTGTGGTATTAATGTTATTTTTTACTTATGTTTTCGTGTTCTATTTCATTATCCTAATGTCTTATTCGCAAATAATAATCAAAGGAAATACGTTATTGTTGAGAAATTGTGTTATTATCATAAATAGATATGCGGTAATGATTTGGAATTAATAATGTTTGATAGAATTGGAAATAAGTAGTATTTTGTTAGAATGTATTGTGAACATATAATTTTAAGCAATTTCTGATTTTTGATAATGCTTCACACAATTGAATATAATACAAATTATATACGACTAAAATGATTTGTTTGTTTACCCCACACAATCTAAAATTTTAATGTATTATTTAGTGAATTTACTTCTCTGATACATAGCCAAGGAGATTCAACGACAGTGCAATAATAGCCTTCATTGATCTAAATCAGGGGCCGTCAATCGGCGGGATGGATACAGTCCACCAAAAAAATTTATGCGGCCCAAAAAACAAAAAAAAAAAATAACTTTTTACTTTTTTACGCAGCGCAGCCAACACATTACTGACACGCTGCTTTAAGTTTTTTACATAATAGGCGAATTTATACCGACGTATATACGTGTAAACTGGCATAAATAAGAACTTGAAACAATTAAAATTGAAATTACAAAAGGAAATATTGCCCGCAAAAAAATGTTGACAACAAATTTCTTACAACAGTATTAGAGGTTGCCTACTGTGACTATATGGGTGCTGTGTACATTCGTTATAGAGTTGACGGAGGGCTACACAAATTATCACGATTAGAGACCACCGCTAAATTGCAATACTGTACAATACAGCATGCACTTTATGCGAACGATAGTGCACTCATATCAAGTGATCCGGATGACTTACAAGAGGCAATATCTATTTGAAACAAGCACGCGTTTTAGTCTGCAAATAAGTAGTGCAAAAACTAAATATATGGTAAGAGCTCCAACAGTGGCTGGTAGGTAGGAGTTAAAGGGGTTAGAATCCCCATGAAGCTCTCTTCAATATATATAACTATTTTGCTCAGTCTTTAGTGTTTTAGATGCCCATTTCTTTTTAACCCTTCCTCCCCTCCATGAACCATCCTGGCTATGTTGAGAATAATGCTCTCAAGGAAACAAACCCGTTAAAATACCTTGGGAGCATCATTTACTGTGACGGTAGTCTTGATACAAAAATAAATAATTGACTATTAGCTGCCGCTAAGTAATTTGGAAGTCTTAGATAAAAAAAAGAAACTAAATCACGACCTCAAACTCGATACTAAACTTGCTGTCTATAAAGCTGAAGGGCTACCAACCCAACAATACGCGTTAGAAATATGGATGGAATTTCGCCAACACTATCGCACTTTGGATAAATTTCATCAAAGAAGCAAATAAAAAAAAATGCAGCATCACGTCGACAATATATCTATCCTGAACAGAGCCAATTCCACCAGAGTGTTTGCTCATGCAAAACCAATTCAGATGGATTGGACACGTAATACGTATGGCAGAAGATAGCCTTCTAAAACAGTTACTTTACTATGAACAACAAACTGGTGTTCATAATGTAGGAGCCCCGAGGAAAAGATATAAAGACTACAAACACTTAAATATTATTTAAGATGCCATAATTGGCATACAATCGAAATATATGGCGGAGGGCTATATGGGAGGTATTATCTATATATGAAGACAGCAAGCCTTACGAGCCAAAGCTATTGCGAGGAAAAGGAGAATATCAGATAACAACAGCTCTTCATACTCACATGCTCTAGCTGGGACAGATGGTTTTCGGCCAAAATTGGTCTCTTGAGATCTGATCATCAAGACCAGATCTCAAGAGACCATGAAAGACGAAGACACAACACTATATGAAATAAATATAACTATGGTCCTATGACTCCTATAATCGAAATCGACGAAGGATTTTTACTATTATTAGTCATTGCGAATATATTAAACACTTCCTTTCCGCTACCGGAATTCTGCCTGCACCTGGTTTCTTTTAGTTACCAAGATTTGCTACTGTATGTGAGAATACGAACTGCCATCGATTTAAAAAACTAATTTTCAATAAATAATTTATTATAATTGTAGTAATCAATAGGTATTAAGTTCTTTGTCATTTTTTATACAATTTATTTTTATTTTTCTAACGGGGTGTCAAAATTTTCCGGGTAATACAAAGTATGTCGAGTATACAAAAGTATGGAAAGCACTGATCCAAAGGAATCGGAGCATGTTGTTCGGGAAACACTGCTCTACATAACTGACAATAAAGAAAGTAAATATCAAAATACTGCGTCACCAACAATCAAACATGTTAATTTGGAACAAGAAGCGCAATTCTTAGATTGACGGCTCGATTTCCGGTGAGGTAGTATTTTAATATTTACTTTCTACATTAAATGCATTATCTCATTTGCGTTTCAGATATTCTGAATGATCTTTATATTTATATAAAAGAAAATGTGATAACTAAGTTGCATACATAACAAAATATAAACAAAAATATATGGTAAATGAAGTAATTTGAAATTTTACAAAAAAATATGAGAGCAACCTATCAACCTTTTACATTAGCAACGCAAATGAAATGTACATTTCTTTCTGTTCAAATGAACACATTGCAGTTCATATCTTTCCAAAAGCAATAATATGAATCAGCATTTAAACTGCATTTCTCGTTATAATTTCTTCCACGTTACTGAATATATCAACAGTCGTTAACGTTGAAACATTAAACACTATCATATCTGAATGACGTCAACCATTTGTTACACATATTGGATTTTTACGAAATTAATAAATATTTAAAGTAAGCACGGTACTTATATCTAATTCAAGGAAACCACAATCTTGTTGACTAGATAAATAATTATTATTAAAATTTCAAAATTACAGTTCCAAGGTGTGCTCACCATTATTTACTACGCAATGAGAAATATATTATTTCTTAAATAGCAGCAGAAATACATTTTTTTTAAATTAGAGATTCAACCAAAAATAAAATTACCGAACAGGCGTTATAAAACGTATCTAAATTAAAATAATTATAAATAATACTCTGTAGCAGGCACACACCAATGCCAACGTCTTAGCCACTTCTAGAAACACATTTTATAGATACTTATAAATCGCTCTTATGTAAACCTCCAAATTTTTTTTTACCTCTTCAACTAAATGGTCAAATTACTATATTTTGGTCATACCATTTAAGTAACCCGCTATCCTACTTGCTTCCAACACATGTCCGTCCGTCCGTCCGTCCGTCCGTGTGTGCGTGCGTGCGTGCGTGCGTGCGTGCGTGCGTGCGTGCGTGCGTGCGTGTGTGTGTGTGTGTGTGTGTGTGTGTGTATAAACGATAATTCAAGAACGGTTTAACTTAGAGAGTTCGTTCTAATATCTTTGAAATTATATTGCAATGGTCCAATATTAATGCGGACACCGTTATTTTGGACATTTGCCATTGCTGATAGTTAGTACGGCCTAATGGCTAGAATAGTGCGATAAAATGATAGTATCAAAAAGATATAATACTTCATGAGTATATAAAATAAATAAATTCGGCCGTTTCGGAAACTGTTTAAGCATCATAAGAGTTTCAATAATGTCGTCATGCATCTACCTTTTTTTACCGATGTAATAATATTTAGTTTCTTCTGTGTTTTACTGTATATATGTAGGAGTGTTTGTTGATTTCTGTACTGGACAGTAAAACTGATACGTTGGTATAACAAAGAATATTGGCATCTTCGTTCTCCATTCTATAACCTCTTCCGTTTTCAGTTTCTTACTTATTCTTTTTCAGACCATAAACGTCCCACAGTCGTCACACCGAGCTATAGTTATACTGCCGTACTGCTATTATATTGGGCACGGGCCTCTCACTCTGAAATTCCAGGTCTACAGCTCTCACGGGATCCAGTCCGCCTTAGGCTCTTTATTTATTACTTCGTACATAATAATGTTCAAGACTAGGAGGCTTAGGAAGACGCCATGCAAAATACCGACGTTAACTGACATGGTATTAGTCGATTTGGGTCCTATCTTAGCCTAAATGAGATAGGCTGGTTTATTCAGCTTGTCTAAAAACGAAAACTGCACGGATTTATTACCTTCATTCCAATTCTTAAGTAACTCTGAGGGTCCAAATAAGTAAGTTTATTCATTGACAGTTAGATTGTTGTTTCAGAAGAAGAATAATTTGGAAACTAATAAGAAGCATAATAGTATGGAAAACAACACAAAAAAAAAAAAAATCAAACGTAGTTCTGTGAAATTAAGCCGAAACCAAACGAAATCATAAACTCATACGTTGTTGCGATGATTATTAGTTTATAGATGATCGACCCTAGAAAAACCCTTTGCGATCCTACTATACCTAATGTTTTTAAAGAACGAAGTGTGGGCAAGATAGGAGCTATTTCCATCTAGTTTTTAATTGGGTAAGAACGTGGAAAAGTTTATACTGTAAAAAATAAATTTCTGTCTCAACTTCTATTCGTCTCTGTTATTTTAACCCAAATTTGTAAACATAGGCGTAAAAACTAAGTTCACAGTGAATATATTACTACCTATTATTTCTAATAAGTAAAACGGAGGTATATGTTTAAATAATGTTAGAATTTAAAAGCCAGTGAATAAATAGATTTAAAATATATATATATTAAGAGAAATATTTTAAAATGAAGCCGTCCGAAAATGAATTAATGTACGTACGCCTCTGGTACCAAACACAACAGTCGTTTTGCTGTTAACTGTCATATTCTTTGCTGCCAACGAGCTCCATATTAATAATTTGTGTTGCCGTTATATTATATACGTATGTATTACGTTTATGTTATAGTGTCGAAAAACTTGAAGTGAAGAAGAATCCACTGATGATTCGGACTGATTTCCAATATTATTTTATACATTTTCCTTAATTATTTTTATAAGTTTTGTATAAATAATAAATTGTAATTAAATTTTCAATTGTTATATTATTTTTTTACATGTGACAGGTTTGTATGTATAATATATTTTAGTCCAATTTTATATTATTTGAAAATAAAATATTTTACAATTTATTTAGAAATTAAGAATAATAGCAATTTTATGCATTTAAATTATAACTTTTTTAAAAACATTAATTTTGAAACGTCAAATTTGAATTTACTGCAAAATTTATTTAATTTTAAATTATTTTGAACTTTAGTTTGATACAGTGTGAAACCGGCCGCGCTCGCAGCGCCATCTACTTCGTTCTTTAAAAAAATAGAGTATAGCTCTATTGCTTGACTGAATTCAAGAATATATTTTGTACTCGTTGTGATTTATATTTAACCTCTTCTTGCATTTTGGCACATATGTGTACATTTTAAAAACCAAGATCTAATTAAAAATTAACTAATATATTTATTGCTCGATGGCCACATATGATACCATTTTGCATATTAGTTCATATATCTTACACTTGAGGGTGCTGCAGGGGTGTTTCAATGCATAGGGGAAAGGAGAAACACGAGTAAGTGGCGCCTGCAGGAATTGGACACTATCCAGAGAAAAACGTATATAAAAATCCACCACGGTGCCATGAAAAAAATTGTTCAAAAAAAGATATGCATGTAAGAAGTGCAAAGAGCCTTTGTGCCCAGAATGCATGGAAAATTTCCATACATAGAAGATATTCGTATTGATATTCGCTCTATGGCCATATATGTGTACGTTTGGTTTTTACATCAAATATTGGTCAAAAATAAGTTAAATTTAAATTTTTTGTATTTTTTATATTTTATTTAATAAAAACTAGTGTGTTTAGATTTTTTTAATATTTCTTAAATTTTGAAAAAAATATTCGTGCAAGAAGAGGTTAATATTTTTTATTATATTATTGAGAGATTGATCGGTCTAGGTTTCCTTTTTTGATACGTAGCTTTGCCTAACAACATCAATATCAAGCAAACATGTTACAGAAGACTGCTGTCTAATACGGTGACCTAAGCCGCAATACTTGTGCGAATTGAAACAAATGGAGAAGATAATTAAATGGAAACTCAGCAGAATTTCCAAATGTTGTACTAGTCCTGTTTATTAGCCAATGCATAAATAAGAGAAGGGTAAAATTTAGGGCCATGAACAAAAAAATTCCAAAACTTTTAAGGGTTTAAAGCAGTAGCTTGATCACGGAATGATGAATGAAAGACGATTTCATCTATTGCCGAAGAAAAACAAGTAAGAAAAAGAGGTGCTAGAAGAAAAAGAACATCGTGGTTGAAAAATTCCAGAACCTAGTTTTCAATTAATACCAAGGGAATATTTCGAACAGCAGTCAAAAAAGTAATGATAGTCAGGATGATTGCAAAAATCCAAAACGATTAGACACTGCGCAGAAGTTCTTCGACACTAATCAAATCTTGAAGTGTTGGAGATAGGCAGCATACCTTTTAGAGTTCCTTTGTTACTCAAAATCAGATGCTTACATTTTTATCAAATCTTACACTTGCAGTATTTTTTCAAAATTAATATACACAAGCAGATACACATTATTTTGTAGAATAATTTCAAAAATAAATTTTTACATTCATGTATCTTTAAGTTTCCTGGCATCTACAAATCACAATATAACAATACCAGTGAATATAATTCAAAAGCTCTACATACACCAAGTCCGTTTTGTAATGGATCTTCTCGTTTTGTTTCCTCCTATATATTCTTTTTACATTTCTCCATTCATACTCCTTTATTCTAGAATGCATTGGGTCGACGTACGTTAAGTGTGGTTTTTTCTATTTGTGTTTCTTCCACTTTTATTTTTATTACGAGAAATAAAAACTAAATGGAAAAATCTTTCTCCGCTTAAAACTCTTTTATTAAAAGAACAAATGGGAAAGAAAATTGGTGGATATATTCCTGGATTAGTTAAATGGAAATTATTTTTGTTGACAAAGGAAAGATGTTACTAGTAATTACAGTTCGCAATTAAATTAAATTGAGCGATCAAAAATAGTTTTTCTTATTCCACGTAATCATTAATTGTACAAAAGAAACGAGGAAATAGTTCCACATGTTTCACATTAAAAGTTAGCAGTTCTGCTCTTAGTTAATGGAGAAAAAAAGTTTAACATAACAATTTCCAGAAAGTATGTAACAATTCTTAACTAGTTAGTTATTTTTGATTCAACAAAATGCAGCAAATAGCTTCGATGTTTTAATATTTTTTCTTAATAATACAAAATTATACTTAAAGCTCCAGAACTACTTTTCAATAAGGTTAAACTTATGCAAAGTGTGTTACGTCAATATTTTTCTCTTTCTCACTCTTTTCTCTCTCTTTTTAGGTGTTTTGGCCAGGTACATTTTTAACTCCAATCACAAGAATACGCTATCTTTCCCTGTTAAATTTACAGTTTTTACAAGGTATCTTGTATGAAAATATTAGCCTGAGCGTCTTCTCTTTCCCTGACAGTAATGTAGAGAGAGTTCTAAACGCTCTCGGCATGGTATAACATTTGAAGTCGATCCAAATCGGACTAAAAAATGTCGGAAGATGAAAATTCCGAAGTTAAAATAAATTTCTATGCCAATACTTTCTTTATCCTTTACGAAATACACCGACGAACAGTTATTATCTGTCTTATAAAATTAAAGTTCGTAAATAGAATTGACCGGAAGACGTAAAACCTTATTTTGTTAAATAATAATCTATTCTATTCTATTCTATTATACAATTTTGTTGGCTTCGGCTGTACGCCAGTTTGCCAGCGCATAGCATTATTCAGGGGTTCTTGTTTTATATGTTCATCTGGATTTTACTGAGATGTTCCATTAGAAGGGCACATGTTTCCGGAGTAGGATGTTGTAGTACCTCTTGTAGTGAAATAGGCAACGGGTAGTGGAGCAGCAGGTTTCGATACATAGAATTACAGGGTACAATGTGGTCGAGGCATGAAAGAAATAATGTGTCACATCACCATATTCACCACTCGAGCATAGAGGTGTTCTTAGTATATTCATTTTATGTAGGTGGCTATAAGAGTGACAGTGGTTAAGACAAGAAGGGTGACGGTAGAGATGGTTTTCTTGTCAATGGGTAAGTTATGAAACCAGGGTTTAAGTGGGGTGTATGGAAGAAGTGAATGAAGGTGTGAACCTCGCTGTCGTGTCCCATTCTTTCTGCCATTTGGTTCTCAGCGATTGAAGGAGGGGTGGTAGAACATCTTTATAAAATACTTGGGCGTATGTAGGTTCTTCGGTTAGAGTGGCACCTTTCTTTGCGAGTTGGTTTGCATTTTCATTCCTATGGATGCCACAGTGACTGGGAATCCATGCTAGCTGGACTTCGTGATTCGCTGAGTTCAGGCTATATATGAGGGTTTATATGTTTGTAATGGTTTTATTATAGTTGCGTATTCCAGTGTTATTTAGTATTTGGAGTGAGGAGATGGAGTCTGTGAGGATTAATGCCTTGGGAATTTTAAACTGCGGGACCATGGACAATGCTTGTCATAGCTAAAAGTTCGGCAGACATTATCTGAAGTAACGCTGGGGTTTTTCTCGATACTTTGATATTCATCGATGGTATGTAAATACCATACCCAGTAGTGTAGAGAGGGCGTTTTGGAAGCATCGGTGCATATATAGGTAAATTCAGAGAATTTCTTATCCAGGGTACTGAGTAGAAGAGCGTTCTTCTCTGATGTATCCGTTGTTTTGTCAATTCCTACATTAAAGTGAAGAGCGATTAGTGTTATTTGTGGAGCATATGGAGTTAAGTAGCAAGAGAGATTATTATGACATGTAATACGTCTTATGTGTGGAGTCAGCTGGTTAAGGGTAGTTAGAGCTAGGGGTTCGCGACACGAGGTAGGGCACCGTGTCGTATTTTTCAGGTGTAGGAGTTGGTAGATGCTCGACAGAATAGCACTGTTTTTGTATGAAGCTTATTGCAATATAAATTTTGAGGTCAGTCATTTTTTTAAATAATAATCGTTGGTTTTCAAACCTTAATAAAAATTAATAACGGCAGTAATGAGTATAATTAATGACATGGTTGGAAATTATCTATCTTATTAAAATATTATCTTTATATACTACCCAATTAGTGAAGTTTTCGACTTTAATTTGTAAACACAGTGTAAATATGCAACAAAATTTTAAGGGAGAGAATTACACAAATTATTTATCTAAACGCAGTAGAATATATTTGTTGCTTGATATGAATGTTTTCAACATATTTAAAAAAATACTATTTGTGTCCTAACTTATAAATCCTAACTATTAATTTCCACATTATAATATCAACAAAACATATTCACTTCCTGGTATCAATAAACAAAAAACGACTAGCAGTTGTAAACCTATTCTGTCATCACACTTCTATAAAACTGGGTGGCATCGCTTTGAATATGTTAGAACGATAACAAAATCTTTCATTGAATTAAAGTATAAACATATTTCACATTTCCAGCTAGGAGAGGATGTGGAACAACACAGATACATCATAGAATACGATGCAAGATGCAAAAATGTACTTAAGATCAACAGCATAACTAGGGTACCATTTAGATTTATTTAATGAAATTACTACAGAAGACGCTAACTGTAACTAAAGTTAACACTACATAAAAACTGAAAAAATGATGTAAAATATGAAATATTTCAGAGTTTCGCAGGCATTTTATACAATTTTGGTAAGAAGATGCAATTTCACAATAAAAAAAAAAAATGTAACTCCTGGATAAAAAATAATTAGATCAAAGATACCGAGAATACTATTTCGGTTCACATCATTACTATTAATTTTTTTCTCTGTGAAAGATACGATGGAAGACAAGTTGTATTTTTTGCTCCCAAATTTACGATTTAAGATTATTCAATACAAAAAATTCAACAACTTAAAAAAAATCCGTGCGTACTAGTTCTCATAAATTTGTAACAGTATGAAGTTTCCTTAAATTTAAACCAACCTCTCTGGGCAACAAGATAAGGAACAAAATCTCTTTTGTGCATTTCTGTCTCAGCATTTTCGCTATATGCGGGTAAGGAGCTGTATATGCAAGCCAAATTTCCGTTCTCTGCACACAGACGGACTATACGTAAAGGTATAAGAATTTCCTGTATAACTACGAAGTCCTAAATATTACATAAATCTTACTTTATAAGGGAGGTGATTTTGGTATTATTCCAGAAATAAAATTTCATAATTAAATTCAATATAATCACCCAATTAGAGTAAAATATTAAATGATAAAAAATAATCAATTTCTTAGAAAAGGACACTTAAGTGCAGACATGCATATTAGTCCCTAACATTAAGAACATAGAACAGGAACTCGTAAATTCTATAGCAGTCCACAGAGAAGTCAAATTAATATATTAGATGGGAAAAACTATTAATCTATCTCTGCATTGAAATATGAACAATATTTTGGTTATTTACCTAACAAAATTGTTCTAGCTAATTTATTAAGTCATAACTGTCGTCTGACTTTTGAGTTAAAACGGATAACCAAGTTACAGGGTGTGGGGTGGCAATTTACATTTGAGCAAGGCTCTCGGGGCAGTCCGATTTTGTCCAACATAGGTTAAAGACATTTAGATTGTTCGGGCGGTTAAAGTAGACTGTTATTCCGTATTTAAGTTAGAGTAGCGTTCAATTAAAAAGATGGAGTGACAATATTCAGAGATTTATGAGAGCCAAATGGTTTTGGAGTTGTTAATGAGGATTGTGATGTCCTTTTAACAGATTAGTGTTTGGTGTTAACGGGCCTTTCATTTGGCTTAGTGTTTGTGGATATGTCTCTCTTTTGTATTTATCTGTTATCGTTAATTTATAAGTTATAGTGTAAATATTAAACCCGTATCGTAATTAAAGAATGTTAGTTAAAATGCCGAGTTTAATTTATCAGCCTTTAAATTCTTCCTAAGAATTATAGCAACCAGTCAGAGGACACAGAAGGGTTCATATCCCAAACCGCTCGCGGATAAAGAACTCATTATGTGGGAGATATTGGGTTTGAAGAATGTACAAAGTACAAATGAAGTTTTTTAATATTATATTCAAAGAATTCAGCCAACTGGGGTATCAATTCATATTATCAGAAGGCTCCTCACAACTTCTAACCATAATACAATCCCCTATATTTATTTTAAACTTAAAAATACTATTTCAAAATCACTGCCAAGATAGTATATTTAATATCAAAATAAAAAATATTTATATTCAAATGAGGCACGCAATATTAATGTAAACAATTTTATTTTGAGATGCTCCAGATGTGTGCTACACGTGCTGTTGTCATTTATTTTTTATCGTATTATTTCATTGAAAACAGCTGATTCCAATGACGTATACATAATGAAACTACGAACTTTATAAATAATTTAATGACAGGGACGATTTTTTAAATATTATCTAACACTCGTAAATTACAACTTTATTGATAATACATTGTTGACATATACTAATAATTTTGACAATTATTATCACAATCGTAAAATACGATATTAGCTATGGTGTAACTGGCGATTTTCAAGGCAAATATTGCATCACCGTAAGAGAGTTAACAAGTTTATACTCATTATTTAAGTGCCATGTTCAATTGTTAAACACGGAAAAAATAAAAAGTCCACTGTGCTTTATTTCATTCTAATTTACACTGAGTATGACAAAATAAGTAACTAGATCGTAAGAACACTACGTTCTTAAACAAAATACGACAACTTAAGGGATCTACATACGTAGAGATATACTTGTGCGTTAAACCTGCGCGCCTGTCCAGTATACAGGAACATGCAGGCGATAAGCCTGTTAAATTATTTCTACCTTAACAGGCGACTGAATTAAATAAATAATTTCATTTTATATGCCTGTTTTAGAAAGACCTGTACAGGCGTACCGGAACTTGTGTAGTGATGAACTGCCACTTCACCTGTCCAGTTGGCTCTTTATAGTACCTTTCTTAATTAATGGAGCAACTAACAAGACCCTTAAATAGATTTCTTCAGCCATCCCTAAATAATTATTTCAATCTTTACGTGCAAAATTCCTTTAACAAATTTACATGTCTGAAACATTATTTTATTTTCAACCAATCTTTATGACATAGGTATATTACGTTTATTTTATGTTTATGACACTTTCTTGTAACTGTTAACAATTCAACTATCGCTATAACATTTTCTGTTGACACCATAGCCATCGAAGAGAATAGTGACGTGTGGATGCAATAACAAATCCGGTATACCTATAGAGGAATTATTCTGGAGATATTTTATTTATTTGTTTATTTTACATCGGCCTATTTCTGCAACAAGGCTAATCAACAACTGTTCTGGAGGTACAAGGGCGAGATGAAAAATAGTGCAAAGAAAAACTATAGATTTTTTTTTAAATTTAATATAAATATATCTACATAATCCCCTCTTGATTCTATACACTTACATAGTCCAGCAATGCTGAAGCATCTGTGTGCCCTGTTAAAGTGATTTTTCTCGAGACTCTTAAAATAATCATTTACTGAGGTTACGACCGCCTCATCCGACCGAAATCTTTTTCCAGCTTACTTAAGAATCTTTTTAGGTTTGGAAAGAGAGAGAAGTCCTAGGATGCCAGATCTGGTGAATAAGGTAAATGGTCACCTACTTCAGACTTTAATTCTTCCAGTTTTCGAGTTGCAAAGTCGCTGGAATGGGCTGGTATTGCCATGGCGGTAGAGCATTTTCTTTTTGACCAAACCAGGACTTTTTCGCGAATTTCATTCAACATACTGTCAAGAAGGTTAGCATAATATTGGCCGTTAATTGTTTGACCTTTTGGGAGATAGTTTATGTATTAGATCCCTTTCACCTCCCAAAAAATGGATACCATGATCTTTCCGACTGATGGGAGTTGGCGAACCGCGATGAATCCACTATTTGGACTGTTCCTTGGTCATGGAGCGACGCGAATCCCACCAGATTTTTATTAAATCTATCCAAACCAGCCTGAGAAAGTTGACATCGAATGAGTTTGTTCTCCACAGAGAGCAAACATAGCGGCCATCTTGCGAATAGCTTCCGCATATGAGTTTATGTTTATGTTTTTCGGCAAATGTGTGTAAAGCGTTGCTTTGATTTACTAGCTATCTCTGACAACTTTAGCTGTCGATCATTTAAAATAGGATAGTGAATTTTGTCAACAATTTCCGGTGTTGTGGCTGTTTTTGAATGTCAGCTACGGCGAACAACCTTAACACTGATTCTTCCTCTCTTGAACTCATTTACCCAGTGGTAAATGGTTGCGAAGGGACATCCTCACCCAATCCATTTACCATATTGCCATAAATTTCCTTCGCCGACAACTCTTTTTTGTAGGTAGAAAGTTCTCAAATGATAAAATTTTGTTTCACAAATGTTTCACAGATTTATTTATTATACTAACTGTAGTTTTGGTTCTTGCCATTGTTACAAATGGGATTTATTTTCAGATAATAGACATACATCACTAGATATCTCTAGGTATTTAAGTTTTCTTAAAGGACCCCACGTAATTTCAGCCGTCTTATGAACTGTTTTGTGTATCACCCAATTTATGAAGATTACAAATAATAACGGTGATAAATTGCATCCTTATCGAACTCCTGAACTTATTTGAACGCATTTTGTTAAATTTACTTCAAGTTCTATTTATGTTGCGTAATTATTAGAGAGTTATAATTTAGATATATTTATTTGGCTTTAGTTGTTGACTTATCTTAAAATATTTCTTCTACTGTTTATCCAATCTAAATATAAATACTAAACAACCAACTCACGACCACCTACCTTATTAAACTCGTAAATGACTTTTTGAAAATGTGTGTAATATTCGTTATTCAAAAATTAAGTTAAAGAAAACTTAAGCAAAACAGATATTATTCTTTTAGATACAAACAATGAAAAACTGATTCAATAGTTAGAAATAACAATAGTTAAGAAAAGTAAATATTTGATATCAAGAAAAACAGTAAACTCAAAATACTGTCTGGGTTAATAAACTTTCAAGTACACTCAAGTACACTGAAACAATTTCTTTAGAATATTAAATAACTTAGTCTAATTGCCAATATTAGATTTAACGATCCATATGAATAATTTATACATAAATAATAAGGGTAGAATTCACAAAGTTTGTTTTGCTAACGATTCGTTATCATATCAATCTTTAATAATTCAGTGATAAAATCTTGTAGTAAGTATTATTGGAGTTTTCTTTTATAATAAATAGAGTGCGGTTAAGTTAGGTCATAATACGATTCAACCCTACTTGATTGGAAAATTCCCTTTGTTCTCTTTAATTTAATAGAATTATAAGATATTAACACCTATATTGACTCTCTAATCATAAAACAAATAATTTTAACACACCTGTAAAAATATATCATTTCCGTTAAATTAAATGGATTGAAAGATTAGGCCTTATCGCCAAAAATTGTTGCACCATATTTATTGTCTATTTTATCTACCTGACCTTATGTAGCTTATCTACCGTTTTAGATTAAAAAAAAGAACTGTTGCGTCCGGTTTCTGGCGCAGAAATGTCCTATTCTTTTATGCCATCTTCTTCTGAAGGTTGGCAATCATCCTAGTAGCTATTCCGTCTTTTACAGCAGCTCGGAATTATTTTGCTATTAAGTTCTCCTACGACCGGCGTTTTTATTTCTTAAGATCTTTATCTTAATCATAAGTTATTGCTGTTTATAATTAATCCTCATGATTAAATTTTAAAATCAAATTCATTTTTATTTCCAAAACAAATATAACCCCTGGAAATATGATCCAAACTGATCAAATCGCAATAAATTTTCCGTGTGAACAGCGCACAGTGCAAAAATGACAGCTTATCTATATTTTATTTTGCTTCATTTCATCAAAAATAATGTTTAATATGTATAATATTGTTTTATAGTCATTTTGAAGATTTACAAATTTTAAGTTTTTATTTAATATAGGGACATTCGTCTTGGTATCATTATTTGTTGAATATGTATTACATTCGTTAAATGGATGCTATGTAAACGTACTTCATATGCCATCACAAAAAATGTGACGTTTCCAGTGACGCAACTGCACTGATTCGCCAACTACCTTTCATTTATTTTTTTGAAACTAAATAATAATTTATGAAAATTATTATTTAGTTTCGAAATAAAATGTAAATTAAAAAATTCAAAGATTTTTTTCTTCATTTGCTTCAAATTAAATTATTTCGAAATATATTAGAACATGTCTTAATTTTTTTTTTTTTTTTAATTTCAGTAACATGTTTCTTACTTTAATAACAACGTGTTATTTGATTTATAAAAATTTCATTACAATAAATGATTTATTCCTGTTCGATACTTTAAAAACAAAAACAAAAATAATTCAAACAATGGGTTGTATCATGCTGTATAATAGTAGGCGGAGCTTACACACATGATTTTTTTTAAATATTATATTGTTAATTTAAAAAGAAGAAATACACTACTTTAGCCATAAATACAAAAAATCCATATCATTATTAGCCATGTATTAAAATAATAATTAATTAAAAACACAAAAACCGCAATATTTTCCAAAAACGCAATCTGATCATAAATTCCTTTCGTATGTTTCCAGTTCACATTAATGTACATTACCTAGATTTTCAGGTTTTTAGTTTAACTTCTTTGGGTTAAAGGGTATGGAACAGTAATTTTTTTAGTACATTATTGGAAAAAAAGTGTTAAATTAAAAATAATAAAACTACTTTCCGTTCCTTAATCTACGTTTTGAGAGCTCTTTTCTATACCGTACAATAAATTCTTAAAAAAACATTTTTTAACAACACAAAAAAATCGATAATTTTCCAAAAACTATTCTGATCTATTCCGGTTCCCATCACTTTATATTATTGTGATTTTTTCAGATTTTTAGATCAACCCCTCTGGGAAATAGGGTGAATGAAAAAAGTTTCATATCACAACATATTTTTGTCAAAAATCCCATAAAAAAACTGATTTTTCAAAAATGAAAATTTGTTTATCCACGCATTAGGGAGTCTTATTTAATACCAAATTCAAAATTTAAAAAATTAATTAATTAATTAAAAATTTAAATATTTTTTTCATTAAATACATATTTGTTTATATTTGTTCTGAGATGTGTTTTTTCAACCCTCCATATTTTATTATGTGGGTCAAGGAGTTTGTACAAGCATGCCAAATATCAACTTTCAATGTGCAGCCGTTTGACTACTATTCTACCGTACGTTCACCTGAGTGACGTTATGAGGGTTTTTTTGTGGTCATACCTACAAAATCCTAAACAGGAAAATGAAAACAAAAAACAATACATAACGGGAGTTGGTAGACTAATTGAAAAGTAGCCTACGAATAAAAAATGTTGAGAAACACTGTGTTAATTTATCAACAAAAAATGCATGTAAAGTGTGAAAAGGGTAACAGATGATTCGTATGCTATTTATCTTTATTTGTCATGAATTAAATTAGTCGTTAATCTAATCTTGATTGCCTTTCAATTGATACTCCAGATCACACGAGAAAAACTTTTGAAAACACTATTTGATCAAAAATTCCGAACATACTATTTCGGTTTATATAAATGTGCATTACCTCATTTTTCTCAAATATATAAACTTGCCGCTCTGGAAAATAAAGAGAGTATTTTCTTTTTTAAATTTTTGAGAAAAAAAATCGCTTCAAAATATAATGAATTCTAAATATAATTTTTTGTTAATTTATGAGTCATTACATTTCATTTCAACATTTAAGAGAAACGATGAAGATAATTGAAGCACAGCAACTGTGATAAACTCGATTTTAATAAGAATCGTATTACCTAAAAGTTTAAATCTAATATCTCGGTAACTTTTTAAGAATCTATTTCCGCACATATGTCTATAAGAACCTTTTTCATTGTTCAGTTCCGTAAATTACGCCACTTAAGTTTGCACGAAAGCACGCATGCCCACCCACCCAGACGACCAGAAAAATAAATATACCACCGCGGCCCAGGGATGGATATCACTTTAAAATGCCCTCGCACCAGTCCTGGTAATATGCTATATACATATTTTCCATTCGTTTTGTGTAATCGACACACGGACCTTTATTCAAAGAAAGGCAAAAAAGCTGGAAGTCTTCGAAGTGTGGATTTACTGAGACTATCAACAGCAGACAGATCGGATGAAAATGAAAAGATTCTGCAGAAAATGGAGAAGCCTCAAGAACTACTTACCACGAAGCTAAAATTAGAGTATACTGGCATGTAATAAGAAGTATGAGCTGGAACACTTATCATTCAGGAAATATCCTAGGCCAAAGCTGTTATATTAAGACAAAATAGCTGTAGTTCACGAAACTTTACAGGCTGATTGATTGACAGAGAACCGATAAACACATAGTTCTTTGGAAAATTTAATGCCGCTGTCAGCTTCTCATACCCAACGTACGTCAGTAGTTTTTACCTTCATTTGTTATATTTGAATATATTCGGATGAAAGTGTTTTTGTATATGGAGCGGTCGTATTGCAGCGTTAGTAGAGCGAGTAAAACAAGACCATAGTCTCACCATCTGAATGAATATCATCGCTTAATTTTTATGACCTAGACAGAACTACGAAGGTTGCCTTTTATATTTCGGGATTTGAGATCAAAAATAATTATCTATCAACAAAAGTGGCTTTATTGTTTTTCAAAATATTCTTCATGAAAATCAATACACTTTTGCATACGTTTGAACCAATTTTCGAAGCCCTTTTTCTACTCCGATTGAGGCACCTTCCGATAGTATATAGCAAATTATGTGGGATGCCCAAGGATACCTCAATCTCACGATAAGTCAAATGACGATCTTGCAGTATCAGTTCATGCACAGCATCAATGTTTTCCGGAACAACAACAGATTTTGGACAACCTTAACGAAATTCGTCCTTAAGCGAACTACAGCCACGTTTAAAGTCGGCAAACCATCGATAAAAAGTAGTCCTTGATGGTGCTTCATCGCTAAAAGTCAAATTAAGTTCATTGACAATTAGTTTAGCGCAATCCCGAAATATAAGAGGCCACCCTCGTATACCCCTTTTCTGGCGGGCGTCGGTGAAATAAATCCTCTCCGAGTATATGATGTTCACTAACTTTCGAAATCAGATGGCGTAGAAGAAAAATCCTTCTGTATTTTAAAAATAAAATAACAGACAAATTAGTACACATGGAAGTGCCAAAGTATTTTAGATCAGAGATTAATTAAGATTTTTTATTAATTACTAGATACTTTAAATCGGGATTTGACAATCTGCCAAAATACTTGCCATTCAGGAGTGTGCTAAAATTACACA
This sequence comes from Liopterus haemorrhoidalis, assembly GCA_963971575.1. Lineage (NCBI taxonomy): Eukaryota > Metazoa > Arthropoda > Insecta > Coleoptera > Dytiscidae > Liopterus > Liopterus haemorrhoidalis. The sequence goes on along the minus strand of OZ020611.1, from coordinate 45,244,302 downwards.
GGCCATCTGAATGAGCGGAACCATGAACTTTTGCGTCTAAGGCCGTCCATATATAATATTAATGTATGGTAAATTAGTCACGTATAACTATTATTTATAAAACCAGTATTAACAAATTATATATATTTTAATTAGAATTGTCATTGATTTTTAACACAAATAATGGAAGTCCCAGTGACATATTTTTCCGTAAATTGTATCATGTTTCTTTTTTACTTGTAATTTCCAAAGTAATTATGTGGTATTTATCTAGAAAAATTGTTTATTTTTTCGAAATGAATAATCAATACAAATGAATAAATAAAAATATTGCTTATTAATATTATTATAACCTTCAATTTGTAAATTAATTTACTAAATTAAAAAATAAATTGTATATGTAAAATAAAGGACAAATCTGAAAGATGTTCATAAAAATAGAAAAATAGTTTATATTTATTATTTTATAAACAATGGCTCAATAACAAAATGAAGGAAAATGTTAACATAATGATTTTTTTTTTTTTTGATAAAAATAACAAATAAAATAATTTTATTCAAAACTAGTTAGCATGCCCGTTGTTTCTCTCAACGTTCAGCTTTCCCTCTGGCTCTCTGGGTTTTTAAGTTTGTTTATAAATATAAGTTTTGAGCCTGTGTAAAGATGTTCTGAACATATTGGTGCAATCAAGACTTTCGTCGGATAATTAGGTACTATTTTTACATATTTTTTAAAGTTTTCACTTGATTTTAATTGTTTAAAAAAATGCAGGACCCCGAGAGTCATAAAACTAAGAACGCACAACACATATATCGCCCTCTTCACTTTTTTATTATGTAGATTTTAAAAATACACCTATACACCAAAAAGTAATTATATACTTTAATAAACACATGAGACACGAGGGGTTCTTTAATTCAGCCCAAATGTAAGCAAAAACCAAGTGGATATCTCATGGAGCCTAAGAAATATTGAGGAATCCATGAAAAAATATTTTACCCATATTCACCTCTTTAGGTTTCGATTTCCCTTCTTAGTGATTACGTGATAGAAGGAATATACTCCTCGAATTTGCCTACCAAAAATACCCTTTAGTGGTGAAAAATACAAAAACGGTACTTCCCGAATTTCAAATTTGTACGTTCAGGGATTTGGGCTGAGCATTGATTATCTCTAAATCAGTGGGGGTTAGGATTTTATAGGTATAGATTTCTATCAAAGAGAATAACAAATAACATCAGTGCTGCTGTCTGTCGGCAGGGAATCAAAGAATAAAAAAAGTGCTCAACTTACTATTTTCGAACCACAAATTAGTCTCATTTTACCAATATAGCTGCATTTACCTGAAACAGAAAAAAAAAATTATTTACTTTTTAAGCTAGCAGATTAAGTAATATTACTATTTAACAAGGCTGTGAAGTCGAAAGCAATTTTGGTGTCGGTAAAAATATCTCGTCTTCCGACTCCAACAGCTACTTCAACATAAATTACAAAGAAGTAAATAGCAAAAATTCTACCGTTACCACTAGAGAGAATTAGAAATCACATCAGTACTACTATCTATCGGCAGAATTACTATTAACAAAACATAAATAAAAGCCACGGCCAGCTGATTTCGCACTACCTGCTACTGAGAGAAAACCTAAGTTAGTTCTTACCTTTGCTTTTAAAGAAATGCTTTTATATTTTTTATTACTTCATTCAAAAACATTTTTCAAAATGTCATAGTCCTCTACACGTTTTTTTTTTTTTTTTAGCCTAATGCATTTTTTTATTCAAAATTAAACAATGAAAAATCCACAATAACAACTTACAACCATTATACTCAATCTTTTAAGAACGTGAGTTTAAAAAGTATCCTAGTAATTCGAGCAATTGTTTTGATTTTAAAATGTCTTCTTGTGTATTGTACCCATAGTAGATTTAGAATTATTGAGATCAGGGGGATTGAATTCGAATAGGATTCGTATGTTTTGAGAATCAAATACATAGTACTGATCATAATGCAGTCGTGCATGACATCGAGCCTAGTTTTCCGGTCATAAACAACAAAATAGACTATTTTACAGTTTTTTAACAATTACCAACAAATATTCAGTTTATAACCTTCAACTTTCGTTCTTTTTTATTCCCAATTACAGGCACAAATAAATATGGTTGTTGTGCACCAAAAATTCTAACGAACATGATTCTAAATTTGCACTATTATCCTTCCCGCCATTGATCTTCATTCAATCCTCCTTCGCTTTTATTTCAGATTCCTCCTTAATTTCCTTTCTATTGAGTTCTTCCAGATCCAGATTGCTTCTTCCTATTGAAATATTTTTTTAATTTTGAATCATTTAAAAATCATTCTTGTTTAAAAATATAGGACAAAATTGTTTTTTTATTAATTTATTAAATGACAGCAGGGTAACTGTGTGCGGTGGGTAATTGTGCGATATTCAGTGACGATCATACCGTTCTGATAGTCGAATAACGGATTTACGCCGTTTGAAAAATACAGTTTTTTTTTTTTTTTTAAATTTTTATACCAACGAAAATAAGACGGCAAGCTCGAACTTTAACTTCTTTTTCCTAGCTAAAATATATTTTGAAGTTACCTTTCTATCCGTTAAATGACCTATAGTTTAAAATTTTTTAATTCATTACTTTTTAGGTTATTTGTCTATTGTATATGTATCCGTGGGGTGATCGTGCATATATGATCTTGCACACTATTACCCCACCCTCGTCTATATGACAAAGAATAATTTAGTTTTACTTTGGCTTTTACTGTTTCAAATGGCTCGTTCTTATAAAATAAGCAAATACAGAGAACCTACTTACAATTTATCACCATAGACTGGATAAAATATTGTCTAAATAGTCTCTGATTATCTACTTCGTTTTGTACACTATTACCCCATCCATGCGCACAATTGCCATACACTTAGGTGAATTGTGTGCATTTGACTTATTTCGCTTATAGTTCCACAGCGGAGTTTGTGATGAAAATAATGGAAACAAGGATTATTCAAGTAGACTAGTATGGCTTTTTGTTCCTCAAATTTTGTTTTTCCAAATGAATTCCAATAACTGTAGCAACAATTCCCGCTTAAGTGCGCACAATTCTCCCACTTTCTTCTAATATCTTGTAAGCTACGGAATATTTAAGGCCTGTACACAAAAAAAGGGAGTGGGCGGTCCACTTCTAAAAAATATCCGTAAAATAATACAGTAGGGGGGGGGGCTATATATCAATTTAATTTACATCATTATTTGATTTTGACATTAATAAAATATAGTTATTTTCATTTTCAGTTGCTAGAACAAAGAACTTTACTTTATCTGTCACTATGCGCCACCTACATATATATGTATGAACCTATTATTATAAGCAAGGTAAATTTACTTAGTTTATTAGTAGAACCTTTGCTTGAGTATCTACACATATAGTTAAAATGCAAAGTTAAAATTAGGTAAAAATGAAGTCCATGAATTGCTGCTATAACAATATATCCTACATTTTAGTTATCAAGCTGAAACAGCAAAGTCTAAAAACTGAATTTTCCTTACTCAGGCCTTGCTTGTTAATGAACATTAACTTCCTCTTCCACCTGGCCATGTTTACTTTCCATTTACTTCTGTCTATTTTAAGAAAATAAACAGTATTATTAAAGTGTACCCATTTAAGATTCAGTGAGATTACGTGCTACGTCTAGCCATATATGAAGTATGTAGCACTTGAAGAAAACTCGGAAATATACCGTACTTGGTTGGTATTCATGAATGATGACGTAACTCCAGAGATATCGTATCAGAAATGGACCAGCCCACTGGGATTGTATCAAGAAATTTCCCACGAGTACAATTATTGTAAATATACATTTAAAATTGATAACTATGAGATGAAAATTTGAAAAATTATGTACATTAGTTGATGCATACATACATATAGTATATGTTTCGAGTTCGATAATTTAGATAAAGAAGAGCATCTTGACTTTAAATCTATTTAAATCCCATTGAAAAACTTCCGTCAAACCTTCAACTAGAAATTATTAATCTAACAAGTGATAAGATATTAAAAGCCAAATATGAAAGAAAGGCTTTACATTGAATTGAATTTTATAATTGATTACCAAATAATCTATACCAACAAATAAAAAAATATGTTCATAGATTTACAGCAGTATTTACCAGTGCATATTTATGCGAAAAGACATTTTCTAAAACGAAATTTGTAAAATCTCGTTATAGATCAGCATTAATAGATGATAAATATTTATCATATCAATATCAATGATAGGTAGCATTAAATTTGTTCCTTAGTTTAATGAAATGCCGTCTCTGAAATTCGAATCTTCTCATTGAATAATGTATGCGAGTGTTGTATATTCATGATTTTCTCAATAAAAATTCTTTGGCATGAAGTTATTTGTCCCTTTGAAAGAATGAAGAACAAAAGAGTAAACTGTCGGAATGGGGAGAAACAAGAAAAGAGTACTATTGGAGATGTGGGATGGACACAAGGGAAGCTGAGCGAAAGAGAAACGGAGGAAGAAACATAGTAGAAGAATTGAGGAGGAGAGACAAGGAGGTACAGGAGCAGGAAAGAACAGTAAGAATAGACAATTCAAGGAATGTGAAAAGGTATAGCGAGATAAGGACGGTAGGAATACCTAAATATTTGAAAGGGAGGAGAGGAACGGCAGGGAGCTGAGTTAGGAGGATTATAAGATTACGATGGAAATGAAGAACGGAGCAACAGGTATTGGGCAAAACCAGAGGCTAGATAGGCTATGCAGAATGTATAGGAAGGAGGAAGAATCCTTGGAACATATAACAAAAAATGTGGAAAGATGATAAAATGAGAGTGAAGAAGGAAAGGGAGAAAGATGGGCGAGAATACTCGAGGAAAGAAGGAACGAATGCGGAGAGGTAAGGCAAAACTGAGAACAGGAAGGAAGAAAAAGGCAAAGGAGGAGGAAAGAAGAGAGGGAAGAGAAGCGAAAAAGAGAAGAAAGAGGGGCGGAAGAACTGAAGTCAAGAAGGAAGGAGACCGAAAACTGAAACCGACAAGAGAATAGGAAGAAGGAGAGGTACACCGGAGGAAGAATGAAGAATACAGAAATTCATATAAAATTATTGAATATACTCAAATTTGTCATTTTATTGTATTATTATGATTATTTCTATTCTCATGTAGTAGCTAAAGCCCTAAACGCCTAGGGGAAATAAAGAATTATATTATTTACGTGATAGCCTAAATTTTCCAATCACCCGCAAACCTCTTAAAATTTACTTCAGGCCCTTCACAGAAAAAGTTTGCATATCACTACTCTATTGGTATTTTAATTTTTAGTGTTTATTAAGGTAGAAAATAAATCAAATAGTACATTGTTATATAACGGATACGTCAAATCAACGACAGTACTTCGCTACTAAAAAAATATTTGTATTTCACAGATTTTGACGAGTGTGGGCTCGTTCATGACTAAAGAGACCAATTATGGATACGAAAATTTTGCCCCAGATAGCTTAGAGATAATTATAGGCAGAATCACGCCTGATTCAGCACATTGTTAATAGTAAGAAATATGTGGATGATTTTGAAAACAGATTCAGTAGTTTTATAAAACTTTTCAATATTTTCTTTTTATCCACTTAACCCTTTGTTGACTGATGGTATTTATAAGTACCCAGTTGATTTTCGCCCGTTACTTTCTATGTATAATAAGAACTATTGTTTTTGCCCGATGGTATATCAAAGTACCATTGTGTACTATAAGATACGTCAGAAAATAAAGCTAGGAAAGTTATGTTCTTTGGGATCCCGTGCTTTATTCTTAAATGTAATAAGTGGTTTCATAGTGATTGCAATAGCTGTTGTTTTTATACAAATTTTGGGGAAAATATTGAAACAAATGTAAGCATAACTATTGGTTATTATGCATTTGCATGTTATTACTTAGCGTGAATAAAAAAAAATATATATATGCATATATTATAGAAACTTTGAGGTTTTTTACAACTGGTACTGCCAAGTACCGACAGGTTGTCAAATTATAAATACTGCCCAAGTTTATGATGAAATAAAACAAATACTTTTTTTACTCTGTTTTATTATTTAATAATTTATTATTATTTTTGTAATATTGCGCTCATGGTATCATCAAATAGCAATTCTTAAGTTATTTTGGACCATGGTTTTTGTAATTATAACTATTTTATTTGATCTTAGCTGGAGAAAAAGGGGTTATATTCTGGCTATGATATAAAAAGGGCTCTAACCTAAGCTGAATTAATTGTTATAGCATTGTTTTTGTGATTAACATAATGTAAATGAATATTAAATAAATACGTAAAATAACATAAAATAACAAATATAATCGCTTTTATCTTCTAAAATTACCTCTTCACAGCCTAACGGGAGGTACTTGCAAGTACCGGGGGCGTAACTAAAAGCAGGGATGAAATAATAAAATAATAATTGCATATATAGCTTTCTTTCAACAGTACCATTTATAAAACTTGTACATAATTTTTAATTTGAAATTATTTTTGACTGCCGGCAACAAAGGGTTAATGACAACTTATTAACGAATTAAATACCAGAAAAAATCGCTGGAATTTTTCACATTGAGGAAATACTCTTGCCGACAAAAAAAAACAGTGATATTTTTATATAATTGAAAAGGTGTTAAAACCTTTTAATGGATGAATGAAATGAGATGAAAAAATGCCTGAACGAGTAAAAAAGATTTTTTTTAGTATAATTGAGGGGACTAGAAGTAAAAGGGTACTATAAAAAGGGGACTAGAGTTCGCATCTGTCTGGAATTTTAAAAACGAGTATTGTCTACTCGAGCTTTTAAAACTTCTCTGGATTTGAGGCATTAGTATCCGATATCTAATTCGTTGCCCTAGTTTATCCCAATTGTTTTTCATTGGATTAATATCTGGGCTGCAAGCTGGTCATCGTAATTGATGAATTCCTACTTCATTGAGCGATTTGTTCACAATTCTCGTTACATGTGGACGTGAATTATTCGGCACTAGGGTAAATTGATTGCCAATATACAATGAATAAAGTATGACGTGATCTTATAAACAGACCTTGATGCACCTTTTCTGCAAAGGACCGTGTTCATTCCAAACAAGTTGGGTAGAATGCACTGAGATGCCTGTCCTAACCATAATACTACCGCCATCGAATGCTGCATGTCGAAAACTTCTCACCATGCTTACTAACCACGAGTTCGCGTTCGTCCGAAGTTTTTAACCTCATTCACAACTTATCTCGGAACAAGATAGAGCATAGCGAGCGAATCAAAGTGTCAACTCGATAATTTGCGAGCCAAGCCGGGTAAGTTGCAGTTCTTCAGGATACAAGCGCTGGTTACCTCAACCTTCTATGAATAAATTCTGGCGAGATTTCCAGATTTAGGTCTTTTGCGAGACGACGTGTGAGAAAAATTCAGAGAAAATTACGACCGCACAGCTAGGGTAAGAAATCAATCGTCTCAAGCACTTGTAGGGATCAGTTTGCTCAAGATGCTTTATAGCGTAATTAACAGTGAGTTTAGCTACATCTAAAACGAAAACGATATTCGAATTCGATATTCAACTATCTAGGTCCAGCAGTTTCTACCGTTCAGACTTTAGACTGACACATGAATGACGGCATAAGAGTTTTTTTTTTTGTAATATCTATGAAACATATCCTAAAATCAATTGTATTAGCTAGAAAACACCCTCAAATTAGTTCCAGTACGAGCCCCGAGCTGTCGTCACCAAATTCTGGTCCTCTGTGTACTGTAACTGCCCTAAAAGTGGTCCACATATATATTAAGTCCTAAAGATACTGGTTTAGTTCGTTGGTAAACTAATTTAAATAAAATTAATAAATTTGCGAAATTAAAGCAGAAGCATTAGAATTAAGATTTATTATGAATAAATGTCACCTATTTAAAATCTATAAAAATGTGTTTATTTATGCATAAATTTACAAGTTTCAAAACAAAACTATAACTGTTATTTTATCAGTTATCCGCATTGTTCTAAAATTAATCACCATATGTCCAAGTTCAAAGTCGACTTTATTTGTGGAATGCTAGTGTATTGGACATGCGAGCACTGGCACTGACAGACAGGAGACAACAGACAAGATGGTCAGAAGGTCAAATTCGTGTCAAGGCCAACACTAAGAACCAATCAATTCAATCCATAACATTTAACAACATGGTTAACTATTGTCAATCAACTTTGTACATTTTGCATAACGTCTATAAACATTATGTAACAATTACAAACATAAACTAACATGTCTTTTTTTCCATTCCTTCTCATTCTAGAAGTTGCCAAACATCAAGGCTATTTTCACTTTGGAGACTGCAGTTCGAAATAAATCAAACTCCATACAAACAACTAGTGTAGATTTTCTAGCCACGGAGTTATTGGTCGCTTTACACTTTGCTTGTCCATCTTTGCCTGCATGTTCAGTTGTAGTAGTTCCTGCTCTCTCATGATATTCCGGCTTGCTTCTCTGAATGGTAAGAATACGTTTTCATTCCTTCTCCATTTTCAGTAAAACATGTTTATTTGTGATCTTGTCCATCCATCTTCAGCGTACATTGAGGAACCCATGTTTCAAAAGCCTCCAGTTTTTAAATGTGATCTTGATTTAAAAGTTCAGTTCCCCAGCCATATATAGCAAGTGCAAAATAAATGTGGAAACCCGTTAAAAATGATAAAGATACAAAGACACAAGAAAACTGAAAAGACACTTAACGCCAAGAATGACAGATATGACACCATATGATCGAAGATATATCGCACGATGAATGGACATTTGGAATACCCCTGTTTTATCGAAATGGCTAGGTGAAACTAAAACGCGATCTCTGCGCAGGTTACGTGGGATATCTTCTTGATTTTCAAAACCTCTAAAGCTGCATTCACAGCTCCAAAATTAAGAGACGCTGAATGAGTTGTTCACTGTAGATTGTCACTAATAAGTTTGTCATATGGTAGCGCAAGGTAACGTAAGTTTAATTCTTCTAAAAGAATTTCTAGTCACCTTAAAGGTCGGATCCCACATGACCGCACCGCACCCGCACCGCAAGTCGGCCGACTGTCGGTGACGGTGATAGGAGACCCCACTTGCCCGCACGGGATCCGTGTGTCGACCGTGCGGTCTGTCTCACAATTGGAGTTCAGTATTCTTTTCGAAGCTCACACAGCTGTTTCATGGAGACAAAATGTTAAGAAGTTTTACAAATAGTGAATTAGGGATGGTAACACTTCCTTTAAAGGAAGAAGATGTTAATTGGTGAAGAAATCATCGCAGAAATCGGAGAAGAATGTGGGTTCACAACGCATGGAAGAAAAGATGTGTTGAAGAGGAGTTTTGCTGGCTGCTGCCTCATCTAAAGTGCGATGTGACGAAGTTTTACGAATATTTTAGAATTTCGATGTACACATTCAACCAACTGGAACTGAAAATCCAAGAAAAACTGAACGTACAACACAGGAATCTTTCTAAAATCTTCAATTCATTTTTCTACGTTCATTATTTATAATAATAAATGTACGATTATTATCATAACATAATTATTATTATTATTATTATTATTATATTTATTTAATATTTAAAAAATTATTAGCAGAAAATAAATGTTGAATCAACTTCGTACACCGCACCGTGCCCGTCAAAAAGTAAATTAAACTAGTCGGGCACGGTGCGGATACGGTGCGGTGATGTTGGTGCGGTGTCGGTGCGGTTAGGTGAGGACTAGCCGGTATGTTTCCATTGTGTTATACCCTTTTCACACTAGATCTTTAAGATCGGATGTTTAAGTGAATCTTTAAACGCTAATGTGAAACCGTACGGCCTCGTCTAAACACGACCGATGTTTAAGACAGAGATCTGCGTCTTAAACCTCGCCCGCATTGCCAACTTAATTCCCATTATAAAAAAATACTCCTTATTTGTGCTTCTCTTCTTTTATCTATGTTCAGCTGTTATCATTTTATATATCGAGGTTATGAGAAGATTATTTGCGTTATTATTTAAATAAATATAAAAAATAAACTTCTCCTAACCTCGATATACAAAATAATGACAGAATAAATTCAAACGATATGAAATTATGTTGGCAATACATACTAACTTTACATGGAGATTTCTTCTTCAAATTAAACATCAAGTGTGAAAGCAAACCGATATTAAACATCGATGAAGTTTAAGTTCAATCGTCTTAAAGATCTAGTGTGAAAAGGGTATTAGTCTCTCGCCGTGCGACGCTCAACACAGCGGTCATGTGGGGTCCGGCCTTTATTCGTGTTCGTATTGTCTTCCGATATTCCAAACTATTACTTTTTGCTGTGAAAATGCTACTATTTGAGTATTATTTACAATTAGATCGTTGGCTGTGACGTTACATTTTATTATGACAAAGTATATTGATTTATGGTACTTCATATGAAGGCGACATTAAAAACTAATAGCACAAAATAAAAATTAATTAGTATAATAACTGTAAATTAGTTATGCATTTATGAAGTGACATATATTTGAAGTATTACCTTCACGTAAATTAATGAAGCCAATTTATTGTGACTAGTAAAGCACACAGTGTCCTGCCATGAAGAAATCACAAGTATATGTGTGGCACAAGCATTTGTGCAAAAATCATGCTGTTCGAGTCGAACGCCGTTCTAATTCCAAGAGAAACATTCCAGCTATGGCGATGGCGTTTTGGCTGTTGCTGTGCTGCTGGATGTTTCTGGCTGTTGCTGGCTAAGTGGGTTGCGCTGCATTACAATACATGCAAAAGAATATGACCGTTGCCGTAGTGGCTATTGCTGGCTGTTCATAATGGGTTTCGTGCTTAAGGCTGCGTATAACCCCCGGAGGTTACTAGTTTCTTATACAAAACTAACAATCTGAAATAAAATTAGTATCAACCTATACATCAAATTTTGCACCGAATTTGTATCTATCTAATATGATAGTTTTAATTGTAGAAACATTTATTGTAAAAATATTATCACACAATAACTTAAAAATAGACATCAGCGATATTGTTCTGTAATTTTTTAAATCTATTTTTTCGTTTCGAACTTATATTTATATAGTTTTGTGTAGAAATGTTCAAATAATACGTCATTTTTTTTTTTTTCGACTTGATTACTTATAGTTCAGAGCCTTCGTCGAAAAATATTATACTTAAAGATGATAGAATGCCACTTGGTACACGTATTCTTCACGAAAAATAAATCATTTTTAACATTAACACCAATTTTGAGAACCGCGGCAGATTCAAGAGGGCGGCAAAAATAGATTACCAAGTACAATAACTATAAGTAATTTTCACAATACAACAAAATAGCTAGAATCATATTTGTAGAATGAAGCTTTAGGTACAATTTGCCGCATCGTACGCAAATATGCGTCGTTGGGTTTACAAGATGGCGTCTATAATGCAATTTACTTATTTACAACTACCTACCAGTTTTTTCTACAGTTAGAAATATCCTATTAGATAGATAAAAATTCGCTGCAAATTTTGATATATAGATTGTTATTAATTTTATTTCCGATTATTAGTTTTGTATAAGAAACTATTGAGGAATATAGGGTTGTGCGCCGCCTTAAGTGTAGCAGATAGGTACCTATCAAGGCCAGTATTAGATTTAAACATTTATAATTTCTGCTATTACATTTTACATATGATACAATTTTCCTTGTGTGGACATTTTGCAAATGATATTACAAACCAAATTTTACATAAAAGAACTTCTGATAAGCAAAATTTTTAACAGTTGCAAGGTTATTCTTATCATATCAAACGTGGGTAACTTATCAGAGAAAAAAATTTCAGGCTTAAACCCACGTAGCAATAAAAACTAATACAAATTTTCTGCATCAACAACGTCAATAGTCAAGGATAAATGATACTGTTAAAAATTAAATTAGTTGTAGACCTCCAAAAAGGTTTAAATCAATGAAAATAATGTCACTCAATGCCGAGCCCACATTAGGTAAAAATTGAACAAGTTTAGGCGCAAATAGCCTTTGTTGCTGTACGTATAGTCCGCAGAAGTTCAAGCAACTATGGGAATATTCGTAATAAACTAGGACACTTTTGGATGAAGAAATTATAGTAAACAGCCGTTGGTAACAATTTTATAAAGATTTTTTAAACATATATTTAAAAAAATACTATCCCGCTCCCTTTAATACAAATAAGTTAACCTAAAAATCTGAAAAATTCTAAGTAATTGATCTAAACCGGAAAAGTACGAGAGGAATTTGTGATCAGATTTTGGTTTTGGAAAATATTGCAAGCAATATTAAGTGGAAGCTCTCTTGAAATATTTTTATTTTTGTTTTTAAAGTATCAAAGAAAAATAAATCATTTATATTAGTGAAATACTAATAAATTAAATGACACATTTATTAATAGTGATAAATATATTTCTGAATTTGACAAAAATTAAACCATGTATCAATATATTTCTTATTAATTTAATGAAGACTATATTGTGATAATATTTTCGCAAATTAATTTAGTTTAAAAAAAATAAATGAAAGCTCTTAGTAATCAAATAACGAAAAATTATTATCATAAAACTGTTTTGAGATGATTATAGAACAAATATTCCTAGACATCTAGCATTATATTGGTTTCTTACACTTATTAAATACCTACAAAACCCTGAAATGTGTGCATATTCACACCACATAAATTTTAACGATTGACATAATTTTTCAATGTCAGCTGTTCGTACGGCAACCTTAATATCTAAAAACTCTTCTAAATAAATCTAAATGCTTATTTACTAGTGACTAACTAGTTACTAATCTGGCGGTTAGTTTGGTTTACGGTACATACTATTAGTTTCTGATTGGAATAATAGATTTTTCCTAATTTAATTTCCTTTCTATAAGTTACAATAAAGAATTTAGCAATGCTTGAAAAATTCCCAAAGACATCCTGTATTTATATATACAATCTCAAAATGGCGGGAATATTTTAGAGTTTTAACTGATCTAATGGAAAGGCACCATATTAAATTGTAAACCTTAGTTTAAGTAAGTATTCGCGACCTCAAATAACAGTGAGACATCTGGTGGTGACTGGCTAAATTTAACAGAAGCGTATATTTGGATAATATTTGTAGCGTGTTGTGCTGCAGTTTATGTGAATTAAGAAGTATTTTAAAATATAGTGACTTAAATACAGTGCTTTTTTGCCGAAATATTGTTTGAACAGATAAATATTAAGAAAAAACTTCTGACATATAAGCTTTTCGTGCGCCATCAGCTGTTGTAAGCAGCGCCGCCAACGTTAGTTTCAGTCGCGAATAGCATGGAGATGTGAAAAATTCAAACTGGACTCAGTGGTGATTGACGATTGACACTGCATTAAAATTTTCTGCAGGACGGAGTCTGGCCCGTCAGACCAGGGAGTCCAGACTCGAAAAGAAAGAACATGATCCTGGTCAGACAGATGCAGACAGGAGCTGAGACAAAGGCCGGAGTTCCAAGTCGCCGTTTCACCCGTGGGGCTACCTGTGGAGGGCCACGGCAGCTCAAAGGTCGGGTTTTGCTCCCGCATCCGGAGAGTGCGGGTATGCCATTTAGCAACCTAGCGAAACCTCGGGGATCCGTGTGTAAAACCACGCGAGACCTCGACGGGTACGCTTTGTATTCGGACCAGATAATCTGGTAAACAGATCAAGGTACGAAAACACGAGACGGACGCCTACAGCTGGACACCTGAAGTTGGAGGGTCCCAAGAGAGTTTTGGCAGGGGGACTCGACAGACCTTGTGCTCAGTTGAGAACATACCGGAAGAACAGGAGGAAGTATAGGAAGATCCAAGAGAGAAGGCAAGAAGATCTGGCCAACCTGCCATGAAGAATAGTCAACTACGACAGTTCCATGGCAGGGTTGAGGCAAGCAGGGTTTTTAGTCGGTATTAAACTTTGTGGAGAGTCCGACACTACCTGAATATGGTGTCTATAAAAGATATCCCCTCGATAAAAAAAAAAAAAAAAAATGTTCTGCAGAGAACCATTTTACCAAGGAGCCACGGAGTTCTACATCCAGTTACAACAAAATAAGTTATCTCTAAAATAAGTTACATACTCTAAGGCCCGGATTTTCCACCTTCAGATAAAGTTCCAGGTAACTATCTGACAGATAAGGCTATTTGTAACTTCATCTGCTGAGTAAATGTCATCCCTTCCTTCTTTACAAATGTATCTATCGGATAGTTATCTAACAGATAATGAGACTGACGTATTGGATTCACTGACTGGTATTGACATTTATTCAGCAGATGAAGTTATAAATAACCTTATCTGTCAGATAGTTACCTGGAACTTTATCTGAAGGTGGAAAGACCGGGCCTAAATAGAGTTAAAGCTCTAAATTAAGTTATACATAGATCTCTAAAAAGTTCAATACAATGAAAATAATATCACTCAATGCCGAGCACGAATCAGTTAACATTTGAACGAGTTTATTTTCTTTAAACGATTTACGATTGTTCGTTAAACTATGTTTTATGGCTGTTATAAACCGTGCCAAAATTCGCGTTAATTCCTAGAAGCTACAAGTTGTTTATTATAAATATTGCTGTAACATTAATATGCTCGGTCATAAATATTTTGCCATATACTGGCGCTTATATGTTACACAAATTCGGAATTTGCCGTGGGTTTATAATACTGACCTATCTCAATTATTTAAAATTTGGCTACGTCTTCAGTTATTTCAGATATGTGTTTCAGGTTAACAAAATAACAAAAATTCTTACAAATTTAAATGTTACTCATTTTAACTCCGGATTTTTATACTGTGTATATGAAATGTTGGATTTTATAAGGAGTAATTAAAATACCGAATTTTTTAGGAAAAATATTTTTATTAATCAAAATTGCCTCCACTTTCATCAATACACTAGCCAAAAATTAACTTTACGACTTCCATTTCAAATAATTCCTATAACAAATACAAACCAATAAATATTTTTTGATACATGCTTTATTTGGACAATGCTATTATTTGTGAAATAAAGTGTAGGTCCGCTTTGCTGCCACATAAATACGAATTCTTTTAAGAGCTCATAACATTTACACTAATTTCAACCCATATGTCAACTATTGATGTTCGAAAATTGTTCTTTAATTATTCAATTGACGTTGGATAGACACGTCCATCAAATAAACCCACAGAAAAGTCTGAAGCGGTTAAATTTGGAGATCATTGGCATCTACTTGTCACTGTTTGTGAAGGTTAATCGGTCTGGAATCATTATCTTCAAAATTTCGATTATAGCTCATGGTATATGACATAGTGTCATCTTGCTTATACCACACATTTTCCAAATTCTGTTCATTTAATTTATGTGACAATATTCGCGATCAGGTCACGGTAGCGGTCGCTTAATAGTTACAGCGTTAACTGCTGCGTGTTCGAAAAAATAAGGTCCTATTACACTTTTTGACCAAATTCCACACCACAGTAACACTCTGCAAGAAACAGTTATTTTGTTTGTTAAAATAACTGCTGATTTCGAAATGGGCTCCGTCGTTCATTATGATTTTCTCACCGAAATTGAAGACTAATTTTCATTATACGTTTTAATAATAAACACGCGCTGTTGATTCGTAAAACAAGTCTAAAGCGTTTGTTCTTGGCGTGGACCGCTCGCAAGATGTCGTAATTTGGCTTCAACTTCTGACTATGTCAAATAATTTGTGTTAAAAAATGTGTATACAAATTATGTGGCAGCTAAAATGAGGACGTAATACTGACCATATTACTCCTAGAAGTACAAATATAGAAAATATGGCTATGAAACTTGGAAACAGGAGGTCGAGGCTCACCTCGGACTACCAATGATGATGATGATGATGCTGAATTGCAAAATAATCTAGAATATATTTGCCACGTTTACAATGCTCGACTATCATAAGCGTACTTGAGCAAATTGAGCTAAACGAAAATGGCAGACGATATAAATAGTAAGTTAATTTTTGGCCATCCAGTATTATGTTCTTTTTTTTTTACTTATCATCTTTTACTATAAAATTATATTTTAATTTGTTTAACTGTATTTGTTATCTTTTAATGCCCATGACACTTTTCCGTAAGAAATTCTCAAGTTTTTTAGGTTTTAGTTTTCTAAAGGCATCATCACACTAGAGTTAATATTAACGTCTGCACTTGGAAAATTAAAGTTTTTGCATTCGTATCAAAGTCATCTGTGTGTGATAGAAAAAAAAACAAAAAAAAAAAAAAAAAACTAGATTTTACAAATGGAACATGATTCAAGTCCTGCGTCCATACAGGTTTTTCAAAAAGCGCTTGTGCCAACAGAATTGTTCTCCCGCTCTCAGCTGTTCGTCTTTGTCTTTTATACGTGGGGATTAGATTATTGTATAATGATTATTTTCGAGTATTCTTTTAAATATATATACCATATATTTTGGATGAAGTAATTAATTTAGTACAACCTCACAATTAAACTTCATCAGGAGAAACCAATTTAGCAGAACGTAGAGTAATGTTATCGACAAATACGCCTTAAAAATTGCCGCATTCACTGCCTTCTTCCAAATCAAAAAACCCAGCAAGTAACATAATACCACTAAACCAGACACCGCTTCAAAAATCCACATACTCTACTATAATAGACCTTAATATATCACTCTAAAATATAGAGAAGATCATGTACAACAACCTACCGCCATGGAATATTGTACTACCAAATATAAACATCGATCTAATGAGATTCAAGAAAAAAAATAACACCTATAGAGAAATTCCAAGAAGAACTTATACAAAGATCAGATACACTGATGCCTCAAGAAAAGAAAACCGGGTCACAATCGGATACAAAATAGACGACAACACAAGGAGCTACAGCCCACAACAGTCTCAGTAACGACCGCAGAAATCGAAAGTTTCACCAGGCCATTAAAGATATTTATAGATATAAAGGTAGATATAAAGAGAGGACAAACTTCATTATCTGTACCGACTCGTTGAGTGCAATTAAGGAAATAACCAACCCAAACACAAAACGAAAAAACACTCAACAAATACAACACCTTATACACGATAAACACAACATAACCCTCTGATGGGTACTAAGTCATAAGGGCTTCGAAGGTAACGAAGACATACATAACTTCATTAACAACATTTAAGGCCCGGTCTTTCCACCTTCAGATAAAGTTCCAGGTAACTGTCTGACAGATAAGGTTATTTGTAACTTCATCTGCTGAATAAATGTCAATACCAGTCAGTGAATCCAATACGTCAGTCTCATTATCTGTTAAATAACTATCGGATAGATACATTTGTATAGAAAGAAGGGATGACATTTACTCAGCAGATGAAGTTACAAATCACCTTATCTGTCAGAGAGTTACCCGGAACTTTATCTGAAGGTGGAAAAACCAGGCCTAAATCTCTTAACCCTAATTGAAGACATCCAAATGATCATATCACAGCACTCACAAAAAAATACAAGTCAAACGGACAGCAATAAAAAATTACAAGCTAAGATCCTTCAAACCTGATGTACATGTCTGGAATTTGAATACGGATAGAAGAACGCAAACCATCCTCAGCAGACTACGAATAGGGCATATCAAACTAACACACAAGCATCTATGACAGAGAGATAACGCGAAGATCTGCAATGAGTGCCGCCATGTGAAATCCTCACCATAGAACATCTCCTAATAGAATGCCGAATATATACAGATTTGAGAGCCAAACACAACATAATGCCCCCCCCCCCCTTAAAAACATTCTACAGAACACCGCCTCAGCTAACACGAACATAATAAACTTCCTTAAAGATGCCCAATTGGGCAGCAGCATTTAAACTTTCATAATAACACGATGTACGCATACGCAAACAATTACTAAGTCGTAAGTAATATTCAAAGACCGTGTCTAAAAGTCAATACCTAAAAATGTGGATCCTGAAAAAAAAAAACAAACTTCTAAAGTAAACTTTGGATAGCGTTCTAATGTGTGATGCGCCCTTTTAACTTTTGACCTAAAGTCTAAAACTAGTGCTGTTATCTGACCAGTGAAATAATTAATCTTTTATGCTACTGTTCTAATCTTTTTTAGCACAAAATTAATAGCAACGGTTGGATAGATTAAATAATTTGCACTTTTTCCTGCTACTGAGCTCAATGCTAAATGTTGTTATTGTAATAAAAAGTAATATATAAATAAAATTTTCCTCTGGAAATTCCCTTAATATATTCAAAAATATGTTCTTGTAATTCTAAATTCCAAGATGAACAAACACTTAATCTTTTACGATTAGAAACGCCCATCATTTAATATCTACAATTAATTTAATTATAAATTTCCATTTTCAGCACAAGCTATACCCAGTAGCGTTGCAAAATATGTTTAGAGTCAGCAAGTCAACTTTCAAATTTACAGGAGATATCAGATTAAAATATATAATTGAGAATTCTTTCACGGTTTGCGAAGGTAATAATATAGCCATAAGACTTTACGGTATGCTGCTTGGATTAGCATACCAGAGGGAAAAATTAAAATAGAATAATGCGATCTCCTTATTCAGCCTTCATAACTAGAGTAAACTGTATTGTTTTTATTTCCATCACGTGCGTTGCAACAAGGCAAAAACTAGGACGTAAAGATAACGATCAAAATAAAATCCAAAACCAACTATTAAAAGACAGTAGAAGATTGTTCAGGGGCGTCGAGAGACGGGAGAAGCCAGTACAAAGAACTAGGGCCCCGACAGACTTCAGAATCCAGTACTGGATTATATTTTTATCAAATCAGCTTATGATAGTGTTATACATAAAAAGAATGTCAAGATTTTAGTTGAAATATTCTTGGATGATAAAGATATTCAAAACATTATCAATCTCTACTGGAACCAGTCGGCATCTGCTAAAATAGAAGATTTAAACACAGAAAGTATAGAAAAGGAGTACGACAGGGCTGTGTGCCGTCCCCACTTTTGTTTAATGTACATTCGGAAGGAATATTTACAGAAGCTTTTCTAACGCTAAATATGGTATTATCTTAAATGGAGAGCTGTACAGCAAAAATGAAGTACAATTTCTATCTATACGCAGTCTTTTATCTGTCATCGGGCCCGTAGTTATTGTTTGCCGGAGCGGAATTGTTGAGTTCCCGGGCCCAGAACTA
This sequence comes from Liopterus haemorrhoidalis, assembly GCA_963971575.1. Taxonomy (NCBI): domain Eukaryota; kingdom Metazoa; phylum Arthropoda; class Insecta; order Coleoptera; family Dytiscidae; genus Liopterus; species Liopterus haemorrhoidalis. The sequence goes on along the minus strand of OZ020611.1, from coordinate 45,225,101 downwards.
TTGAATTACCGGGGCCCTGGCCCTCTCTCCACGCCCTGTCAAACCTATTCAGAGGTCCGAGGTGCTTCAGTATTGTAAGGCCCCTTAATGCAAACTTGAAATGAAAAAATGCGGTAATGCGGGTCACCCAAATAACTACACTTTATGCGTAACTGAGGGAAGAGGACAGATGATAGACATATGCTACAGCGTGTCTAGTCAGTTTGAGCTAAGCCGTAGGAAGAATTGTACGTAAATTGTTTTTTCAACGCTTTGTATTTTTTTCACATTAATACACTTTGGGGTAATGACAGTCAGATGAAGTTTGATAGCTCAAGAAGAAATTGTAGTAACAGGCGATTAATCTTTCACTAAGATTACCCAAAATTTGTCAAATGAAAAGCAAATTGACCCTAATTTAAACATGAGAACATTTACTGACGTAGTTCCGTTACCTGGATCTTCAAGTCAAGGAAGAAAAGGATCCAGGGACAAACAACTTGCTACTGTACTTACAGAGACGCTATTAAAGAAAATATAAAAAAAAGTCATTTAGAAGACTGATGCTAAAACAGTCTGGTTTTCATAAATGTCAGCGCAAACTGAGATATTTGGAAGATGAGGAATCTGTGAAAAATATGTATGATGACAGCAGTGACAATATCGAGTTAGATGAAAATAAATGTCCGAAATGTAAGGAATTCGACAAAAATGACGAATTATGGTGTCGATGCACAATCTGTAGACTTTGGGCCCATGTTGCCATAAGTGCTCTGGTAAATAATCTGCAGATCGTTATGTTTCTGACATTTGTGCAGTTTAGTGCATTTGTGCAGTTTAAAATCTTAAATTTCCTCTCTCTAGTTATTATATATTCAGGAACTTCTAAGTTTTCTTTTGTTGTTTATAAATTGTACTGAAAATGGAGCTCTTACATGTGACCGGAATATTCCACCATATCCCACGTTATTGTAGTATACCCACCTATTGGACACTACCGGTTTTAAAAAATTTATAAATTATTTAATTAGCATAATCTCATCTTTAAGAGAAATTTTACTTTTACAATTAATTCTCTATTGAAGTAGTTAAATGCTACTGCTTTAATTAAATATTTTGTATGAAAATTGTAATTATTATTGCAGTTTTCCCTTAGGTTACCGCCATTAGGGCGGGGAGACCCATGTAGAGGAAGGTGGATATTCCCCTACATGAACTAAAATATCTTTAACATTTAATAGAAAATAAACGTAATAAAAATAGTTGATATAAAATGGACAGATATAAATATAAATTTTTGAACAAAAAATTATAAAGGTTCGGAATAAAACACTTATAAATGGAGATTCATTGCTCCTTAGTGCGGTATTTGGCGTGTGTGATTCAAGGATGGACATGGATGGAAGAGGTATTGGAGAGAAGAGGGGATTTGAAACGAAGGTACCTTAGTTAGTATTAATTTTAGTTTATGTTATGGAATATAAAGTTAATCAATGTATAAATGTAGATTTAAACCGAAAGGTATATAAATAAAGTATCTATCTATCTACAAAGCCAAATATAACATCAAATTACAAAATTACTTGATGGTAAATGTCCGCATTTTCTACTAAAGCCCTCAAATAAATGTGCTACTTATTCTTCACTTCAGAGCATTTTTTTTCAGTTAAATTCTTTTCAATCCTAGTCATCCACTATTTTAGATTTTTGTCTTTTATTTCCCAGTGGCTGTCTTCAGCAAAAATCCTTAATAACTTTAAGTGAAAATTATAATAATACTTGAACATTCGAAACGATTTTTTTTTCTTTTTATTAATTATTATTTTAACAGATCCCATTTCGATATACAAGTTACTCGGAATGGCCTTTTATGAGAAGTAACCTTGAAAGTTTTAAATGCTCTAACCTTTAGAAGGTCAGTGGTATTTCATATTGTTCTAGATACGCAACAAATGTTCTCATTAAAATATAGTTTTTTAATCGAGTGATAGCAATGAAACTAACACTCGTCAGTAAAGATCAGCTGATCGTTGATGAATGCAAGAGAGAGTGACTTGCTGATGTAATATTTGAAAGTTACTATTTGGTATTTATTTCTAATGCGCCGTATTGTTCAGACTTAACACAATTTTACTTTTATTTATAAACTGTGTTGTCAGGTGTTACTTAAGTGGATGGATAGTCGCGATGTAGAACAATGCATTGAGACAAACACGCTTTGTATTTAGACAATTATAGACTTAATGTGAATTCTTAATTAACAGCTAGCTGAAACGTTATTCTCTTCATTACTACATTAGTTACTTGTTAGTATCTAAAAAATCAAACATTTGGTAGACGCTTATGGCCTTTGCAACTAACTTTGCCATTACAATTCTAAATTTTCATGTTGAAAATTCCATGCCTGAACAGGATTCGAACCCGAGACCTTAGCAACGCAGAGTACGTGTGTTACACGTACGCTACGCCGGTCGGCAAAGGTATTTACTTGATTTATAACATTTCTTTCATCTCAATAAAATGTGTAGCTATGATATACTTGAATTATCAAACTAGTAAAAAATATAGAGGAGGCAGCATACGCACCTCCTACTGCAGTTCAATCTTTATGCAAAATCTGGAAACCTGTTTGACGTCATTAAAGATGGTGTATATTTGTTACACATTTTTAACTTTTCATTATATACGAGGGTTATTTTTTTTTTCAAGTTCCGTTAGGTTGACAATAAAAACTCAGTTGCCATTGTTAGGTAGCGCTTGCTTAGTAGTGTTTAGCAATCTATCTCTCAGTACCTCCTAGCCAGTTCGGCCATTATGTGCCGTAGTTTTGACGTGAACGTTGTTTTATCATGGCTACTACAATTGAAGATCCCGCCGCATGCGAGATTCGCTCTGTGAACCGTTTTCTACAAGCAAAAAAAAATTATACGAAAAGCCATACAGAACAAAAGGAGAGGCATGTTGTCATCAGGCATTGTCCTTTTTCATGATAATGCACGCCCTCACACCACAACAGAAACAAATGAAGAATGCTCAAGAATATCGAATGGGAGATATTCGGCCACCCGCCCTACAGCCCGGATTTGGCACCAAACGATTTCCATTTGTTCACCAACATGAAAGTGTGTTGGGGAATAAGCGGTTCAGCACTGAGGAACTGAAATCCACTGTGCAAGATTGGCTGAGAACCCAGGCGGCAACATGGTATGAAGAGGGTCCACAAAAACTGGTTCCCCGTTACAACAAATGCCTTAATGTTGCCGCCATTAAGGACATTTTGAAGCTAGGAGCTATTAAAGTTGGTAACTACTCGTAGCTAACTAGAAAGCACGTACATAACTTCTAAGTTATACCTACTATTTTCCGTAAAACTGGCAATAAATAAGCAGATACTAGTTAGTTTATTGTAGCAATCATTTCTAATTTAAATAATTAATTCGATGAACACCTCCTGGGTCCACTAAAAAGAGCTTTGCGAGACCGAAGATTTTCCTCAGATCAGGACTCAAAGAAGTGGTACATACATGTCTCACAACTCAACTAAAAACATTTTATTCAGAGGGCATAACGAAGATTGTGTATCAATGGACCCAATTCAGAAACAAGAAGATTATGTTGGAAAATAATAAAATGTTCTGTATCAGTGTTTTAATAAATTTTAGAAACATATTCTGGATAATTAATGGATCACTCTCGTATTGATAACTAAATAAGGTAAATGGATACATTCAAAACTACAAAGTATTATTTCTGGTAATATCGATTTCAGTTTAGTGTTTTACGGTCTCAAATAATTACATTTTTGCAGTTTTTAAATGTAATTAAAAAGTTTTTGTGAAAATTGTGGTTATTAGAAGGTAGTTTTATTGCTCTCTATAAATTTTGCGGTTTTAGAAATAATCCGACATTATTCTCAACATTCTTCTACTTCACTAGCTCGATATCATGCATGCTCATATATGGTATGTGCCTGTGGCAGTTCTAAGGTGAAGGTACGCGTTCTAAAGATAACTTCTACATTTAATTACCCCATTAATAATAATCATGCAACAAAATATATCTCCGCTGAACTCGATAGGCAATACAATATAATGCTTCACTCCCACAGCATCTCCTATAAAATATATTTTATCTAAGTGCAGGTGACCATTGGAAGGTAATTGCAAAAAAATACTGGCATTGTGAGAGGGCCATATATCAACCAGAGGCATTATCGCGGAATTATAATTGAACTATCGCTATTTGTACAATTAAATTGTAAAGTGGAGAATACTAGTTGTGTTGCTCTATCATGTAAGAGGTTTACAACATTCCTGTTCCTTGTCAGTGTACCACAGGACAGATAAGTTAAAAAGTACCTCGGTACAAAAACACTGCCTCATCAATTTTATAGAAATGTACATTCCTTTTTCATCATGAATTCTAACTCGACAACCAATTCTGGGTCCTGGTCTTCTCAAGGATTCTTTTCCATTCTATCCAGTCCTTAGTGAAAGTTTTCCTATTTTTCGCCCTGTTCTTTAACTGCTTTATCTACATGATCAATATATCTTTTCTTCCACCACGTTTTCCCGTGTGAATTCTGTTTGAAGATTTTTTTCGTTAAGATCCCTTGCCTGCATTTGTTTCAGGTATCCTATATCCAGATCTTTATATATTTGAGACACCTCAAAATTGTATCGCCTGTGCCATTCATCGTGTTCATAGTTGGCCCCATATATACACGACCAGACTTCTTCATAAGGGGGCCAAGATGTAAGTACAGTAGAGTCGCGATTATCCGAGGTCTGGATTATCCCAGACCAAAATCATTTGGCAATTATTCCGTATTATCCCAGGTTACACCAAAAGTTTTCCGTATTACCCGACCGGATAATTTCCTATTTCTGTCAAAACAGTTCCTGGCTGCTGTTCGTGCACTTCTAGACCTGCGTTCGGTTCTAGAACGTAAACCTGAATCATAATCTGTTACACGATGATAAAAAATAAGCGAGAAAGTGTTGGTATATCTACAGAAGAGAATTGGTCATAAGCGAATATATGACGGGGGGAAATACAAAATGTCGCATCCCAAACCCTGGAGATTTGCAGCAGCGGCTAATCACTACGCCATGCGTATTCAAAGTGCGCAGAGAACCAAGCAAATATTCTGTTCGCACTCTGCAGGTCAAAGAGTTAGAAACTGGTCTGCAGGCAGTAATGATGTCATGTTTCTCCTTACTGAAGAACGCCTTCGTTCCGCCTAGAAGAGAAGCGGGTGAAACGATAATATTCGCAGCAAAACATTATAAACATGCAGGAAAAAAAGAAAAAATCGGGTTCTCCGAGTTTTCAGTTATCCGAGATGAGAAACCAAGATTCTAATACAATTTGTTGAGTGGCCCTAAATAATTTTTTAACCGTAATAAAGATTATTTCATGAAAAAATGTATTCTGAGCACAACAAGCCTTTGGCTTTTGCTCTTCACTTTATTAATAATAATAATACTGTCATTTTCTTACCGATAATCCAAAAATATACGAGCACTTGGCTTAGTAGATATTTATGAAGATCTTTACCTGAAAAAATAAATATATTATATAAATAAATTAGTTTTAATGATATATATATACACACACACACACACATATATATATATATATATATATATATATATATTATATTTCATCTATTTATTTATATATATATATATATATATATATATATATATATATATATATATATATATATATATATATATATATATATATATATTATATTTCATCTATTTATTTACATTATATTAACTATCCAAAATACAAAATCCTGTAATGTATAAAAATTTGCAATTAACATAAATTTTTTAACTACAGTGCAAGAGGTAAACTCCGAAGGACATACTTAAAAAATATGCCTAAATCACTAAAATAAATACAATTTCCACAGTCAGTCGAACCTTTAATCTTATTTACTTTCCGTCTAGAATTTATAGAAACGCCCTAATCCGTCTCTGATAGAAAACTAGAGAAATAAGTTCGCGGTGTAGCGCATTTGACGGTACCGTAACCTAACAGTATACAACTAACTTCAACCGCTTTCAATATGTATGTATGTGGGTACTCCATCAATTGAAGAAAGATTCAAGAAATCCATATTCTTGTCTGAGCCAAAGTTGTCAGTAGATAATTGTTAGTTATGTCTACATCAAATTACGCTCGCTGAATGCCTAATGAGATTTGGATTATATTTAAAGTTTTGTAACGGAACAATAAGATCAAAATGTTATCTTAGAGATAGTGTAACATTTTGGATTTCATTTAAGAATGGCGTAATTTGTATTGTATTAAATTGCGTTTTTGTTAATTATTTATTACGTAAATTTTGCAGATATTCTGCTGATAATTATGCTAAATATATTTATTTGCATAACAAGGAATAATATTATTTATATTATTAAGAATTACAAATTTTCCTCTTACAAATAAATATATATTTAATGTTAAGTAACAAATGTTGGTTAATATTAAGACAAAGTTATCATACAAAAAAACACCAATCTTAAATCATTATTATTATTATTTTAAATAAAATTTCCCTAGTTAATCCACACAGCAAGTGCTTTCATTTGACGCCAGACAGACAAACAGACAGATAGACAAACGCATGAGTGAGAGCATAATGTTTTTTTGGTTGAAGGTACCAACTAACACCTAAAATGGAAGTGATGCTGATTTTTGAAGGTTATCAAGGAGCTAACTACCATCTAATACGATATTACAGATAACAAGTTAAAATAAAGTGTAAGCTTTCAAGCATAAAATTCGATTTTCCCATGATGTAAATATGACCATGAGAACTCTGTCACCACCTACAACAGATAAATCATAGCACAACCCTAGCCTCTCCCTTATGTCCTTGAAATAAAACTCGGTGAAAATGTGTATTGGTCAAATCTGCGTCACACGTCTTACAAATTGGGCCATCATCACCTCGGAAAAAATGACCCATGGTCTACCAGCACCAAAACAAAAGAAACGTATAAACAAAAGCATATAATGAAGGTTTCTTCTCTGCGGATATTACTGTAGAAGAAACCCGCTAACTTTTAATATCAATATTTCTCCCTTATCATTGGAGCATACATCACGGAATCGTTTGTCTTTTACAGGTGGTTGTTGTGTTGTGATTACCGTGAATTTTTATTCAGTTTTTTTCGTATTTGTAGGTTTTTTTCCTATTCGAATAATTTGAAAAGATGAATGGGTTGTTTTACGTGGTTGAAAGTAGTAGTTTGTTGATGAGGCTAAGAATAACACGTTCCAGAAAAACAGAATGGGTGACCAGATATCCCAGAAGAGAGAAGAGGATGACGAGTTTCACCAGTTAATGAACGATTTGAAGCAAGATCCCGAAAAATTCTTTGGCTACTTCCTTATGAGTTTGGACACGTTCAAGTATATTCTGGAAAATGCCAAATCTGAGCTGACGAAACACATCTCTAGAATGGTAATCTGTAATTTTCTGATTCCACAAACACCCTTTTTCTTGAATTAAAATAATTAATTTTTCCGTGTGCATGATAACTAACAAAAAAACAAATCAACTGCAAAAAATCGTGCGACGTACGCACAAAAATCCAAGTCTGCTGGTATCGAGTCGCAGGTTGTGCGACTACGTACGACCAAGAGTCGCACGTAATCGGTTGCACCAATTGTTATAAACATATACTATAACTAATAAAAATTCAACAAATTCAGCAAAGGATTTTTTACAAAAAATATTACATTTTGATTGAGGAAGGGATACGCTGCATCCCTTGTTTCCATGGACGCAACGCCACTGGTATAAGGGTTTCTTTGGTATTCCACTTTACGAAACTTTAAATATACACACAACATAACATTTATACAACAATTAATCTTTGGACCCGTTTATACAAATTTTCAATAACATAAATTAATGAGGTACTTCTGCCACAATTTGCATTCATCTAAAACCATCTAAACAGTTCCGTAGATTCAATTTAAGCTACTGAAGCATTAGGTCTGTTGTTCATTAAATATGAAACAGGCTTAGGTTATTTTGACCGTCATCAATCTGCGTGCGAGTCTGCTACTGTTAGCTCGTGCCCGCCGCACATGGCCCCATTATTCCTAGATGATAAATAGATATATGGAGTGAGTTATTACGCACAGTTTACATTGCCCGGTCTAGACCGGAACTGTAAAACGACCGTTGGACCACATCACAACAGCGTCAGGGTGAAACCACCAGCGTAAATGCGTTATGATATTACGATGTTACTGTAGGGCAGTGATCTTCATGTTTAACCTTTGTGAAAATGATGTACACACAATTGCGATATTTTAACAAGATGTTGGGTACACAAAATACAGGGTATTTACGGTATTCTTAATTCTTTTTTAATGGGTGATACTACAGGTCAAAATACGGCGAAAAACCTTAAAACACCTTAGTAAAAGTTTTATAATAAAATATATTAAATAACAGAAAAAAAAGAGTAATACACTCGGTATTTTCAAAGATAAAACATAGATTCATAAAACAGGCTTATTTGATACGTATTCCGGCCTATGAGGCCACCTTCAGAAATACAAAGGGTTTACAGAAAATTTATTTTTTGAAACTACCGAGTGTATTATTTTATTTTTTCCTGTTATTCAATATGTTTCAACGAGAGCCAGTTTTTATATTTTGGGGTTTTTCCGCCATAACTCTCCCAATATTAGGTATTAGGCCGGTTGAGCCTGAGAACTTTTTATAGACCTTGGGACAGGTGAAAAACAGGAAATACTTAACCACTATATTTTCTTACAATAATTTGATATAAACAACTGTTTAAAAATAGTTTCCTTACTATAACCTGTGTTTTACCTGTTTTTATGATATTATCAGTTACCTGATCTAATCACCTTAATCTGGTCACCTGATTGCACACCTGTAATTAACACCTGACCAGATGTCGGCAACATCAAAGGATGCCGCACTGATAAGAAAATTCCCACAGTCTACAAAAAGTTCCCAGGCTCAACCAGCCTAATACCTACTCCCAATATTTATCCAATCAAAAAATGCATTTAGATAAAAGATTTGTGTTCTTATTCTTAACAATATTTGTTATATAACATTTCAATAATAAGGGAGTAATTTAAATTTTGAATTTTTAGGGTTAGAAATTAAAAATTTTAATTACTCCCTTATTATTGACATAACAGCAAAAACTTATATTACAAATACTGTAAGAAGACCGTAAACACTCTGTATTTATTAAAATAATACAAGTTATTAGGCAAATTAGAAGAAATGACAACAGAAAACCAAATATGATATATAATTTATACCAGATAATATTGCCATTAGATATGTGTAAAAGTTATACTTCATTTTGTAAGTTTTCGCTTTATTAAATATACAAAATAATCAATCATTAGAATATTTTTTGCAGGCTCAGACGTCGATCAATCAAGGACCTAGACAAGGCTCGGTCCTACATTAACCTCGACTTAATGTTTTTTCCTCGTTTTATTAAAGCTGCATTTACAGCTCTAAAATTAATAGACTGCACGCTGTTTTAACGTTTAATAGCAGCGTTCACAGATATGATAATTAATGCGTAACGAATGTTGCAACATCTATGTTTTTTTTTTTTTTTTTTCAAACGATGTATTGAATGCATGTATGACTTTTTACGAACCCGCACTTGGCAAGATCATGATTTTTTACTATATTTAATAACAAATTATAGCCGCAACTACAGCACTTCTTTTTCATTTCACGATTTCCTAAATTTATTGAAATTTGTGCTATAGCATTTTTTAGGTTGTAAAGTGAGATAGCTAATGTGTGTTTATATGTCTGTCTCATTAAAACAGTGTATTAAATATAAAGTTTGGAAATACTGAATATAGTCGATAACGTAAAGTGTATTAAATTTATAGCAGTGAACATATAACATACTGTTAGTGACAATCTACACTGAATAACTCACAGCGTATAGTCTATTAATTTTGGAGCTGTGAATGCGTAAGCTTCACTTATCACCCTTGTAGCTTAACATATTACGCCAGAGGTCGGCAGCATATGATACTTGAGCCATATCTGGCGCATGCATATTTTTTCCGCTGTGGCTCTTCTAAAATTCAAGAATGAGGATTTAACGACTTTTCTGCGTCTTGTGTTGCTGACACCTGTACCATCGATACAATCGCTTTGTATGACGTTCAACCACGTCGCAGATAAGTTCTGAATTCGTACGCGACTAATAGATAACGCTGAAATGGTTGCCAATTTTTTTTATCTCAGCCATATCTCGAAAGTGCTGTCCAAGTAAAGGATTCTTCATAGATTTGAATACATTATAACCAATAAGTGTCAAGTAGAGCAAAAGCGCCGCGTGCGGGATAAATTGCCAACACAAGTTGGTTTACTGAGTAGTAAGACCAACATTCAACATAGGTCACACAACAAAAGGATCTTTCAGCTTCCTTGCAAAGTAAATAGTCCTTTCTGTTCCTTTGAGTTGTCAAATGATACTTTCGACGACTATAGCGTTTAGCAGTAGCTGTTATGTAGATTTAAAGATCTAAAGCTTCATGTCCCAACATATGTCTAGTACCTTGCACGGATGTTTGGTTTCACCAACCATCTTGATGGTTGGCCGCGATTTACTCATTAATGTGTACATTTTCAACCAATAATGTTTACAAATCATTGGTCTTCAATCTTCGCAGCGTTTTAGAGGTGGTCGGTTTTTGGCAAACAATATTGGCTTTAGAAGATAGAAACCAATACTCAGAAACCAAGTATTGTGACACACAGCATCTGCACCAAATACAGACCAAGTTGATTCGCATAATCTAGCGGCGTTTTTACCTTATCAGAATTTTTACCGTATCGATTGTACAGCTTTTTGTGTTTAATATTGTTTTGTGAGGTTATATACCAATAACTCATGACATATACGTTTTACTCTAAAATGGAAAACGAAAATTTGTAGGAAGAAAATTTGGAGGAATATTAAATACAATAATATTTTCACACAAATGTAAATAACCTCAGACCTGTGTAATTACTGGAAGATGAGTACAGCCGTCCCCAGACACTAAAATTGTGGAAATTTGTCAGAAAACTTACACCGTAATTCAATTATCTCAGAGTTCACATCTTGTAATTTTAAAAGCTTCTTGTTTTCACTCTCGCAACAAGCACATAATGTACCGTAACTTTTCATTTTATATTTCATATTTTCACATCGCTCAGTTAACGCCCTAAGCAATTACAACAGTAAAGACCCACCTATGTTTTACTTGTGCGATTTAACAAAGAGATTTCCCACGTATGATTCTGTGACTGTTACCTATTCTTTTATTATCGGGATTGTAATAACATGTATCAGCACTATGGTTACTTAAGTGCTGATACATGTTATCGAAGTTTTATAAAATTTATTATTATAACTTAACAGATTAAGGCCTATACCAACAGACGAACAACCTTAGGCAATTGTAGTTGACTACAAAAAGTGATGAAGTTGATAAATAAAATCGATCAGTGTTCGATTAATAACAGTCAATTTTAGTGGTTGGAACTGTGGTTGAATTTAATTGCTTATACATGGTGCTGCAAATATCATGCTACCATTTTGGTTTTTACTATCTTTTGCTGTAAATAAAAGAAGTTTTTTTCTGTTTAATTATGTCTTTTTAAAGTTCAAAATTTAATTTTATCATTGTTCATTTGTCATTTGTCATGTTCAGAAAATAATATACTCTCCATAGAAAGTCTGGTGCAGTCAGGTCAGGGGGTTTTGATATTCAGTTGAAATTAAACAACCACAAAATATATTCTTTAAAAATCGTATTGTTTCGTCGTACTATATTCTTCAAATCGCTTAAATAAATGATAAATTATCGTCTTATGAGGCACGATATGATATTTTCGTCGAAATGCATGCTGAATTGCAATAATCGACCACTAAATATTAAAACAATGACAGCACGTTATTTTGGTGCATATTTGTCCATAGTAACATTTACGCATCTGCTCTATACTAAAGTCTTAAAGGGTTGCCAACACTACTTATTTTCGGTGGTGAAAACAGTGTAAATAAAATCCTAACTAAATATGGCACATGCCGACAAATATAAAATTTAAAAATAGATTGTATCTAAAAACCAATCATATGATACAATTTCATGTGTTTAGCACATAAATAAATACCATTCATTTATACTTTGATAACACGTTATTAATTTATATGGCAGTTTGACAGAATTTTGACGTTGACAGTTTGTTTGACAACAATATTCAATATTTTGATTTAACTGACAAAGAAAGTATCCTAACCTTTTTATGTTGTAAATGAGTCATTAGACTAGCCAACCTAAAATAATAAAATTTGTTGTCAAACAGTTCCAAAAACCAGTGTTCCCAATCAAATACTAGGGGACAAATTTTGCAACAATGGTTTGCGTTACTTTCTTTATCTTGGGGCCTTTTTCTTTCAATGGCCTTTGCTACTTCGGTTATTAGCCAGAAGAATACTAATTTTTTGAAAATTCCATTCCTAAACGGGATTCGAACCCGACTCCTTAGCAACGCAGGGCACCTGTGTTACCTCTACGCTACGCCGGTCGGGGCCTTTTTCTTTCAATGGCCTTTGTTACTTCGGTTATTAGCCAGAAAAATACAAATTTTATGAAAATTCCATTCCTAAACGGGATTCGAACCCGACTTCTTTGCAACGCAGGGCACCTGTGTTACCTTTACGCTACGCCGGTCGGCACTCGGTACACCATTGATTCTCAAAGTGGGGGTCGCGACCCTCAGGAGCGTCGAGAAAAATATTTGGGGCGTCGCAGAAAAATTTATGACAGATCAATTTTTTTTAATAGTCGTTTGTTTGCAAATTTATGTAAGGATATGGGAGCGGATTACGAACAACTTTTACTACATACAGAAGTAAGGTGGTTGTCAAAGGGACGAGCCTAAAAACGACTAATAGGGTTGAAAGATGAGATAATGATATTTTTATCAGAAACAAAGTCCGATTTTTCTCATCTCTTCCACAATGAAACTTGGGTATGCAAATTGTGTTATTTTTCAGACATATTCGAGAAACTAAATGAACTGAATATCCCTGCAAGGTGCAATTTTGTATGATAAAATTCATGCGTTTATGAAGAAGATAAACTTATGAAAATCAAGCATGTAAAATGGCACGTTTGTAATGTTTTCAAGTACATATAATGCCGGTCGATATGGCGTAGTGGTCAGCTCATTTGACTGCTAACCGTGGGGACTCGGGTTCGAATCCCGGTGATGGCATGGATGTTTATATTTGTCATAAAAATTAATAAAGTATCTAAAATAAAAATAACAGAGTAGCTAGCTAAACATCCATATATATTAGGACTAAAGAGCCAAAAAGTACATATGATTTTATCACTGAAAATAATTTGGATAATATTTTAATTAAGAAAATCATAAATGATCATTTATCATGTATGGAAGAACAATTTAAAACATATTTTCTATCAGATTTACTGAACAGTTTATCTGGGTGCAAAAACGAACAAGTGAAACATCTCCCATTAAGTACCCAAGAAGAATTTGCCGAATTTAGAAACTTAAAACCGAGTTTAGTAAGCAAACATGAATTCTTTTTGGCTTAGTGTGAAAACAGAGTATCCACTACTCGCTGAATTAAAAATGGCAGTTCTCTTACCATTTGTAACTTACCACTTATTTATGCGAAATGGCATATACAGTAATGACCAACATCAAAACAAAGCAGCACTCTCGTCTTAGCAACATAGAAATCGCTATGAAACCTGCACTGACCGATATTAAACCCAGGTTTAATTTATTGTGCCAAAATAAGCAGGCTCAGCCATCACATTAAATTTAATTTAAAACATGTTTAGTAAACTCAATTAGTTAAGTTAATGTCGAAACAGATACATAGAATATTTTGTTCAAAGATGTGCCACAGATAAGTTCTTAATTTTTATTGATACTATAAATAAAACTGCTATTAATCAAAATTATGAGTGTTTCAATGCAATTAAACAAAAGAAATAAAATCATTCTGAATTTAAATTAATCCCCCCCCCCCAAACACACCGGGATGATTTTCTACACATACCCATTCTTCGCGGGGGGGGGTTCCTTGAAACTTTCAAGCGCAAAAGGAGGTCGCGGACCAACAAGTTTGACAAACACTGCTCTAAACAACCCTCAAAAACAAACGTCAAAAAACAAAATGGTAACGTGACACGTCCCGCTGTGTTAACAGTTTATAGTGTACACATTATTTATTTCATAAGGTCATAGCATTTAATTTACTTCACAAAATGCTTATTTCATAATTAACTTTTCGGTTAGCACAAATTTCACGTATACAAAAGAATAAAATATTGAGTGATTGCTAGAACAGACCAATAGACTGAAATCTGGGTGCAACTTTTGTTTCTTTAGTACATTTGTACGTAACAGTATGTACAAGTGTAGAATATAAACCCACACTGAGTTATAAAGTTCTATTTTTTCAAATAAAACCTAAAACAAAACTTTTATTAAAAGAAAAATTCAATTTCCAACAATTTATTATCATTAAACTTCTCATATCAGAACGACCATATCTGGAAATATCCTATATTTTAGTATCAATATTGAACAGTAAAATCTCCAGTGGCTCGTTTCTGCAAGTTCGATTCGAGTTGTTGGAGTCGATATACTTGCAGAGGGCGTACGCTGCAAGTTATAAAGAAAACCTGTGCTCCCCATTACATACCCGACTGACATGGCTTACGGCTACAGATTTTTTTGTCATAAATATATAATATTTTAATCTGCTAGAAAGGATCTCTTACTATAAAGGTGATTGTATTGAATTACATTACATAAAATTTATTGGAGTGCATTATTTCTTAAATAATATGTTTTCGAGAAAAACAAATAAATAATAAAAAGGAGTTTAATTTTAATAACTTAATCACTTCATGTATTTGATATCCGACCGAAGTCTGAGTTGTAGTGAATTGTTCTAAACAAAAATAAGAATATATCTTTTGCACCTCCCCTTCATAAATTTATGGGTATGCTACTGAGAATGTGTATATTTGAACGCTCTATTTGCGCCCCTGACATCGTGGTGCCCTGGGTCTGTGTCCCTCTTGCTCCTGTTTGTCCGCTTCTGGTGGTTTGACAATATTCGCTGGGGGAACTCCAGATTTAGGTATGACCAAAGAAGGCATACGCTTGTTTGTGATTGAAGTCCGAAAAGCCACCGCTCACTGGATTTTACAGACATGCAAGGATCTTGTCGTTTATATTCCTTCATCGCGCTAAGCGCATCCTTGAAGAAAAGAAGAGACGAGATTGTCCTCAGCGATGCCAAGCAAGAAGAAGAAAATTAAAAGAATTTTCTAATTTTCTTTCTCAATCATGTTTTTTATTTATTTAAACAAATTCATACAAACGGGTCGTGCCCAAATTGTACATAGCTACATATATAAATATAACACACATATACACATACATATCATGTAAAAAGTACTGCATAAAAGAAAGAACCATACAATATAAAAATAATAGAAATGTAAATAAGTAAATATAATAAAAATAATATATATAATATAATAAATATTGATAAAATTAAAAAATCATAAAATCATGCAGAAGGATCCGGTGGACAAAGTTGGCAGTAAACCGATCTTTTAAAGTTAAAGTAAGACAGGTTACAAATATCGCTTCCGCTGGCCACTTCATTATAGTACCTGCACATTCTATCTAGGCTCGTGTTTTGGCCGTAAGAAGTTCTGTGCTGGGAAGTGTAGAACAAGTCACAGGATCTGGTGGCGTAAGCACGAGCGCGAAACGATATCCTAGATAGTATGTTGGGTGTGTCAACAGTACCAGTTTATAATTTTATGTAGCAGAACAAAGATCATATACCTTTCGCCTCGTGGATAGTGTTTGGAAGTTTAATACATTTAGCCGTTCGCTTCTTGACAATGACTCGTACATAAACCCCGTCTTGAAAAGAACATATTTGCAGAATTTGTTTTGGACATTTTCAATACTCTTAACAAGATTCAGTTGATTGGTGTTCCTAATAATGGCAGCATACTCCAGTTGGCTTCTTATTAACGTAAAATATAGAATCTTAATGGGGTTCCGAGATGGTACTCCAGATGTGACAAGAATTGCTCTAGACTCTAGACAGATAATTGTAGATTTTGATGGTTTTGGTACGGCCAGTTAAATAAGACTTAATCCACAATAACAAGAGATCACAAACACTATAAAGTTTCAGCTTATCAGTGATTTTTTTGTTCAATGAGAAACTTTTCAACTTTTAACTTATAACCTAATAGATTTTATTTAACATACTTATATGCATGCCTATCAACTAAAATAAAATTTCACTGAGGCAATAATATTGCGCAAGATAAAAAGTTACATAAAACATTTTCTCAATTTCATTTTATTTTCTTGAAGCTGTAGTTTTGACCTTTAAAAACAAGTGGAATATTTTTCAGACGTCTAGATTTTTTCCGATTTTACAAAAAAACGTGGGGGAGCAAATTAAATGTAATTTAAAAAGGAAACACTGCGTAGGTAACCTTAATTTATATGCGAACAAGGGCAGTAAATATCATTTTTACACGTGGGTGATATTACCGATATAAACAAATGGGTCAAGGTAGCTTTGGAAAAAACCAAAGATGTGAAAAGATCTGAAAAACAAGAAAAAACTCGTCTCTTTACTTGCTAACTCGACTGAATTTAATGGATTCTGTCTCTAGGTGCAGTTTAAATCTCTTCAGGAAGGAGGTTGGAAAGGATTAGAGCAAAAAAAAAAAAAAAATGGTGAAACTGCAGAAATTACTGGGGACTAATGGCAGTGATTTTTTATTGTTCAGAAGTTCAGAAGTGCAATTTGTATTTGATTCACAAGACGATAAAACCATGATAGTTTGCAATAAAAGTAATCGTTACAAGCAGACGAACTTGTTTAATAATTTCAACAAAACGAAAAGTGTCATACACTTTGTCTTGTATATAACATGTTATACATGTTGCCATGCATGTCATTCTCGCTTGTAATTGTAGTGGCTATTTGTTTTAAATCGCTTACAGACAAAAGGTAGCTAACTATCGTTCATGTATACACACTAGGGTTTTTAACATTTCATTGTGTTAAATAAACCTCCCACTCTCAAAGTTACAACTTGATAGGTTGTATGCCTTCTGTTTTTTTACGATGTATATATATGGTACACCCTCTGCTGATTTTACGACTTCAGCACTGCATATGACGAGAGAGTCCAAGGATTTGAACGGTATGCAGTACGTATACTTATTTATTGACCACAATACAATACAATTAAATCGTTTACAGTGTCAAGAAAAATCAAGCAAATAGTGTAGATTTACACAAAATGAGTTAGAAATAGATAAAATTATTACCTAAATCAGATACAAAAAAACTAATAATAATTCTAAAAATTTATATCAAAATAGTCGGACACAGAGTAGAATGGATTTTGAATTAACACATTCTTCACAAACGCTTCAAATTTATTTTGGGCTAAAAGTCTTACTGACTACTAATGGTTGGTTTATATACGGAACAAGAATAAGGAATAGGAAATGAGAATAGTAGGTACACAAGATGTTAAAACATGACTGCGCCGTATATCTGTTTATGTAGGAATGAAATTTTACTTAAACATAAGAAAAGTTGGTAACATTTAACATTTTATTCTTATTCCAAGAATAAGAGACGATAAGCATGCGCACAATGGTCAAAATGTCGGCCGTAATAAAATTTGTCCAACAGATGTTTTCCTGCTGTGATCAGAAGGTTGGAAACAACAATATAATGTGTGAAACACAAGCAAATAAATTTACAAAATCTTCTAAATCCATATTACTGAAAACGAATTTTTTTTAAAGGTTATATTAAACACAACAACCTGTCAAACGACAACCGTTAAACACAGGCCAACGCAAGTACGCAGGCGTAGCGACGAAATGTTATGTCCGATATAAACGGTTTCATATTTTTTATTCTTGTGTACTATTCTTATTTCCCATTCCATATTCTTGTTCCGTATATAAACCAACCATTACTGGCAATTTATTAAAGAATTTAATAGTGTAGTACGTAGTGCAGCAGAATTTAGGATATATATCATTCTTGTGTCTAGTATTATGAATCTCATTAAACGATTTAAAGTCGTTTATAATTTTTCACAGTCTGCTCTGTATGAAATGCCGTCAATGATTTCCACAGCGCGTCTTTGGAATGCAAAAATTCTATCAGCAGAGGACGAGTGTCCCCATGCTAAGACATAAGAAATATGTGATTGAAAAAGTGAGTAATAAGCTACTAAGAGCACATCTTTAGTTACTATGTCAGTATAAACGATCGTTCAATGGCGAGTAAATTTTTCAGGGAAAACCTACGAATATGAAATGTAATTGTCAAAATCTGGCGTCATACTGCGTGCGAGTTATATTTAAATTGTTAATAAATAATTAATATATTGTTATTTAAAAAAATTTTAAATATGTATTTCTAGGGATTTGACCAGCAATCAACAAATTCTAACAAAGTTCTAACGGTTTTTCTAGGCATGCTGTATGAAAACGCGGAAAATCATATTTTTTTATTACAAGATCACATGACCGTTTGAGCCCTTTGGGACCCTCCGAATCGCATGCATATATTTAAAACTTGTTATAACTTTCTTTAGACAAAAGGGCAAGCAATATTAAATCAGAGAAAAGCACAAAAATTTTGTGTTTAAGTGGAAATGCAATTTTCCCTATGACCGAAAAGCGTGCAGGGGTTTAGTACCATCCCTTTTTTGTTGTCACAGGGTAAATATTCTCTCCTCCAAAAGGCATGCTGTATGAAATCGGAGACCAAAAACTGTCATGAGCTCCCGGTCTATAAGGAAAGCAGCACTTCTGTAAAGCAAGTGCTGGTGTATCTGTATTTGTTCTGAATTATATAAAACAAATAAAACTAATGCATATCATTTTGTAATACTAATGCATTATTTCAAATGCAGTTTAAAAATAACCTTCAAAGGAAATGACATATAAAATTTATTATCACGGTATGACTCATACTTTTTCGGTTTCAACTCGCGTGTAATAATCGAATTTAATTGAAAATTTTACCAATTCGTTCAACAAAATCTATTAATGAAAATCTAAAAATTTTAAGTTTGGCATTACTTCAAAGATTTGGTACCTGCAACGTGAGTCATACTTTTTATTACTCACGCAAGTGTCGAATTCTGTTTATGTCAGAAATAGCAAAACTTTTCGTTTTGCATGCTGCATTCCAATCACAAAATTATTCGTTAACCACAAAAAAATTAAATTCCAGACTTTGACGTAAAAAAGTAGTAAATTTAATATTCAGAGGTTATCGGTTTGAATACAGTTCCTACTGTCATATACCACTTAGAAATATATATTGGAAACAAATGAGAAAAAATTATAAACAGAGCATCGAAAACTATTCATTATCTTATGGATCACTTCTGCTATGGATAAACGAGGCTCAAAGCCTCCTTTATAATAGCTACACAAAAAATCAATAAACCGTAGTCAAAGTCGGGCATTTTAAGTATCAACACCAGAGTTAATAGGAATGAAACGATAGTATCGATACTAGTATTTTAATAGTCGATACTTTTTGTTTCGATAATGTACTGGTATCGGATATAATTGTTATCGGTAATATTTGATTAATAATGTGAATCAGCGATCCTACCGGTAAATTAACTTTATTGCCTTGGGTAGTAATGTTGTACTAGTTTTGACTTTAATTAGAAAATCTAAGCTTAAAATCAACTACTACAGATAGTACCACCACAACACCAAACGAAACGCGCAAATAATATTAAAGAAGATCTTAAATAATTAGAAGCCAATTCAATTTCAAACACGTAAATTAATATTTTGGTAATTTACTGCAACTGACAACACTACATAATACTACTCGAATTATATAATAGTAATCACTATTTTAAATTGACTAGTCCTCACATAAGTCGCTATTTTATGGAAAACGCCCCAAAAAAATAGTTTGTTCTTTCCCAATTAAGCTTAAGCCTGGTCAGACCTATTTTCCTTGTCATTAAAGATATGTTTATACTCGTCATTTCTTTTTACTGATACATTAACCTATACCACAAAATATAGATACTTTTTCCGATACCCTTATTACGAAACGCTACTAATACGAGGGCTACTTTTTAAGTCTTTACAAAAACTAAGAAATAAAAAATTTGTTTTGGAACAAACTGTTTTATTGCTTTTCAAAATATTTGTCTTTAAGATTTATATACTTTTGCATGCGTTCAAACCAATTCTCGAAACATTTTTTCCATTCTGAAGTTGGTATCTCAAAAACATTTCAAAGGCTTCAACAGCTTCTTGAGGTGATGAAAATCGCTGTCCACGCGTTTTTTGTTTGACATTGAAGAATGATGCGAGGTTTTTGGTTGTTTTTCCTGATTTTGTCGATGACTTCTGGCAAACAAATTGTTGTATACCATTCAACATTAACTGTTCTCCGATCCTGTAAAGGAATGGTTGCGACATTTCCAGTACAACCGAAGAAACAAGCGATCATTTTCTTGGAAGTGCTTCTTGAACGAACAACTTTTGTGGGTTTCGGTTCATCTTGGAAGACCCAAACAGTAGATTGTTGCTTAGTTTCCAGTTCATTTCGTCACCTGTAATGATTTTGCAGTGTACGGATTTTGCAGTGCCTAGGTTGAATTTTTTTAGCATTCCCTTACACCAATCAATACCAGCCTTTTTTGAGCTTCGATCAAATTATGTGGAATCCATCGGGAACAGATCATTTTCACAGCTAAATGTTCATGCAAAATCGAATGTATTGCAATCTGCGATATTCCACAGGATGCAGCTATCTCACGGTAAGTTCTATGCAGATTGTCTGCAATCATTTTGCGCACAGAATCGATGTTTTTTTGAATCACAACCGATTTTGGTTCACCTTCACGAAATTCATCGTGGACGCACGACCACGACGAAATTCTGCAAATCAATTGTAAATAGTCTTTTCTGATGGAGTTTCATTACCAAAAGTTGAACGAAACGAATCTGTGCATTGTTGTTGAGTTATGCCTTTACTAAAATCGTAAAAAATCATCCAAAATCCTTCACGAATAATATCCATTTTTTCACAAACTTGCTTTTTTTAACGGTCACTACTCGTATCAATACAATACTTTTTTTAAGTAATCGATACCACATACGATCGATACTGTTTTCCTTATACCTGCGATCGATATTCACAACTGATAATGAATTTAAAAAATTAAATTTTTATAGTGTTTTTTACCAAGAAACATTAGTAAATGTTTCTTATGAACTGCGTCTTATTGTTAAATGACCAACAAAGTATTAACCCAAGACACAAAGATTCAGCTAATCTAAGGAAACTAAACACTTGCTGCATAGAAGAAAATAAATAACATTTTTTGTTCTTTTGAATCGGCTATTATCGCAGGACAATACTGCCATTTATAAATAATTCAATAGTCTTCGTGTTCATCAGTATCAAAATAATTAGCGTCAATTTGAACATTACACATTAGGTAATCAACATTGGTCCAGTTGAAAGACTATACATTTACTAATAGCTACATTCCTTTTGTAAATCATAAACCTTTAACGGAATTTCCCATGAGACATTTTGTAGTGTAATTTTAGTACCAGATTCAGCTACACTTTAATAATCATTATTACAAAAAATTCCTCTTATTTTAAACAGACAACAGTAATAAATTCTCACCAATCTTTACGTGTTTTAAACTAATTCGCGTGATCGTTCGTTACCGATTACCCTGTAGTTGCGGGTATGTGGTCTCATTTGTTGGCGGTCTTGTCTCAGCTGAGCCAAATTACAGCCGTCGGTAACTCACCTGACGTCGACCTGTTACCTCACGCGCACTTTTAATCAACAGCTTCGTGCGAAAACTCTAGACGCTTTTACGTCATTGTTTGCGTGCGTAAGTACATTGACTGTATAAAAGACGCAGACGAAGCTTAGATCAATATTAACAATTTGGTAACATGTAAAGTTGCAAATGAATGCTCACTATAAATTTTAATTAAAGATATACACTAGTGGCTTTTATATCTTCTTCCTACGAAAATTGATAAATAAGTAAACAATTTTGTTTGCCAAAGTATTAAATAATATTATTCGATTTTAGTGAAAGAACTTCGGAATTCTTAAATCAAAGTTCACCAACCTTTTGGCACTGGAATATGTTTTCGATTTAGTGTTATCAGATGAAATAATAAATTTTGATTGAAACATTATGTGTTAGTCGCACCGGTCTAATGTCGAACCAGTCATTTGTATTTCTGCTTAGAAGACATAAACTCAGCGTTGATCTTTCCATAGTTTTTCCTCAACTTGCTTAGTTAAAGTCCAGGTTTCACAAGTAGTCCAGGAAATACGTAGTTTTCGAAATAAAGTGTTGCGCGAGTTTTAGAAATTTGAGCGATTAGTAGTACAGGAGTGGCCAACCTTTTTGGAAGCGAGGGCGCATTTAAGAATTTTCAGAGACTTTGCGGGCGCAATGATATGTAATGACATCATATTTGTTTGGTTTTTATTGTTAAAGTTAATTTTATTTATTTTTTTCATTTCTTAATTTTAATTTCTTTAAAAAAATTGTTTTTGTTAATTTTTGTCATTTTTAATTTTGAATCTTTTTATTTGATTTTACTTAAAGGTTAAAATCCCATTATTTTTTGAAAAAATGCTCTTCTTCATTTTTAACACAACATAATACAACAAAATAATAATAATAATTTGTAATAATATTATTGAACGACATATGAAAACACTGTTTCTTGACATAAGTTTTCAAAATCAGGACAGTAATTTGATACTGCTACTCTTAAACTGTCATTCAATGTTTTAATAAAATTAAACATAAAAAATTGATGTGAAGTGTGAATTTTCACACATTGCAGGGTTTCGCAGGTATATAATAAGTGAAGGCGGCATGCTGAGTGTGTAGGACAAATTTTGCTTTGTAGTAACCACGGCAAAATGAACGATCTTTTTAAAATAATTTATCGTCTGTTAATCTCAGAGCTTTAAAAACAAATTTTATGTTAAAATATTTTTTTGTTAATTTTAATTCGAATACCTAATATCATTATTTAGGTTTCTAAATAAGTGCAGTATTTTTTTTTATATAACAAGGTTCATTAAGATGTTGAAAATTGGGCCTATGGCTTTCATTGGTTGTCTTAAATCATACGCTCCGCCCCTCTGGCTTCGTATAAATGACACAGAATGAAAATATAATTCCAATTGGTTATTAAATTTACGCTCTTGAAAATTAAATTCAAAATGTGCTAAAATATAACTAGAATTTTAACAAATTAATTTAAACATAATAAATATGAAAAAAAAAAAAACAAAAAATAAAATTGACTCCACAAGCCAGGAACGAACCTGTGTAGTGAATAACGATCCTGTGTGGTTGTCGAGCAACTGAGCCACTAGACCACCAAACGCTTATCAACTTAGTGTGTTATAAGAGTATAACATGTATGCATCGTCAACCAAAAAACACAAAAAATGCGTTATTTTCCGAAAACATAATCTGATCAAAAATTCCTGTTGTACTATTCCGGTTCACACCATTATACATTACTTAGAATTTTTTCACATTTTTAGTTTAAACCATCTGGGCTACAGGGTGTGGGACAAAAATTTTTTTGCACAATTTTGGCAAAAATCGCCTCAAAATAATTTATTTTGCAAAAATTAAATTTTGATCGTTAATCCACGTACTAAGGGCTTTCATTTGATACCCTACTCAGAATTAAAAAAAAATATTTTTTTTTTCGATGAGCACATATTTGTTTATATTTTTAGGGGGATATGTTTTTTAGATGTTTTAGTATTTTTCCTATGTGCGGGTCAAAAAGTTGTACAAGCATGCCAATTTTCAACTCTCTAGGTTTAGCCGTTTGGCTACAATTTTTACCGAACAGACAGACAGACAGACAGACAGACAGACAGACAGACGACAAAATGACGGTATAAGGGTTTTTTGGTCATACCTACAAAACCCTAAAAATGGCGCTAAAATTCGATAGAATTCGCTTATAATATTTTTTGTAGTGGAACTACTTATATTTTATTATATAGGGAGGTAATTAATATGGCATAATAAAAAATTACTTGAAAATTTCAATTAATAAATAAGTATTTAATTCCAAGAATATTTTGCTTAAAAGTTGGAGAATGAAATTAATTGGAAATAAAATTTAAAAAAATATTTTAATTTACCGGGAATCGTATCGCGGGCGCATAAAAGATCGCCCAAGGGCGCAGGGTTGGCCATCCCTGGATTAGTAGATCTTGACGTGCTGTATTCGAGGTCACATTTTGCGACTAAAATTTTCTTTTTTTGCAAATATCTCTACAATTGCAAAATTTTATATGTATACTGAATTAAAGAGGAATAAATTCTCTATAATTTAGCTTTGATAAGTTTCTTTGTGGGATGAATAGTTTCGCCGCTAGAGCGCAGCAAAGTTGGTAAGCCCCGCAAAATTGTAGTAATAATAATAATATTTTGCGTTAATTGAAGCAAAAAGTACATTTTTCATGATTTCGAAAAATTGACCAACTTTGCGGTGCTCTAATGGCGAAACCGTTCATCTTACAAAAAAATTGAGATATTTGCAAAAAACATTTTTGCACGATTTTTCGAGGTTTTTATCGAGTTCCGACAAAAAAATTTAGTCGCAAAATGACTTCGAAAACGGCACCTCAAGACCTATTAATCGCACTAATTTCCAAAATTTTCTTTAAAACCGCTCTGTTTTGAACACAAATTTCCTGGACTGGAAGGGGAGTATGCAAAGAAACTATTCAAAATATGTACTCAATTGTCAACTATGTATTTACTTGTTCGTATTTGGTTGTTGACGATAGCTCCTACAGCCAGGCAAAAACATGTGACTATATAGGTACATGTACATGTTTTTGTCTCTATGTGTGGAAAAAATTGAAGCTGAATAGATATATAATATAACTACAGTCCGGCAAAAATATGCAACGGTATTTTAGTTAGGTGTTTTGTTAGTCGATAAAAACCGCTACATGTGTTATCTGTAGAAATAAAATGTAATTATATATATTTGTAATGTGCCCTGACAAATACAAATGACAAATAGTGTAGCGTATAAAAATTTAATATCTTATCAAAAACTGACCAATGACAAAGGAGTGCCAGGAATTACCTATCTCGGACATAATCCCAAAATAATGAGGTGTCGTTATTAAGATAAGATTCATTGTGGTACAAGTGTTTTATTTTTTTGTTTTTTTGTTGGTTTTTTGTTAAAATAAAATTTAAAATAGCACGCCTATGGCAAAAGTACCGTTACATATTTTTACCGGTCTCTACATATAACTGGTAATAATATTTATTTTGCCTACCTTGGAATAGATAAAAGATAATATCGGTAAAAATTTCCGAACAGCAATCAATAGTTGAGGATGAAAAGCAATATAGTGACTGCTGCCATTACACAGTAATGTAATTCGATATGACTTGAAATTGGGTATTAAATTCAACATGCAACTAGCCTAATTCCTGAAATGGATATCGATACCAAATGTGTTTAAACATTGATTGGGCATCCTAAATATTATGTAATACCTACATGTATAGGATCCCTGATTTAGGAGAATAATTAATACCGGCTTTATCAGTTTATAATGAAATTTTTATTATTAGCAGAATTATAACTTAACTACACCAAAAATGCTAATCTATCTAATCTATCTAATTAAGTACTGAACATTCTTAAGGAAAATGAGCAAATAAAATGTAAAAAACGTGTGTTTTAACTATGGATATTTCATCAGATTTGATACATGTTACAAAAATACACATATTTAAATTTTTTAACATCGTAAGCATAAAACGATAAATTCAGTATACAGGTAGTTTAGTCATATCAATTAATACGAACACACTTTTTAAAGACTGATACGTTTTGCTAAACAAAATGATCTATAGTAGGGTTTCACCGATAAGCAAATTGGCCAATTACCGATTAATCGGCATTGCCTTATCGGCCGATACCGATTAATCGGTAGCCGATTATTAACCTATGAGGCTCTTTGAGGACATTCGTGTGGCTCTTTAAATTAAGTTGATAAGGAATAAAATTTAGAATATATTCAAAAAGTCATGTATTAAAACAAAATTATGGCTCTTTAAAATGTTTTGAGATGCAGTAAAGGGTGAATTTGGAACTTTGGCTTCTAAAGTTTGCTGACCCCTGGCCTAACATAACCAACATAATATAAATAATATATAAATATAAATAAAAATTGATGTGAAGTGTGAATTTTCACACATTTCAGGATTTTGTAGGTATTTAATAAGTATGAGAAGTCAACATAATACTGGATGTCTAGGAATATTTTTTCTATAATCACATCAAAATCATTTTATTCCTCTTTGATACCTTAAAAATAAAAGGTTGAATCACAACGTATAATAGTATAATAAAATAAATGAACACTACAGACTACACGGTATAGTGTGGAGTATAGTATGGTGTTCAAAACTCGGTCCTCAGCTGCTATTTTTTTTTTTTTATTATATTTTTAATTACAAAAAAAAGACACAGACTATCTTAGCCATAAATACAAAAAAAAAAACATTATTAGCCAAAATTCATGAATTAAAAAAATAAATCATTTTGTCAAAAACATAAAAACTGCAATATTTTCCAAAAATGCAATCGGATCAAACATTCACCTGGTACTCTTCCAGCTCAGACCAATCTACATTACCTATAATTTTTTCAGATTTTGGTTTAACCTCTTTGGATAAAAAGGGGCGGGACAAAAACTTTTTTAACACATTTTTTGCTAAAAACGTGTTGAAAAAATAATAATTTTAAAAAACTATTTTTTTCCCAAAATCTACCCCCTAAGATTTTTGTTTTGTACCGCAGTCTAAATTTTTTTGTTTAAATATTTTTTTATCGACGGCCTAAAAACATCGATATTTTTCGAACTACTCTGATCAAAAATTCCTATATCAACTATTCCGGTTCCCATCAATGTTCATCATGGAGATTTATTTCAGATTTTTAGATCAACCCCTCTGGGAGATAGGGTGGGGTACAAAAGTTTTGCCTAAAATCCCATAAGTGGTTTCATATCAAATTCCAGTCAAAATTTAAAAAAATATATTTATTTTTTATTAAATACATATTTGTTTATATTTATCTCGGGATGTGCTTTTCAAATCTCAGTATTTGTCCTATATGTGGGTCAAAGAGTTGTATAAGCATGTCAAATTTCAACTTTCTATGTTAAGCCGTTTGGCTACAATTTCTATCGTACCGACAAACAAGGCAGGCAGGCAGGCAGGCAGACACATGAGAGACAGACAGACATGCAGACAGACAGACAGACAGACACATGAGTGACGTTATAAGTTTTTTTGTGGTCATACCTACAAAACCCTAATAATACTATTTAAATTACACATTCAAAAATGCAGTAAAAACAAATATTTCTTTTTCTTCAGTTTAAAATCCCGGTCATTGTGACGAAAAATAATATCATGATGCAACAACATTTATATGAATTAATAAAAAAAAAGTAGGGTATACGAACTGCATGTCATATTAATTTTTTATTATTAAAATAATTTCGAATGGAAATAAAAAAATTACAACAAATGCTTTAAAAATATTGCGTTTTTACTAATACTTTGAGAACACCCCCACCACCAAGGGAACTGCACCTCCTCTAAGATTAAGAGCACCGCCTTAGAGATACTCAATTTCACATGTTTAATGTTTACAACTTTAATTGCTGCCGTAAATAGTGTACGCAGCTTTATTTACACTATCAATCCAAAGTACGACGACATGTTTATACCACTAGGAAATCACACTAAACTATTTCTCCCCTCTGTATATTTAGAGCGAGTCATCCCCTACATACACAATGGAGGTACCTGACGGAATGCTGAAACTTCCGAAACTTTAGTAAAGCACTTCCACAGAGATAACATTACCCTGTGCCACCCTACTTTGGTTTCGATGACGCACAACTTTCATTCCGAACGGAAATGTTCCTATTTTATTCCGAGACTCGTAAATTTTCACTAGCACAATGTTGTAATTTTATTGATGTATAAATGTGGTCATAAATAATGCATTTGTAAGCAATTAAATTACTGTTTAACCAAGGAAACGAAGGTTTGATTTGTACATATGCATTATCAACGATTTACTATTAATTGTACTACGTGGTAACCATTAATAAGACCAATTTCATTGTGAAGATACGAGGAGTGTAAAATTTTTAATAAAATCGTTCCACAACAATTTTTATGAGTAAAACCTAATTATACCGGTTATTGTTGAAAGGAGAAAAGTAACTTTTTATGCATTTTAGATCTCTCTCTTGCATTTACAGATTTTTAATATTACGAGGTAGACGAAGCGTCTGGTGTTGACACAGATCTTCACCACCTAGTAGCTAAATCATTTTTAATTTACTCTAAAACCTGTGGCTGCAAATGTTAAATCGTCTGCCCCTTCTATTTGTCCGCTAAGCAAGGGCACGGACGTGAGTTCAATTACTGTTTATGTCAAATAATTTGTGTTATATCACTCAACACTTTTGATGTGTCATTGTTTATTTATATGAAGCTTAACACAACTGCAATATTTACATTCGGCCCTACTAAATATGAGTCATAGATAATAAAATATCAACTTTAAAAGTGTGGTAAAAAAAAAAAATTATACGTGTTAAAAAAAAATATTATTTTCTAGCATTATCACTACTTACTTATCTATTAACGGCCAACCTTCGCAGCCCTGTGTAATTAAAATTAACCAAAAATTACATGAAATTAATTCCCTAACAACATAAATGTTTATACATGATCTTTTACAAAGATATTTTACTACAATTTTACTACAGTAATATACTACAATAGTATTTTTTTTTTACTATACAGTTTTTAATATAATAGTATTGTTCGATACTACTATGATATTTAACAATAACAAAAGCTTTGTTTATTATTCATAGGGAGTACTGGGCCTGTATGAGCAAAACATTTTTAACTATTATTTTTGAAGTAATTTTTTAAACAAATATTAATTTAATGTAGTCAATAACTATGGTAAAATTGAAAATACTTCAGTAATAAATTTTGTACTAAAGTAGCTTTCTGAAACCAATAGTAGTAATACTGTAATATTTTACTGTTAATTTATTAGTAAAAACTACAGTATTTTCTTTATGAAACAGGCTACAGTAGTATTCTACTTGTGAATAAAAATTTAATAAAAAGATGCTATGTTAATTAATCCTCAAATATTAGAAACAATTTGATTCAGTACCAGTTAGAATAATCAATATGTTATAGTATTAGTTATTCTTGATTTTAGTCCTTTTAGAAAACTCTATAAAGTTCAAGTGAGCTTACGACATTTACGGGAGAAGTATTTTTCCCAGAAAGGATATAAACGCCATATGAGCTGAGTTATGTTCCCTGGATGCCGTCATGTTAGCGCCGTAAAAAGTCAACCACGGACACGAACAGAGGACGTGGATTAATTTCTTACAAGAGAATCAAGGAACAAGGTCACAGTTAATTAATATACCTTTGATGGTCCTATTAATCGCATCCTCAAGGCAATTTTGTTGCCATTTAGTAAGTTTACTTACTAAATTTGATCTACTTAAACATTTTTGTAACTATGGAGCACAGAAAATAGGTAATAGGTAAATAATCTAGTAAAACTTCAGATATTACAAACATTTTTGTGTAAAATTTAGAATATATTTTCACGGTATACGCGAGGTCCACTTATCAGCCCGAAATGAGCCAGGGCCTCCTGTTTCCAGGTTTCGTGACCATGTTTTCAATCTATGTATATTCAGGAGTAATATGGTCAGTATTACGTCCATTTTTTAGCGTACAAAGAAAATTTTATTTTGCGATCTTTGCTTATTTATCGAGTTTAATTATTGAAACTTGATCTACGATAATATCATTAATTATTGCTATTGATATTAATATTTTTCTACTAGCAATATTAAGTTCATAAGTATGTAATTATTAGGGAACGGGCACAATTATACTTTTTGATAAATATGTTAAAAACATTCATATCAAACGGAAAATATAGTTTATTGTATTTCTAATTTTAATATTGAGCAGTATATGTAATGACAAGGAAACGGACGTAGCTATGCCCTGAACTTGAGTTGGTTTTCATAGGTTTTTAAAATATAATTTTGAAATTTTTATAACCTTTTTCAAAATTATAAATAAAAATGAATAACGCCAGTAATGAGTACAATTAATGGCATGAATATAAATATTCTATCCCATTAAAATTTTATCTTTACATAGACCCACCTAATCCATGAAACTTGCGACTTCGATTTTTTAACATAGTATTTCTTTGGGTAACTACACCACAACATAAATCACAATTTTAAGGAAGCGAATTACACATAATAGCAAAACTAAACATATTACAATATATTTGCAGCTTGATATTCATGTTTTTAACATAAATCTCAAAAAGAATAATTGTGTACGTTCACCAGTTAAGACACATTTACACATATCTACATCAGATTAAGTCTGATAGTAGACTAAAAAAAAAGTTGAGATGACGAATTAATAAATCTATTAAAAAACTATTATACCGTTATACTAAATCTATCTCTAAATGGCCGCAGGTTTAACCTGATTAAGTACTGCCACCATCTAAGCCTAAATATCTTATAATGTTACGATATTTGAGGCATAATGCAAAACTGATTTTATAACAATAATAATAATAATAATAATTTCGTAGGGGAAGTTCTAAATGGCCATAACACCTGGCTATTTGCTAAGCTTTCGGGCCTGATGATCCCGCGAACCCTGAATCACGCAAGGAAAGTTCGCAATGGTCGCAACATCTGATCATATCGAGCTTTTGGGCCTGATGATCCCACGTATCCTGAATAATAATAATAATAATCGGGGTACGGCGGTCTTTTGACCGAAAAGGCTTAGCGCCCTTTCCCCCCGGATCGCTACCACACTGTTACCACGGCAGGAACCAATTGGGGGTAACGTCGACCCTATCATCTGGTCGATGAATCCTGCCACCGTTTCATGGGGCCAACCTTCCCATGAAACGTATAAATGGTTCAAGAAGATATAAGAAACCATAGAGCTTCCCACAACGGGTCCTTCTCGGATGGGGACCCACAAACAGTTGGGCGAAGCTACAATCCCGCTAGCCGGGCCCGCCACAGGTGGACACCCGAGGAGCAGGAAGACCTGCTTAGGTTTACGAGGCAGCGTCACCCCATCGCAGGGGCTACATGGTCAGAGTCCACTCACAATGGTGTGAAAATCATCCTGAGCTGGACTTCATGACGCAACAAAATCTGCGCGACCAAGTAGCACGCCTGCGACGCAGGATGAGGCGATCGAGACGAAGAGAGTCGAGAAGGTTGTCCCAAATACCGGTACAGCCATCGACACCTGCAAGCCCACCAACGGGAGGTGGGCAGATAGCCACTGGGTCTTCCCCAGTTTATGCAGGAATAACATCCTCTTCACCGGAAAAAAATCTCCGCGAGGATTTTCTAGCCCTTCTCTCGCCTCATTCTGAACGTACCCGACTCGGACACAATAAGTTCAAAGTTCGTGCTGATGACCTCACGCGACTTCATGAACTTATTGACAAGCAAATTTCCCCTCAGAGTAGTCTCTGGGATATCGACTGTGCTGTATACGCTGCAGCAGCTGTGCTGACGCCAAAGCGGGCTAAGGCTTTTAACGGCAAACTGCGTATACAGCAATTAAAGAAGAAAATGACGCGTTCACGTCAGGAAGCTTCTCATATTCAGTGTGGTATTGATGCTTTACGAAGTATTAAGCCGCTAAGTGCGAATACTAAGCGCATATTATATCAATTGCGCATAAAGCATCACACACTGAATTTGTCCACTATCTCTCTGCTAAAGCAGAAAGCGGTGGACAAATTGAGAGCACTAGCCCTGGCAAGAAAGAAACTGGTCAACCGGGTTAGGACCATGGAGGAAAATACTATGTTCCTCACGAGCCCGTCACGCCTTTTCATGGCCAAACCTGAGGTTTCTGAACCGTCATTATCAGTCGACAAGACAGAGACTTTCTGGAGGGAACTTTATGGACACGAGGCGATCGTGCAGGACACTCCAGTTTTGGAGAGATTTGAGGAATTCTGTTCACAACACCTGACAGATCCTCAGGCATGCCCCCCTGTTACCACGGAAGAAGTTACACGTGCTATTTCGAAAGCGCGCAATTTCGCTGCACCAGGAGTTGATGGTATTATTGCTTTCTGGTGGAAGTCATTCACAAGCGTGCACGGCCATCTTGCACGAAATTTTACTTCTTTTATCCGTGGAGAAATACCAATACCATCTTGGTTACCAGAGGGGCGTACAGTAT
The DNA here is from genome assembly GCA_963971575.1 of Liopterus haemorrhoidalis. NCBI lineage: Eukaryota > Metazoa > Arthropoda > Insecta > Coleoptera > Dytiscidae > Liopterus > Liopterus haemorrhoidalis. Next base: position 45,192,518 of record OZ020611.1, on the reverse strand, counting down.
TAATCCCCAAAAAAGGTGATTTAACCAACCCGAAAAACTACAGACCTATTACTTGATCTTATACGCTGTATAAGATCTTCACCAGCGTATTAAACGAGCGGGTACTGAGCTCCATTGCCTCTGTTTGGTCAGACATCTACGAACAGAGGGGATCGAAGAGGGGCCAAGCAGGTTGCAAAGAAAACCTTATTATCGACCGGTCAGTCTGTCATGACGCGTCGTATTTCAAACGCAACCTGTCAATGGCTTGGGTGGACTACGCAAAAGCTTATGACACTACGTCACACGCTCTTATTTTAACATTATTGCGCATGTTACGAGTCCACCCGAGATAGAGAGATGCATTGGGCAACTTATGTCCCTCTGGAAGACACAATTTGTTGTCCCAAGCGGATCAACTGCAGTGTCGACAGAGTGGATAAATTTCAAGCGTGGGGTTTTCCAGGGAGATTCCCTAAGCCCGCTACTATTTTGCATCTCACTTCTTCCTCTATCGATCGAGCTTAGGCGCGGCAGTGGCTACATGGCGGGTCCCCCGTCGAAGCGTAAGCACAAAATTACCCATCTCTTTTACATGGATGATTTGAAGCTCTACGCCTCGAACGAGAGGAATCTGCAGACCGCCTTAGATATTGTTGCTGAGTACACTGCCGCGATAGGTATGCAATTCGGGTTGGAAAAATGCGCTGTTTTTCATATCTACAGAGGAAAAGGTTTAGACAACGGTGAAGACGTTCAATTGGTTGATGGGAGCATTATAAAACATCTTAATGCCGAAGGGTCTTACACATTTTTAGGCATCAGTGAGAGAGGTGTCCAAGATGTCACTCTTATTAAGCAGGCCCTTCGCAGCAAGTATATGGCACGACTTAGGCAGATATGGAGATCATGTCTGTCTGGCAAGAACAAGATCGCTGCCACAAACATGCTTGCTGTCCCATTAATTTCATACACTTTTGGTGTAATGAAATGGAATGTTGATGATCTTAAGGATCTCGACAGAAGAACCAGAAAGATCATGAACATCAACCGAAGTCTTCACCCGAAATCTTCTGTGCAGCGCATTTACCTCCCTCGTCAAAATGGGGGTCGGGGATTACTAAATCTGGAGTGCTTGCACGATCGACTCGTCCTGGTTACAGCTAACAGTATCCTCAGAAGTCAGGACCCACTATTAAAATTCGTTAGTGAGCACGAATTTAGTGGCAAAGGGGCGTTTCTTTACCAGGCAGCGCGAAGAGCAGCAACGAGATTTAACCTGGCAGACTTGAGTCCCGTCAGGGAAAACGCTGGAGTACAACTCTCTCGGGAGGAGTACAACAGAGTTACCGGTTCGGTGAAACGAGGCGAGACAGACATGTTGACAAAAGAACACATGAGTAAAAGTATGCACTGTGTTCTTCAAACATATTAAAAGTCTAGAGTTGTCCACCGAACTCACGTTCTCGTTTCTTAAGTCTGCTGGTTTGAGATCGGAAACAGAAGGTTTTGTGTTTGCGTGTCAGGATGGTGTTATAAATACTTTGGCATACAGGGCCCGCATATTCCAAATAGCGGAGTCCACACTCTGTAGGTTGTGCCACCACCATTCTGAAACGATAATGCACATTCTGTCTGCTTGTCTATCTCTTGCAGCGTCGAGCTACGTGTCTCGACATAATGCTGCTCTCCGCGTGCTCTACTATCATCTTAGACATGCCTATGGTATTGACCAAATACCGGTTATACCGTACGTCCCTTCTGACATAGAATCGGTGGTGGAAAATTCCAAGTGCCGAATTTATTGGAATTACTCCTTCCTCACCTCGAGGTTACTGACAGCCACTAAGCCGGACATAACCCTCCTGGATATCGAGACCAAACAGATGTTTGTGATCGAATTCTCAAGTCCAGCTGAGATGAATATCTCTCTCAAGGAGGAGGAAAAGAGGTCCAAGTATATGGACCTCTTGTCCGAGCTTAGAAAGCTGTATCCCGGGTATAAAGTTAAGCTTGTAGTCCTGATAGTTGGTGTTTTGGGTGGCATGAAAGCCTCCTATCGAAGGGAAATCGAGTCCATTCCCGTCTGCAGATCTTCTGCCAACTCTTTGATCTGCAGGATGCAGAAAGCAGTGCTGCTCGGGTCGCTGCGCATTGTGCGGGCACTGGATCTGGCGTAATTTCCGCGGCTGCATATCGCCAGGGTTTGGGATGCAGTCGTGTGTATTTAGCTCCACTAGTCTCTAGTATGACGCGGCTCAAAAGGTTGCTGAAGTTTGAGATTAGTGGACGCTTGTCAAGACCTGACAAACCCCAAAATAATAATAATAATAGTTTATTTATTTAGCTTATGCTAGTAAGATCCATATTACACTCTTAACGTAAATATAAATATAATTATAAGTTATACAAAAAAAAAACAATAATAATAATAATAATAATAATAAGAATGCTTTCAACAAATACAATACAAAAAATAATTGAATTAAATTAATTCACAATTTTATACATTACATCACAATTTGATACATTAAATACCAGTTTTAAACAAAACTACCTGCATATCTGAGAGAATATTACACTTAAATATATTTTTTTAATTCTCTAGGATTATTTGCCTTTTTGACTTCCAGATTTAATTCATTAAATTTAACAAAACCTTCATCAAAGATAAAGCCCTTCGTGTTCGCTCGTGTTAGTTTCTCAATATATCAGCACCTTAGAGGTAAATTGTATCAAGTCACATTTTTATCAGAAATGACATTTTAGTGCCTAGTGACTTAATACTTTATGGTCTGTCAAGTGGAATATAATTTGGAGCTTAAGCTCTAGCCAGTTTCGATATTCGTTGTTTTAAAACTGTATTAAGTCCATCAACGCATGGCGGTAAACAATCTTAAATCGTCTTTTCTGAGCTATTTATCATTTGTGACTTAATACAATTTACCTCTGATGTGCTGATATAGTTTATCATTACTTCTTGTATTATAACTATGTACATCAGAAATTTTCCTAATATTCTCATTATCACATTTTTTCACGTGGTTATCATTTCTTACCTTGAAAACTATTCAGAAAACAAAAAATATGAACAAAATAAATGATATCCCTTTATAATGTCGCATCGAATTGTGCAAGACAAAACAGAACCATCTTTATCCAAAAGCAAATCTGGTGCAAAATCAACTCTTTCCATTTCAGCCAATCACATCACTCCATTATTTTCTCTATTTGCGCACGTTACAGACACATGTAGAAAAAATAATTTGACAATAACCAGTTATAACACGTATAAATTGAAAAAAAAAAATTGTTTTTGTTTTTCAATATCTAATAAAATTTTATTCCATTACCTTTGCATCAAATATTTTATTTTGCTTTTATTATATTGTTTTTAAGAAATGAGATTGGAAGCAATTTGGTGCAAAACCATCTTTATCCAGTCAAATCTCAGCAAAACCTACTTTATCCAGACAAGTCTCAGCAAAACCAACTTTTTCCAAATAAAAAAGTGAATTATCTCACAAACTATTAAATTTTCGATGTGGGTGACTCATTTAATCTTAATCGTATTACCATAAATAATAGATTTACAAAAAAAAATCAGCTGTGGCCACCACAGGACCGACCGCCATCGTAAAGTACTTATATAAAATACATTCTAGCAGCAGAGTAGAAATAACTTGGCCTAATATTTTCTAACAGAGATATTATTTATCACGACCATGGAAACGTTACTTATAAGTATGAAAAAATTGAGACTTTTTCGTTTTATAAAAAAACGTCTCAAATAAAAGTTATTAGTTATTGCTTTTATAGTTACTTTTGTTCAATAATTTTTTTCGAAATATTCTTCTGTTGTGAAATATTCACAAAAATCTTAAAATCGACACGAGTAAACTCCCAATTTTATTCAACCGATTTTAACCAAAAGTTGATCAACTCGTGCCATTGATGGCAGAATCTTAAATATGAAGTTTCATAAAAATCCTTTCAGCCGAATTGGCTCTGCACGTGTACACAGACAGACAGACGGACGGACGGACAGACAGACGGAGACAGACAGACAGACAGACAGACAGACAGACAGACGGATGGACAGACAGACCGACAGACATCATGCTAAAAATAGTCAAAACGTTATGTAGAGACCTCAATTCGTGGAGATCCATCGAAATCTCGAAATGTCAAAACCGGTATGATCACAATACCTCCCTTATATATGTTGACGGTCGGTAAAAATTTTAGTGATTAAATTAAACTCGAAAAAAAAATTTTTTTTTTTTTTTTGATTATCAAAAGTTTTGAACTTTTATTTTTAATTTTATTTGCATTTTTAAAATAAAATAAACTTGTGTTGAAACGAGTGAATAAAATCATTCCCTGAAATGGTTGTCTTTTTTGAAACGGTATTTTCTTGAAGTCAGTCGAGTTCATGATATTTATTAATTATTTAAGAATAACTGTAAAAGTATAATATTTTTAAAGTTCGCCGTTTGCCTTTCATTCCTCATTAATGTAACTGCACATCGCTTTTTGTATTGTAAATTTTATAATTAAACTATATAAAATCAAACCATTAATTATAATAATATATAACAATTAGTTCAACCGCCGGAAAACGTTATAATTGATCTGTCAGTGGAATTTTTACAATAAATTATCGTAAGACAAATCTATTATTAATTGAACTTGCTTCTTGAAGGCACGTGTTTCTCAGAGCTACACATTACTCCGAAAGATTTACCACTTTTCAAACACGTACAAATAAACCATAAACTCACCCCAAAGACCCAATACTTATCAGAGCAAGAAAGATTTAAAAGAGTGAGGACAAAAATCAATCTCACTCACAGTCCACAAGAAGAGAAAAAATTTAGAAAATTTAGGAGTTAAGAGGGACTATAGATTTGACCAGTTAGTGAAAGTTCATTTACGTATCTATAGTTCGTTCAATCGTCAGAATGCAGTAAAGGGCAAATGGAGTAGTTGCTTTTTATAGGTCAGACGTTCAATCAACGCAATTGGACATTTTGCGTCATAACTTCAATGACAAACTTGGCGAAAAAAATAACTAAATCGATTTTTTTTGCATGTGAATTATAGACTAATATTGCTCTTCACTCTTTTATTTTACTAAAACATACATTTTGAAGTCATATTTAGTTTGTGTTCGATACTCATTTTGAAGATTTGCAAATTTTAAAAGTGTTTATTTAATATAGGGACATTTGTATTGGTATCACTAAATAAAACGATTTTTACGTTTGACATTTTATAATACGCTCTGATGTGTTTTGTTACTTGTGTTCACATATCTAGCTTATAGTAATTTCTAAAAACCTTTTTTATTTAGTTTGTTGTTTATTTGACAATTTTGTGTTTAGTTATATATTTTCATATAGATATCTTATAGATTTCCATTTGATATTGTGTGTAGTGCATAGTTTTTTAGGTTAAATTCAACGTATTTCTATTTTTTTTTTATCCTATTTTTTTATCACATCAGCCTTTTTTAGGGCTACTTAGCCTATTAGAATAGTTTATTTGTTTCTATTCTGTTCTTATACTTATATTTTCATTTCATTACGATACAAGTGACAGCGTACGAAAATTACATTCGTTAAATGGTTGCTGTAGACGTTTAAACATGACGTCACAAAAACATGAGACGCTTCCAGTGACGCAACTGCACTGATTCGCCGACTGCCCTATATACTCTCTAATGGGGTTTCCTAATGACTATGTCCTTTCCTTTCTTGGCGACATTGCCGGCTGTAAAACACGCTGATCTTTAAGGCATGGTATTCTACAAATGGTTGTTGATATTTGTACCGTGTAACCTGATTTTTGTAAGTTAGGCGGGTCTCTGATATTTTTTGCATTTAGTTTCAATGAATTAACAACAAAAAAATAACATAAATTGGACACTTATGCAACATTTGGCAACACCGCTCCCATTTGCCATAAGAGCAATACTGCATTCTAACGTTTAAACGGACTGTAGGTTAAAACTTATTTTAGTATAAAAGAAGACTAACACACACACAAACAAGATTTAATTCTGTTCCACCAATAAGTAAATTGCACAGGTCATAGTTCACTACAGATCGTCGCACAGGTCAAACAATTTTCTTATGTTCTCGAATATCCTCTTTTTATTTGCATAAAGATGCTGCGTAGCCAGTTTGTTTTCCAAATTTGCAGTCAAGAGCAGTGGCGGATCAAGCCTTCGCCGGACCTAAGACATTTTTGATTTACGGGCCCCCAACCTATGATTTACGGGCCCTCAACCTATGTTTTACGGGCCCTCAATCTAGAGGCGTATTAACCTCACTCCCAAATCCAAGTGAAGAACAAAAAAAAAAAAGGAACTCACCTCCCAAATTTAAGTGAAAAGAAAAAAAAAAAAAGGACCTCACCTCCCTAATCCAAGTGAAGAGCAAAAAAAACAAAAAAAAGGACCTCACCTCCCAAATCCGGGCCCTTGAAAATTACCGGAGATTAAAGCGTTAAAAATTACCTATTAATATCTTTCATACAACTAAATAACAATTGTTCATAATATGCCAATTCAGTAATGAAAGATGAACACTATTGATTTGATGTAGAAACAATATATGTTAAGGTAATATAAAAATGAAGCCTAGGGAGCCGACGTAACAATGTCGGCTTGTGGTGAAGTGGACATATTGCGATAAAGGCGTTTGTTTAGATGCCGCAAGTGTCTAATAATGTGCTGCTTGCTGCTTTTATTACATTATTCTGTTTCGCTTAATACTGTAAATAATATATTCCTTTTCACTAAATTCACCCAGTTTAATATTGACATTTGGTTTGTGAGCATCTTACACATACATTTATTACATAGTCTTCAAATTTACTTACACGACATACACGAAGAGATTGACATAGAAATAAGTACTAATTTTATTGAAAAACGGTTAAGATTCAAAATTTGCAAAAGAAATTTGACTCACAATGTAATTTTCGATATATTGGTTTCCAGTTAAGAACAAATATTTTGAAATAATTGAATGTTATATTGCACTTTTGTCTCCTGTGCATGAAGAGGTAAATGAAGAAATAGTAGAATGTGAGGAAGATGAATTAGAAATTAAAAACAAAAATAGTGAATCACTTTTCAAAAGCTGTAAAAATATTAGTTACTATTATTTTCTACATTACACTTGGGCCGATGTCGCAATTTGCCCGGGCCGGTTTAGTTCTACCTATCCGCCCCTGGACCACCACGGAGAAAGACGATTTTTTGCACTTATACTAGCATCTGTTTCCAGTTTCATATCATTTCCTTCGTGAAATTCTTACCAGGTATTTAAATTCTTGGTCAAATTCATATTTAATTGTTGTATATATTTCATTGCTTTTACGTTAACTTCTACGCCAGATTTTTGTGCGGAATTCGACTGAGATATGTGCGTATCTTTAATTTCTGTTGGAGTTGTTTCTCTGACTGACATTTGCGTATGTATGAGATAAGTATACATTATAATTCAAGGAGCTCTGATTTATAATCCTCTCAAAAATCATATTGAACATTATGTGTGTATTAAGTTTTTATTTTAACTTGATGTAGGTGGTTTCTTTGATATTTATTGTTACCATATTATATAATGGTACCATCTAATAGAGAATATAATATTCCATATAACACAGTAAACCATTGAAATATATAAAACAAGAACAAAATAGCAGTGTACATAATCTCCAAAAGGATTAATAAAACTCCAGCTTTTAATTCCACGTTTCTCTTCTAAAATTTTAACGCGGTCTTTAAATATTTAAGAGCATCGTTTAGAGACAAAAAATCTCCGCAATACGTAATATTTTGTCGTCGTCTCACATAATATGTTCAAGTCTTTTGTTTCGGCATCTGTAACAGATGTAAGTTATTTGAGTAATGTTTTCGCGTCTTGTTCTTTTAACAAATCCCAAGCGACGTTCTGGAATCTCAGGTACTTATTCTTATTCTCTGAAAGTCAGCCGTTACGGTAACGCTGGAATAAAGAATGATGGACCATTTACATTTTTAGAACAAGTGAGTTATAAAAAACCTAATATGTTACAAGATTTTTTCAACATTTATGTAGCGTTACGTAAAAAGGAATACAAGTTTCATTAGTTGTCCAGAGTGTATTTTTTAAATTAATTTAACTAATTATGATTCTAAATTTTTAGAATGTTAATAAATTTAATTGCATTCCATATATGGATTGTCGGTTTTCAAAAACCGGTTTGCTCGAAAGAATATTTGAAATTCTAAAACCGGTTTTTAAATCCTAAAAAACCGGTTTTTCGATATTTTAATTAATATGTCAAAATTAAATTAAAATTCAAACATTTTGACAATAGCCTCTGAATATATTGTAGTAAAACAAAATCTTCAGGCGAATATTTGTTTATTTAACATACAAACTGACAAATGCTATATGATAGTTACGATAGATAAAAAAAATAAAGACTGAAATTAGTGTCAAATTATTAAATGCTTTAGAAGTACGAATTCAAGAAAGAAGTCAAGTTGAACTGGCAACTCTTTTGCTATATTTGCAAAATTCACAAAATATTTCAACAAAGAAATCTACTATATTTCCACTAGCTTCAAAACTCGATATTATTAAGTTAGCTGGAAAAATATTGTCTAGACTATATTCAAATTCGGAATATCCGACGACGAATAATGCTCTAAAAGTAGCAATGAAAAAATCAATTCATATATTTCTTGAGGAACCTGAAGAAAAAATATCAAATACGAAGACATTGAAGGCCGAATTTTCAGTATTTGAGGCTACTAATAAGAGAACAAAGAATTTGGAGTTTGGATTATTTGATACCCCGAGAACAAAAAAACCAAGTTCAGTAGCCAGTGACAGAATATTTTCTATTTCAAGAAATATTGTAACTAAATTAAGAATAAGATTAAGTAATCATTCCGTGGACATTTTATGTTTTTTGAAGAAAGATAAAACAAATATATCCGAGTACTGTACTCAAGGCCAAGTATCACCTAAGAACTCAGAGGCAGAAGATTACAGTGGATAGGACACGTTATGAGGATAAAGGAGGACAGAATGATTAGGAAGATATAGGAAGGAAGATTGAATACATGTCGACCAGTGGGAAAACCTCGCAAGAGATGGAGAGATCAGCTAACCGAAGCTCTAATAAGTATTAGTATACGCGGTACTTGGCAAGACCTGACAATGAATAGATCGAAATGAAGACGTTATGTGAGTCAGGCCAAAAGTCAACCTGACTGATAGCGCCCGAAGAAGAAGAAGAAGAAGAAGAAGAAGAAGAAGAAGAAGAAGGAGAAATCATATTTTCTGAAAAAGACACTAAATGAATAAATATCTAATTAATATTTTGTACCAAAATTTGTTAACTGTTATATTAGTCTTTTGTTATTAAGTTTTGAATGGAGTACCTATACTTTATTATTGTTAATTTTTTGTAGTTCCGTAAATATTAAATAAACCGGAAAATTTTAAAAAACGTATAAATATTTTTTTTGCTGTTTAGTTTTTTTTTTTTTTTTTTGAAAAATTCGAAAACTGATTTTAGCCTGTTTTTTGGAAATAATGGAATTCGAAAACCGGATTTTTACAATATCGGTTTTTGTATAAACCCTAATTCCATTCCGACTGAACCGGTTGACGTACGGATGGGACAGTGACTTCCTCACAATTCCTCACAAGGATTAATACAATGCAAATCGCATTGTATTCTATATTACTGCTAACTATACGTTAATCGAATTCAGCTATAATCTGTCAGTCGCCTTGGGATGATGCTAGTCCTAAAAGGATTAATAAAATTGTTGTTCCACGCCGTGTGTCCCAGGTGGTAAATTCTAAAAAAAAAATAAGTAATGCACACCGGAATAGTTAACAGAAATTTTTGATCAAATTATTTTTTCGAAAGAGGGAGAAGATTTATCTTTGTAGTTTCGATGCTCTTTCCGTTAATAAACAATTTAAAACGTAGGCCTTGACGTATTACTGATTACTTCTTACACAATTATTTTATAATAATATCACTGCGGGAGAAAATAAAATGTGCAGTGAAAAGGGCGAACTATGTTCAGTTATGAGAGAGGAGCAATGGCACCAAGCTCCAACATTAATGCTGCGTTCAGAACCCCTAAATTAGGAATTAGAATTAGTACTTAGAATTAACGTAAATGTTTGTTATACGTAACTGTACGTTACCGTTCACAACCTTCAAAATTAATACTTATACTTATAAATTAAAATTAGATGTTTGTAGACTGCAAACCCTTACGTTAATTTATAATTGACGCATGCGCAGTAAGCACTTGTCAACCTAAAAATTTCTATGACCATATTTATTTGCTTCTATCCACATCTCTGTGTTTTCTATGATTATAAATATAAATTTTTCCTCTATTTCAACTCTTTTCAGAACCATGAAACACACAAAAACTCATTAGCAAATGTAAACAGCTGCCAAATATCTCTCGATAAAGTAGAAATCGATAAAAATATCTGTCAGTGGCTTAATTTCTTAATTTTTATTGTGAATGCTGTTAAGTACTAATTTCACGTTAATTCTAATTTATAATTTGGAGGTTCTGAACGAAGCATAATGAAGGGCTCTGTTGGCCATGATCACTTAATAGATAGATGTCTACCTGCCAACCCAATGTGTGAAAATTCACACTACACATAATTTTTTTTATTATTTCACTAAACTGGCGAAACGAGAATAAATATCATAATATAATAAACCTGCCCTAGAGCAAATGTATACGAATATAAGTAACTATGTCAATACCTCTTCTGAATAGGACTAACTCTTTTCCAATTTAGGTAGAAAGAAAATCTTCAGGTACAATGCACCAGAATAAGCTAATGGATTAAAAACAGCCGTTAGTAATTAGAAATATCTTGCTTATGTGTGCTGTTTTAAAAGTCTTTTGTTAAAAATACCTGAAATTCTAAAGCGAGATGTAAAAAATATGTTCATTTTGAAAATCTCATCATCCATGAAAATAATCAGGAATGTACATTATGAATGCGAAATAATTTGTATAATTGTAGAATGTTATTGCATATTCATACTTTTCATTTACGGTTTCGTAAAATTAATATCTCTCATAAATTCAGTATTCAACTTTTAATTATTGTGTAATTTAAACAAACAATTTAGAAATAATTTTTACGATTATGAGTAAATGGCACTAAAATTTAAATTGACTTTGCTATGCAAAATGGCATAAAACCGCTGTAGCGTTAATCTATATAACATTTATAGGTATCATTTAGAAATACAATCAACGTTTGAATGTTTTTAGCCGACAACTTAATGATTTGTAATGAAACAAATTATCAGCAAAACGATTTAAAAGATAAAATCACAGCAAAAATTTGTGACATCTTAGTTTTTGTCATTGTTCGATGAAGCGAAAGAGCAAACTAAATTTACCAATGCTAAAACTTACTGGAACCTTACGTCGTCAAAAATTCTACTAATATCAATGGATATTGAGAATACAATGTTGATGACAAAAAAAAAAAAAAATTTCTTTTCTTTTTTCAGGTAAATTATATCTGCGCGACAAGTTTGGAGCAAAGGAGGAACATCTGTAGTTTGAAGCATCTGTAGTTTGAAGCATTGTAGGCAAACTATCTGTAGTGAGAAAGAAATTTCAAGATTGGTACCTATAACAAACATTCACCAAGTCGTTTAAAAATTCGTACCATATATGAAAAATTGTGCAAATCACTATAGGGTAGTGGTCTCCCTTCAACCCGTCGATGGATCAGTCGATTGCGACGTCCTAATTAGCCGATTTTGATGATTTTGTGTTTAATGAGGGATAAATACCTGATTCTCTTATCGTATACGTTGGAAGTTAAGTTCTATATCAGTTCCACGTGTCTTTGTGAGACAGCAGTCTTGCATCCGGGTTACTGACGTTTTTTTTTAATTATTATTAGAGTGGCAGTGTCTAACTATAACTCAAACCATAATGCACCATAAGTGCATTGGGTCATTCCATATCAAGTGGTCTAGTGGTCCCTGCTCGACCATCACGGATTTTGATGAAATTTTGTATGGACAATCACACATGTCCTCAACGAACATTGGTAAAGTTTTACGTTCATCCATGCAATACTTGCTGAGATTTAGTAATTTGTTTGACCCCATACCGCAGCCTTCTATGTTATGACTCCGAGATTTCGACAACTTTGAGACACAGTATCTCTGCCAATATTTTGTTGAGAGAAACAAAACTTTGCCAACATATACAACTTTTTGCGCTCTATTAAACAAAATAATAAACAAATTTTCATGAGCGATTCCCGTGAAGAAAATTTGGATCAAACTTGGCCTAAAAAATTTGCAACTACAGACGGCGTGTCTGTAAGCACCTTAATACTTAAAAAAAGAACATTCTTATTTTAATTTTTTTTAAAAATCTTGTTTTCTTAAATTTATCAATTATCCGGCATAATTTGTATGATTATCAGTCATGAATGTTTAATCTTTCTTCAGACTGGCGAAATTTTTTCAGCCCTGATAAACTAGAATAAATAGGGAAAAGAGCCGGCCGGCTTCATAAGATCCAAGAATCGGTCCTATGCGGCCGGGCCACCGGGATATTGTCTGGTGTCACGCTGGGCCTGTCCGCTACTGCTCCTATCTTATACAGCAGTGTCTTCTTTGGGTTCTGCATGGTTTTGTACGTGGGCAGTCTTTCTTTTGTTGCAGTAAACAATCAATTATTATTTTTACCTCGTCTTAAAACTTAACAATTAATATTCAGTGATGATGATGACTCCAAGATGGATCGATTCTGACTATGAATCAACTCTATATACATCATATTTAGATAAAACAAGTTATAGAGTATGGTACTTAGAGATTTCTTTAGAACATTTATTTATAGATTTATTTTAAAACTAATATTTATATTTTGTTTTAATTATATTACATCCATACCTGAATCGGGATGGGACTCGAGGAACATGCTTCTTTAAAGCACTCTTTAAAACAGGAAAGGCATCTTTAAAACACGGAACGAATCATGAAAAATCTGAGTGTTATAATTGTCCTACATCATTTGTCAAATGGTTTGACTATACTTCTCAATTTATGACTATATTTATCAAATGCAACACGGAGGTTTCTGGTGACAGGAATATCACTTAAAGCTCTCACATAATCACGTCATCGGATTGGAGATCTTCCCCATGATCGAGATCCTTCAACATTTCCTTTAACTTCTAATATTTCGAATGAATCTATTTCTCGCCTCATGACATACCCGAAATAACGTAAAATCGGACCACATTTTACTGCTATTCTTCTACGACCTCCATGTTTTAACGTCCACGTTTCAGTAGCGTAAATGAATACGGGAAACACAAGCGTCCGAACGAATTTAATTTTGTTTATGCTGGTCACATTTCTGTCGCGTCATATAGTTTTTAGTTTGTCCAAGAGTGTTATCCAGTCGACAATTCCAATCAACTGAGATTCAAAAGTAGTTTTTCACTTTCAACAACATTATCGTATGCACAATACACTACTTCATGCCAATCGAATACTTATTAACTGTTTGTTTTCACAATATATGTTTAATAAATTGATCTTATTATATTTACGTAATAAGTGCTAAACGATCCTAAATGATATAAACTTAACAATTCTCCCCGCTAGTAACATAAAACACATGTCATAAATTACAGGCTTTTATCCCAAAACTAGCAGTCCGCAAAAAAATATTGGATTTCCTCCAAGATTTCTTGTCGGATCCTCGGAACAACCCTTAGAAACACGTGGCTCCCTCATTTTCCGTTTTCAATTAAGTCTCCCCTACAGATGTTCAAACTACTCGTGAAATGGGTGACAAGATTGTATGTTATTTTAGGATTATGATATGCATTAGCAGTCCATCTATATTCAAACAGAAAAAAAAGGAAAATTAGATTATCATTATTGACGATAATTTACAGAAAAGTTTTTAAACTGTAATTATCGGATGTAAAGGCACGTTGGAAAAGTTAGCTTTCTGCCAAGTTTTTTTGGAAATAAAATTAAGGGTAGTTTAGTGCTTTTTGTAATATGTTCTCAACTCGAAGTGTGTAGTAAATCTGTATGTGTGATACTTTGAATAAAAATACCACACGTCATAGTTCACATAGTAAATCTAGATAGCTAATGAATTTTTGGGTGCATTTTTAACTCCAAACGTGATGTTATTTTAATTTTATTTTTTTTCAATTTATGTCTGTTCATTTAAATCAGGCATGTGCAACCTACGGCCCGCGGGACGAATCCGGCTTATTGCCTCACTTTGTCCGTCCCGCGATAACTATCCAAAATTCCATTGAATATGGACCGCGAATATATGTTTTTTTCAACGTATATCGCATTTTCAGAGATCAAATGCGGTTAAACGGTTGATGTTGATATGGATCAAGCGCCACTTTCTCTGCAAATGGAACTACTTGAGCTACAGGAGAACTTAGATTTGAAGTCAAAAAGGAAGGACATTTCACTAATTGAGCTTTATAAGAAATATTTCCTAGTTGGCAAATTCGCGAAACTCACAGTTTTTGCTCAGAAGAGAATTGCGCTCTTTGGAAGCACTTACAAATGTGATCATTTTTTTCTCGGATGAAGTTCGTCAAATCAAAAAGAAGGACGCGTTCATTAGCTATCTAGAAAACAAGTTGCGTGTTGCTGTATCAGTTGTTTCCCCGCACATTGACAAACTTGTGAGCAATAAGTCCCAACCGTTCCATTAAAATTAAATAAACATTTGGTTATTATTTAACAATAATTATGCATTGTAAAAGAATTTTTATTTTATTTATTTAATTTTTTTTTTTTTTTGTGTAGTTTAGAAAATTTAGAATGTTTTGTTTTTTTTTTTATTATAATAAGGACAATTTCAGTGAAGTAATTTTACAAAACTGATAATTCTAGAAAAAAAAAAAAGATCTTTAAAAAGTTCTGGACCGCGAATGTATTTCAGACCGCTATCCGGCCCTCGGTCTTGTGGAAGTTGCACATGCCTGATTTAAATACTAAGAGCTTTCATTTAATCATGATATCGACCCGTCCTACGAAGATCGTCGTAACTTAATATTTTAATTTTTTAAATTATGTAAGTTAAATATTAGAATATCGTGTAATCTTTCCAAGAGAAAATTCGTATCTCACAAAACTATAATTTTGGTAACATAACGTATAGTTTTGTGATATATACAGGGTGTTTGTTTGAAACGGGGCACCCCGAAAATCTCCTTTATTTGTAAAGATACAAAAAATCTTCAGAACAAAAGTTAAACTATACAAAAGGCCCATCTAAAGGTTACTATAAGAATTCTCAGGCACTTCCGGTTTCACCGGAAATGATGTCAACTTTTGATCTAGCATAGGGAATCGATAATTTTATATTTTTTTCCTAAAAGTCCATTAAATTAGCTTTACAATGACACCAAAAAGTCATATTTTTATGTTAACCATTTCAAAATGGCGACCACTTATTTACAAAATAATAATCAACATAAGTTTTACAAATTTGAACATAGCAAGCTTTGAAAACAATAAAAAAAGAAACAAAATATCTCTAAAATAAACTATTTGACTATTTAGAAAAAAAAACTATTACTTTTTACAATTATTTTACAAAAAAAAAAAAAAATTACAAATGTTCGATCAAACCACCATTATTGTCCACAAATTTTCTGATTCTTTATAAGTTATTTCATGTTATTTCATATAATAACTAGTTACAACAGTTTAGTTTAGAGATATTTTGTTTCTTTTTTTATTGATTTCAAAGCTTGCTACGTTCAACTTAGTAAAACTTATGTTGATTATTATTTTGTAAATAAATGGTCGCCATTTTGAAATGGTTAATATAAAAATATGACTTTTTGGTGTCATTGTAAAGCTAATTTAATGTACTTTTAGGAAAAATATATAAAATTATCGATTCCCTATGCTAGATCAAAAGTTGACATCATTTCCGGTGAAACCGGAAGTGCCTCAGAATTCTTATAGTAACCTTTAGATGGGCCTTTTTGTCTAGTTTAACTTTTGTTCTGAAGATTTTTTGTATCTTTACAAATAAAGGAGATTTTCGGGGTGCCCCGTTTCAAACAAACACCCTGTATATATATTCACATAAAGAATATCGTGTAATCTAATATTTAACTTACAGAAGTCAAAAAATTAATATATTAAGATACGACGATCTTCGTAGGATGGGTCGATATATACTTCAGCTAAATACTGAGTGGGTTGACTTCCGAGCATACACCTGTGTAGTGCGTGTTGCGAGTATCGCACTGACGTGTAGGGCCTATAGTTTAATGTGGATTCCGAACCACTTTTATTTGTTTTTGGGGAAAATCTCACTAGCGAACACCTGGTAGCCAACCCTTCGCCTTTCGAGGAAGAATTACTGGAAAACTTTAAAAAAATGTTTGCTTGCACCAAGAGTTGAAAGTGATATTTTATGTACAGCTAACCACACATTAGCTAGTTACACTACCGTCGTTACCTTTCATTAAAATTTTTATTTAATAAATACATGAATATAACAAAAAATAAAAATTGCATTATGCACCAGAAAAACCAAAATATATTAAAATAAGATGTAATTACAAACTAAGAACATATAGCAATACATCCGTATTCAACGAAATTTTCAGCAAAACTAATACATGTAGACGAACTTCGCTTTTAGAATCGACAAGTACTAACATGTTAGGTAACAGGCAATAAAATAGGTAATAAAACTGCAATGATAAACATTTATGATATATTTCTATGAAAAATACCGGTGTTCACAGAGTGACATAATCTTCAAATCGGTAATTACATTCTTTGAAACGAAGGGGAGTTAAAGTCACAACTAGTATATTATCAACTTAATAATTTTACAAATAGTCATTAAAAACTATATTTGTGTCCAGCTAAGTATCAGTGCACACGACATATAGTCGGTGACCGATATTCCAATCGGTCGAAATAGGTAATACTAATTGTTATTAGATCACGCATACGGAAGAAAGTGTTTATGGGCCCATATGCTAAATGGATAGAATGGAGTCGTAAAGAAAATCGAATCAAAGTGATGAACAAAAAGAAAAAATTTCAGGGTATCAAAATCGCGGGTCCTAAGCCCGAGTTTATTAATCAGTAGTTAGATCCAAAACTGGGTTGACAAAAAACAGTCCCATTTTTTCTTCCGACCAGACTGTCGTCGGAAAGGATGGATAACACTTGGCTAAAGCTTCGTTTATAATAAATATATAACATAACCATAGAATAAAACACAATAACGTCTTGTGAAACCTTATGGATATGCTCATGCACTAAGTTATGTATTTATTATAAACAAGACTTCAGTACTGTTCTCGCAATCATCCATTTGTTCAGTCCAGTGGACGTAGTTTTATGCTTTGTTCTTTTTGTAGCGCATATGGTCTTATCTTGGTCCTCTTTTGTTTCTATCTTGGTCCTCTTTTGTTTCTAATGTTCATTAATGACATCAACGATGCCATAGCTAGCGAACGTTTACTCTTCGCTGATGATCTTAAGATTTTTTGTTCTGTATCTTCTATTAATGATTGCTCTAATCTTCAAAAAGATCTATCTAATTTAAGCACCTGGTGTAGCATAAATAAACTTCATCTTAACCTCTCCAAATGTAAAATAATTTACTACACTCGCAAAATCACGCCTACTATCAGTCGTTGTTGCGGTCTGAAAGCACTGTGGATCTGGGTGTAACATTTGATTCAAAGCTAACATTTAATCTTCACTTAGATAAAATTTGCTCCTCTTCTCTTAAAATGCTTGGCTTCATTATTCGCAGCTCGCGCACCTTCTCTGACATCAGTGTAATCTTCGCACTCTATAATTCTTTCGTGCGATCCAAACTAGAGTACTGTTCTATAATATGGAATCCTATTTACGAGGTCCAGAAAAAGGCTATTGAAAAAATTCAATACAAGTTTTTAAAATTCATCTATTATAAAATCATGGGCTCCTATCCCCCACTTGACTTTCCATATAATACCCTTATTCAAATATTTTCTATGAAAACTTTAAGTGAACGTCGAGACTTAAATTCACTAAACTATTTAAAAAAACTTATTTCCAGTAAGATCGACGATCCCATCTCGTTACAAGAAATTAATTTTCATACCCCTCTTCTCCGTACCAGAAATCCATCTCTCTTCTACCTCCCGCATGCTCATTCCAATTTATTTCTCAAATCTCCCATAAACCGTATGTGCTCACATTATATTCCAAATGAGGCTCTTATAAATCTTTTTTGAATTAGTCATGTATCAATAATTATCCCTAAATCTGTTATGTTTATATATTATTTCTTTTTTTATTATATTTTGTTACTTTTATTTATTACATTATCATTTTTGTATATTTATTTTTTTGTATACTACTTATTATTGCTGTGTTTATCACATTTATATGTTTGCTTATATTGTACCTGTCCACTTATTGGTTAATTCTGTTGGACAGATGTAGTCGAAAATAAAATAAAATAAAATAAAATATGTCAAAACTGATTCTTCTGCAAGATATTTGACTAGTCGTCGGACAAGCATGGATATCTATTGTGAAAAATTGCTTAATTCAGTTCAAAACTTCGTTCTAAATACATTTTTCCATTACAGTACTCTGCTGCGAAATTGATAATCTCAGTTCGAGTAGTAAATCGTCAAAAGAGTTTTCAGACATTCGATCGTTATTAAAAATTTTTGCTTAAAGTTCTACGAAATTATACAATATATTAATATTTCCTTTCAATCAAAGTTGACTAATCACAGGATTCAACCAAAACTATCTCCTTTTACGGCGATATCTTAATATCAAATTAGCTGTCGTGTGCGCTAGCTCCACAGATTCCTATAAAATGCGATGGTTAAATTAATTTTAGTCGGTCGTCGATTGCCTGTTATGTGCGCTAGACCTAAACCAGACAATATTCTGATTGGTATACCATAAACCTGGAAAAATCTGAGACTTACCAGAACAAAATGAAGTGAGGTTAAAGAACAACCCGAATAACGGTCCCATAATAAATGTCCAAATATTCGAAAGCAGTAGAACCAGTGATAATATCTCCCCGCATCAAGGTGATCCTTACCTGGAAAAGAAAAAACCTATTAGTAAAATAACACAAAAAATAACAGCAGTAGAAAACGAAAATCCAGTCATATTAATAATTCAAACAAATCCAAATTTCAAACTCAAGTGTATCAAAAAACATGGGAATTATCATTCTACCCCTTGTTCAATATAATTTAACGATATCTTTTTGCATTTCAAACTCAATAAAACAAGAAAAGACCTTACATCAGTATGTATACTACGTAGTATGTAGAAAATCACACCCTCTATTCTTGACGAAAAAGAAAAATTATGTTTACACGTGAATTCACAAAACATTTTACCAATTTCCTTCTTTTGTTTCCGTTCAATATCAACGAAGTTTAGCCGTTAATAACATTAAATTCTTCGAGGTTTTTTTTCATATAATTTCTGTCAAAGTCATATATCACGACACAGACTTTGAAAATCGAACAATAATCACATGATTTAAAGGAAAGAATGTTTTTTACGTTAGAATAATATTTACTGTTACATGTCAACGTTGCTATTGTAAACATGAATAACATAAATGGATTATTAATTTGGTGAATGGACTTGACCTACAGACCATTATGCATTTATTGACGTAAATCTAAATGTTTTATTATTTTACTACCTGCCAGTGTTGACAGACACATATTTTAATACTATTAATTTAATTTTCGTAATTGATGGTTCGATTCTATAACAAACTTAGTGAAATTTATCTCTGTACTACTAACCGAAATTTATATTATATCAGCCCTGTCGCAAAATAATTGGCTTGTTGAGAAATATTTGGGTAACATTTTATATTATTAAGTATTTGAAAGAATTGTTGCAGAATAAATAACTTTTTTTCAGTGCTTCTGATAACTAGAAGTATATTAATTCAAATTTATACATTAGACTAAAATATTTGTCAGTAATAAAAGCAGTAATAAATATTATTTAAGCAATGTATGATAGTAAAATAGTTGGACTATATATTTATCGTTGCAAAATAGTTATAGTCCGGGAGGCAGCGTTGCAAGTGACCTGGTCATTTCATCCCGATTGATTAATACTGGAAATTATTCCTTTCGGGTAGTAAGTTGATGATCTAAGCGTCAGCTGCGTTGGTAGAGGTGGGGCTGGTCGTGAGAAAATGTACATCTTGTAAAAAAAAATCCAAAAGTTATTTGAAGCCACTTGAAAATTTGCAGTTATTGTTTAAGTGATTATACGTACGTCGCTTGTATAAAACTGTCATTAAAAAAAAATATGTAAAGCATTTCAAATTCAATGAAACTTATACATCGAACTTATTATATAATTAAAATAATGGAAACAACAATCAGCTGTTTGCACAATGGGGGTAAGACCGTCAGCTAAGGGATTATAATTGCTGAGCGGGCATTTGGCCTAAGCATTTTACAATGTAATCAATGATGTAACTAACGATCTTTACCCCGTTATGTCGGCAGCTGACGATCATTTTTATTTAATATAATATGTAAACTACTCATTATAAAAATTTCAAGTGGCTTGAAATCAATTTAGCTATAATTTCATTGTCACTGTCAAAAAATCGATTAAAACAATGAAATTATAGCTAAATTGATTTCAATCGATTGTTTTAATCTATTTTTTGATACTGTACCGTAATCATTTACAAAAACGCCTCCATATACATATGCGCCGCAGAATCCTTTTTCACAAGGTCATTTTCGACTTATCTTGTTAGAGACATGCACAAATCCGTATGCTATCACTGGTTTATAAACAGCTTATTGCACACATGCGAATTTAAAAGGAATATTCTCTTTTGATCTCATAGCTGATATGACCTACTGAAAAGAAACATCGATATCGCGATGTTCACTTCTTGAGAGTCGAGATATATAAATTCAGTTAGAGATGCAATGATATATATACCGACAGATAAATTTGTATTTGATGATTTACCTTTGTTTTTTGTACATTAATTTCCAACCCCATTTTTCTGGATGCTCCCTAATAAAGGCGTCTTTTTGTCTCTGCATTGACCATGCAATGATGTACGCGGTGCGATCCAAAATTTCCCGGGTTGACGCTGTAAACGATATCGGTTATCAGTCGTCATCGAAGTAGTTGCCTCGGACGTTGGTCCGATATTCATTATTCATTGGTCCTAGCGCTGTATCTATTACTGAAAAGCTTCCTGGAAGTATTTTGAGTTTTTCGACGGTCAGTCTTTCAGTTTCACTCACCTCTAACCGTGTTCTCTGCTACTTGATGTACGTTAGTGAAAAATAAGCTCGTTCGCACAAATAAATAAATAGAGCAAAATGGCATTAAATATATTAGCAACTTTTTGCTAATGTGGGATAAAGATTTAACATTGAATTCTAAAAATCGTCGAGAGTGTTTTCCTCAAAATTAATATTAAAGGTTTCCATCAGATGATATTTCTGATCTCTGACATTTCGCAGTAAAATCATCAATTCTATAATTTGAGGGAAATATGCCACGAGCAATCAAACGTTTTGCCAAAACAGTACAGACGTACTCTTGGGTTAACCCTGTCTGGCTATCGTTTATTTAAAATTTATGCACAGATTTGCCTCAGAGCACTAACTACACCAGTTAAAAATTAATTCATGTTGTATTTTTATATTTCTGTATTTTCAAAATTTTTAAAAAATTTTGGTTTACGAAAAAAGCTTGACATCACTACTGTTTATTTTAAAAAATGGTGCATTAAACTAAATACGAGCAAATTCGAAATAAAAATGTTCACACTAAGAAAAACTTGTAGCCTGCCAGACATAATTATTAACAACAACATTATTCCATGGAACCCGCCTGACCAAGCAAAAAAATATTTAGGGGTGCATCTCGACAATAGACTGACATGGAGATACCATATTAGGAAAAAACTAGAAGAAGCCCAAACTAAATTAGCGATGCTCTATTCATTAGTGAATAGGAAATCAACCCTAAAAAGAAATTATTCCCTCTTAATATATAAAAGTATACTGAGACCCACCGTGACCTACGCGTGCATAGTATGGGGTGCTGCAAACCTAAAAAACATTAAAAAATTGCAAGATTTTCAGTCGAAAGTCTTACGGATCGCCACCAACAGCCCGTGGTTTATCAGGAACAACCATTTACACGAGGAACTGGGTATAATGATAATAGCAGAATTCAAGAAAAAACTGTCGAGAACATCCACAGAATTGGACAGTGCTCCGGTGCCACACACTATAAACTGGACAAGCGAAAAATTCATAGAAGATTAAAGAGAAAATTACCGCAAGACACTATAATAGACAGTGACAGTAATAGTACGGATAGCGAACAATCTAATCTAAACATCAATAGTGAATTAACAGACACAAAATAAAGTGTCAGAGGAGTTCTTCGAACCGACCCAACAACGTGGCATACTCTGACAAACAATATATGATCAAAACTACCATGTGTTCAAATAGAAATTACATAAGGGTTGGCTGTAGAAAAATAAAATAATGTGTACTGCAAGCTTTAACTGTCAATTAATTAACTGTCATCACTGTTGTTGTCATAAGTTTCTATTGAAAATTCAATTAAGCTACAATTATAATGGTTTTTACAATATAACACAAAAAATTTGTGATTGAATCATATTTTCGAAATGGTGTTCGAGTAAACGGCGAATGGATTTACAGTGCCGTATCATGTTTAGAGGAATTTCGGCAACAATTTCCAGATATTGCTTTCCTTGAAGGAGATTTTTACAGCGCACTTAGAAGATGTGTTGATTTATTCCAAAATACAGGGAGCATTACTCATAGAGATAGAACTGGAAGGCCAATAGTTCGTACTCAAAATATAATTGATGATGTTCGTCAACGTATGTACGAGCAACCCACTACATCACTACGTACACTGTCGCAAGAGACTGGTTTATCATTAGGAACTTGCCATACTATTGTCAAAAAAGATTTAAAGTTATTCCCATACAAAATTCTTGCTTAACATGAGTTGCTGCCAGCAGATCATAATAGGCGAATTGTGTATTGCCACTGGTTCCAACAAAATTTAATTAATAATGATGATTTGTTAAATTAAACTTTTTTTTTCTGACGAGGCCTGGTTCACCCTTTCGGGGTATATTAATTCACAAAATATGAGGTTATGGAGTGCTCAAAATTCTCATACTTTTCTTGAAACTCCCCTTCACCCGTTAAAAGTTGGTGTTTGGATTGCTGTGTCTCGAAGACGTATTATCGGACCCATATTTTTCCACGAAACTGTTACTGCTCAGAGATACCGGAATATTGTACGTGAAGATGATCAGCTTCATGAGGATGAGCTCCAGCAAGGCTACTTCCAACAGGATGGCACGACTGTCCACACCGTTCAAGAGACCATCAATTACTTTCGTGAATTTTTTGACGATCGAATAATTAGTTAACGTTCAAATCCGGAATTTCCACCTACACACCAGACTTGACTATTGTAGATTACTTTATATTTCCTTATATGAAAAATAATGTATACAAGACTCCTATTAACAATATCGAAGAACTGCAAAACAGAATTGCCGAACAATGTGCCAATATAACTCCTCAAATTCTTATAAATGCTTTTAATAGTATGAAAAGACGAGTAAATTTGTATCTGCAGGAAAACGGTGGTAATTTTGAACAGCTTTAATGTTTATTTTTCTGTACCTGTGAAATCAAAAAATATATTGTATATAATGTATAAATTTGTATTTATTGTATATAATGTATAAATTTGTATTTAGCTGGCTAATATGATTGCATAGATTAATGGCCAATAAAACAATATAATTTAAATAAAATAAAAAATAATTTCCAATTTTAATGATTACAAAGGCTGTGCCTAAACGTTAGTCAATTGTTATATAATGATTGCAATAGACATTATTTTTCCACAGCCAACCCTTATGTAATTTCTTTTTGAACACATGGTATATGAACATCATGTATGTAGAACTGGTTAAATAAAGTGAATTAAAAAAAATATATAAAACAAATAATAATTCATGTTGTATTTTTATGTTTCTGTATTTTCCAATTGCTGCCCCAGGCGCTTAAACAATGGTTGCATATACATATTTCTATTTTTAAAGGTACAGAAGTATCTAACCTACAATGACAAAGTTTGTTTATTTTCCTTAAGATTACCTGTGGATCCTAAAAAACCGCGGACCATAGTTTCATTTACTTTTATTAACAGGCACTTACGTTTATTAACAGGTCATAATATTCAAAGAGTAAAAACAAATTATCAGTTATCAAAATGCACATTGCTAAATCTGTACTGAAAATTTACGTTAAAAAAAAATAGAACTTCCTGGATACTCTAATAAAATATTCAGAGTAGAGTAAGCACTATAAAGCACTATAAAACCTTGAAATAAACTGTTAAATCCACCTTCATTTCACCTTTTTACAACCTTCAGTGTTTTAAGTCAGCAGTCAAAATAAAAACTTTAACACCTGACTAGCAAATTTAATCTTAAATGTAAAATGAAAGGTCAGTGCTTTATAATCCATGAACATCCGACATCCATTTGTTAACTGAATTCTGGATTAGTTCAAAGGGCAGCATAACGAACTGACTAAACCAATATTTCAAAGTAAGTTAGTGTGTGAATCAATTGAATTAACGTGGCTGTAGCGGAGGTTTGATCTCAGTACACATGGATTAACTGTTCCCGCAGGTGACAGCTTGCTTTTAACTGGTTAGTTTCAGTAATACAGTTCAGGTAATAAAGTTTCGATTTTTTCCTATCGACTTTAGTATGATTATTTAAAACAAAAGGAAAACTTGGAAAATAAACCGCTGGCTACCTATTGCAATATACTGACAAAGTAGACCTAAATCAAAAATCAAAAATACCTTTGTTTAATCATTGTCATTATTATCTACCAGTCGAAATCGTCCACTTCTGAATATAGCCCTATACTGCGGAACATAAACCTTCGTTTATGCTGAGAATATCTCTTAATATAATCCGTTCAACTGGTAGCTGGTCTACTTCTACTCATAGTAAAGTCTCGTGCTGTTCATTCGAGAATATTTCTTGCCCGCTTACTATCCCCCAATCTAGAACCATGCCTGAATGTTGGCCAGAGGGCATTAGTTACTTTCAAATATAGTAGAATGACATGTTCATACTTGTTAAATTTCAGACCGACATTTGTGCCAATGTTCGAAACGGATTTATACCTATTCTCATTAGATATTATTTTAACTGATCTGAATAATATAATCCACTAAAAGACATGGAATCATCATCATCCAGTCTCCCTTATCCACTGCTGGACATAGGTCTCCCCTATTTGTTTCCATTTCATTCTATCTAGTGCTTTAAGCTGCCAGTTTCCGGCCCTTCTGTCTCTGTTCATGCCAGTGTTCCTCGGTCACCATTCTTAAATTTTCTTAGTCCAACTACTATCTTAGAGCCTCACTACATCATGACCAACCCAGTTCCATTTCAACTCAGCAACTGACTACATCAAAAACCCAGGTTTGCTGAGTTATCCATATATTGGTTATCCTCCTCATAAAACGGAACCCAAGCATGAATCTCTGCAATGACCTTTGAGCAACTCTTAGTTTCTTCGCAGACTTCTAAGTGATTGTTAGTGTTTCTGAGCCATAAGTTAAAACAGGTAAAACACCCTAAACTTTCTTCTTGAGGCATATAGGCATATATGTAAGCTGCATATGAAAACTTTTCTTAGCCTTCCAAACACTGCCAAACCCAATCCTACACGTCGCTAGATTTCCCGTATTTGGTTAACTTAAACTACTTTAAGTTAAGTACTTTAGTTGATAACCTTTTTAATGGCTCTGTCTCCTATTGAAAAATCATGCTCAAAACTAAGTATGTCAAAAGTCTTTTCGATGTTTATTTTAAAACCTATTTTTTCCTATTAGTCCTTATGTAAATCTTGAAGCATTGTCTTGAAACATGTCATAAATGTTGTCTGAAATTAAGATATCTTCTGCGAACCTCAAATGATATAGTATGGTTCAAATATTAAAATGATTAATATTTTAGGAGCTTCATTGCTATCTGAACATGAGAAATCGTTGCATTAGGAGGAAGCCCTACCTAGGTCCAACTCATCAGGCCCCGAAAAATCTTAGTCCGGCATTGGAGATATCCAGGTATCTGCTGCACTGAAAGCAGTGAGTCGATAGATTCGTTGTATTGGTGAAGAATTATACCGTTTTCCCATAAATATGGTCTCTTTGTTCTGACCTTTTTTCGCAAAGTTCTCAGAACCTGACTGCGAAACTCGGTCTTCAAGATTACGCCCTTTATACCAAAGAAAACAATAAATTTGGAACCGATTTGTCGTGATATCTTCATGTTTAGTGACGATGTTTTTTAATAGTGCATTGATTGCCATCTTGTGTTAGTATCTTAATGGAAGATCCAAGTCTCTACAAGTGATTATTTTTTCCAGAAGTTTCAAATTTATGCTTTGCTCGATGTTGTAACTTATCATTTCTCCAACGCACAAGAAAAACTCGTTAATTTCATTGAGTGACTTCAAACTAATAACACTCTGTGATTGCAAATTACAGGGTTTTTTTATGCTTGTCCGAGGTTGAAGTTCCCTAACTAGTCCGGGCTTGTTATATTTGGTTCGATCTACATAAGCCCAATTTTATTATGTTATACACACCTGATATTAGTCACATTAACTCGAAAAGTCATATATCAGAATTAGGAGTAGATAATAATACATCCGGTTTATTTGAGAACCACTGTGCAAAGTGATAAGTTAAAGCTATCTGACCCATTTCTGTTAATGATGACTCTAACCAGTAATCTTAGTAATTTTAACAAAAACGTCTAAAAAGTAAAATTAATGAGACTTTTATCAAATTACATTTTACGTCGAAAGGAAAGAATTCTCTTTCCTGGTCCAATATTTCCCCGTTTTTTTATATTGGGGTTCGGGTCATTTGACGCAGGATACAGAGTTTTCAACAGGCGGAAGAACGTCTCTTGAAACAAGATACTTCGGCCTTTATTGTCGAATGTCTTTCATTACATTGAAGAGTGTTATTTTTAGATATAATTAAATAAGAAAATTCACTTCCGGGTGGGTGAATTAAAAATATTTAAAAATAAAGTACTTCAAAGCAAATAGTGATAGGGAAGTTCAGAGATCACATTACTTTGGATGAGGTGCACGCGTGCATAAAATTAGAAAAGAAGGACTCTTCTGATTTCTATGTAATAATATTTCATACTAAAAAATAATGAAGAAATGTCATAGCAGTACTGATTATTAAATCTTCACTGCCTACTATAATTTTATGAATTAGTATTATTTACACGTTTATAGTTATATCTCCATATTTGCGAATTTAGGTTATCGCTGGGGATCATAAAAATTCCATTCATTCATTCTGGCATAATAGCCTAATCAGATTCAAAATCACGCTACGTTCTACTCTATTTTTTTGTATTAACATTAACATTCTTCTGCTTCTTCTTAGAGTGCCATGCTCGATGCTCTGAACTGACAAGTTCGTACTGAACATATTCCGAGCGTAGGCTATTTCCCCTCATACAGTTGTGTTGTGTGTGTTGCTCGTATATAATACAATTGTATGGGACCTACAATTTATTATCGTGGAATCCGAACCACTAATTATTTTGGGGAAATTTTACTAGGGCTTTTACCTCGGCGGTTGCCCGATGTCTTCCGAGGGAGAAACGGTCGGAAAAATGTAAGGTGTTTTCCGGTACCTGGGAATGAACCCTGGCCCGCCGCTAACTAATTGAGCCACGACCGTTCTCAACATTAACATTATTCAGTCATATTATCCTTACAGTCTCTTTTCCTAGTTCCTTGGGGCAAAGTTTTTTTGACTGGTGTGTTCTCAACCATTTTTTTCACATGTTGAAGCCATCTCAGTCAAATCTTTCTTACAATAGCTATGGTTTATTCATTAAACAATGCACAGATTTCATCGGGTCTACGATGTCTATTACTATAATTGTCTATACACAATTTTTACATGCTCATATATTCCTCTTACTGCTGAGTAATTGTCAATTTTTGGAAGATCGGCCACAGAAATACATCAGTTTAATTGTAAGCCTAAATAACAAAAATAATCTGCTATTAAAACATCAAAATTCCAAGCTGACAGCATAACCAAGAACTTACAGATTTCTGACATAACTATTTAAAAAACATTTATAATTATCAGTTTTTTTGTAAATAATTTCGTCTACACGTGAATATTTGTGAATTGCCTCCTAAATTTGAATTTTTGTCGGTAGTTATTTCGTTCTTTGAGAGAGGCGCTGTAAACACGGCGTATGAAGACGTTTTTAATATTACGTTTACATTTTTTTTAAAATTTATCCTATGGTTTTTAACATATTTCCGAGTAATTGTTTTACTTTTTAAACCTAATCTAATAAACTGAATTTACCCCATTTATATGTTGATTGGACCGTCAGAAATTTATAATTTTTGATATTAGTCTGCCATCTGTGTGGAATTTATATTCTAATATTTCTTGTTTAAATTTCAATACAATGTTAAATAAATACTAGAACAGAAGTTAGATGGAATTTATATAATATTTTAAAAACTACAATGAATATGGAACATTTTCAGGTAATTTTAAACTAAAATATATACAAAGTATAAATATGCTTACAAAAAACAATTTTAGACGAATCATGTAAGTTCCCCTAATTCCAAAAATATATAATTTACCAGTGGGTAACATCACCCCTTTCCGAAACTGCTTCTATGCATCGTGGCATAGCATCCACAACACTCTGATAGTGTTCAGCAGAAAAGGACTGCCAAATTTCTTGAAGTCTCCCTCATAGCTCTTGAGTAGTCTTTGCAGGGCGATTTCTTTTTACTTTTTATTTATTCCACAATATTTCGTTTGGGGACAAATCAGGGCGTCCAGTCCAATCTAACAATGGAATATTATTTTCTACCCATCAAGATTTCAAGATTGAACAGTTTATGGGATGTTAAACGTAACAATAGGTACAGGCGAACTACGACG
Organism: Liopterus haemorrhoidalis; assembly: GCA_963971575.1. Classification (NCBI taxonomy): domain Eukaryota; kingdom Metazoa; phylum Arthropoda; class Insecta; order Coleoptera; family Dytiscidae; genus Liopterus; species Liopterus haemorrhoidalis. The sequence continues at coordinate 45,163,319 of OZ020611.1, read as the reverse complement.
CGGGGGTCATATAAAGAATTTTTTGCCAGTTATATTAGATTCTAATTAATATCATCGGTGGTAGAAATAAATGTGTATGCCATACGTGTGTAAAGAATTTCACACGTATCTTCTTTCTTCTCTATCTCATGTACTCAGTACATTGTACTGGATAGAAAATACATTCTTTGCAGACTAATTGGACTAAAGTATTAAAGCAAGTAAGTAATAAAAATGAATTTCAGTGAAAGAAAGCAATGAATTTCAGAGAGAAAAAGGAAGTAAATCATAAATAAATAGGAATTGGCCTCACTTCCAAGACTTGATCAATAATGTAGTAAGTTGATCTAATATGAAGTCGCCTACACTTTTATAAATTTTACACACCCAATACTACACGTCAAAGAACACGTGGGTAGTGAACTGAATATCCGGAAAATTCTATATGCCGCCAGTATTCAAACTTTCTTCTTTACGTGTCAGATTATATGTTGAGACCTACAATGGATAATGTTTGAGAAATTATAACAAAGAAAGGTTTAGAATTACATGTTTCGAGTACATTACATAGTCGCGATTTACACTTTAGAATTATTTTAGATTAGCATAGTTTTATGAACAAGTCTTATAAAATATATAGAAGTAGTAATAATGATTGGGGAAGAAGGTACAAAACTGGATACTGTGGTCTAATGGGATACTTTTACTCTTTAATGACTTGTGGTGCCATGATAAGTCGAATTCGTTCAGGATGACACCGTTTACTTCCCAACTGAACAAAAACTGTCATGGCTGCCTTTGACCACGAGTATATAAATACTGTGATATGGTGTCTACTAAATTTTCAATTTTAAATTCCAGGAGATTCAAGGATTTTCCAGGTGAAATTTAAAAAAATTCCAGGATAATTTTCATACATTTTATATTCTTCAAAATTAACTCGAAAACACATATATATATATATATATATATATATATATATATATATATATATATATATATATATATATATATATATATATATATATATATATATATATATACAGCGTGATCCAAGAAATTGGATTCAAATGGAAAACTTTTTTATTACCAATTTTACGAGAAAAAGTCACTATTCAAAAAAACTCCTGCTTTGTCTCAAACCCTCAAAAACGTTGTCAAATTTGTTTTACGTAATACAGGTGTTCAGAATCTGATGTAAATCCTCACTGGGTTATTAAATTCCGAAATCAATATTCACAAAAAATCAATGTTTAGTGTGGTCTTATGGGAAAACATTTATTTGGATAATTTTTTCTTTTTTACAAAATTTTAATCCTGATGTTTTTTAAATTACTTACAAAATTCATTTATTAACATTTTGGATGATATGCCACTTTTACAAAGATAGGCTATGATATTGCTGTTGGATGAGGCCCCCTCACAATTTTCACTTCCTGAAAGACAGTGGTTAAATGTTAATTTTTCACAAAAATGGAAATTTTACAATTTCATGATAGTTTCGGGCTTTACTATTTCCCAAGAAATTTCCAAACATAACAGGAATTGTGTGGCTGATTTCCACAGTTTCTTGGCATATTTACTTAGTATTTAAGTACACTTACGATACTGTAAATCTGTAGAAAGAAACAGAATGCAGCCTCACTGAATGCGTACACAGCGAATTTATGGGTAATACTGACACGCATTATGATGCATCATTCAGCATGACTCAACAATCTAATGTTTCGCACCAATGGAATATTATGGATGCTAGTATTCTTGAAAAATTCTGACCACAAATTTGAATTCAGCGAAGAAAATTATATTAAAAACACTACCACTGTTCTGTGTTCCAAAAATTTTGCTGACCAGTGTTATTGGTTTGGAAACATTATCTTTAAATTTAGATTGTGGCTCGCACTGTGTGATATGTAGCATCATCTTGCTGAACTCCCAAGTCCCAAACTTAGTGCACTTAATTGATGTGACATAATGTCATACTTACAAAACCCTAAAAATGATTCAGGAATATGTAAAAATTTCAATAAACATTAGAAGTAAATATGTTTATTAAGTAAGCCAAAGGGTATAAAGGGAACGATTGATTTAGAAACTCTTCTCTAAAACTCTAAATTATTTCTAGACATGTACGAACACATTGATGGACATATTTTATGGAGAAGCAATCAGCTGATAAATCGACACGCGTCATGTATCTACTTTTCAACTTTTAATATAAATCTATTTTCCTGAATTTTTATACCTGTGAAATATGCCAGGAACTTTTTTAATTAAAAAACGTGAAGTTTTGTAGAGTGGTATAAAGTTGATTTAACAAAGGATAAATTACAGTCAATTTTGTAGAAGAGAAGCAAGGGTAACTGACTAGATTCACAAATTTAATCCAAATGTCTTTTCCGATTATTACAAATGAATTAAATAACAGAAATATTAATTTAGAATAAATGAACAAATTAAAAATGTAGGTATATATTTCTAATTGTCCAATCTGATCCAATTGTTCATCGCATCAATTTGTTCTTCATGTTCTATTCTATTCTATTCTATATTTAATTTGGTTTAGGTCAGTTGACCATTCCACTAGCGCATAGCATTGTTGATTAGGTGATATTTACAATTTAAATTTTATTGTATTGAGAAACCCTCTGATAAGTGTACAGATGGCGGGGGTAGGATGTGCGAGAATTGTCTTCATGTCCATAGGGGATGGCAGATGCTTGGTGAGATCCTGGTACAGCTTTGTAGACTGGACTGAGTGATTCGGGCAGTTAAACAGAATATGAGTCATGTCACCGAGTTCACCGCAGGTGCATAGATCTGATTCTATTACTTTTATTTTATGCAGATGTGTGTATGTATGACAATGGTTAAAACGCATTCGAGTAAGGGTCGAGATAGACATTTTTGAGATATTTAAATGATCAAACCATGGTTTTCGTGGAATATGGGGTTGATCCGATGTAGGTGGGCTCCTTTTACTTGTGCTGCTTCGTTCCATTCCTCTTGCCATTTGCGGGATAATGCTTGACTTATGAGCGGGAACAGATCAAGGTAATATACCGTGCCGATTAGGTTCTTCATGTTCATTAGGAGTTTACCTTTAGTCAGGCAGATTAATCCGAGAGATCTAAATGCTCCCGATCCGTTCGTAAAGTCAATCGGATCGTATATAACAGCTTATTTTTAATCCATCCGAGTGATCTGCCAGAGCGGTCAGAGCATTTATAAACAATCCGATGAGCTAGCAGGTTTGCTGGGATTAATGTAGTGGTGGGGGTTAGCGCGATTATAAACGTCAAACCCTTTTTAAAAAAACAATCGATCCAGTAAAATAGTACAATAATCTGCGATATTCTAAACGAATATTACAAGAAAACTATGCATAGAGGAACTATCGAAACAATCTATTTTTGCATGTTTAATATAGAATTAATTCGAAACAAGATGAAAAAAAAACGGAACTTCGAAAAAAGCCTCCAAAAAAATGTTAAAAATAATCGTATTGTTTGGTAAAATAACAGAATTGAAGTAATAATAATATTTTTGAGTTAAAGAAGCAATAATAACATTTTTCATGAATTCCAAAAATTGACCAACTTTGTGGCGCTCCAGCGGCGAAATCCCACAAAAAAACTTATGAATGGTAAATTATAGTGTTTTATTTCGAATTTTGCAACCAAACGGAGTTATTTGCAGATAAACAGTTTTTTGCACGTTTTTCGAGATTTTTTCGAAGTTCCTGCAAAAAGTTTTAGCAAAATGTGATCTCGAAATCTGCACCTCAAGGCCTATGCATCCCACCAATTTTAAAACTCCCGCCAAACTTTCTCCAAAGCCGTTCTTTTGAACACCAATTTCCTGGACTAATATGGAAAACCATTATTTGCGAGAAACAACAATCAAGATATCACTGGTTACAAAAAATAAACTTAATAAAATTAAGTGACACCACTTTTTGTAGTCGATTGCATAAATTGTCCATGTGAAATAACTCTAATCCCGTACTTAACAAAATGTATTTTTTTTACATTTAAGTTGTTATCTCTGACCGATATCACTTATTATGCTGACTGACACTGATACGTGTTGTCATGAAAAAGTATCTACCATAAATTATCTTGATTTTTTTACGCGGTACTATTAAAGCAATCGGTATATGAATCATTTGGTAAAAATACCAATATCTTCAACCTACAAGTGTGATGGATCAAGTTATTGTTCAAGTTTATTAAAAAAATATATTGTTTATCTTTGTCAAGTGCCTTTATCAATTCCGGTATACTACATTCCTTTTCTAGGAACATTGCTAAATTTAGCTATCAATACGCCGCAGTATCTTATCTTATAGTTAATAAAAATTATGAAGACATACTTAAGTAAAACATTATTGAATCTAATTTGTTTATCTATTGTATCGGTTGTACATTATATTATTGATTTCTCGTAAGAGGTGCTCAAGTATAGAATCTAAAACGGTACATTTCCGTACGTTGCGTACTATAGCAATAGCTAATTTTTATTTCTGTAAAGTTTTTAAATCACGCTCAAATATTATATTATTTTGAGCGGATTGTTGTTGTTCGCGGTAATCGTTGGATTAGTACATTACCACCTGTGACGTGTCCGAGGATTTGAGAAATAATTACCAGTGGAAAGCTACTTCATCCTCTATGTTGGTTACTCCTAACTAGATGAAATTTGTGTTTATTTTCTTTATTATATCTTTCAAATGGCCTTTCTGCCTCTCTTGTGGCTTCTACAATAGAACACCTGCTTACCTCTTTAATCTGATTCAGTTGGTAGTACACCAACCAGGAGACATTCTTATATCAAATTTCCCTTGTAGAATAAAAATCTGTCACAGTTTATTACTGTTTTGTAGTTGTACATGGCCAAAGAACATAGTTATTCTTTTGTGAATTATTTTTTTATTTTCTCTCTTTTCAGCAGTTAATCGTTTGTTTATAGTTTAAATTTTAATCCACTTTTTAAATATAATTTTCTATTAATATAAAAGTATAATCTTATTTTATACTCGCAAAGTACAATTTCTTCGCAAGGGACAAGTTCCATTAAAGTCAGTTGATTATAAAGTAAATAATCACGCCTTATATTGGTTTTAAAACAGTAGATTTATAAATACCTTTGTTGAAGAAGCGTTATGCGGGATAAACCCGTAAAAAGTACCCTAGCTTATATTTTACATAAGAGAGAAACACACTGACGGACATACGGGAGCTAAAAACAGCATCCAACGAGTATTAAGTTATATCGCGATATTGCAACGAATTTTTTTGTTTTATAACTAGATTTAGCTTCTATTTAGTTGTAAGGCTTTTATGCAACCAGGCATTAGACTTTTATCATTTGAATGGCACGCGTAAAATCTGTCTATAGTGAAATTTCTCTTCCCACCGAGCCATTTCTTCAAATTTGGAAATAAATAATAGTCGCAGGGGGGAAAATCTGGCGAATATGGTGGATGAGGAACCAATTCGGAGCACAATTCATGGAGTTTTGCCATTGCGAATGCGCACTTGTGGATCGGTGCGTTGTCCTGGTAGAACAGCAAATTTTTCTTCGACAAATGCGGCCGCTTTCGTTTCAAATCGGCGTCGAATCGATACAACAACTCTGCATAATATACGCCCGTGATCGTTTTGCCCTTCTCCAGGTATTCGATATGAATGATACCGTGCGCATCCCAAAGAACTATGGCCATGACTTTGTTGGCCGACAGACCCACATTGGCCTTCTTTGGCTTCGATTCACCAGGAGCAATCCACTGTTTCGACTGTTACTTGGTCTCTGGTGTGTTGTGATGGTCCATGTTTCGTACACGGTTACGAAACGGCGCAAAAAGTCATTCTTATTGCGGTTGAACATCACCAAACATTCCTTCGAAATGGTCAGATGATCGCGTTTGTTGTCGACTGACAGCCAATGCGGCACACATCTGGCAAAAGTTTCTTCATTCACAAATATTCATGCAAAATATTGAACACCCGTTAGGTTGATATACCCGCAGCCTCGGCTATCTCGCGCTTAGTCACTCGTCGATTATTATTCCATGGATTTTATCGACCATTTCTGGCGTGGAGATCTCTTTTGGACGGCCTGGCCATCATTTAAATTCAGCTGTCCAATATTTAATTGTTCAATTCGGTGTTGATGTCATCGTTCGTTTTCTTTTTCAGAAAACAATATATAATCACTGCAAAAAATTCGATTTTATTCATTTTTGTAAAAATGCAAAAGTTGTTCGCTTTCAATGACTGTCACACACAAACTAAATGACGCAGCTGCTTGAAAATTTTACAGTAGTCATTTGAAAGTTAGGATTTACGAAAAACAACTATGATTTGATACTGGCGGCGCCATCTCTTGCCTAGGCCGATTACTTTTCGACCGCCTATCGTATATGTATTTTCTCATATTGTGTCATTAAAATAAATACCTACATAACATTAATACAATATTGTTAAAACTTAACTTAGTATATGCGTACAATTCGTATATGTCTTCGATGAGAGCGATTTGTTGGTGAGCGGTTAGACTTTAACCGACCACCACCAAACACACACAGTGATTTTCTTTGGTCAACAGTATAGGATCCTATTAAAGAAACAATAAAACGCATACAGTCCCGACCTTGCTCAAATTTAAGTTCCAATTAATTTTTGTTATGAATTCATATTCTAAATATAAACTCCATAAATTAAGCAAAACTGTTTACTTATTGTTAAACGTCTGTAATATTATCCCATCTGACCTTTTAATATACACAAAATGAACTTTCGCGTGTGCGTACATTCATATAATTGTAACCATTGCCCACCGCATGTATTTGCATTAACAGCAACAGATAAGCTCTGCTTTACGGTTCAAAGAGAATTACAAAATAACAGGATAATTTATGGTATTATATAACATTTCAAAATTTTACGATCATTTTTAAAGTTCTGTCTAATGGAAATTCGGAAAATATGGTTCGTATAATGGTTTTACCGCGCTTAATTCTCGTGGTTTCAAAGACACGGTTAAATCTGAGTTATAAAAATTATTTTATTATCTAATAACGTTGAGCAGAAGCAGAGATTCCTATTTTTAATCGAGGCATTGTTTTTAGTAAATTAATTAACAAATTCTTACCCAAAATAGTTTTTTAATTTTTTTTTTTTTTTTTAATTTCAAAAATTCAGTCCTAAGAATAATAAAATATCGAGAACTGCGGTTTGAATTTTTTAAATCTTCCTATATTGTTTAGTATAGAAAAAAAAAAAACTGATGTGAATTTTCACACATTTCAGGGTTTTGTAGGTATTTAATAAGTGTAAGAAGCCAACTTAATACTGGATGACTAGGTATATTATTTACTTCAAAATCAACATTTTTTTTGACAATCACTTTTATTCATTATTTGAGAACTAAGAGCTTCCATTTAATTTTTTTAATATTTTTAATTCCAAAAAATACACGCACTATCTTAGCTATAAATACAAAAAATCCATAACATTATTAACCATAAATATAAAAAAATAAATAATTAATTTAGTCAAAAACACAAAAACTGCCATATTTTTCAAAAACACAATCTGATCAAAAATTCCTCTCGTACGTTTCCGGCTCAGATCAATATATATAACCTATAATTTTTTCAGATTTTTAATTTAACCCTTTTTGGTAAATGGGTGCGGGACAAGAACTTTTGCGCATTTTTTTACTAATTTCGTGTTAAAAGAAACGAATTTCAAAAAACTATTTATCGTTCCGTAATCTACGTCTTAAGAGCTTTCTTTGATACCACACAATACATTTTTTATCAACGACACAAAAAAAAATCGACATTTTTCTAAAAATTTATATGATCAAAAATTCCTGAACTATTCCGATTCCCATCAATGTTCATTACGGAGATTTTTGTCAGAATTTTAGATCAATCCCTTTGGGAGATAGGGTGGGGGACAAAAGTTTTAGGACACATTTTTGAAAAAAACCCAATTAAAAAAAAGATTTTTCAAAAATAAAAATCTGTTTGTGCATCCACGCATTAAGAGCGCATTTGAAGATTGCATTTGATACCACACTCAAAATTTAAAAAAAAAATATATTTATTTTTCCATTAAATACATATTTGTTTATATTTATCCCGCGCTGTATTTTTTTGATCTCTCTCTAGATTTCCTATATGTGGGTCAAAAAGTTGTACAAGTATGCCAAATTTCAACTTTCTATGTTCATCCGTTTGGCTACAATTTCTACCGTACAGACAGATAGACAGACAGACACATGAGTGACGTTATTAGAGTTTTTTCGTGGTCATACCTACAAAACCCTAAAAATGGAACCTTAATAACCCAACTTTTACAATAAATACGAATCGTTAAACAAAACCTTTGAAAATGGTCAAAAATCGAAATAAAATCGTAAGGGGTTTTACACAATTGTTCCAATGGTATCTGCAATCCTCTCCATTGATCCTAGTGACGATGTTATCTTAGTCAATATTTTTGAAAGAACTCGATATATATCCGGAATTATTATAAATATTTTGTAAGACTTTTGGCATTTCTATTCAAAATAACCCCCTGTTAGAAATTTATTCTATTACAATATGTCAAAATTTCAAAATGGCGCCACTGGTGCCGATAATGCCGAATACAAAACATTACAGAGGACAGTTACGGCGACAGTTCTGTGTGCATAGGTGACATGATTCTGTGCAAGTGACTGTCGAAAAGTTACAGAATAGATCCCCTGTTATACACAATTCTATGTGCAATGAAATTTTGTTACTTTTTAAGTGATATTTCCATCCATCTGAACATATTCAGACCAATTCTGTAACTCAGTTACTATGATTATAGTAACAAAATATGTCACTATGAGCAAGGTCAGTTAATATCATGAATGAAAGTCATTATACTTTTTATAATATTTTATCTTGTAGTAACGTTACTACACAGTAAATTTTTACAGAATTGATCTGATTGAATCCTAGATCTGAATACATACATATTTTCAAAAATTGTCTCCGGAACGTCGTTATAATAGAACAAACACAACATTAAATAATTTTTTGGTTAGATGGCAACATCTGGTCAACATAGATTAGACCTCTTTTTGTTTTATCTCACTGCATACCGCAACAACAAATATATAATATAACACCCCATTTATATTTCTGATTTATTTCTGGTACTAAATAAATTTTGATTTACATTTGCGTCCACTTGTAAACATTGTAAATTTATATATACTCAAAAGTAGAACACATCGTTAAAGAAAACACAGACTTTTAGACTCAGCAATTCTTAGAACATGTAACGAATAGTTTGTAAGGATTGTTTTGTAAGTTTCGTGACTTGATCCTGTTAATAACATTGTGGTGTTCGTGACAGCTGACCGAAACAACGATTAAACATCTGTGTTTATCAGACATAAACTGAACATTTAGTAAACGTAATGAAGAATATTTATTGTCTTTTAAAACACTTTCGATCATGTTGACATTTAATGAAAATGTTAGAGCTCATTTAAGTATGTCCATTGTATTTTGAATACAGTTTTATTGCCTTGTACTAATTGAGGCCACCTATTTATTAAATATGCAGTACTACTTAGTCGGTCATGTATTTTAGTAAGGCACTGCAGATCAAAAAAATATAATGTATCATCATACAGTATATTTTTTTGCAGTAATTACTCTATAGTTACAGATATAAAATAAAAAAAATAATTATTATTTCAGCTCTGGACTAGACGGCGCTCCAGTATTATCGCATATAAGTATACTTCTACACGTCTGGCGTATATCTAGCTTAGTTATTCGTAATTAAATTAGTTTATTTGTTTCTATAAGATAGATGTTTTTTTACATAAAAGGGTACAGTAAATAATAATAATAATAAATTTATTTAAATTTAAGGTAAAAAATATACATACTTTACGTCACTATTACATACATGTACTACAACGAAATGTTTATTTTACATAATAATATATGAGGTGTCATCCTCTAAATATTATTCAATGCTATAATAAGCTTTCTTTAAGAAATGATTTCTCAAAACATTTTTGAATTGTTTTGCAGACAATTCTTTTATAGTTATCGGCAATTTATTAAATAGCTTTGCCCCAGTATGATATGGTAATTTTTTGGATATATTATATGTGACCAAGGGGAGTTTGAGTTTGTCTCGTCCTCTGGTTTCATATCCATGACTGCTGCCACTTTTTGCAAGGACATGTTGATTTTCTTTTACATACAGCAGTAACTCTAATATGTAAATAGACGGTAGAGTTAATATTTTAAAATCAACGAAAAGCTGTTTACATGCAGTATTAGAACTAACCCTAGCTAATACTCTAATAGCTCTTTTCGGCAGTATAAAGATTATTTTCCACTCTACGGAGGTACCCCATAGTATTATACCATACGTTATACTTGACTGTATATGAAAATTATATACTAGTTTCGCTGTTTTCACAGATACATGGTTCAAGACTTTGCATAACATGTAAATATAGGAATTTATTTTACCAGCAATGTGAGAAAGATGATATTTCCACGATAGTCTGACGTCTAAAATAAGTCCTAGAAATTTAGTCTTGGTACAGGCATAATATTCAGAATTTCTAGAAAAATTTCTGTTAAGACTGAATATCAGGTCATGTGTCTTTTCTTTATTAATACTAAGTTTGTAAGCCGTGAACCATGTAAATGCGTCATTCTGTGTTTCTTTGGTCTGTAATATGGCCTCCTTTTGGTCGACTCCTTTAATGATGAAGATACTACCATCCGCGAATAATATTGTTTTGGCGGTAATGTTTGCTGGCAGGTCATTTATATAAAGTATAAAGAGCAACGGGCCCAAAATTGAACCTTGAGGAACTCCAAAGTCCTTTCTTTGAACCGTTGAAAAAGTAATATTCACGCAAACATGTTGAGTTCTCTCTGACAAGAAACTCATTAGAAGTTTTTTAGCAACTCCTCTAATGCTATAGTAGTCTAGTTTATTGCACAATATAGAATAGACACAATCTAATGCTTTAGTTAAATCACAAAAAGTGGCAGCAGTATGGAATCCATTTTCTAAATTTTCCATTATTTGCATTATCAGATTTTCGGCTGCTTAGTAGTGGACAATTTCCGCCTAAAGCCAAACTGGCGATCATATAGCAACTTATTTTTTTCTAGAAAGTTTGTTAATCCATTTTTTAGGGCGGTTTCAAATATTTTAGATAAAAGCGGTGTTAATGCTATAGGTCGGTAGTTTTAATGCATATTTTTATCCCCTTTTTTGTAAACTGGTACAACTTTTGAACATTTTAATTGCGTACAACAGCGTAAAACAAATACAATATCTGAGAAGAGGAGAAATGTTGACTCAAGATGGACCTAAAAGGGCTAGAATTTCTATCCTCCCTGAGGAGAAGATAGAAGTTATTAGACGAATGGAAACTGCAAGGAACGGTCCCGATGTCCACAGTATAATAAATTTACCGCTTTCAACTGTTACTACTAGGAAAAATTTATACAAAATCAAAAGATCTGCTCTGCAAACTACAGAAGTACATCCTAAGCTCGGGCCAACGTTTATTGTTTATTAACTTGGAACCTAACCCTATACCCTCACTATAAGTTAGGTCCATTTTAAACCAGTTCGGAATACAAAAGTTTTTTACACATTTTTACCAAAAATCGTGTCAAAAATATTTTTATAAATCAATTTTTATTCATTAATCTACGCTTGAAGATCTTATTTATTTTTTTATTTTTTTTTGTTGTATGAAAAATTAATTCATTTAAATAGTTACACAGTAAAGTAAATAAAACTTAACGTGTGTTTTTTTAAATTTGTAATTTTCCTATATCAAAGCTCCCTATTTGAATGATGAATTTGAACTCTCTATGTCCAGCCGTTGTCACACATGTAATATACGCAACTTGCAATACAAAATCATCGAGGTATATATCCGTTTTAGTAATATCTGACAGTTGCTAAAAACATAATTTGAATTATTTGTCGTGTGCCAAACATTTAAGTATCAAATCAAATTATACAAAACGATAAATCTCAATTACAGTCATTGTCTGCGTCCCGTCATAATTCTATTGGGCATTTCAGTAAACGAAATGATTACAGAACGAACTTCATTCATCAAAATGTGCGTGCATTAAGCAAAAAGTAACACAGAATTGCATATAACATCATAAGTTAATATGGAGTAAACGTATATAGATTAAATTTTATTTCTGCTAGTAAAATTTATAAATAAAGTCATCATCATTATCCTTCTGCCGTTCGAATCAACTTCTGGACACAGGCCTCCCTTAAAAATTTCCAGTTTTCTCTGTCTCGAATTTTTTGTTACCAGTTCGTAGATATACACTTTAGATAATCAACGAATGGACGATCTTTCTCGGTTACGTTTACCTGCCCATGGTCTTCACTCGAGAATCCGTTTGGCCCATCTATGGTTTGTTGTACTCAGAGCCGGCCCGATGGGTGAGGCGGCGAGGCGATCGCCTCAGGCGCCGGATTTATCAAGGCGCCAAAAAGAATCTTTTTTAGTGAGCCAAAATAGTCGTGATTATCAAATTTGCCAAAAAATATTGTATTATTTCTGGTAGAGCTGTATTTGGACGGCACTTGTTTCAACCAAAATCAAGTGTAAGAAAGGTTTCAATGTTATTTATGGCCAACATCTGTTATGAATTTAAGTGGCCTGAACCAGAGGAATTCGTGAAGATCCCTATTTACTCATCTTAAACATTTACCCGCCAAATTTTCTAAAAATCTAATGATTTGAACTTTCTATTTTTATGGCAAGATAATTATTTGTACAAATGGTGACAAAATGCAACATTTTAAAAAATATTGCAGGGGTTAAAAAAAATCAATTATAATTTTACTTGGAAAGTGTAAAGAGTTTGATGAAAAAATTATATACTTACCTAACTATTTTTATTTTTATTTATTTTTTTTTCTTGTGCTTAATGTGATTGTGTGAATTTTTAACTTTAAGGTAAGTTTTTATTTCGTTACCTATTACCAGTACACTTTATATATTTATAGAAAAATCATAAAAAATATTTTTTTAAGTAAATTTTTAATAATAACGGCTATTCTGTACTAAAGTCGATACGTCACTTGTCGGCTGTGATATTTAGAGATAAGGATTTGTTCATGATTGGAAATGGTACTCATCAAGAACCGTTTAATATTAGGGAATGTTAGTCCAATGTTAGTAATTGGAACAATGCAGAACAATGGAGGTCATCATTTGACTGATGTTATTTTTGCGTCGTAATACTCCTCTTTTTTTTATAATTTCCATTCTTCTTCTTTTACCTAAATAAAAGCTCGTTTGGAAAATATTGTGTGTATTTATTAAATTATCCCCGTTTAAAAACCGTCAGGTTTAACTGACGGACCCTGTATAATAATATAGGATTGATGAAAAAAGGTAGAGGTTTTTACGAGACAAGATAGTGGCTTGAGGGGAGATGGGTCAGAAAATGGGTGTGGGAAAAAAAGGGGGGTGGGGATAAAATCAAAAGGCGCAATTTTTCTATCTTGCCTCAGGCGCCAAAAATGATCAGCCCGGCCCTGGTTGTACTAGCTAGACGACCTGCCCGTTTCCATTTTATGGCTACTTTTACAAGGATGTCGGTTAGTTGCTGTTAATGTTAACAAATTTCAGCATTTGGTATTTTATCACTCAGTGTTATATCGAGCATAGTTCGTTCCATGGCCTTTTGGATTACTTGTAGTTTTAGTCAGTGGGTGCGTTTTGTTGGTGGCTGGTTAGAAGTACTAGAATTGACACACAAGAAAACGACAATTTTGACCGTGAAGTAAACATGGAATGACATTTGCATGGTGGTTATGTCATATGGTTGTAGAAGAATCTAAATAATGAATGCAGAATAAGAATACTTTATATTTGAAGCAAATATTCTAGGACGTAATGTTTTAAAACGAGTAATTGAATTGTATATATATTTTAAGTTTAGATTTAATAATACTATATTAAAATCATATAGGTATATATTTATTTTAGGACACAAAATGAGAAAATACGTAAAAGTAAAAATTATTTTGAAGCAGTAAAACCAAGATTTAATTCTAATACATTTAAAAACCAAATGAAGACAACTGCATTCAAATATTACTTTTCATCCCCACCACACTTATTCATTCCAGTCGTTCGGCCTCGAGTCATCGCTTGAGTAGAATGAATAGAATGAGAATACAGTCGCAACAAAACGCGTATTCTGACTAAACCGAAACCAGAATTGGCACAACAAAACGCACCCAGTGTTAGTATTTCCGCCCCGCAGGTGGCACTGTATATTGCCCTTAAGACGGGCATAAGACGTAGTTCGAAAGCTTTCTTTTTAAGGCACATTGGCATATCATTTTTAAAAATGTTTCATAGTGCTGCCCATCTTTGTGATATTCTCCTTACATAAAGCTTATTTTTCCTTATATATCTCTTTATATCTCCTTATTTAAATCTTATTACATTTTTTACACATCTCGTAATGAAAATTTATTTTATAATGAAGAAAATATTCCAGCTGTATTAAAACTAACATCTCAAGAGACCGATTTACATTTTGCTGAAAGGCTATAATAATAAACTATTTTACATATCTACTTACTCAAAATATTTTGGTGACGAACGTGTTAAATCCAAATAGATTAATCCAAAGCTATGTCCTTGGCATTAAGGAAAAACTGCAGCTGTCTAATTTGTGGGCGAAATGATAAATGAATTTCTTAAAGTGAGTTCCAATCCAATTGTTCTATTAAACTTAAAAACCTAACTTAGATTGCTTGTTAAAGGTCAGACAACATCTGTACTTTAATCACAAATTAATGACGGTAACAGTGATGTATTATAACCATTTGTGAAAAACTTCGTCCGAAACACATACACATAAACATATACATACATATAGAGAAATGGTGAAGTAAGTTTATATAAATAACTTGGTTCTATCTATGTGTATTGTACCTATATACAAGGCGGTCATTTTAATTTGTCCACTATTGCTATTTCGGGAACTATAAGAGCTATGAGGTTGGTTAAATTAGAGAACAATTGCCATTTTATAAGAGAATATCTGGGGATCTGTCTGCTGGTTTTTAACAACCACCCGTCAAAAAAATCTAACGAGAACAGTATTGTATTTAACAGTAAACTGTACTTATAACAAACTTACAGGGTTATTTGAACCCAAGTTGTTAACAGAGTACAATGTAGCTATTCTAAACACGATATGTTAAGTTTTATGGCGGTATTACATCTTATAACACGCACATCGGTGTAAAAATGTTCAGAATAAGTGCATTAAATATCAGATTCACTAGATGTTACGTGTCAAAAGGTAAGTGTCATTTTGACATAGAAAAGTTTGCAGTATGCCAAAGGCAGTGCCGGCATTACGCATAGGCGAAGCATGCGAGTTTTGTAAATTAAGTAACCGGACTGGCAACGTAGCGTTTGATTTGGCAACATTTGGGAAGCGGGACTTGGAGGGCCGCAGGTGAACATGTGATACGCCTTCAGTACGATTTTGAACTCGCTAGAGTAATTTTGTTGTCCGTAGCGATTTATTTCGTGAAACAATTTTTTCTAGTGCGTTCTAAGAATGAGTGACATTAATTTCGAGCAACGGTGTGCTATCAGGTTTTGCTTCAAACTTGAGCACAGTGCAACGGAAACTTTTGCAAACTTCAGCAGGTCTATAATAATGATATTCTAGAATTTGCATTCGACAAGACTGCACAAGGTATTATGCATTATCGTGCAACAAAATAGCACAGTTGATAAGCTGTTTCGGATGCAATATCCATCTCTGCCCAGTGTTCCTTCCAATTTGTCCTCTAGCATAATTTCGTCAAAATGTTCACGGCAGTTATGCTATCACTAGTGGCGTAGCTATGTTTTTAATATCCGAGAAAATTTCAAATGAAAATAATTTTAAATATATCCTTATTCATATTATAAAAGCACATACGAGGTGTGTAAATTAACTACAGTAATTTTGTTGTCCGTAGCGATTTATTTCGTGAAACAGTTTTTTCTAGTGCGTTCTAAGAATGAGTGACATTAATTTCGAGCAACGGTGTGCTATCAGGTTTTGCTTCAAACTTGAGCACAGTGCAACGGAAACTTTTGCAAACTTCGCAAGGCCTACCGAGACAGTGTTTTGTTAAGAACCCAGGTTTTTTGGTGGTTTAAGGCATTTTCAGAAGGAAGTGAGTTGAAGATGAATCACGCAGCGGAAGGTCTTCATCTTCAAAAACTGATGAAAATGTCGACAGAATCCGGGATCTTGTGCGTTCAGAGTTCAGCGTTCTTGTGGTTGACAGTCTGAATGATCGAGGAAGACTTGAGTTTGACTCACACTACCGTTCATCAGATTTTGACCAATACGCCTTGTCACACAGCAATTTCAGTAAACGAGTTTTTGACCAGTAAAAACATTCCTGTTGCTCCTCAGTCTCCTTATTCACCTGACTTGAGTCCTTGTAATTTTTTCCTTTTCCCAAGGTTGAAAAACCTCAAGGGACGTCATTTTGGGACTATCGAAAACAATCAAACGTCCGTAAACGACCAGCTGAAAGCTATTCCAGTATCCGAGTTCCAGCACTGCTGTGAGGATTGGAAAACCCGTCTCCAACGCTGTGTGGCTTCCCAAGGAACTTATTTTGAGGGAGAAAATATTGAATTGTAATTCTATTCGAATAAAACATTTTTAAAAAATCAATCCAGTTACTAAATTTACACACCTCGTATATAGTTGTAGATAAAATGTTGTATTTGACTCGCATATAATGGCTATATTTCACTCGGATGGTAAACGTCATCCTCGAGACATATATCCCCCATTATGCGCTTATTAAATAAAATACTATTGTCTGTTTATAAATAACTAATGAGAATCCAATAGGTCACTATGGTTGTAACGGAATCTGATATTCTATACATAGTTGATCAGACGGGTAAAAAACGACCCTATAAAACTTAATTAGTGTATAATTGTATTTAAATGAAAGGTCATGAATGTACTACCCTCCTATTTAGAGCTGTTAATTATGAAATACCATTAACTAAACGCCAATTCCATTGTATGCACAATGTTTTGTTGTGACGGGGTTATCTTTATCAATGGATTTTATTCAAAACATATTCACATACGCAAATAAAAAATTAATTCTGTTTTCAAATTGGATTTTGTTATTGCGGAATATAAACGCGAAGTTAATGAAATCATACGAGTTTTGATATTTATGTCAGTTTTTTTAACATGTGAATTCTATTTTATGTCCTCACATTTCTCTCTCTTTTTTTCCGGCATTTTCGGTATTTTCTTGGGTACATCTGAGTTGACTTTTGGTCTTATGGACACAAATCTTCTATCCTACTCTGTTAATGGTACGTATAAATCCATAGATTATAAGTTTCTTATACAAAACTAACATCTGAAATAAAATTAGTAACAATCTATACATCAAAATTTGCAGCGAATTGCATTCTATCTAATAGCATATTTTAATTGTAGAAAACAATTATTACATAAATGTTATCGCTCAATATCTTAATAATAGATATTAGACAGCAATGTTCTGTAATTTTGTAAATATATATGTTTCAGATAACCTTTATATTTATCTAGTTTTGTGTAGAAAATCGTTTTTTTTCAACATAATTATTTATAGATTAGAATCTTCGTCGAAATGGAATGCCACTTGATACACATGTTATTTACGAAACTTAAATAATTTTTACCCGCAACACCTATATTAAGAATCGCGGCAGATTCAAGTTGGCAAAAATGAAACACCAAATAAAATAACCATAAGTAAGTTTCACAACTAAACAAAATAGATAAAACATAGTTGTAGAATGAAGCATTAGTTACAATTTGCCGCGTCGTATGCAAATATGTGTAGATTGGATTACAAGATGGCATCTATCGTGCAACTTGTTTGTTAACAATTACATAACATTATTTTTTATACAATTAAAAATATCCAGTTAGAGAGATAAAAATTAAATACAAATTTTAAAGTATAGGTAGTTAATTTTATATAAGAAACTAGTAAAATTATACTGTTGTGCCACCCTTTATATTAGTATATTGTTTACTAATATTTGCTAGATCGTCTTTGTGACAGGCTGCCTTAAATTTTTTTTAAAATCAATAACACATGAACTGGAATATATATTCGGTATTTTTGACCAAAATATTTTTTCAAGTTATTTTGTTATTAAATTATCTAAGTTTTTGTATTGTTCAAAAAATTATTCAAGTTCTTTATTCGCAAACATTTGATAAGGTGTGGCATACAGGTCTGCTTTATAAACTAAAAAATTTCCTATCCAGCATTTATTACTTTCTTTTTAAGTCCTACTTGACAGATAGAAACTTCTCAGTTAAATACCTATCAATTTACTATTCCATAACATCTGGTGTTCCCCAAGGTAGTGTATGTGGGCCATTTCTTCACCTACTTTATATGTTCTGCAGATATACCTGGCACAGACGACACTATGATACCTGCATTTACTGATGACGTTGCTCTACTATCAACAAACGATAATCCTAACGAAGCTTCTACAATTCTTCAAAGTCATCTAAATCTTATAAACGATTAGTTCAATAAATGGCGAACTAAAGTAAATCAGTCTAAATCTGTCCAAGTTACGTTTACAACCAGACTCAGTACTTGCCCACAAGTGACGATCAATAACATTTCAGTTCCCATAAAAACTGAAGTAAAATACCTGGACCAACGACTGATCTAGAGTAAACAAGCCAAACGTAAGCAGTTAGACCTAAAATTTCGCCAAATGTATTGGCTTCTTGGTAGAAAATCAAAATTATCGGTTTCAAATAAAATTTATCTCTATAAGACTATATTCAAGCCCATATGGTCGTATGGACTTGAATTATGGGGATGTGCCAAGCCAACCAATTAAAAATATTACAACGATTCCAATCAAAGAAACTTCGAGCTTATACCATGACCGACTCCCTGGACATGAAAATGAACTTGAAAATTTAATAAATGACCTTGACAACAGAAGGTTAAAGAGGCTTTGGTAAATAAAAATTAATACAAAAAAATAATAATAATAATAATAAAGTTCTTTATAATCCATATGGAACATCAAATGAAAGATTTCGAAGCTCAGATTAGCGCAAAAATTATTTTTTAATCTTTTTATTTTGACGTGATTTTGCTAAAAAAATATGTAAATATAACTTTTATCGCCCACCATATTTCCCAGAGGGACTAGTTTAAAAAATTATCGGTTAATTATTATATCAGTCACTACTAATATCCGGTATGTCTATTATATCACTCACTACTAATATCAGGAGTGTCTAACAATATTGTACTTATAATTAGTTATTTATCTACTATACACTTATATAATATTTCGATTTTCTGCTAGTAGCAGCTCTGATAAAGGAATAAATTATTTCGAAACTGGTCATCTGTAGATAGTTGTGCTTTATTTTATGTCCGATACCCGTACAACCTTTCCACTTTTATTAGTTTAGTGAAGGAAAGTAAAATATAAAAATAAAAATATACAATTTGTTATTATTATTATTTATTTATTTTTTTTAACGAAAAAGTAGTACTTTTTCCAGCCACGGTATTCTGGAGGTATCGCATCAGTTTTACATAATATATACCAAATTTGTTTTTTTTTTTTTTCGGAAATAGGCAAGAGTCATTTATATAAATTTGTTAATAATGTAAGTATTTTATTTGTTTACCTGTTAAATTTTTAAAGGTCCAATTTTTTCCTATTATAGATGTGGTAATTTGCATTGATTTGGTCAAAAAATACCAAAATCGTAAAATTTGGACCAACTTTTTGCTATAAGCCCACGATATTATCATTTTTAATGTTTGTAAATCGGTCGGAACAACTAAGAGAACATCTAGCGACAATATGAATAAATCTATTCCTAACTCTAGCAGAAATGTCGATTCGGGGTTTAACAAGCACTAACTAATGCAAGAACAACACTGCCAATGTAATTACATACCATCCTAGTGTGTCGGCAAGTACTTAATATCCTCTGGCCAACATTAACCCCAATATTTCGAAATTTGCATTTCCTAATTCCGTGTTATTTTGATTCCAGTATTTATGTTTTGTGTACTTTATTTTGTGTGCTGCTAATGTCAGTTGCGTGGTCGTGATATTTCTCTGTGAGACAAGCCAGCACAACAGAGGTAAATATATTTTGTTTCTTTGTTCTTGCTAGCGTGCTTTGGTAATGACATATATTTTTTAACCTAGTTTTCAATGTAAACCAATCCTGATTACATCAATCTCTATTGTTTTAACACTACATAAAGCCAGAACTTATTACTTTAAATGTAAGCATCGTTAACATATGAACGTTAGAAAATGCAGATATTCAGTGGGATTCTAAAAGCTGGCGTTAAGTTACGTGGCTGGTATATAAAATGCTTTTGGTCAGCACGAGTAATTTCCCGATTTCTGCCCCTAAAAAGCAATTTTATATTATAAGCACCCCACAAAGAAAAAGTCCTAGAATCGCAACTGATTTAATTGAAAATTATTTTAGAAAATAAAGACTGCAATATTTACTATTAATTAGTTCATAATAGGTAACAAAAATGTCTATCACCTTGTTAACTATCTCGAATTAATTGTTGCGCTATAGCTCAGGGCAATGAATTTCTCTACGGGTAATTCTACTTTGTCAGTGAATTTCAGTTAAAAGAAAAGTGAATAAAAAAACATACGAACTAAATATGAAAAGTAATATGGACCAATATATTTTTGTAGACAAACAATTTCACAGAGAAAGAAATATTATCTATATTGTTGGAAAATAAAACTTCTATACGTCTCTTTAGATTCATATCTTTATAAATCCGGTCAATTGTATCGCGCCCAATCAAAATTAATTATTAAGGAACATATGCATACGGCAATGAGTATATTGATTTATTGTAATGGAGAGTACATTAAAGTTCTAGATAAAAAGGCTCCTGATAGTCGTTTGAATTTTTAACACTTCCACCTTTCATTGTATGTTTTTTAGCTAGTCATCTTTGCCAACATATAATTTAATAAAGAGGTGAATCACAATCTAACATATCGTTCAGTTTTTTTTGCTGTACAACCATATATTGAATTACGGCTATTCGGAGTTTTACAAAAACTTTAAATTTCCACCAGTTCATGACCCAGCTGTCCAGGGCTGGACTGGTCTGGCGGGATACCGAGGTTTACCCAGCGGCTTGTGATCTAACAAATTAAAATAAATAAATTATATAAACAATATTATATTGAGCTTTCTTTGAGATATGTACTACGTAAGTTTAACTATAAAAATAAATTGCGAATACTTTTTTTTTTCTATCACTGCCCGACCTCAACCTGATTTCCGAGTACTATGTTCCCAGTCCAAACCTGCTAGTGGCAACTCGGTTTGAAACTATTAACGTCACTGTCGTTAATTTAGTAACAAACACGATTCACTTTACAAATGCGTTATGTGTTTAATATACGTTAGTTATGTACTGGTGTCCCATTTAATCCGAATGTATGAGTATTTGGAAAACTTTTTTTGATATTACCACAAAATATATTTGTGTACTACGATATTACCCCCTAGACCTAAAAGAAAAACGAATTAATTATTTTTAAAACTGTAGCATACTTATCTTATAAAAAAAATCCTTTCACAGAATACGGAAAACAAAGCATTCAAATTAAAAATAGTTAACAGAATCCATTTGTATGGAGAATACAGTCATACAAACTGAAAAGTAATTAACTTTAAAAATGAAACAAAAAATTAACAAAATAATCAAATTAAAAATAAACTGCATGAAATAAGAAAATAGAATCAAGAATGATTCATAAATCTCATTAAGGAAGTAAAGAATTGCATTGAAAACATTTTCGCTTTAGGTTTAGGAGAAATTATGTTTAATTTTTGATGCAACAATTAGATTTTCAATTTAATTAAAAAACTAAAAAATACTTGTTAGAAAAAAAAAAAAAAACGCTTATATATTTTTGTATTTTTCTTTTCTTTTTGAAATTAAGGAAGAAAGAATTTAATACGATATTCATCCATCAGAAAGTCGCTGGTCGTCTCCACTTCACATGGAACCGAAAACAAGTGACCTGACGCTCAACTGGAGACAGCAGAGCTCTAAATACGAGAACTAGACCTAATCGTTGCTTACTACCACATGTAGAGAATGTTGCACAGGCGTTAGAAGGTAAGAACATTTTTCAACAGTCGACTTGGTAAAGGTTTAACCAATTTCCAGTTGCACCGGAAGATATATCCAGCCGTTACCACATCTTTTGGCTTATTTGAATTTCCCTACATGCCATTTGGTTTATGCAACGCTGCGTAAACTTTTCAGCGTATTATAAACGTGGTGCTGCCAGGTTTGGATTTCTGTTATGCCTATACTAATTACATCCTTGAGGCATCTTTATCAGAAGAGCACGTTCAACATTTGGATATATTATTCACCAGACTCAAAAAGAAGGGCATAATAATCTACTTAGCTAAGTGTATCTTTGGCACTAGCGAAGTGAATTTTCTAGACTACCTGCTGCCTAACAATGGTACCGACCAGTGCGGGATAAAAAAATAATCAATAATTTTCTAGAGACGGCAACTGCCAAAGACCTCCGTCAAGTTCTAGGCATGCTAAATTATTATCGAAGTATCATACCGAAATCAGCACATATCCAAGCGTCTTTAAACGATCGCGAAATTATGGTAGACATCACAAACACAGGAAGCATTCAAGAGAATGGAAGAGGTGTTTAGCGGAATCTTCACTCTTCGCGCATCTACAAACAAACGCATCGTTTAGATATCATCAGTGACGCTTCAGATTTTTTCACGCAAGCTGCATCACCACCAAAGATTAAAACGAATGGCAACCACTCCCTTTCCTTTCCAGGATCTTGTCGACTGCAGAACGCAAGTATGGAGCCTATAATCATGAACTTCTGGCAGTGAAGCGAATCCGACCTTTCGTGGAAGGCCGGACCTTCTAGATAATGACCTATCATAAGCCACTTACTTAAGCTTTCCAGTAGAAATTGAAGTAGTGTTCCTGTATTTGGATTTTATTGGCCAATGTGCAACCGATATAATGTATATTCCTGACACAGATAATGTTGTGGTAGACGCACTACAAGAGGAAAAGAAAGTACTCCTGATATCGACTACGATCCCAGAAACAATTTTTACTTTATACTATGATATATCTACAAGCGCTGCACGTCATTTGTCATAAAACCTTTTCGAGCAGCAGTATTCAAGAGCGTACATCAACTGGCAAAGTTATCCACCCAACGCTTTATATGGCTAGGCATCAAAACAGATTGCCGAAAGTTGGCACAAGCCTGACTGTAGTGCCAAAAATCAAAGATAACGAAATACATTTTCTCCAGTGGAAATTTACATGCTTCCATCCAGTCGGATTGAGCACATCCATCTAAACATCGTAGGGCCTCAGCCAGTATCGCACGGATAAAAGTATTGTCTAACATGCATTGACCGATACACAAAATATCCGGAAGTAGTTCCCATCAAGAATATAGTATAGTATATCGAAACCGTCGCGCACATCTTCTTCAGTAGTTTTTTTTTAGATTACTATATTTGAAACTCCCTTGAGAATTATCACTAATTAAAGCGGGCAGTTTGAATTCGAACTATTTAGAAGGCCACAAAGTATCTGGGAAATGATGAGAATATAGATAAAAATAAATCCAGCTGCAAATGGCATGGTAGAATGGCTACACAGCGACAGCTGAGAGCTTCTATTATGAGCCACGATACTGACCATTGGCCATTAATCCTCCTAGGCGTAAGAAATGTTTGTCGAGAACTCGATGCAACTGGAAATGGTGTATGGAGATTCACTACGTCTCCCTGGTGAATTTTTTACACGAAATTTAACAGCTGTCTTTTTAGCAACAATTTTTGAAACAATAACCAAGTATTTTATTATTTCCTATTCCTAACAGCAAATCCTTTCGAACTGGTTTAAGGGCGTCGGGGTGGAACTTGAATTTTGTAATTAGAATATTAAATATAAAGTAAAAATACATTTTTCTCCTCCAGGAGAGGAGCACGTGCACCGCTTGCCCCCAGTGGACACCTATGAACCAGCTGATTTCGATAGACAGCTTCTAGAAAATTGCTACAACCCACTAATGGCACCAGGCATGAAAATAAACGCATTTTCATTCCAAAGTACTAATATAAACTTTCCACGTATTATCAAAAATCATGAGGGAATAAAATATGCCGTGCAAAAAAATTTCTAATTAATTCTAAAACCTTCAAAGTAAATATAATGAAAACAAATAATATATTTTTTAAAGATTTTATATGTATTTTAGCATATATTTTACAGTACCTTAATGAAATTGATATCCATAATTTAATCTTTGAAGCAAATCTCTAGAATGACCCACCTGAAAAAAGAAATGTAAATTAATACAAATAATTTATAATGATTTAGTACAAATTGTTATAAAAAATAAAGATTATAAGATGTGGAAAGTGTTTGGGTCACGCCTCAGTATACTGAATTAAAATTTTAAAACTTTTTCTTTGCAAACTAAGATTAAAATTTAAAATTTAAAAATCTTATAAAGAAATATAAACTAAGAAACTTTCATAATTTTAGGTGTTATTTCTTTAAAACAAGAAACACTTTCATATTTATTTCCAGTTTGTAGTAAGTTAATCAGTTATTATGTGCCATTCTAAATAATAGAAATACGAAATACTCAAGATATTAAATAAGTATTACATAACGTTTGACACGAATTTTTTACTGTTACTTATTGCAACGTTTTTGACAATATATTTAACTATAACTACTCTATTATATATTTAGACAAACCTTGAGTACGAGTTCAACAAGCTGGCTTAACATAAATTTACTATAATTCGGGAATCCTTTAAATGTATTTTTTACTGAAATTATAAGGCAGACTGAAAAATTATTAGGTGTGTGAATTAATTCCGTTCATCTGGCGGTCAATTGCTGTACTATGTAATTTTCTAACCTCTAATGTCTTCAACCGGTTTTATGTTTTAGTGTTGACATAGGGCAATAATATTCAGTTGATAAACGTTCGGGTTTGTAACAATAACATCGTGTTTATCTGATTCGGAAATATCGAAATTAGAGCCAAAAAAGCATAATTTCCGGGAAGTTCTCATTTTCTGTTTTCATTTGAAGAAATCAGCCGCTGAAGCTCATCGAATGCTCATAGAAGCTTATGGTGAAAGTGCACCCACCGATAAATCATGCAGAACATGGTTTCGACGTTTTAAAAGTGATGATTTCAGCGTCGATGACAAACCTCATCCAGGTCAGCCGAAGAAGTTCGAGGACGAGGGCACTAATCGATGAAGATCCGTGTCAATCGCAACACGAGCTCGCGAAATTGTTGAATGTTGATCAATCAACAATTTCTGTGCGTTTGGCAGCCAAGGGAAAGATTAATAAAAAAGGAAGGTGGGTGCCGTACGAACTGAAAGAAAGAGACATCGACAGGCGCAAAACCATGTCTGAAATCTTGCTTGCCAGGCAAAAAAGAAAAGGTTTTTTGCATCGTATTGTGACTGGAGACGAAAAGTGGATATATTTTGATAATCTCAAATGAAGGAAATCCATTTACGACCCAGGAAAACCATCGAGACCAAAGCGGAATATTCACGGCAAGAAAATAATGCTCGTTATATCATGAGACCAGAAGGGTGTAGTGTATCATGAGCTATTAAAGCAGAGCCAAACTATCACCGCCGGGCTTTACCAACAACAATTGTTCCGTTGAAGCAACGCATTGAATACGCGGCCGGAATGTGCAAAGAGATACGACAAAGTGATCCTCCAGCATGATAATGCTAGACTACATGTTGGAAAGATTGTGGAGGCCACCTTGGAAGCACTTGGCTGGGACGTTTTACCTCACTCGCCGTATTTATCAGACATTGCTCCATCAGATTATAACTTGTTCAGATCGATGGCACACGGGCTTTCGGGTCAGCACTCGAACAATTATGAAGAAATAGAGAAATGGCTCAATGAATGGATCGCTTCGAAGGACGAGTCGTTTACCTCAAAAATATTTGTGAACTTACTACGATATGTATCATAAATATTTTAGAAACAATGATAACATTATTTCTAAAATTTACAACTAACATAAATTGATAATAAATATAAATTGGAAAATCTGTCTGATTGATATTTAATTGAAGAAGAAAGGCAGACTATTAAGTGCAATGTTTCGGAAGAACAAGTTACACCAAAAGTCAATCAGTGAAATGGTTTACAGAAAATTCAAACAGACAGCGT
Organism: Liopterus haemorrhoidalis; assembly: GCA_963971575.1. NCBI lineage: Eukaryota > Metazoa > Arthropoda > Insecta > Coleoptera > Dytiscidae > Liopterus > Liopterus haemorrhoidalis. The sequence continues at coordinate 45,136,893 of OZ020611.1, read as the reverse complement.
ATTAAGAATAGAACTTACGAAAATAAACCGATTTCTAATTCACTGCCATACACCACATAGTGAATTTTATTGTCTTCAAAATTAAAGAAATCGTGCCAAGTGCTCTTTAAAATGTAAGTAAAAGTAAAAATTTCGTTTTTACATTTTATTATCGATTATTTAAGTCGTTAAAATAATATAAAACAATAAAAATAACAATCTGTTTAATTCTACTGAAAAATAAGAAACGTTTCCCTAAAAAATATAGGATATTTAATGAAAAAATACTCGAAATATTCTTCTTCTTAAGACTCTTACAGCCATCTCTGAATATATTCATCAATTCTTTCTATGAAACTCTATTTCCAGCTGTACGGATCCAAGTTAGCCCAGCAGTTCTTTTCAAATCATCATACCAACTCATTGGTAGCGTTCCTTTTCCTCTTTTGTGCTAATAGGGATGCCAGTTTAGAATTTTTAGACTCGTCGAACGATTTGGTTCGCTTCTCGCTACGTGTCCAGCGTAAGGCCATTTTACTGAATCAGCTCGATATCAACATCAGCCACTTTGGTAATTACTCTCACCATTTCATTTCTGTATTTGGCCCGTTTTGTTATACTAATCATTGTTTTCGTAAATTGCCTTTGTGCGACTATCAACATCTCTACCTTGGCTTTGGAATATTTATTAATAATCATTATTAAAAATTCAAATGGTCCCCTTCGAAATAGTTACTTACAATGGCGGCTTTTGCTTTGGTTGCTTTTGGAGGTTGTGCAAACCAACCCACAAAAGAGTCACCGAAAGAAATATATAATTTATGGTAATAATAATCAACGCAATATATTTGTTATAATATATAATTTACAAAAAAACAACGAATGCTTTCTCTTAATTTCCCACCGTAATATACGTTAGCAGGCTGGTTCGCATTCAGAATGCACCAACACTCTGCTTACAGTGAACGACTGAACATTGGCAACTCCCCCCCAGCACAATTTAATTCTGTTTCCATAAGACACAATCAACTACAACTTAGTGCGCCAGAAACCGTGATACGTGTTTATATGCGTTAACAGCGTTTTTATTTTCGTAAAAATTAATTACGTACAGGGTTTAATAACGGAGCTATTTTTTAGTCGATCATATACCGATAATGAGAAAATAAAAAGACTTGGAAGACCTAATCCGAATTTTAACATAAAGTAATCCGTCTCCAGTATAAAACGAACCTTTGATAGAATATTTAATCCGGACATTTAAGGTAAACGTACGTGTAAGGAGCACCCCTTACGATTTTTTCGATTTTTTCCATTTTCAAGGCTTTAGCTTAACCAGAGAGAAATTTTTTCTCTCTGATTTATTTCAACATGTGCATACTAGTGTATTTTAACTCGTAGATCTCAAAAATAATCTCCATTACAAGCCAGGGCTTACAGTTTTTGAATGAAAAAAAAAGAAGAGGATATCGAAAGGTAATGACCATATTTCAAAAAACACATGAGAGAGCGCTTTACATATATTTTTTAAACTTCCCACCCTAAAATTGGTCTGCATAGGAATACAAAAAAAAAAAAAAACAAAAAAAATGGAGGAAAATATAATATTTTTGCAAGATGATTGATTCTGTTATACACCTCGATGTACACATGTAAAAATTGGGACATTTTTAAAACTGGGACGCGGGACAAACTATTAAAAATTGATACTGTGCCAAAATCGGGATGTTTGGTCGCCTTACGCACGGTAAATTATACAGTTGAAATTAGTTATTCCGATTTTATTTTTAAAAAAATAATAATAATAATAAGTAAATAAATAAAACACTATTACTTTATTTATTATGATAGCAGCAAATAAAGTTATCTAGCTCGGCCATGACATTAAGTGCACCCTTAATGACTTATTTAGCAGTACGAGTTTGTGTATAGATTTAATTTCCGGTGGCACATTAAACCTTTTAGCGTATCAAAGGATTATATTAAATTAACCTATTTCCTGGATACTTTATTACATATTAAAAAGTCTAGTGCAATATTCAATTAAAATTTCACTCACACAGAAAAATTACACAATAATGTACTTCATGAAATTAAAACTGTACATCAAATATAAAAAAAAAAAGAAAAAAAACATGACGGGAATTATAATTCATATGCAATATTTCAATTATAATCTACATTTTAAATTTTTCAAATTATCGTTAGTAAAAAATTTATATAACAATTTAAAGATATACTTCATAGTTACAGCATTAATATTTTTTCTAACGTCCTTTTACCTTTGTATTAATTGTTTTACATACTTTAGTCTCAATTCGCTAACAACTGTTTTATACACACACCGGCAAATTTAAAGGAACAGACATAAAAATCAAATTACTTTCCCTGTAGTGTACATATTCTTGAAATCTCTCAGGTAATCTTCTAGTACGATGTTTTTTGGAATAATGATCAATCGGGTTGAGGTCAGGGAAGCACGCTAGCGAACCCATTGTTGTTCTACTTGATTTAAAAAGTCTGTTACACAGTGGGCGAAATTTGGGCGCGCATTATCCTGCATTAGGGTGAAATTTTCTCCGATATATGGGGCAAAAGGTATAACATGATCTGGAAGAATATCTCTGATGTACCTATCTGCAGTTAACGCTCCGCCATCAATCAGCACTAACTCTGTGCGAGCTCCCAAACATATTCCATCCCACACCATAATTGATCCTACACCAAAAGATACAGTAAAATACATAGCAAAATTAAATGGTGCATTTTGTTCTCCTTGGCGTCGATACAATATTTCCCTACGGTTTAGTAGAGCATTCAAAGCTATCTAGATATAGGCTACAAAACCATAAAATGAAAAAAAAAAAACTATTTTCAATCTGTTCCTTTAAATTTACCGGTGTGCGTATATTCAACCTTTTAGTTTTACATGTTTTGTCTCATAGTACCTATACCGGACACAGATCTCCATTTCAGCCAACCCGTATTAATTCTGTGTTCAATCTTCAATGCCCTTTTATGCGTTAGTACGGAACCAAGATATTTTACTTGATACAATAGTACATAATGAACAGAGATTCAACTAAATGTAAGAAGAAAAATATATAAAAGAGTGTAGTCATCTACTGTACAATAACAAAATTAGATATACCACAAATACAATAATTAACACAGTAAAAAAAAACAAACAAATAATACTGTAACTCTACCACCAATAATACGCGTGCCCTTTGTTTAATGAACTTGCTTAACAACCCATGTAAATTTAACTTCACAGGTATTTATTGCATTTATATTATAGTAAAAAAGGATTCTGTTGTTTGTAACTTATTTTAAGTAAACCATGCCAAATCGGATAGAAACGAAATACAATAAATTTCACCACTGCTCGACGGGTGTGCAGTAGCAAAATAAAAATTACATTTGTAAAAAAAAAAAAATTTTTTTTGTAAAAACATATCAAGAGGAAATTTTGATTTCAAGAGTTTGCGCCTTTGAAATTGTATGCATGTCATGTTGATAATAAAAAATAATAAAAAATATTACTTTCTTAATATGTCACTCCATTTGACAAATGTCATTATGAAAAATGATATCTTAATTATATCATAATCAACAAATCTGAAGTCTGTTTCACAGCATAAGTAATATTTTTAAATAACATTTAAAGTCAGTAACACACTATAAAAGTAACCAAAATAATTAGATCTGGTCACTTATATCACTAACATGGCAACATACGCTATGCAAATAAACAACAATAGTATTTTCGAAGAAATGGATAGCGTTTTTATGTGGAAAACTGTTGACATGCAACAATGGTTACTATGAAGAAAAGTAATATATTGTTGAGCGATTCTGAATAAAAAAATCAGCTGTGGCCACCACAGGACCGACCGCCATCATAAAGTATTTATATAAATTACATTCTAGCTGCAGAGTAGAAATAACTTGACCTAATATTTTCTAACAGAGATATTATTTATCATGACCATGGAAACGTTACATCTAAATATGAAAAAATTGAGACTTCGAAAAATTTTACAGAAATTATTCGAAATATTTCGTTTTATCAAAAAACGTTTCAAATAAAAGTTATTAGTTATTGCTTTTATAGCAACTTTTGTTTAATAAATTTTTTCGAGATATTTTTCTGTTGTGAAATATTCGCAAAAATCTTAAAATCGACACGAGTAAACTCCCATTTTTAGTCAAACGATTTTTACCAAACGTTGATCAACTCGTGCCATTGATGGCATAAGCTTAATTATGAAGTTTCATAAAAATTCTTTCAGCCGAATTTGCTCTGCACGTGTACATAGACAGACGGACAGACAGACGGACAGACATACCGACAGACATCATGCTAAAAATAGTCAAAACGTTATGTAGGGACCTCAATTCGTGGAGATCCATCGAAATCTCGAAACGTCAAAATTGGTATGATCACAATACCTCCCTTATATATGTTGGCGGTCGGTAAAAATATAGCACATTTCCCTATTCCAGTTACCAAAATAGTACTGAAACCATCTCTGTGTCTCATAATAAAAACCTAATGAAGCTTCACCACATTTTTTTTGCGATGAATATTTTTCTCATTAAACTGCTCATCTTACGGTCAAATACGATAATTATAGAGTAGTAATTACTCGAGTTGTAGGTCATTTTAGCGCGAACGTCGTTTAAAAACATCCGGCATTCTGAAAACAAAGCTTGTGTATCTATAGTCAGCGTTGAACGCTAATCATGACATCACAATTAAAACAATCTTTATTTAACACCCACTGGTTCCGTGTCGTATCTTTGTACAGTGATTCAGATATGACACAATGCCGCATACATGTGTAATATATTGTTCGAAATATGTATGTTTGTTAGGTTATAAGTGGGTCATAGTATGCTGTGCTGACATTTTGTTTACTCAACGTTTATACATGTGAATTTCATGCATAATGTCCAAAATTGGGAATGTTGAATTGCATTTCCAAGGTTAGTGTATCCAAATATATACGAGTATATCAAAGTTTATACAGAAAAGACGAAATTCTGCAAACCAATTGTAAACAGTCTTTTCTGATGGTGCTTCATTACCAAAAGTTGAACGAAGCGAATCTATGCATTGTTGTTGAGTTAGGCCTTTACTAAAATCGTAAAAAAACATCCAGCGAAAACCTTCACGATTAATATCCATTTTTTCACAAAATTGTTTTTTTTAACGCTCACTGTCAACAAACTACTCGGCCAATTTTTAAGTTAGCACTGATTTCACAATAATAAATGTCAAATTTTACGAATATGGTAATGAAACATTTCAATATTGACATCTTGCGGTCGTTTGTAAAAACATAAAAAGTAACCCTCGTATGCATTACAATGATGGAGTACGGTGGAGTTTTGAATAAGAAAAAATTTATAATGTTTACAAAATTTAAGTACAATACATGTTACAATCAAAAATATAAATCGTAAACTAATTAGACAGAATTAGAAATAAGAATTACACAAAACAAATGGAGATCATAATAGGAGAACAACTAAGATGGCTGGGACCTGTACACAGATTGAGCGAAGACAAAATAGTAAAAGAGTTTTTAAAGAAATATTGAAAAAAGTAAGAGCAGGAAAACCGAGAAAAAATTGGCAACAAGAAACAATGAAGAAAGTTGTAAAGTGGAAGGAGGTAAAAAAATACACACACAAGGACAAAACTAATGAAAAAGAAAAATATATGGACAACGACGCCAGGCTTAAAGCAGTAAGTAAACATATTACAACCAGGTACCCGCAAAGTACTATTTTTCGGCCTCCACACTTATTCAAGCGTTCCTGCACTATTCGTATCAGTACCGGTCCTCTCTCGTGAGATATTTTAACCGCGCTGTCGTGACTGCTTCGCTATCTGGAATTTACTGTAAGCGTTTTCCCTTCATTGTCATCTTCAGCTTAGAGACGATCCTAAAAAAGTCGCAGGGTGCAAGATCTGGTTATTATAGTGGATGTGGACACACTATAATTTTTTATCCATCAAAAACTACCGCATTAGAAGAGAGGTGTGGAAAGACGCGAAATCATGATGGAGAACGAAATCATACGTCCATTATTCCGGTCTTTTTATACAGACATCATTCCGTAATCGTTCTAATACACTATTATATTTCCCTAACTTTTTCAAGAATTCCTTCGGTTTTTGATCTTGAAGTACGTCCAGATATTTCACGATTATCAACTGATTCACAACCACTGCGAAACTGCTGAGACCAACTTTTCAAGACGCGTCCCCTTCCTCAATTATAAAATTATTATGTTGATATTATTTTGTTGAATATATAGTGGACTAAGAGCTCGAAATGTACCATGACAAACCGAAGCGGTGTTTCGGTTCGTGAAATTATAGATAATATTGTTCCAGTTGATGAAATTCTTGGAAATATTGTTTTCTTTTTTATTCGTACAAAAATTTTGAAGTAACGTTCCACTTTCGAAACCTGAGTGGTCTATAAATCGCATAGGGGTAGACAAATTATTGACTGAATACGCTAAAGGTTATCTTTTGGCGTTACTATTGATGTACCGTCTGTATAATAAAGCCTGGTTTATAATAAGCCCATAGCATAACTGCATATGCATTAAACAATAGATTTGACCCTTCAAAACATCTGTTTGTAATAAACAGAACAAAGAGAGTAGTGTAATTTTTATGCTTATGTTCCATAACATATCTATTATAAACCAGGCTTAAGACATACATGCTTATAACTCAGGATCAGGCATGTGCACAAATAATATAATAAACAGGTTCAAACATGATAAAAACATCCAGAGCTAATCCGCCCGATAGTAAAAATGGTTTAGTGAGTGTTTTTTATTTCAGTAGTGCGGTTGTGTAATAACATTTTGAAGCGGTATTTTTATGAAACCACCCAAAAGAGCCAAAACTGTCCTTTTCAAGTGCAGCAAAATATTTGGACAAGTCAGTAGACTTTGTGAAGTATTGGGTGAAACGTTATAAAATTAATAAAAATGTTGACGATTTATCTAATCGTGGATTAAATAAAGTGACCATTAAAAAAAGATAGTGATTTTTAACGTTTTTAAAATAATCCTATGTCATCTTTACGTAAATCAGGCAATTTAGTTAAAAAATAACATTAAGTTAAATTTAATGACCCTGAGAAGTCGTTTAATTGAAAATGGTATTAAAAAACGTTCAAAATTTGGATCAGCTAACTCGTCAAATACGGCAGATATGGAGATCACTGCCAAAGTATGCCAAAGAGCTGGTAGAGAGTGTACCGAAAGGATGCCAAGCAATAATTGATAATAATAGAGATTGGACTCAGAGCCGCAGTAAGGGGGGGGGGAGGCGGAGGGGGGCCCTGGGCGCATTAAGGAAAAGGGCGCTGACAAACTTGACTAAGAGGCGTTGTTGCGAAGGCGAGGCGGACCCTTTTTTGCTCATCACTTAGATTTTGGGAGGTGAGGACCTTATTACGGCTCTGATTGGACTAATTATTAGGTAGTAGCGTAATAATATTTACAGTAAAATTTTAATTATTTTTAGTTTTTCCTTTTCTCTCTTATAGTTCGCCAAAAATCAACAAGGACGTCTTATTATACAGACTGTACTTTGTACGGAAAGATTTTAATCCTCAATAATCGTTGCAGTTAGGACATCGCTATGCAAACAGGGCGCCCGTGTTCTGCTATATTTGAGACTATTCCGATTCGAGATCTCTGTTGTTCATGTAATAAAAGGTTCCATAATTGTTTTATAAGTTATTTCTTTCACGTGCTTTGTAATATATTTACACCACAATACAGTATTTAAATTTTTTTAATTACGTTGTGTTAATTATTTAATGAAATTATATGCCGCATTGAACAAGTGGGAAATACTTTTGGCAAAAACGAAGAGTCTGGTAATGCTCAAACTACAAACGCAATTGGTTATATATTTACTACTTTATCATACGCTGTTGAAACATGAAACTTGATACAAGACGTATGCCGTAAACGTTCTGCTTTCGAGATGTGAATATACAGACGCATCCTAAAAATATAATAAATCCTTTATGACCATGATATTTATATTTACTTGAGACATGATATTTGTTACTAAATACCTCGCAAGTTGCAAGATAATTCCTAAATGTAATTTAGAACAGACATTTACTGCCAACCATGTCGCACGAGATGAAAACAAGGTACACACTTCACGAATTATATCAAAGTTAAAACAAAATTTCGATACTTCCAAAATTGGGTCACTGCATTTTCCTGTATTTTCTTCATTAATATTCAACACCATTACTTATTCATATTTTCAGGGTAACTAACAAACAACTCAATATTTCAGTGAAAGTACGAACGAATCAAATAGCAGGGGAGAAAATTCGTATAGTAAATCCGTTTAAGGTTCCAATACACTTCAAAGATAAAAAATGTCTACAAATATCTCGAAAACTAATACAAACGTTATATAGGTATATTAATTTGATATGTTATTATCTCTAGATTATCCACGCAACCTTGGGTCTCATTCATATCGACAGCAAATGGAGAAGTGCCAAGAATGTAAATATCTCACCACTATAAAAACATAGGAGCAAAGCAAAGATGACAGGAACGCCGCAACCCGGGGCAACAAGTTGACTGCACCCAGACGACATATTTTAGGGGCACCAGACTTTTACTTTTAGAATTAAACGGGAGGTATTGTGATCATACCGATTTTGACATTTCGAGATTTCGATGGATCTCCACGAATTGAGGTCCCTACATAACTTTTTGACTATTTTTAGCATGATGTCTGTCTGTCTGTCTGTCCGTCTGTCTGTGTACACGTGCAGAGCAAATTCGGCTAAAAGGTTTTTTATGAAACTGCATATTTAAGCTTTTGACATCAATGACACGAGTTGATCAACTTTTGGTAAAAATCGGTTGACTAGAAATGGGAGTTTACTCGTGTCGATTTTAAGATTTTTGCGAATATTTAGCAACAGAAAAATATTTCGAAAAAATTTATTGAACAAAAGTTGCTATAAATGCAATAACTAATAACTTTTATTTGAGACGTTTTTTGATAAAACGAAAAATTTCGAAAAATTTTTGTAATATTTTTCGAAATTTTTTTATACTTATGTCACGTTTCCATGGTCATGATAAGTAATATCTCTGTTAGAAAATATTAGGCCAAGTTATATCTACTCTGCTGCTAGAATGTATTTTACACAAGTACCTTATGATGGCGGTCGGTCCTGTGGTGGCCACAGCTGATTTTTTTCCTGTGGATTCCAACCCTATGTGCGAATGTTGTCTGGTTCTTGTCTAGTGGTATGACCAACCCATTCTTATTTGGGCCTTTTAATTAAATTATCTACTTTTATTAAAGGGTCCCATTTTTCGACACGTCAAAATAATGCTTATTAACGACACATTAGAAGTTAAGAACGAAATAATCAAAAAAGCACGATAAATTCAGGTAAGGACAAAATATTTAAATAACGACAAAATGCGCAAGTGAACGCCTGGTGTGTTACCTATGAACCCATGTAGAGACCGTAGCATAACTATCATATTGGAAAATAAGATTATATTGGCTGACATTTAAATAATCCTGAAATATATTTTAGCATTTGGGTGATTGAAACGCTAAATAATAAGTTTATTGCACCTGCCCAGCTTTTATGAGACCATTGACCAGATTTTATTTTATTTTTTATATTTTCTTACAGTGTTTATATTTTCTGTAACCTACGTCTAGCTGTGATTATTTATTCCACTGGTAAGATTTTTATCAGTAACGAGTATAATATTTGTAGTTCAAATCTCATCTTCTGACATGCAAAGAAACAAATTTGTCGTTCGATGTATATACCTATTTTAGAGTGCTGTTATATTTCCCCCATTTTTTTAATACTAGTTTAGTTTATAACTTTAAGTAGTCTTCACACTTAACGAATGAACATTATTTAACAACAATCTGAAACGAAAACGAAATGCACAAATGAAGATAAAATAAACAAAAACTGGGTATTCGTCGACGTTCAACCACTTCAGTCACCAGTTACTGACTACACGAGCCCAAACAAACATTTATTTTTGAAGTATGGACAAGCAAAGAATAGCATTCGTTTATGATCCACGATGCGTGTTTACGTTCGTTTGTATTTTGTTGGTGTTTGTTACATCCACATCTACATATAACACACATACTAGTCCATACTAGAACAATTCCGATTGCAGTACTAACAAACGATTAATAGCGTTTTTTATTTTGTTCGTTTTGTTTTCTTCGTTCCTCAGGCGTGTTCCTGGATTATATTTAATTTATATTTTATTATTAACAGAACGTTTGATTGTGTGTATTGGTTGTTTAAATGACGTAACCACCTCTACGTCATGTGAACAACTTAGACCCCGACTTTAGAGTTGGGGAAATACCTCAAGGAAGGAATTCCTCTCTGCCTCTGCAATGTTCACGTTCTGTACATGATCGATTATCAGCCTTCTAACATTGACCCACTTCATGCACACGAAATCGGTCATGTCAGCTGTCTCCCGTCAACCACTACCCGCCACCACTGAAATGTAATGCGTGTTCTATCACACACGAAGGCGTTGACACGATAAAAATGCGTATAAAATTCAGTTTCAATGATTAAATTGCGTTGATAATAAGAGAATAGAGTTATAAAGTAAATACAACCATATTAGCCAGCTAAATACAAATTTATATATTATATAGAATAAATACAAATTTATACATTATATACAATAAGTATATTTTTTGATTTCACAGGTACAAAAAAATAAACAAGAAACTAAAGAAGCTGTTCAAAATGACCACCGTTAAATTTAACAAATCATCATTATTAATTAAATTTTGTTGGAACCACAATTCGCCTATTGTGATCTGCTGGCAGCAACTCATGCAAAGCAAGAATTTTGTATGGGAATAGCTTTAAATCTTTTTTGACAATAGTATGGCAAGGTCCTAATGATAAACTAGTCTCTTGCGACAGTGTACGTAGTGATGTAGTGGGTTGCTCGTTCATACGTTGACGAACATCATCAACTTTATTTTGAGTACGAACTCTTGGCCTTCCAGTTGTATCTCTATGAGTAATGCTCCCAGTATCTTGGAATAAATTAACACATCTTCTAAGTGCGCTGTAAAAATTTCCTTCAAGGAAAGCAATATCTGGAAATTGTAGCCGAAATTCCTCTAAACATGACACCGCACTGTAAGTCCATTCGCTGTTCACTCGAACACCATTTCGAAAATATGATTCAATCATAATTTTTTTGTATTCTATTGTAAAAACCATTATAATTGTAGCTTAATTGAATTTTCAATAGAAACTTATGACAACAACAGTGATGACAGTTAATTAATTGACATTTAAAGCTTGCAGTACACATTATTTTATCTTTCAACAGCCAACCGTTATGTAATTTCTTTTTGAACACATGGTATATGTAACGCATAATTTTTAGAATAAATGAATATCGTGTTTTGAAAAACCTGGATAGGAATTGAGTCATGCTCCATTTTCCTAGCCTTTAAAATCTAGGTTTTTCTTTCATGCTATCACACACAAATGACTTCGATTCGAATGCGAAAACTTTAATTTTCCAGGTCTAGACGTTAATAATAACTCTAGTGTAATAAGGCCTTTACACATAACGAGTCATGTTACCATAGTAACTTAACTGGAGTGAAGTTACAAATATAATAAATAATTTGTTACGAGTTTTACGATTCAGGGTAAAATGGCTGCATTAATTAAACTGGTATTGTATATAAAATTATATACACAAGATTTGTCTGTGACGAAATACAGTAAAACCTGGCTAAAATAACCACAGCAGGACCATCAAAAAGTGTAAATAAAGAAAAAATGTAAATTGAGCGAAAATCTATGTTAAAATGTGTTTCCACTTGTTTTTATAGCTATTCAGAAAAAGCGGAAGATGTTATTTGAGTAGAAAAATAAAAAATGCGACTTTCCTGATGTAACATATTTGAGTAATATTTCTTTAAAATTGGACGTTTAGTTAAAATTAGTTTTTAGGTGATTTAAACTTCACAATTTCGCGTTAAAAATTAGTTTTAAAATAGAGTTTAATACACTCATTTATTTTAGAATATTGTTACGTAAATATAAAAGTAGGTATATATTATAAAAATTTGTTTTAAAATATTCAATTCATGATAGGTAAATTTATTTCAGTTTCCTTCAGTATCAAGTTGTTAACAAAAAATCAAAAAATTGTTTTATAGAGTATCATTTTAGTTACCTTATCAGTAAATTATGGTGTTAGTTCATTAACCTAAACATAAAAACTAAAATTAACCTAAAAAAAAACAATTAATTCCTGGAAGGCCAGTTTAACAGCATTGTCGGAATTAAACTGTTTTCCTATTAAAAAGTTGTCCAAATTGCGGAAGAAGTGGTAGTCAATGGGGGCTAGGTCTGGTGAGTATGGAGGATGATGATAAAGTTCCAACTCCAATGCCTGTAGTTTTGCCACAGTCATTTGTGCAGTGTGTGGACTAGACTGTGGCTGTTTTTCTTTAAGTTTTTGCATCATTTCGTCCCGTTGGTTGCAGTATATTTATGCTGTGATCGATGAGCCAGTTTTTTTTTTTTGTTTGTGTTTTAAGTTATCTGTACGAAATTTGGCGAACCAATTTCATACTGTCTGCTGCGTAGTAATACTACAGCCAAATACACTATTAACGTTTCGCGCTGTCTGCGATGTCGTAGTTCCACGTAAGAACTCATACTTCATAATAGTGCGTATTTACGGCCGTTTCGACAAAATTAATTTTTTAAAAAAGTTTTTGATATTTTTTAGAGCATACAATGATTTCTTTAAACAGGCGAGACGTGTAAATTACCAACAAAAAAAAAAAAGGTAAAATATTAAGCCAATGTCAAATAATAAGCTGTTAAAGTTATTAACTACAAATTTCATCCATGACGACCAATAATTTTTAAATATTCAATTCATGATGGGTAAATTTATTTCAATTTTTTTCAGTATCAACATTTATTAAAAAACTATATTAATAGGTTCTCGGCGCCTAATTGACAAAGAGGGCAGATAAGGTGTTCTTTTCTTCTAGCCTTCCAGCACTATATGAAAGGCACGAGGCCAGACTGAGATTTCGACCGGTTCTTTTATCCCTGTACAAGAATGTATTCGTTTTTATGTTTCGTAGGCAAATCCAAAAAAACCTTATACCGTCTCATCTGTCTGTCTGCAGGGTAGAAAAACGTCTAAACCTAGAATATTTGTCATGCATATATAAATATAGTTCTTTGACTCGCATATAGGAAAAATAATGAGACAAGGAAAAAGCACATTATTTGAAAAATAAATACAAATATGTAGTTTGAGTGAAGTGGGGAATCAAATAAAAAATCTTATTGCGTGGATTAACAATCGACAAAAAATCCTGTTTCCGACATTATCTAAAATCTTTTATTTCCCGCCCTATCGATATCATTGTTATTAAATACGGGCTTAGGTGGCAATATAACACGCGGGCAAGTCAAGATATTCTTGTTTATCCCATGAATGGTGCTATAAAATTCTAAAGAAATTCGTTATCTAGAAGCCCTGCGATAAGTTAAAATAACGTGCAGGTCACGCCAACCAAGATAATCTAGTATATTCAGACAGTTAAGTGATCATATGGTGGTATTATATAATTGGAAATGGTGATAGTGTTTGCTTTAATCTGGTTAGGCTTGGAAATACTATTGTCGAATTAAAATAATACTGAAATTTAAGGTATCGATAAAACCCCTTAATGAATTTATAAACAGCGCCAATTACCAAGTATTACGTATGGATCTCAAACCTGGTGGTTGCCAAAGAAAAGTGCATAGAAATTACTGATTTATGTACGAAACATGGAAAGGTCTAGTCTTAAAACAATTTTATTGAAAAAAGTCGTCTAGAAAGCCAGGATTATTTTTAAATTATGTTTTCAGTATCACTGTCTAGTATCATTTTATTGGTAACTGACATTTCACGTCAGTGTTTTAGGTTATATTTAAAATAAACATTTATTTGTAAAAAAACATTTGTAATACAACCAAAAAATACATATTATGATCACAAGCAACTAAAATAATTGCTCAAAATGATTTCTTTCACTTTCAGTGCGAAGTGCCCTTCGTCGCTTCATTTTGCTAAAGGCATTTATTAAATGACGAGGCGTAATATCGTCACAAACTATTTGTACACGGAAATCCCCGTACGCAATTAAAAAATTTGGTAATGTTCCACAAAATTCTTCAATATATAACTTTTGATAATGAATATTTTGTGAATCTGATCAAATATTTTGTAGGTTAAGTTATATAGCCTAATTCTTTGGTTTAAGCGGAACTAGATTTTGAATTTTAGTAACTTTTACCAATTAAGTGAGGCTTTTGATCATTTGGTATAGCAAAAGAAGTCACTTCAAAGCTTTAAAAGAGAGTTCATGACACTTTAGGAAAATGAAAATTTTAGTTAGTTCCGCTTAAAAGTTTGGAATAGCCTACAAGCTCAAACTGAAACACATGAAATATCCATTAAAAATAATAAACAGCACAGATATTGCCCACAACATTATTAAAAACAAAACTCAAGCCCTTCTAGAAGACTTAATTTTTCAAACATATTGTACATCCACAGAATAAAAAAATCAGTTGTGGCCACCACAGGACCGTTGACAATTTCATAATGTGTATTTATAATTTACGATAACCATGGAAACCTACCTACATACATACAAAAAAATAGAATAATTGTCTCAAATAAAAGTTATTAGTTAATGCTTTTATAGCAACTTTTATTAAATAATTTTTTTCGAAATATTTCTCTTTTGTGATATATTCGCAAAAATCTTAAAACCGACACGAGTATTCTAGAAATAAACGAGTAAACTATTCTATACTAGAAATGGGTTTCTAATTAACCGATTTTTACCAAAAGTTGATCAACTCGTGCCATTGATGTCAATAAAATTAAGAAATAAGAAGTTGAACAGGATTATCAGATGCTATAGTAAGAAAAACATCCCTGAAATGGAACTTGGCTGGACATATGCGTTCAACAAATGATAGATGGACTGAGCACATGACAGGATACAGAGCCGCAGTAAGAGGGGGGGGGGCTAGCGCATTAAGGAAAAGGGCGCTGATGAGCTTGACTAAGGGGCGCCACTTTGCGAAAGTGAGGACTTTTTTTTCCTCTTCACTTGGAATTTGGGAGGTGTGGACCTTTTTTTTTGCTCTTTACTGGGAATTCACTCACATTTATATCCCAAGGGGCGCCAAAACACAGTTTTGCCCCTAGCGCAAGTTTTCCTTACTGCGGCTCTAACAGGATACCTAGAAACGAAAGTGATACCAAAGCAGACAGCTAAAAAGATGGAAAGCCAAACCCCAAGATATAGATCCACCCAAATTCAGTCAAGTGGCAAATCTAATGACAGCAATTATATCAAGCAATTTCAAATGTATAACATTGTAAAATTTTTATACATTCATTAAAGTTTAAATCAAATTTTCAATATAAATATGTATTCTGCGTGCCAATCCAATATTAGTGCCGGTGCAATACAATTATATAAAAAGAATGAATTATTAAGAAAGTTTGAAAAGCAGAGCTATCTGCAGTGCGACGATATAGCGTGATCGAATTTTTCTATTGAATGTTTGTGCCATAACCTATAATTTGCTCCACGACAAGTGTGAAGTTTTAATCTGTTTGTTTATTTTTTTGTTTTGTGTTCGATATATGATAGCCATGGTGTTTGATTACGGTATTAATTATTGATCCATGAAGTATAGCACAAGGACTAGGGTTTAAATACCATATTTTGAAATGAATATACGGATTATTATTTCAAATATGTAGATAAATTGAAATTCAATTCAATAAAAAAAAAAACAGCAAAGCTCTAAGATGATATACACACTGAAATTATATCTATTATAGATGTATATAATGATTTATACAAATGTTTCCTCTATAATGGCATGTTTACAATGGAGAAACATAGTATATGCCTGACCATGTCCCGACACAATGTCGTTGAACAAACACCTAGAAGGACAGGATAGAAGGACAAAGAATAATTAACAAAATTGAAGCGTCTAATAAAAATTACAAGGAAGTACACTGTCTGAAAATAATGAAAAACAGACATGACCAGAAACTAATGGAAACTACAGAGCAGGGAATGAAGAAGAAGCAAACAAATACTAGATGTGTGAAAGGTTGTACGGGTTTGCGGACATAAATGAAACGACTAGATCTAGCTGACCAGTTTCGAAATATTTTATTTCTTCATCAGAGCTGACCTAAAAAAAAAAATGTCAAATTATAAAAAAAATTTGGGGCTCTAAACGGGTCTGCCGTGGAAAGAGGCGTCTAACCAAAGATTTTATGTTCAATAGGATATTGCGGATAAACAGATATGATATTTAATACGCGTCCAGGCCGCATCCGCACGATTGAAATGAATCCTGCTCAACACGTGACACTGTCATCATTCCACTAGCACAACGACCTTCTCTAGGCGTACAATATGACAGGTTTTATTAAAATGCATTGTCTCGTATCATATAATAACCTTATAAAATATTTTAATTGCTTATTGAAAACTAATACGTAAGAAAGCAATAATATTTTATTTAACGATACTGTAATAACCATAACATTCTTTTTCATAAGAAAAATCCAATAGGATCATCTTCCGATTATATAACAGTAAAGTTAATGTAAAAACATTCGCAATACTGATATTTTCCGGTTGATCGCTGTCGATAATGGACCAGTTTTGGAAGTTCTCATACAGCACGTATCTCATAAACTGGTTATTAGGGTCGTATATCATGAGATTTTTGACAAAACTGTTGACAAATTACCGAATACGTGAGGGTTCTGCATCACATTTATCATCCCAAATCAAAATATACATTATAAACAGGAAGATGCGAACAATATCTTTACCATTCTTTAAAAAAATCGTTAAAGCATTTATTTTGCGTTGTCCTTGTAGTGTGAAAGAGCCACGTTTAGAATAAAAATGACTGATTTAATCTTTTTCGTTACTGCATGTGGAATATTATTTCAGTAAACACATCTAGATACTTGTAGACAATTCTAGCCTCCGTTGTGACCACCATTGGCTCTACCTCCTTTTATTCCAAAGACTCTAATGTCTTGCCAACGAAACTTCGACCTTTCTACTTTAGATTTTCAATACTGACAGTAGTATTTATCATAATATTTTACGATGATTAATTTGCTTTTAGCTTTGATGTTATTATTTATAATTTGCTATATTTAGTTTTCTTCCTATTGATTAACTTGTTTAATTACGGCAGTCATCTAAAATTAGACAGTTTTACTCTTTGACAGGCATTTATCTCAAACATAGATAAAGCTAATATTTTATTAACCATTGTGATAGGTTAAGTGACGTTGTAAAATGTCAGAATTATCTCATCCTTGATATTGATCTCTAAAATTTAACACGAAGTAGTGCTACGGTATAATACTTCATTTAAAAATATGACATTCTTTTTTCCGAGTTGTTAATTCATAAACAAAGGATACATTTCATATAGAATATTCATATCATTATCATTAACAAGGGCGTTCTCCACAAGTTGACTGCATCCCAAAGTCTTATGCAACTAATTTTCAATTGTTATTTTTAGGCAAGTTTCAAGTGTGTGAACCAGAAAAATCAGGGGCGTATTTCCCACTAGGCGCATGCTGGGGGCCTACCTCCTTGGGAGCCTGTCAGGGCCCCTCAGGGGGGCCTCTCGGAGAAGTTGCGCCTCGGGTCTCCGAGTGGATAAATACGCCCCTGAGAAAAACTTCTATTACAGTAGAACATCTTGCCATAAACTGTTCAATATACAAGGGTGATTCCAGAAAGACAGAGTATAAAACAAGCCTAATTTACAATTCTCAACAAAAACTTTAGGACTGGGGGGAGCGACGCAAGTAAAGTTTTAAATCAGGGACAACACTATCACTCTGGCCGGTATTTGTCTATGACTCTGGCAGCGTAAAACTAACCGAAGATTAACCAATCATATGCCTTCCTTTTCGCACGCGTTTCAAATCTACTCTCGACTTTTTGGGACAGACTACAACAAACATTCAAAATAATCCCCTAGTGTTTATGCCTGTTTCCTAACGTTGTGGTGGCTGTTGAATGCCGTTAATTCTCCTTTGTAGTTTAACTCTGGGATGCGTCAGGTCATTAGTCACATCTTGTCCTGTGAAGTGAATTTTTCAACTTATGGAAGAGATCATAGTCAAGTGGAATCACATTCGGATTGTTAGGTGGTAAAGGAGGACTTTCCACTTGTAAACGACCATTGCAGCCATCACTAACGGGGCGATATGCGGATTTGCCTGCATGAGCAGCACACCAGACTGCAATAACCGAGGTCGATTCTGACGATATATTTCTTTATTTATATATATATTTTTTTTGTTTTTCGAAATTTGAATTTGGATATTGCACATTCACTGTTTAGCTCCTCACAACTCATATTGGCAATCAGGGATGGAAATTCGGAGTCAGGACGTGAGTTGGAAGTTGAGGAGTCGAAGCTTTTGGAGAATTCGGGATTCAGGTCAAGACTCAGAAAAACTATCGACTCCCGACTCTTTGATTCATTTTTTATCAAGGATGTTAACAAACCGAAAACGAAAACAAAATAACGCTATTACCAGATTCTTTTAAAGAACGATAACGGGAACAACATTTTGTTTTATTTTTCAAGAGCGAAAATGAATTTGGAAATATTCAATGCCGGTTTTAACCGGTTTTCATAGGTCTCCAGTTTATAATTTGATTAATACTACTCGTATTAACAGAATAATACGAAGAGGCAGTAATTTTTGTTTTGTTTTTATTCATATCCATTTTTATCTTTTTCTATTTGCTTCGTTTATTATTTTAAAACTCAACTAAACAAGATTTTTATTTTCTAAAGTTGTAACGAGCTCTATGATTATTTCATGTTTCATATTGGCAGCAGAAATCTAAAATTAAAAAAAAAGTGACTTATGAAAAATATAATTTATAAAATACAGTGAGTGACCGGTTAACGAACAGTTCGGACTGCGAACAAACCGGACAACAAACACTTTCACGAAAGATTTTTGTGTTCGGACAACGAACACATATTCGGAAAACGAACTAAAACGAATTCTTACGAACTCAGCGAAATGTGTCTCCTTCTGAAAAAGAGGACGACGAAAGAGAACCAATGCCGTCATCTGCCATTAAAGTCTTTTGAAGAAGTCGGAGGATGTCAGAGCAACGGTCTTAGAATGGCACCCAAACCAAGCTGATGTCAATAGGGTTGGGGATCTCTACAACTTCCGGAAAATCCTGAAGAAGAGAGAAAAGCAATGGAAATTGGACATGTTCTTTAACGCCCCATAAACAAAACAAAAAATGACTGATTAATATGCAAGACTGTAAAATTATTATTGTAATAAATAAACTTACTAAGAAATTATACATACAATTTTTTTTTAATTTAATTTTTAGGGCCTATAAAACGAATTAATCGAATTCCCATAAAAATCTATGGTAAGTTGATGATCGGTTAACGTACAATTCGGATAGAGAACATAGTCTTGGAACAGATTATGTTCGTTAACCGATCACCCACTGTATAAAAAAAAAAAACTAATATATTCAAATATTTGCATTAAGATTGACATAAAAACTCAAGATGTAATGAAAATGACATTTTATAATGACATCACACAACCTAAACTAAAACCTAAAATACCTACCTAAAAAATAACCAACCTAAAATATTTAATTCAAGTACGATTTCTGAGGGAAAGGAGTCGGAGCCGGTTTTCAAAAATCCGAAAGGAGCCAGGAGTCGGCAGAAAAATAGTCCCTTATTTTTCTGCCGACTCACCATCTCTGCTGACAACAATAACCGCTGAAGTAGTCTTTAGACGATTTCGGTCTTCTATGGTGTTGGTTATCTTCTATAGCAATACAATCTACACAAAAACGTCAAGATCGTCGAGAAATGGTATACGGTCTACTGTAGAGTCACCACATATTTGTCACAGCAGTTCAAAATTTTCGTCAGCGTACATCTGGAACTCTCACTGCTAACGCAAGATACAAGAACCAGTCAAATACACAGTAGGAGGAAGTCCCAGATGTACGGCGCAATGTGCATTACATCTAGCATTAACCAAGAATAAAGCAAATTGATTCGCATGTTTTAGTTTTTGCCTTGTTGAAACTCTAACTAATGCAGTTCTGCAGTATCAAATATAGTTTTTTCGTCGTTCATCTTTGTTAATGTTGTTTTGTGAGATTTATGTATCATTATATCATGACGGCGAGATTGTGTAATGCTAAGATGCCCCATTTATTTTACAAATTACAGCCTAAACAAAACTAAATCCGGCTTTCCTTATGGTTGTTGCACAACCATATTATGAAATCAAGCATTTTCTTACCATTATGCACAATCTTTGGTTAGCTTCGAAATAAAAGATTGAAAATAATGAAAAGAAAATCCATGACAAGCAGGGCGACGGCAAAAGCAATGATGATAAATTGACGTAAACAACAAATCACTCATTACAGATATTCTATTAAGGTTCATGTAAAAACATGTCACTTCCTTATGACATATCACTTCTATTGATTTCATTCCAGAGCATAATTTATAAATAATTACACAGAGGATATTGTGCGTTAATATTAAAGAAATCCAGATTGAATATTAGATAAGACTGCAAGTAATATTTTCCACCTGAGATTTTTATAAGCTACTTCCTGTAAATTTAATTTGATGGAAACCTGCATAAAATCATTAATATTTTCTATAAATTATGTTTTCTACCTCCGGAAATACAATACTAAAAAAATGATTTCTATAATGCATTTATTATGAGTAGCGAACGGACAAAAAAAATATGCTAAAAACATTCATATCAAGAGGGAAATATATTCTAATTACTTAAATATTATGTGTAGTGTTCAGACGTAATTAGTTTCTGACCTCATTTTAATCTCTCTCTACAGACGTAGTTTTTAAATGTAAAATTTGGTACATTCTAAATTAATTTTTATCACTGACTCAAAAAAATACATTCAATCGCCAACAATAATGGATAAATAATGATACGAAATTAATTTATTTCATTAATTATGTATCTTTGCGTAGGTTCAACTAATCAGTAAAGCTCTTTACTTTGATTTGTAGACACATTTCAAGATGGTTACTTGTTTGGACAATTGTACCAAAATCATATTCACAATTGTATGTAAGCGATATGAACATAATATTTAATTTGAAACATAAGAATATATTTGCTGCTTGATATGAAAGTTTTTAACAAATTTCTTAAAAAGATTTATTTTATCCGTTCTCGAATAATGAATAAACAATTAATGAAATAAGTTCATCGGATGCTGTAGAAGCATTTAATAAGGCTATTCTTTGTAGCGAATGAATTATTTTTGATATTGTTGACTTGTATTGGAGAAGTGCAGGAAAAGAGCTAAAAGTATCGCTGCCAAAAAAGCGCTAAAAACAAGGAACCCAATATTTTAATGCAGTATAAACGTTAATATATACTTTAAAATAAACTACGTAATTATTTGAACAATTTGATTTCATGAAGAACTCTAGTTTTTGTTAATTCATATAATCGAAAGCCTTTCGAATGCATTTCTTTAGTCTTCCAGCTTTTCAATTTTATCCATCTTTATCGACTTTATACATCGCACTGATGTTTGTCTGAAGATATCTTTACAGCACTGTAGTCCTCAAATTTCTACATAACCGAACCAGCTTAAAAATCTTGTGAATAATATATAATAGTAGCGCTATGATCTATATTTTTAGTCTATCAGGATATTTACAAAAAAAATATTGTTTTTGGGCGACTATATGAAAAACAGTTCTTTTTTATCATTTAGTACCGGCCAAAAAGTAAATCTTTTACGGCCTAGGTCGATTCGCTTATCTTTTTGGCCGCTGGATTGTAGAGCCATCTATGCGTCATTTTTCAAGTTATAAGATCTCCATGGTTACATGGAAACAACTGACAGTCGAACATTTATAATTGTAACAATTGTTCAGTAATCATAAATTATCCAATGTAAATAAATAAATTTCATTATTCTAATAAAAATTACTTTTGGTAGCCCAAAAAATAGAATGTGCACCTTGGCCAAAAAGATATACTTTTTGGCCATGGTACACAAATAACTATTATAATAAAGATGAGCATAGTCACGATCTTAGTGTCATTAAGACTAAATTATCTAAAACTGATAATCAAATTTTCTGTAAAGGATTTAAAGAATATAATGTCTACCTGATATTTTCAAATATTAATGTTTAACTTTAGATAAGTTCAAACGTGAATTATTTAATTAATAATATTTAGTATTGTTGTTTCAAAAATATGTACAATGTATGGATTTTTTTTGTAAAACTGGCCCTGTCTATTTTAGTAAATATATAGTTCCATAAATTAATCTATCGCAGAATTTCCCAACCCTTTTCATGGCGGACCAGCAAGCGACCTAGAAAAAATTTGCAGACCGGCAAGTTTAGAAAGTAATGTGTATCGCAAAATTGTTACAAGTGATGAGCAAAAAAAGGTCTTCACCTCCAAAATGTAAGTGATGAGCAAAAAAAAAAAGTCTTCACTTCCAAAATGTAAATGATGAGCAAATAAAAAAAAGGTCCTCCCCTCCAAACTACAAACCCGGAGATTTTGTAACCAAATCTCGCGGACCGGAGGACCAGCGGTTGGGAAACGCTGATCTATAGCATATAATGTATTGTAGTCAATAAACTTCTCTATTATAAACGAGGCTTAAATGGGCAAAGCCTAATTGTTCTTTTTGCGTCGAGTTGCCCAGAAAGAAAATATAGCTTAAAATTATTGCGCCTTCGACAGAAGTCTCCAGGCTTTATACCCAATGCAACACATCAGTTGATACTCCACTACAAAATTATATTTTTTTATTTATATTATTTATTTTTGTACTACGAAATGTGAATATAATTGCAGAAAAGGTTAACAGCTGCTCTTATAATGTAAAGTCGGCAACATGGAGCTTAAGAACCAGATCTGGGCTCTGTGGGTATCTAAATATGGTTCTTTTGATTTATGCAGGAATTATTTTTTTCCCAGGTATATCGACGGCCCTTATTTTTTGCTCGTCGGGTTATAAACTTATCTTCCTTTTTCTTTCTTTTCTTTTTCTTGTCGAATTTTTCGCTGCTATGACTCTTCTAAAAGCATATAATGAGAATTTTACGACTTTTGGCCCTTATTACCGTCTGTGTTGCTGCAGGGGTGCAGTCTCACTTTGAGTCTCACTATAGTGAGACATCTAAAAATTAAAAGCAATACAAAACAATACTACCAGCGTCAAAAATGGTGTTTTACACAAATATGTGAAAAAAAACTATGTATCATTCATTATATATGTACGTATTCAATTTTTCATAAATGTAAACAACCATGTCTCTTACCATCTAAATAAAACTAAATTTTACTCATAAAATATTCAAGTTACTTTAAATTTTATGTAACATTCATCTCGTGTCTAAATATAATACTGAGTTTATTTTTTCCAGATGTTTAAAAATTATTATATGCAAAAATAAGAGTGCAAAAAAATAAATAGTTGAAACTAACAGTTTGTTGACATGATAGTTACACGTATGCACAGTTACTGTTGAATATTTGATAAGGTGTTACTCTCTACCTGCCATGGTTACTAATGAAGTCAATACAGGTGTGATTATTACCCATGCGAACAAGACCGTGTGTATTTATGGATTATGAACGTAAACTGCTTGAATTTCTCGCGTCTACCTATTATTTTTATCGTTTAATTACACTGCATAATAATGCGAAATAATCTGATGAGGTCAGTGTGGAATTTTCAGATACAAACGTTACTTTACGTAAGATTTCCTAGTTACATAAATAGGCCGTTGATAGGCGCTAATAAGCATAGATGCTGTACACTATTTTTTCTACTTCTTATGCCATATAACCATGGAGAGTTTTAGCCTCCTCCATCATGCTTTTCCGCTATATCTTTAATGATTCAGTTAACGACAATAGCGCTCGGTAGTAACCGTTTCAGCCGCTTGCAACTCGTAAAACAGGACACTTCATGTCCCACCAAATTCACAGAAAGACATTTGGCCATAGTACCTTTAAGGTACTATTTCACTGGAACTGCCCACCGCAACGGTTGGAAGTAACGACTGGCAGTCTCCAAGTTTTTGAGATTTTAAACGAGAACTATTTCACTGTAACTGCTCGGCAGTCAGCGGCTATGACGTCATGAAGGTCTGATCCCGACTGTCGCGTCTCGAACGCTCTAAAAGCAGTCCAGCAACCAGCAATCGACGGCCAAGAGGAAGCCTTGGGTGATTAATTTTTACTAGTGTTTGTGAAATTGTAATAGATGTCGAGAAAAGGGTTCAGTGATCATGACGATGAACAACTTGTCGAGTATGTGCGACATTATCGAGTTCTGTACAATCATGAACACATTTTCGTAATTTAAACACGAAAAGTAACATGTGGAGGAAGATTGTGGATAGAGCTTGCACTGCATTGGTAATTTTCTGTGACACTTCATCCTTCTCTATATTCAAAAAAGAATCGAACTGCGATGGGAATCAAGACAAATTTCCTGAACACGTCTTCATCGCTTAGCAAGTGACTTTTTATTAAGTTGACATAAAATCCCTCGCTTATAATAGGAAAGGCTGCAAACGTTAAATCGTCTGTACCTGCTACTTGACCGCTAGTAAGGACACGGACGTGAGTTCAATTCCTGCTTATGTCAAATAATTTGTGTAAAAAATATTTATACAAATTACAGGTTCTGCTTAGCCGTTCGCAACCGGCTTTAAAACTGTAGGTGCCTTTCTGTGTACGTTAAAAAAAATGGACGTAATACTAATTAATACCATATTACTCCGGAATGTACATAGATTGAAAACATGGTCACGAAACCTGGAAACAGGCCTTGGCTCATTTCGAGCTGTCGCGCCAATGATGATGATGATGATAACAGGATAGGCATATAACTTGATCATCTTCTTCCTCGTCTAATAGACCGGGAGCTCATGACATTTTTGGTCTCCGATTTCATACAGCATGCCTTTTGGAGGAGAGAATATTTACCCTGTGATAACAAAAAAGGGATGGTACTAAACCCCTGCACGCTTTCCGGTCATAGGGAAAATTGCATTTCCACTTGCACAAAATTTTTGTGTTTTTCCCTGATTTAATATTGCTTGCCCTTTTGTCAAAAGAAAGTTATAACAAATTTAAAGTCTTTTAATTATAGGCATGCTGTATGAAAACGCGGAAAATCCTATTTTTTTATTACAAGATCACATGACAATTTGAGCCCTTTGGGACCCTCCGAATCGCATGCATATATTTAAAAGACTTTAAATTTGTTATAACTTTCTTTTGACAAAAGGGCAAGCAATATTAAATCAGAGAAAAGCACAAAATGTTTGTGTTTAAGGGGAAATGCAATTTTCCCTATGACCGGAAAGCGTGCAGGGGTTTAGTACCATCCCTTTTTTGTTGTCACAGGAGAAATATTCTCTCCTCCAAAAGGCATGCTGTATGAAATCAGAGACCAAAAACTGTCATAAGCTCCCGGTCTATAATACAAACGCTATAAAAGTATCTAAACAGTTCACGCTACTAAAACTAATAGCCAACTGACTACTTGCCCTCTAGTACAGAAGTCAGCCGCTACTGAGAGCAGTTTCAACGAAATATCGTAGCAGTCACTGCCAGACGTTACAGTTGCCGTTATTGTCAGTATTGTAAACACATCTTCACGAATAACAGAGAAATTTGATTCATATGCTTTAGCGGCGTTTTTACCTTGCGAATTCATACGAAAAAACTAAAAATATAGAATTTTTCGTCACGCATAGTTTTTAATGTATACTATTTCGTATAGTTGAACAAGACAAAATTGTCTTATCCAAATCCACAAAGCTTTCTCCAACACATCCAAATTTCAATCAGAGCTTCATTCTCTTCACGAAATATCTCATTTTTCAAATCTTATACGTTCTACTACGTTAGCGCTGCTGGTTTCAAATTCCAGTCTAGCACGTTTTTTGTAATTTTAAGTGCTAATGTGTGTATCGAATCCATCTCCACTTATGCAATTTACTTCTTCGGCCATGTGTATTTTGTAGATCCTTGCAAAAAAAATGTACATTAGTAAGAATGTTTAACCAGAAAATACGGAGCATTTTATGTCAGCACCTATTAACAAATACTAAGAGTTTTTTCTCGATGACAAAAGAAGAAAAATGCAAAGTTTTGTAGAAAGGATCAGGTCTTTGAATATAGAGAGCAACAAGAAGCGCTAGTGCATGAGACTAAGCATATACGAAATTCAGGTTGCCTATCCTAGGCAATATGAGCATCCCTAGTTTTCTAAAGTGTGATCTCATTCCCCCCTCCCCTTTTAATTCTAATTTAGATAATAGCGGGGCTCCCAAAAGCATGATAGGTTTTTGAATGCCCACGCTCTTTGGCATTATGCTGCAAAACGGATCCACTACTTCCACATTTCGTTCCTGACTGCTGAGGTCTTATTGATGTTAGTGTCGATTCACAAGGATTTTGCTTTGTTGAGTTTTAATCCAATTAAAACTGCTTCATATTCTAATAAAGTTACTTTGGTGCATATATCACTGCATGTTGGCGCTATGAGACAAAAGTCATTTGCATAGACTAAACTTGCTATGTCATAAATGACAATTAAACGGAATATAGGCGTATGTGATAATTGATAACATATAGTTAAAATAGAGTAGATCCATAATTCTCAACCAAGAATGACTGAAAAGTTGATGTCAAAAGTTCTGCATAATGCTAGATTTGGCTTATTTCGTTCATGATTCTTCTTTTATCACACTATAAACCACATCAAAAAACTTTTAAAACTTCATAAAAAGCCTTCACATGTATTAAATGCAATAAAGAATTCTAAACCTCAATCTTTGTCACACATATTAAATTTATATTCCAGATATTTGTAACGAAACTGATATGAATACATAAAAAAGTAACAAAGTGAAAAACTGGATAAATCAGAGAAAAGAGATCCGAACTCTTTTCAGCAATGTGTGAATAGATATCTTTATATTCGGCGGAAAAAGACGGCCAGTTTCATTGTGCTGTTGTTGAAAAGAGACGAATGCGATTGAATGGAGCAGAAAAGTGATTGAACGTGGTAGGGACAAGCAAGCAACAAGAGTTGAGATATATGGCTTTGGCAACAGAATGTTACGTCAAAGATATTGTGAAACTGTTGATTTGTGGCTACAATATATGGATCCGACGGAGCACGTTGGAATGTGTTAATTTCAACAAATGACTACTTTTATTAGAATTGATATCTTGTTGGCAGAATTAATTAGAACAATATTTTTTATAAACTATTATTTTATCAAAATTGTAACTGTAATGAAGATAAAGTTGTAGCAACAGTAGTAAACTTGTGAGTTTATATTAACATACACTACGTTTTAAATTATTATAAAAGCAAAAAAAATTACGTATGATATAAAGTTGTACCTTGAGTTCTTCTTTTGCTAAGAGTGAGAAAAAATAAAGTGACGGTATTTTATTAGGTTTACAATTTAATATGGTGCCTTTACATTAGATCAGTTATAATTCTGTTTTATAATTAAATATATTTCCACCGTTTTGAGATTTTATATATTTATATACAGGGCGTAATTAGGAATTGTTCAAGCATTGCTAAATTCTTTATTGTAAGAGATACGAAGGAAATTAAATTATGAAAAATCGAATATTCCAATCAGAAGCTAATAGCATGTACCGTAAGTAAACTAAACTAGGTAAGTAACCGCTAGGTTAGTAACTGGTTAGTCACTAAAAATTTACTTGTAAAAGGAATAATATCTTTGAAATTATTTTGCAATGGTCCAATATTAATGCACCTTTATTTTGGACGTTTGCCATTGCTGATAGTACTAGGCTAGAATAGTACAATATAATGAGTATTAGTATCAAAAAGATATAATACTTCAAGAGTAATATAAAAAATAATAAATTCGGACGTTTCGGAAACTGCTCAACAATCTGTTTCCGTCTTCAGCGATCACGAGAAGTGATAAACATTTCAGTTTTCTTCGAGTTTTTATACCGAGTATTGTAGGAGTGGGAGCAGGTTATAGGTGTGTTGCTATTGGTTGGGTGGTTGGGATCAGGTATGGGTAGGGACGGGACTACCTGCAGAGGATTAACGACCGGATTAAGGTTGTTTGTCACATTATTGTGTGGTAATGAGTTGTTTGTTACCGGATTAGTGACTTGAGGATTAAAAGGATTGTTTTGAATAATGGAAAGCCAGAGTTGAGGAAATTCTATGCTGGCTTGGCTGACAGCATCTCCAGAGTTTTCGATCAAAGCAGACTCTTTCAATTTTCTTTTGAACTTGTTGAAAAAAAATAAAATCCACTCCGTACTGGAAACTCTGCGTTTCCAGGGAGTTTTAGCTTACGACACCAATGCTCTAACCACTACGCTATCGTACGCCTTGCATGTGGGTGTCTTACGTTGGTATAACTTTTGTACTTTGTGAACCAAAAACCACAAAAAATGCGTTATTTTCCGAAAACATAATCTGATCAAAAATTCCTATTTTACTATTTCGGTTCACACCAATATACATTACTTAGAATTTTTTTAGATTTTTAGTCTAAACCATCTGGGCTACAGGGTGTGGGACAAAAATTTTTTTGCACAATTTTGGCATAAATCGAATCAAAATAATTCATTTTGCAAAAATAAAAATTTGATCGTTAATCCACGTACTAAGGGCTTTCATTTGATACCCAAGTCAGAATTTAAAAAAAATATTTTTGTTTTGGATGAGCACATTTTTGTTTATATTTTTAGGGGGATATGTTTTTTAGATGTTTTAGTATTTTTCCTATGTGCGGGTCAAAGAGTTGTATAAGCATGCCAAATTTCAACTCTCTAGGTTTAGCCGTTTGGCTACAATTTTTACCGAACAGACAGACGGACAGACAGACAGACGACAAAATGACGGTATAAGGGTTTTTTGGTCATACCTACAAACCCTAAAAAAATATATTCCAAAAACAAAATTCCTCCCGTACTTTCTGGTTTAGATCAATGTACATTTCCTAGAAGTTTTTCAGATTTTTTAGTTTAACCCCTAAAGAGTGCGGAACATGGTTTTTACAATTACAGGTACAGTTTACTTTTACAAGTACATTTTGGGACAAAATCGTATTATAATAAAAAATAATTGAAAAATTTGAATAACTATTTTTCGTCTCTTAATCTACGTCTTAAGAGTTTTCTTTTGATAACACGCAATAAATTATAAAAAAGTAATTATTTTTTCAACGATACAAAAAAAAACGATATTTTTCAAAAAAATTTATCTGATCAAAAGCTCCTGCTCGTACATTATGGAGATTTTTTTTGTGAGTTTTAGATCAACCGCTCTAGGATATAGTGTGGGGGACAAAAAGTTTTTGACATATTTTTGGCAAAAATCTATTTGACAAAAATAAACATTTGCTTGTTTATTACCGCATTAAGTTTCATTTGATACACCACTAAAAATTTTTAAAAATATATTTATTTTTTCAGACAGATACATATTTGTTTAATTTATCTCGCGATGTAATTTTTTGAGCTCTCAGTATTTTTCCTATATATGGATCAAAGAATTGTATAAGCCTGCCAATTTCAACTTTCTATGTTCAGCCGTTACAATTTCTACCGAAAATACAGTCCGACGCATGAGTGACGATATAAGGGTTTTTGGTCATACCTACAGAACACTAAAAATGAAGAAATAAAATTCAAACATTACTCTCAAGTTTCCACTATTTAGGTACAACAACGTAAATGCCAGCTTGCAAACATAAATTATAAAACATACAATATAGTCAAATTCATTCAAATAAAGGTCACGTTTATTTTCCGACTTAAATAAAATATTACTAAACTGACCTATCGCATACCCTACAAAACTACGTGGCTCTTAATAACAGTTCATCCACCCAATATTCGATTTTGATTGTAATTCCAAGATTGTCCCCACACGTGAATAATTAATACTAATATTTAGATAGTAAGAGAATTATAGGATCCGTGGCTAAATTATTGCGTGTGGAATTATTTGCTTTTTCCTTTCATGTCAGTTGTAGCAAACGAGAAGTTTATTGGAATTTTTTCTACGTATTTTTCCAGAAAGTGATTTTTAATTTGTGGTATTTTTTAAAAATTACTATAACCTTGAAATGTTTTGTTTTTTACCAGGTTTTTATTTTCCCATTTTCATTCAGTACAATTACAGGTAACTGATAATGACGGAATTGATTTATTTTTTCTATTGTATATTTAATTTCGTTATTATACTGTGGTTTCTATTCCATGTATTGCACTCATTACTGAACAAAATAACATATAATCATGTTCCTCACCATACATTATTAATGGATAAATAGAAGCAAATAACTTAAGAGGATCGTAGGTTTTGAAATGAACAGAAGCAGTCATGGCGTTTTTACATGAACATAACTAGAGTCTCTGTTTATATTTTCTCCTCCCTCTACTCTTCAGAATGTGCGGGTAGAACTGTTTTGGATACCAGGACATGTTGGTATTAAAGGCAATTAAGCGGCTGATGCAGTTGCAAAAACAAGCCTCGAACAGACCTATGATTGATGTGAGTTTTATATTTCCAGTTGACGCAGAGTCATCTGAAACATCTAGTGTCAACTAGATGGCAACATGAAGGAAGAACAGATTAAGGGAGACATTAAGCCGTGGAGTTCATATAAGTTGTCAATTATCACATAGCTCATTTTTATTGTAAGGGAGGTAATGTTGGTATTGTTTCATAAATAAAATTTAATAATTGAATTCAATATAATCATTCAATTAGAGTAAAATTTATAAATAATAATCTATTTCTTAGAAAGGGACACTTAAGTGCACATATGTTTATTAGTACAACTTGAGACCTATTTAAACTTAACATAAACAGGAACTTGTAAATTCTATTTATCTTAAAAATATGTTAAATTAATAGATTAGATGTGTTCGGACAATATGTGAAAAACAATTAATATCTGTACTGAAATATAAACATAATAGTCGGATTGCTGATAAGTGACTGTTCGTTGCTACAAGTATCGATATTCAATACTATATGCTTTCTCTGTCTATATCATTATAATTATTTGCATACCCATAGTAACGTATAGTGACAACTAACCTTCAAAATTATTTGAATAAAAAACAAAGCAATAGAAAGAAACGGCATGATTCGCAGATATCTTTACTAATTAGAGCGCGAAAATAAATTTACTGCAGTACTCAAACAAACAAACTTATTAATTTTAAGGTAATAATTATAAATAAGGAAAAATTTATACTCATACGTAAATTTTGGATTATAATTTATTGTTTATTCCAGCAGATTCAAAATTAAAGTTTGCGAATTTAATAATTGGCCGCAAGCCATATTTTAATTAATATTTATTACCAGACACTGACAGTTAAGACAAAAAACAAAAAACATTTTTAAAATCGCTGAAAAATGGTAACTAGATTATTATATGAATGCACTAATTGATTCATACATGTAACAGTCACCTATCAGCAATCCGACTATAGTACTGGTTATTTTTCTACAGAGATTATACTATTTAATTTATTAACAATCTGTCGGAATGTCGTCTGGATAGCCGGGTTATAATATATTTTACAATAAGGCAGTGCCAGCCTCTCGAGGTAGTTCAGTTATAACAGCCATGGGTTGAACAAATTTTTGAGAGTGTTCGGTCAAATAATTCCATATGCAAGTAGTGTCCGTACGTTAGTTAGTGTAACGTGCAGTTTAAAGAATAGAGAGACAATATTCAGAGACACGTGAGAGCATAGGTGGATTAAGGGTGGTTGAGGCCTCGGGCGCACGAGATAATATTGGGCCCCTTAAAAAAGAGAGAGACAGGGAAAATGCATGTTAACCATATTTTTAAATAAATAAGCGAATATAAACATACTATCAGGTTTTATCGCAACTTGTAAGTAATTAAAATTATACATATGAAACAAAACTTGGTGTCATTAGTGGAAAGTTAGGGTTTTGCGGGGCCCTTTGGAAGTCGGGGCCCAGGGCCCGCGCCCGCTTTAAATCCGCCTCTGCGTGAGAGGCAAATGGTTTTCGACGATGCTAGTGAGGATTGTAGTTAGTTTTTCTGATTTCACAACATTTTTCGTTTCTCGAGAAATGAAAAAATAGATTTATTTTTTCGAGAAAATTAATTATTAGAATGTATACCTTTTTTTAGTGTTGAAAATATTGTAGATAAAAACATGTCACAATTACAGTCAACTTTAAAGAAAAAAACTACTAAAGTATTCATTTAAATAACATTAGAACAAATGGATAACGGGATTTAAAAATGATTATGAAAACGGCACGTAATTTCATATTAATTGAAAATGCATTATGTGTAGAGAAATTTTCAAGAAATTAAGAAATTAATAATACTAGTAATAATTATTTTATTTAACTTGTAGGTAATATTTTACATAAAAGTTTTAAACTAAACAAAAAATGGAATGTAATTGATTATAATTAGGCTCCGGCAAAAATATGCAACGGTACTTTAGTTAGGTGTTTTTCGATAAGAAGCGGCACATGTGTTATCTGTAGAAATAAAATGTAATTATATATATTTGTAATGTGCCCTGCTGACAAATAGTGTAGCGTATAAAAATTTAATATCTTATCAAAATCTGACCAATGGCAAAGGAGTGACCGGAATTACCAATTTCGGATATAATCCCAAAATAATAAGGTGTCGTTATTAATTCATTGCGGTACAAGTGTTTTATTCTTTTGTTTTTTGTTGGTTTTTTGTTATAATAAAGTTTAAAATAGCATGCCTATGGCAAAAGTACCGTTGCATATTTTTGCCGGACCCTAATTATAATAAATAATACAATAAATTAAAGTAAAATATTGTAACAATAAATGCTAATTAGCTAAATATTATAAATCACTTCTTATCTGTTGCCACAGTTGCGTTGGGGGAGACAAGACAAATTTTATCAAAATTAAATTATAATCAGTGACTCACTAAACATTATATTTTTTTTAAATAATTTTTTAAAAGACAATGCTTTTAACGTGGCTTCGAGAAAATTTTACATTTCTCGAGAAATGAAAAATGAGAATTAATTATGAGAAAGAATTTTAGAGAAGAAACACTAATTGTGGTGTCCAGTGGACAAATTAGTATTTGGTGTAAGTATTGTCTCGAGTCTCTCGAGTGTTTAGTGTTTGTGAATATGTGTCTCTAAATTTGGAGCTGTTAACAACATAATTGTAAGACTAGTGTATAATAATGTAAATATTAAACTTGTATCATAATTAAAGTAGGTTAGTTAAAATGTTGATTTTAATTGAAAATCCTTTTAATTCCTTCCTAAGTATCACAGCAACCAGTTGGCGAATAAGAGAGTTTTCGGACTCGATCCGCTGGCGAGTTCCGGTAACTCATTATGTGGGAAACCTTGAGTTTGAAGGATGTAAAGGGTAAGTACGAATGAACTATATAAATATTATATTCAAAAATTAATGAAAAACCCGTGACTTTCATTCATATTACCAATACCCACAGACTCTATAACTTGACAGGTCTGGCAGCCTTATAACAATCGTTCGAGAATTGTTGGATAAAACGGACTATGTAAATTAGACGTTCATGACAATTCACAAAGCAAACAGAAATAAAGCATTTACTTTAAACATATGAGCTTTCCAAACACAGCTAGCCGGCTTTACACATTTCATTGCTTGTCATGCAACGAAATATTCGTAGAATATTATTACCGGCGTGGAAATATACAACAATACTAAATGTACATATCCACGGTAGATCCCGGCATTCATTATCATCAATGACAAAATCGAATTTCCATGTCAAAAGAGTTCCTTTACTACGCATGTGCATCTTGTGAGATATTAAGGGTATGCTATTTTACGAGCTCCTCCAATCGAGTGAAACAGTTCCAGATGATACAATAGCCGTCAGCTGCATCATTTGGCTAGAGTACTAGAAAATACCATTTACAAGACAAAGAAGTTGTAAGGTCATTTTGCTACACGACAACACTATAGTCGGATTGCTGATAGGTGACTGTTACATGTATATATCAAGTAATGCATTTATATAATAATCTAGTTACCATTTTTCAGCGATTTTAAAAATGTTTATTTGTCTTAGCTGTCAGTGTCTGTTAATAATATTAATTAATAGATCTTGCGGCCAATTATTAAATTTACAAACTTTAATATTAAATCTGCTGGAATATTTTAAATCCGAAAAAGAGAACAATGGACCACATATTTCTCTATCTTGTGTCCGTCAAAGAGTAGCAGCTGCCTTAAAGATTTCGGAATCAACAATTCGTAGAATTATAAAATGTAATAAATCTAAACTTCTCACTAACAAAATCACGAGAAAACGAAGGAAATTAAAATCTGAACCAGTTTATTTTTTTGATACATTGGTATAAACGTATGGTAATGAAGTACTAAGATTACCTCCTTATCACTGCCAGTTTAACCCCATTGAACTAATTTGGGGTATAACAAAAAATTATTATGATAGACATATTGGTCAAAACGGATATAGTGATAACGAAGTTTTGAAAATGTGGCAGGTAGCCTGTGATCAAATTAGTTGTGAAACTTGGGCAAAATCTGTTAAAAAAATCGAAAATTTAATAAATGAATGGTGGGAAAGGGAATGGATTGTTGATGATATTAATCCAATAATAATAAATACAAGAAATGACAGCGATAGTTCAGATGACGACGATATCATGCATTACAGTGACTAATTTTTTTAAAATAAAAATAAACTTTTAAATACAACTGGTAGCAATATATTATATGAATAAATATATTTTTATTTAATATTTTATTACTTTGTACTTAAGGGAAACATAAAAATTTAATTTAATTAAACAACAAATTATAATCCAAAATTTACGTATGAGTATAGGTTTTTCCTTATTTATAATTATTACCTTAAAATTAATAATTTTGTTTGTTTGAGTACTGCTGTAAATTTATTTTCATGCTCAAATTAGTAAAGATATCTACGAATCATGCCGTTTCTTTCTAATGCTTTGTTTTTTATTAAAATAATTTGGAAGGTTAGTTGTCAACTTGCGTCACTATACGTTTCTATAGGTATGCAAATAATTATAATGATATAGACAGACAAAGCATATAGTATTGTATATCGATACTTATAGCAACAAACAGTCACCTATCAGCAATCCGACTATATGCTTTCTCTGTCTATATCATTAGAATGATTACTAACCACCTATAACTTGGGCTAGGATGATCTCTCGTGCGTGACCTATTCGCCTGACTTGTCTCATTCAGATTAAGATTTATTCAAGACAGTGCAAAACTGGACAGTATCCAACCAAACACTAAATGGTTGAGGTACAAAAAGAGATCGACGATATCATTGCCTCTTAATCGAAATCATTTCTCGCACAGGATTCTAAACTTACTCGAGAGATGGCAGACGGTCATAGAAAGCAATGGAAAATATTTTGATAATTGAAATTTATTTTATATATCAGGATATAAAGCGAAAACTTGAGGAAAAAACTTTTGTACACACCGAACATAAAACATTTTTTGTCAGATTTGAGAGTATTGTACTGGAAGATAAGTATCACTCAAGATATGAGAAGTAGTCTACAATGAATAGAACACATAATGAGTATATAAGATGACAAAACGTTAAGAGGATCTAAAAGACTAGATATCTAGACGCACAAGAAAAGATCGGAAAAGATCAAAGAAAACAATTTACGATCTAATGAGAATTAGTATGCAAGATGCATGGACAAGGCTTAGCAATTGATAGCACAAGATGTAGCTATCAAGACAATATAAAACAAAATATTTATGGGTAACAAAATTACGGTAGGCGATTAACAGAAAATTTCGCATTAAGCTTATGTGTTTTATACAGCATATAACAAAAAGGCTTTGTTCTAAAAATGGAATGTAATAATAATTAAAATATTCATTCATACGATGTTTGTGTTGAAATTATAATAATCGCTTTAAAAACTTGTTATTGCAACATTTTATAAAAAGTGTCTTCAGTCTCATGGTCATTATTTGCATTTTATGACCACGATTTAAATTATGGATATAATATCAATGCTAATAATTTTTTAGTTTTCATGCAGTTTTTCTTTTATCATTTTCTTCAATTGCTTTAATTATAATCGAGATAATTTATTTCTTATACAGTATGCAAAAAAAGATATAAATTTATTGCGACGTGTGTAAAAAATTTTAAACATAAAATAATCCACTTACTTATCTGTGCACTCAACAATAGATTGGGTTAAAACAGTGGGCTCACCTAAAATAAAACAAAAACATACATTAGTTGAATTAGAGAACAAACAAATTAAGTATTGCTTATTACCATAAGAATAATGCAAATAGAGTCAATTTTTTACGGCATATATTGTGTAATGCCTTCGAATTATCGAAGATTGCGGGGGACAATAAAAAGGAATAGGACATGTGTAACATATTACAATATTTATTATCATTTATGTTAATTAAATTTTTGCAACTTACTTGTAAGTTTTTAATTTTAATTTTACTAATTCATAAATATACTAATTCAAATTTCTTATCAGGGTCCGTGTCCGCCTATAAAATCAATGGCCAAAAGAGGTCCACGCATGTTGAAAATATAGGAAACATTGAAATAAATCAGAGCTCCTCAAACATTCTTGCCCGGCGACCCCTTCAAGAATTTCTTGAATTTTATCAACCGCTCTATTTTACTACTAGTGCCCCCGTTGCCAACTGGATTGGCAAACACATCATTACCTTCAAATCATTACATCAAAATAAATAAAATAAATAAAATAAATAAAATAAATAAAATAAATAAAATAAATAAAATAAATAAAATAAATAAAATAAATAAAATAAATAAAATAAATAAAATAAATAAAATAAATAAAATAAATAAAATAAATAAAATAAATAAAATAAATAAAATAAATAAAATAAATAAAATAAATAAAATAAATAAAATAAATAAAATAAATAAAATAAATAAAATAAATAAAATAAATAAAATAAATAAAATAAATAAAATAAATAAAATAAATAAAATAAATAAAATAAATAAAATAAATAAAATAAATAAAATAAATAAAATAAATAAAATAAATAAAATAAATAAAATAAATAAAATAAATAAAATAAATAAAATAAATAAAATAAATAAAATAAATAAAATAAATAAATAAATCTCAAATCAGTTTAAATAATCGTGTACATAAAAAATAAGGTCAGTATTATATAGGGATAAACCAGCAAAATATTATTCACATCGGTTAAAGGATATAAGTGCGTCTAGAGTTTCTCGTTTATTCCTACGAAACCCTAAACATTTCTTTATGTTATTTTATCTCCAGATTCTTAGAGAATAAATCTGCAAAATATTGTTCATATCAGTCAAAGAATATAGGAGAGTTTAGAGTTTTTCGTTTATGCCTACGAAACCATAGACATTTCTATACGTTTTATCCGCACTTTCTTAGAGAAGAAATCTGCAAAATATTATTCATGTCGGTCAAAGAATGTATCGGTGTCTAAAATTTCTTGTTTGTCTCCAAAATCAGACAAATCATCCCGAATTATTCCGACCGTACGAACAGACATAAGCTTTTTATATACCTATTAGGGATTATGTAATTATGTATAACAGGACAAACAAAAAAATACGCTTATGTGATTTTTAGGGTGTTATAGGTATAATCACCAAAAAACCCTTATGACGTCACCCATGGGTCTGCCTGTCTGTACGGTAGAAACTGTAGCCAAACGGCTCAACATAGAAAGTTGAAATTTGGCATGGTTACGCATCTTTGACCCACATATAGGAAAGAAACTAATCGTTCAAAAAATCTTATCCCCAGATTAATATAAACAAATATGTATTTAAAAAAAAAAATATTTTTTTTTTTTTAAATTTTGTACATTGAGGGTCACCAAAATAGTTCACAGGAATTTTTGATTACATAAGTTTTTAAAAAATGTCGATTATTTGTGTGTCGTAAAAAATATTTTTTTTAAATTTATTGCGTTGTATTAAAAGAAGCCCTAAGACGTAGAATAAGGACCGAAAGGTAGTTTTTTTAAATTCATTCTTTTAACAAGATTTTAGCCAAAAAGTGTGTGCTAAAAAAATTCTTGTCCCACACCCTGTTACCAAAACAGGTTAAACTAAAAATCTAAAAAAAATTATAGGTAATGTACATTGATCTGAGCCCGAAACGTACGAGGATCAGATTGCGATTTTGGAAAATATTGCAGCTTTTGTGTTATTGACAAAATAAATTATTTTTCTAATTAATGGCTAAACTAAAGCTAATTATACTATGGATTTTTTGTATTTTTGGGTAAGGTAATATATGTCTTTTTTGAAATTAACAATATAATATACTGTTTTAACATCTGAGAATCAAGTTCATGTGTGTAAAGAGTCAACTGTCATACGTCACGATTCAACATATTATTTAAACATCTTTAGTTTTTTTTTTTTGTTATCTAGCAAGAATAATTCTTTTTTAGTGGTAAAATACTTATAAAACAAAAACACATTGTTAATAATGAGAAATTCGTTTTTGAAATTGAAAAAACTAAGCCATTTATCAGTATATTTCTTATTAATTTAATGTAGACTTAGACACAAAGCAAATGTAGAAAAAATTGCTGGAAATTTTTTAATTTATATTTTATTGTTTTCCAAAATAAAATAATAGATATACTTAAAAAAAAGTTGTCACAAATTATTCAAATTTAGTTTTAAAAAATCAGCTCTGGCCACCACAGGACCGACCGCCATCACAAAGTACTTGTATAAAATACATTCAAGCAGCAGAGTAGAAATAACTTGGCCTAATATTTTCTAACAGAGATATTATTTATCATGACCATGAAAACGTTACATATAAATATAAAAAAATTTCGAAACATGTTTCAAAAATTTTTCTTTTTATCAAATAAAAGTTGTTAGTTATTGCTTTTATAACAACTTTTGTTAAATAAATTTTTTCGAAATATGTTTGGAAATATTCGCGAAAATCTTAAAATCGACACGAGTAAACTCCCATTTTTAGTTAACCGATTCTTACCAAAAGTTGATCAAGATGCCAGAAGCTTAAATATGAAATTTCATAAAAATCCTTTCAGCCGAATTTGCTCTGCACGTGTACACAGACAGACCGACAGACAGACATACAGACAGACAGACAGACGGACGGACAGACAAACCGACAGACATCATGCTAAAAATAGTCAAAACGTTATGTAGGGACCTTAATTCGTGGAGATCCATCGAAATCTCGAAATGTCAAAATCGGTATGATCACAATACCTCCCTTATATATGTTGGCGGTCGGTAAAAATTAAATGTAAACTCTTAGTACTCAAATAATGAATAAAATCGAAAATCTCGGCTGGTGGACATTATTCCTTATGGTGTAACGCTACAGGCAAAAAGCCACACTAATTTAATTTGCCTAAGGAACAAATTTAAATAATTTCTGACATCCGGGCTTTGCGCGCACCTTAGACTTGTATAAGCGGAATTAACTATTTTGGTCGGTACATTCATCCCAATAAAAATCATAACCGTTTTATTTTTGACTCAGAGTTCAGGTATTTCATATATGGCCGCAATTAAAAACAAATTCCCAGCATTATTACAGTTACTTGGTTTTTATTGCAAAAATTTACGAAAAGTAAAATAATTTAATAATAAATAGCAAAACGATCATTTTATCAAAAGAAGGTTCTTACCTGCTCAAATTACTTTCACCAGAGGTGGTTAAACATTTAATCTAAGCTAAGCTATGCAAAAAAGTAACATCAGAACCTTAATACTTCAAATACAGCAAAGTAAAGTTATTTATTTATTTTTTTTATTCGAATAAAATTACAATTCAATATTGTCTCCCTCAAAATAACTTCCTTGGGAAGCCACACAGCGCTAGAGACGGTTCTTCCAATCCTCATAGCAGTGCTGGAATTCGGATACTTGAATAGTTTTGAGCTGGTCGGTTACGGACCTCTGAATGTTTTCGAGTGTCCTAAAATGACGCCCCTTGAGGTGATTTTTCCATCTTGTGAAGCGGAAAATGTCACAAGTATTCAAATCAGGCGAATAAGAAGGCTGAGGAGCCACAGGAATGTTTTTATTGACCAAAAACTCGTTTATTGAAATTGCTGTGTGACAAGGCGCATATTTTCCCCATCCCCAATTCATTGGTCAAAATCTGATGAACGGTAGTGTGAGTCAAATTCAAGCCTTCCCCGATCATTCTGACTGTAAACCGACGATCTGAACGCACAAAATCCCGGATTCTGTCGACATTTTCATCGATTCTTGATGAAGGTCTTCCGTTGCGTGATTCATCTTCAATCAACTCTCTTCCTTCTGAAAAAGCCTTAAACCACCAAAAAACCTGGGTCCTTGACAAAACACTGTTTCCGTAGGTCTGCTGAAGTTTTGCAAAAGTTTCCGTTGCACTGTGCCCAAGTCTGAAGCAAAACCTGATAGCACACCGTTGCTCGAAATGAAAGTCACTCATTTTTAGAACACACTAGAAATATCTGTTTCACGAAAAAAATCGCTACGGACAACAAAATTACTGTAGCGAGTTCAAACTCGTAGTAAAGGCGTATCACATGTTCACCTGCCGCCCCTCCGAGTCCCACGACCCAAATGTTGCCATATAAAACGCTATGTTGCCAGTCTGGTTACTTAATTTACACACCTCGTATGTGCTTTTATAATATGCATAAGGATATATTTGAAATTATTTTAATTTAAAATTTTCTCTGATATTAAAAACCTAGCTACGCCACTAGTGATAGCTGAAACAGCTCATCAAATGTGCTATTTTGTTGCACGATAATGTAAATGTTGTCGAATGCAAATTCTAGAATATTATTATATCCCAGATGCTTCTTCAGATTTTCACTTATTTGGGCCGCTAACGAATCACCATGGAGAACAACGATAACCTGATGATTAACAGGGCAGAAGTCGGAATTTTAGTATACAGACATTTTTAACCTCATAACACGATGGGATGAACACCAAATACATAAGTTCTCAACGATATTATGTTGAAAAACAATGTATTTTATTTTAATATTACATTTTAAATCATCGTATAATTTGTCAATAAACTGTGGAAAAAATAGGAAATATTTATTGATCAATCTACTTAAGTAACAGTTTGATATGCACTGGCCTAGACATCCGTTATATAGTCTTGCAGAAATACAGAGTGCATCTTCCCAAATACCTACAGATTTTGTTCAAGGAACAATAATGTGTACCTGCGATTCCCGGAATCCCACAGCATATGTTCTGATAACATTAAAACTAAATTTCAACTAGTTAATGATATTTTAAATACCATTTTATATATATAAGGATTAAAAGTGGTGATATGCAGAATATTTTATAGGGATTATATAGACAAGTGGTGGGCGAACTATTTTGGTATTACCCCAATATATGTGTGTGCAATGAATTACTTTTAAAATTGAAGCATATGCTATAAAACATTATTCAAATTCAAAATAGCTTATTTAATACATTTGTATAGCGGATGCAAGTCGAAAAATAATCAGCTTTACAAAATAAAACACAAAATTAACGAAATAATCAAATGAGCAATAAACTACGGGAAATAAGAAAATAATGGAAGGTAAAATTAATAAAAATCTCATTAGAAAACTAAAAAATTGCATTAAAAAATGTTCACTTCATGTTTTGGAGAAATGGTCTTTCACTTTTGATACAATAACCTCAAAATTACGGCTTTTTGATGTCAGCGCAATTTGAGTACTGTCTTCGGAGTTCAACGGTTTTCTGTAGTTTCTTCTTAAGATCCTTGTGTGGAAAGATTGTTTTAAACGGCGGCAGCACTTTTATCACTACCTAGTGTATGAAAGGCAGTTTTGAAAGCCTTTGCGTTCTTGGCGTCCTAAAAATGACAGATCTGCTTAGTTCTGAAATTCAATGCGTGCTTCATTGATGGAGTTTTTTAATTTTATTAAGAAACTAAGAATTATTTGTTCGATAAAAAATATAACTTCCATAATAAGATCGCTTATTAAATGATACATTTTTGTTTAAATGTTATTGGACAACCATTAACCCTGAGATTTTTATAAAAACCCCATTTGGGTTAATTTACTCCGATTAGCAAACCACTGACCTACAGGTTATTTCAAAGGTAGAAGCAGCAAAGATCTGTGCTCTCGTACGGTTGACATTATTGTATCATGTTATAAGTTATTAAATAGGCTACAAATGTTATAAAATAGATAATAAAACATTAATCTTAGTGTCATTTTGATGCTTTACAACAAAAAACAAACTACTTACATCATCATAAACTTATTTAATAATTTGTTTAATTATTTAATTATCTATTTTTTTACAATTCATAACCTACTTAATGCGTTTATTTATTTATAATTTGAGCCTTTATTTGACATCAAAATGACGTTTGTGTGGCATGGTTGTATACGTAATGTGCCTTTCAAATTAAGAAAATATATGTAGAATGGTCCATTTTCATTTTTCATGGATAATCGAATATCTCTCGTGTATGATAATCCATTATTTTTCTAAATATAGACTATAGTTCATGTAGTATCAAGAAACTTTCAAATTTAATTTTATATCATCTTCAATAATAAAACGTTGTACACTGGGTAATGTAACTTCAACCAGCCTGTATGTTACCCGCAAAACTATTTATTTAACGACTCTTCAACAAGTAAGTCTCTAGCGTCCTGAAGTTATTACAGTTTGTTTACATGTATATGTAATATGACTTATTTGCTAACTAGTAATAATATCTATTAATGATATATTAATATTACAGCAGTTTACATTATATATGTTTATAACATTTTAACTTATGAATTTATCTGCAGAATCAACCAAAAATACAAAACTATATATCAATTATTCAGGGCATCTTGCAGATAGGCTGGTATGTTCGATCTCAAAGTGGTCTATTTGGCACATCTAGATATGATGTGTTCTATTGTGATCTTTGTCTACATATCGGGCAAATATTTAACTCACATCTATCCAAAAGGTGTTGGTGCGTTATTTTTGAGTGACCTACTCTCAGTCTACTCAAGATTGTCTAATCTTTTCTTTTTAAGTTTTGGTGCCACCTTGATGTGTCTCGTTTTGATATCGTGTAGTATATTGTTCCTTCTGTTCTCCCATTTGTCTTCTTTCTTTCTTTAGTTTTCCTTTAATTGTTGTATGTAGGTTAAGGTGGTACTGGGGTGCAGTGTGGTACTGTACTGACTGTAGTTTTGGTGGCCAGAGCAGCAGTTTCGTTGTCTGGTATACCACGGTGGCTGGGTACCCATTTTTCAGTAATGTGGTTGGACTTTTTTCTTGTGATAGAGTGTTTGTGTTTGCCGTGTTTTGCTGTGCTTGCTGTTTATATTTGCTACTTCGTTAACAGCTCCTAGTGAATCTCCTATACGGCGTAGTGATGTTTGTTTTTATGTGACTTATATAAACATTCGGTTTCAACTGTAATGGTTGTCAGCCGATTGGGCAGAAGGAAATATTTTGTCGAGTCTTCAGATAGAAAGAT
Source organism: Liopterus haemorrhoidalis (assembly GCA_963971575.1). NCBI lineage: Eukaryota > Metazoa > Arthropoda > Insecta > Coleoptera > Dytiscidae > Liopterus > Liopterus haemorrhoidalis. The sequence goes on along the minus strand of OZ020611.1, from coordinate 45,092,982 downwards.
TGCAGTCACTTTGTTCTGGTTCTTAGCTGCATCGGCATAGAAGAGAGACGTGCCTGGAACGAGTTGATATATTATTATATTAAATTTTTCTGTGTACTGGCGGTTTTTAATTTTTGCTTAGTCCCTATTTGCTTAATCTCGATAGTTGGAAGGTAATTCTTGGTTTTCAGAATATCCATGGAGGCGTAAATAGTTTGAGTTTTGTTAATATGTTTAGGGAGCACAAGGTTTAGTCTATTGAATAGAGTGCTGAGTTTTTTATGGCTTTATAAATCATCGGTAAAGCAATGTTTTCTAAGATTGTCTTTGTATGGCCTCCAAGTTTGCTGTCAAATATGATATTTAAGAATTTTTTGTATCACTTGTGAATTTTATAACTACATTTTCTATATACGTACTTTAGTTAATACATTTGCATCCAATTTCTTCGAGTAAAATGTAACTTAACATCAATAAACAAATTGTGTTCAAAGTTTTGAATTACGTGCATTGTGTCTTATGCGAAACCTCCTTTCGATTTTATATCATTTTATACGCGGTAAAACCATTTTGGAAATATTGAATCCGGTTTGGTATGATTTATGTATTTTTTAAGTGCCTACGTGCTTTCAGGCACCTTTGCCCTACTTCTGAAGACTGGGATAACGCCAAATCATACATACTTCCGGGAATTGTTGTTTCTCCATTGAACGATGATTCTATTGTGCTAAATTTTTGTGAACTATTAATATCAGTTTATTTTATACACAATTTATAGAATTTTACGTCTTCAAAAAAATAACAGAACTGTAGAAAAAAAAAAACATACTGAACAATGATTTTATCAGATTTTATTGTGTTCAAATCAGATTAGCGTTGAGACAACAACAAAATTGGTAAAATTTTTGTCCAAAATAATTTTCTTGCATACTTATAGTTGTTGACCAACGTTATTATTTTCAATGAACGCCCTTATATTCACCACTTCTCTTGATATATTACCGAAGTTCAAAAATTAGAGAACTTAACTTATATTCGAGATTTGAGAATAGATACCCAGGTATTCTCGAAATGTCACCCACGACTTTATTGAAGTGGCGAATGAGTTGTTACTTTTAGTCAATTGGTTCAAAATGTGCGACATTAAATGATGCATGCAACAATTTGATATTTACTTAACCTAAAATAAGTTTTTTAATTTTCTTTTACAATATAAACTCAACCTCTATTGTTAATTTCGAAGATTTAGTATTTTTGAGCATTATTACCGACCGCCAACATATATAAGAGAGGTATTATGATCATACCGATTTTGATATTTCGAGATTTCGATGGATTTCCACGCATTGAGGTCCCTATATAACATTCAGACTATTTTTAGTATGATGTCTGTCTGTCTGTGTACACGTGCAGAGCAAATTCGGCTGTAAGGATTTTTATGAAACTTCATATTTAAGCTTTTGACATCAATGGCACGAATTGATCAACTTTTGGTAAAAATCAGGTAACAAAAATGGGAGTTTCCTCGTGTCGGTTTTAAGATTTTTGCAAATATTTCACAACAGAAAAATATTTCGAAAAAATTTATTTAACAAAAGTTGCTATAAAAGCAATAACTAACAACTTTTATTTGAGACATTTTTTGATAAAACGAAAAATTATTGAAAAATTTTTCTAATTTTTTTCTTTTAAGTATCTATTTTTTCATACTTATATGTAACGTTTCCATGGTCATGGAAACGTTACATATAAGTTTGATCTTTGGATCAACTCTGGAACATATATCGACAAAATCCTTCTCAATTCAATTACAGCAACTACAGACAGTATACAAATAAACTTACTACTGAACTTCGACAATCTAGGAGTCGATATGAAGAAAATCTTATATCAAGAGGGCCCAAGTCTTTTCACCAATATGTGCGTTCTAAGCTTCAATCCAAAGTTTCTGTACCATCACTTCGAAATAGTCAGGGTCAAGTGACCGATAATCCTTACGCAGTTGCAAGCTTATTCCTAAATTACTTCAGCACAACTTATGCAGAGGAACCTCCAGGTCACTCCCCTAAGATAACTAGCTGCCAGCGAAATCTGAACTCAATAGAAACTGTTGACTTCGCTCCCCCAATTGTCGAAGATGTTCTAATAAACCTAAATGGTGATACCTCACCGGGATTAGATAATGTTCATCCCTTATTTTTGAAAAAATGCGCCTCAACATTATCTACTCATTTATCAGAATTATTTGTAAAAACTTTTGAAGAAGGGATACTGCCAGCCACATGGAAACGTGCACAAGTTACGCCAATATTTAAGAAAGGTGATAAATTTGATGTATCAAATTACCGCCCTATCAGCTTGACCTCTGCTATTTGTAAGGTAGCTGAAAGGATAATTACTAACCAACTTATAAAATTTCTACTTGACAACAACATTCTTCCCGATAATCAGCATGGATTTCTTCCCGGTCGTTCAGTTACCACAAATTTACTTTCCGCTGTGAATTCCTGGACAATCAGTCTAGACAAGAATGCCCCAGTTGATGTCATTTACTTGGATTTCGAAAAAGCATTTGATCGAGTTCCGCACCGAAGGTTACTTTCAAAACTTGAACATTACGGTGTCCGCGGGAAACTTCTTAACTGGATTAAATCATATCTACATAACAGATCTTTTTGCGTCCGCATCGGAAACCATATTTCATCGGAGCACCCAGTTATAAGCGGCGTACCACAGGGTAGTGTGCTCGGTCCAGTACTTTTTATCGTCTACATCAGTGATTTGCCTAAGTGTATAACCTCACCATCCTTATTGTATGCAGATGATACAAAACTTTTTAATAATCCCGTTACTGACTCAATCTCCATTCAAAGTGATCTGGATCAAATATCTGCCTGGTGTGATAACTGGTTGCTATCCCTTAATTCCTCAAAATGCAATATTCTGCATTTGGGTAAGAATAATCCAAGAATAATTTATATGTTGAATGGATGTTTGCTTAACAGCGTCAGTGTACAAAATGATCTTGGTGTTCTGGTGTCCAAAGACTTAAAGTGGTCGTTACAGACGGTAGCAGTTTGCAAGAAAGCTAATTCCTTAATTTATATTATACGAAAAGCATTTAAAAACATAAGTCCGTCCTTGCTATTGAAACTATATAAAACTTATGTGCGACCCCTGCTAGAACATGCAATAACTGTTTGGAACCCATATTTTAAAAAGGACATTGATTTGTTAGAAAAAGTGCAACGTAAAGTGACAAAAATCCCTTATTCGCTCAAAAGTTTAAGTTATGGTGAAAGACTTAGCAAATTATCTCTTTGTACTTTATCGCTAAGACGTTCTCGTGGTGACTTGATTGAAACATATAAAATTTTGCACAATCACTATTCTTGTAGTCTTACTGATATGTTTATGTTCAGTCAGGTCACTAACTTGAGAGGCCATAACTTTAAACTTAAGAAAAGTAAATATAAGAAAAACTGCAGGGAACATTTCTTTTCCAATAGGATCGTCCCATTGTGGAACTCTCTACCAGCTACTTCTGTAAATGTAATAAGTGTTAATTCGTTTAAAAACAAAATTGATGTGTCATTGTGTTAATCGTCTGTATTTTAGTTTTGTACTATTTTTTCATATATTGTTTGTTTATATATTCTGTAATATATTTATTCTGGGCTTCATCGGCCTTTGCCGCCTGCCCATTGTTGTACTTAATAATAATAATAATAATAATAATAATGATAAATACTATCTCTGTTAGAAAATATTGGGCCAAGTTATTTCTACCCTGCTGCTATAATGTATTTTACACAAGTACTTTGTGATGGCGGTCGGTCCTGTGGTGGCCACAGCTGATTTTTGATGGGCAGCCGAGGTCGTTACGACGCCAAACAGTAGTTAGTGAAAGTGGACCAGTGGTCTTGAAGGTGTCAACCTAATTCTTGTCCCAACCCACCCTTGGTAATAACTGTGACATTTTTTAAAGGTTTATAGCAAATTTAAAATTATGGAGTGGTGGGATGTATGTATCCCTCACTGCAGATTGCACTCACGTTGCGAATTTTTCACCTAAATCAAAGGATGCATGGCATATCAAATTTGTCTCATGCGAGAAATATCACATCAACTGGCGGGTACTGTTCGAGAACACGGATTAAGGAAAGTATGCCACAATTACCATTCGACTTTTTATCGTTCGACTATCGTATGCGACATTTTCAAACGAGAATGGAGAATAACATTCTAGAGGCCCATTTCATAAAAATTCACAAATGACAATTCAACAAACTTGTTACAAACCTTCGATTCAGAAATGTTTGACAGGCTTTTTGTGAGTTAATTACAATGAAAAAATTATCAAAATAATGAGGATAATTGTATCATTGTTAAATTTCGACAAATTAGTTTTGCGACAGTTGACAAATTTCGTGTCTTTTTAAACATTATTTTGTTTTTACATGTGGAGGGTAGTTCCGAATTCAGTGGTTCTCAAACTTATTTGGCCTACCGCCCCCTTTCCAGAAAAAAATTACTCAGCACCCCCTGGAAATCTACATTCTTTAAGCGAACAAACAGAAAGATATGTATCTATATTTCTACCTACGTTATAAAATATTGTAAAGAAAGATGTTGTGAATAAAACACCTTGAAGCTTGAAATTAAAAATTATTTATTAAAATCATATTCTCATCTAATGAGAAGGATGAACCTGGTGCGCTGCTATCAATGTATAAATCCTCGGCTCTATTTTTGTCAGCAGTATTCTTAAATCACCGCGATTAGCTATTTGCAGTCGGTTTCTTTTTTTTTGTTAATAGATATGTGACCGCACTGAACCTACGTTCCACTAAATATGACGAAGGAAATGCAATTAACAACTTTTGTATTATAGCCCATAACCCAAGATAAGCTGTAGGAATCTGCTTTTGCAACTGTTAGTAGCTGTCTTTAAATTTAAATTTCAATTCGTAATTTGTTGTTACTTCCATCAGTTCTTCTTGTAATTTTGGAGATTCTTCTGTGTTTGCACTTGAAAAAGGATCCAAAACCCAATCGGGTTTGTTCAATTTAAAAATACCTTAAAATCGTTGGTTGAAGTCAGAATGGAGAGCATCCAAGTGCTGACAATAGATAAACAAGTCTTCATCATTTTTTAACCGCTCTCGGGGAATTCCCTGATTCAGTGAGACGCTGTTACACGCACATACCCTTGCTGACGTATGGCGGACTTCCCCGACAATGCGCGATAAGTTCGCCTACAACACAGTTTCTTAAGACCTGTCAGGTGGACATGACCGCCGATCAGTTATAACATGCATTTTGTGTGTTTATTTAAAAAATAATGTTACACTATGTTACACAACAGATGAAATGTATAAGAACGGTTTTTCTAAATCTTCTTATCTTCTCTTCCTTCTTTATACTTTCACCGCCCCCTTATTTTTATTCAACGCCCCCCAAATGCACCCGAGGCTGCTATCGCCCCCCAGGGGGCGGTATCTCCCACTTTGAGAATCACTGGGCTAAATCTACTAAACACATATGCAATGTTAAGTCCCTATATCTATAAACCTTATTATACACACTCTCTATTATGCTCTCTCTATTTATACCCACTTTAGTTTATTAATTAATACATCAGAATCCTTTACGACCTTAATACTAAACGACTAAAATATTGTATATTAAGTTACAGTAAAATATGAGGAGTGGGCGACAGCAATATGCGTTTAAAAGGCATTTGTTTGCAAAAGGCTGAAAAACCAAGTTGGAGGACAAGCTAATTAGAAAAGCCGCATAATATGATGTAAACACAATAATAGTAATTAAATAATAATTACTTAATATGTCCCCTAGCTCTAGAACTATTCTTGAGATTAATGACTTTATCAGTGGTATTTGGAGCGACCTTAACAAGAGTTAGACTATTGGTGTTTACCGATATAGAAATCTAGAGCGACGTTACTTTGGCATTAGCGATTGTCATTGAGCCGGTGATTGTTGTCAGCCAAATGGCATGCACGCCTATTATAGACTGTTAATTAATGCGCTAACAATTCATCGCTATTAATTTAATTATTTTCAATTGATTAATTATAAGTGCAGTAATGTGTATAACGATAGGATTACAAGTGCCGACGGACGATGTGTAATTGATAGAAATAATCAGTGAACCAGACATCTTGGACTTGATTCCTTTGTAAACTGAATGGAGAAGTGTAGTAGTAACTTAATAGTTTGCCAACTTCACAGTACAAAGGTCCCGGGTTGGAATTCCGATTCAAACAAGAAAGGTATTTAAATACAAAGCTACAAAACTAACTTATCCCATAAAAATAGTTACATTGAGTAAATCATAATATCATATATAAAAATATCCTTAGGAGAAGATTATTTAAAAAACAATTCTCGAAGTAATGTATTCTAAAATCATTTTTATTTCAATTTTACTTACACTATGAGCAGATGGAGAGAGAAATTCAATAATTAAAAATTGATGTTAAGCAGTAGCTGCTGATTTATAATAGCTGGGGCTGTAGCCTCTTGAGTACTAAATACATTTAGCAATTAAAAACGTTTATGCATGTTTTCATTTCATTTTCTCTAACCTTGTTTCATTTTCAACTAAAATTTTCTGTAATAACAGCCCAGCTCGTTCGTTTACGAGTAGTAATGTGCAATTAACCTGCGGGCTGCACACAACGTAGCCCGAATCTGCAAGCGTAAAATACTATATCAGTGTTTTTTGATCATTTTTCCATCCTGGTTAAAGTCAAATAATTTTTCGCAGCCCGGCAACATGAAAGTAAAAATTATATATTAATTCCACTTTATATGAGTATAATATTCGGCCTTGGTAGTGTAGAGGTAGCGCTCCTGCTACACGAGCCAAAGGTCCCAGGTTCGAATGGCTGCGCCTCGGCCTTTAAATTCAGATACGGCCGAAAAAAATCTACCTTTTGGCCATGGTACACAAATAACTATTATTTAATAATATTAAAAAAGACTCAAAATGAGACGCTGGAAAAGACTTTTTGAATTCTAATATATTTCATCTCGTGCAATACAAACATTTATCTACACTCATACATACATATATATATATATATATATATATATATATATATATATATATATATATATATATATATATATATATATATATATATATATTTGTTTCACCGCTTATACAGACTCAACTCGCTATACTCTGCAGGCGTTACCAGACCAAAAGTGACAAGCTCAGACCCGGCATCGGGTCTGACAACGTTTTCTATGCTAGAAGTACGAATTAGGCCTCAAACAATCTTTAGCAATGAGTTTCAGGTGGGTCTGGGAAAGCGGTAGAACGTGTTTTTTTATACAAATTTAGTTCACGAAATTTCTGTGAAGATGGTGCGCGTGTCGGGCTTGTATAAAATATTTGTAATCCATACGACTTATACAGACCCGCTATACACTATATACCTTCACAGACCCGAAACTTGGCAACACTGTTTGGGTCTGTCAAGATACATACCGGGTCTGTAAAAGTAATATGGCTATCAGATATTATATATACTCACGACACCTACACAATCTTTGTTATTTTAGACTAAAGTAAGTTTTATATTACCTAATGTACAAAAATATTCTAGTCGAAACGGTTACTATTTAAAATTTGAATGGATTAAGGTAAAAAAGTGAAAATATCTGTGTATGTTGCAAGACAAAGAGTAAATAAAATCTAATATACAAGTAAAATTAAAAAAGAACTATCTCACTTCAGAGGAAATGTCTCTTCACTTGTCAATAAACCATTTAATTATGGTTATTAATTTGGAATGCAGGAAATATAGGTCCTTATTAATAAAAATAGTATCACTAATTACTTGTCTATTTATTTATTCATTTTAATCTTTGTGTCAAAAATTTCACAATACAATTTTTAGAAAATTTATTTTTTTAAACAACTAAAAATATATATATTTTTTTCTGTGGTACCAGAGAAAGAACAGACATCAAATGTTTGTATATAAAATGATAATTAGAAGTCACAAAAAAACCGAATTTGTTAAATGTGTTTTAGACAGAAATATTCCATACATTTTGCCCAAACAGTGTCTTATAAAATACTAGCTGAGTACCCGTGCTTCGCTACGGTTTATTGACGATCTGCCATCGTGCAATTATTATAAGTCATGGTTCTCTATAAATCACATTGCTGATTCTCTCACCAGGTGTAGATTCACCCCGTTGGAGGCTCATTAGTGTAAAGTTTTCAGTTTGTTTCTAAACATGTGCACGGGTAACTTTTATAAGCAAAAACCTACTCGATATCTCATCTGTCCTAAGAGATATTGAGGAACCCGTGAAAACTCATTTTACTCCTTTTCACCCCATAGGGGCGAAAAATCCTTTCTTAGTGGGTTCTTACGTCATATCGAGAAATGTACTCTCGGAATTTCTTATTTCTAATAAAAAATACTAATTTACCCTTTAGGGATGAAATTTAAAAAACTGTCAGAATACTATTGAAATATTTTAAAAAGTCACCTATATGCCAGAAAGGAATGTTATAACTCAAGAAGCACAGGAGATATAAAGGTTTCGATGCTTGCGTTATGGAAGGAATATGTTCCCGGAATTCCATGTATCTAATCAAAAATATATCAATTTACCGCTTTATAGGTAAAAAAAAAAAAAAATTTAGAAAAAAAAAAGATATGCCAAAAAGGAATTTTATAACTCAACAAACCAAGAAGTTATGAAAGATTATATAACTCGCCCTGATTTAATGTAGATTCCCCTCGTTAAGTGTTGCTTGCAGCAACACAGTTACAGTTACATTTTTATACATGCGTACGGGTAACCATAGTAAGCAAAAAGCAAGTCGTTAATTCATCAAGAGATATTGAGAAATCTTTTTTCACCCCCTAGGGGTCAAATTTCGAGAAATCTGTTCTTAGTGGTTGCCTACGTCATGGAAGAAATATAGTTCCCGAATTTCAATTGTCTACTAAGAAATACCAATGTATACTAGCGTCGGCGAATCAGTGCAGTTACGTCACACGACGTAACAAACAATTGCATTGTTCCAAACAATACATTCGTTTGTTACGTATTGTGACGTAACTGCACTGATTCGCCGACGCTAGTATACCAAAGTAATGTAGGGTAATGTAAGAATAGCAATTTAGGGGTGAAATATAAAAAAAACGGTTAAAATGAAATGATCTTGAAACTAATGATATTAAAATGACACCTGAATGCGAAAAAGTACAACATAGTTATTGTACAACAAAGACGGAAGATAGAAAGGGTTCTATAATTCACCCCGAAACTAGAATCGCTCCTTTAGGTTGATGATTAGAACACTGTAAGCAAAAATCATATTAATATATCATTGGACCTAAGAGATAATGAAAAATCCTAGGAAAAATATTTTATCACTTTCCAAACCGTAGGGGTCGAATTTCGAAAAATTCCATATAAGCGGGTGCTTGCGTCATGGAGGGAATATATTTCCTGAATTTCATATCTCTATGTCAAGGGACGTTCTTTCGAACAAATAATACCAATTTGCCCCTTTAGGGATGAAATTTAAAAAACTTTCAAACCGTTTGCTAAATATTTTAAATAGAAAATTATGTACCAAAATGGAATGTTATAACTCAGGAAATAAAAAGGTTTCTATAATTCACCACAAATGAAGATGCACCGCTTTAGGGGTTGATTAGGGCAAAATCCTGAATTACTGTATCAAAAATCTGTATGGGTAACCTTTGTAATCAAAAACCAAGTCAATATCTTATTGGTCCTAAAGTTTATTGAGGAATTCTTCAAATCACATTTCACCCCTTTCGAAAAATCTCTTAGTGGGTGATTACATCACGGATGGAATATATTTCCCGAATTTCAGGTCTCTATATCCAACGGAAGTTCGATCGAATAAAAATACCCATTTACCCCTTAGAGGTGAAATTTTAGAAAACTGTCAAAACTATTTCGAGATATTTGAAAAAGACACCGGTGTGCCAAAAATGAATATAACTCAATAAATACGAGAAATACGAAGGGTTGTATAATTCACCCCGATTGTAGAATCACCCCTATAGGGGTTGATTTGGACAAAATCCTGAAATAAGTTTTTCGGCATTTGTATTAGTAATCTTTTTAAGCAAAATCCAAGACGATATCTTATTGGTTCTAAGAGATATTGAGGAATCCTCGAAATCACATTTCACCTTTTTTCAATACTTAGGGGTTGTATTTCGAAAAATCCCGTCTTAACCCATTTTTGCCCAAACTCCAACCCCCAACAAACTCCCTTATTTATTTAAAGGTAACAAATTAACATAGAAAAAAAAAAATATTTTTTTTTTTTTCAAAATCGGTGTACTCGGGTGGGTACACCGGGAGAATCCGGGTTCATTGAGTGTGGTATATCTTACTTTTATGGTTAAATAATAGAATTCTACATATTGAAAAACTAATATACAACGGCAAGTTTTAGATACTTATCATTAGATGGCAGAAAAGTCAATTAATACTGGTGTACCTGCTTGTGTACAGTGGTCAAAAATGGGTTAATGGGTGCTTACCTCATGGAAGGAATATACTTTGCGAATATCATGTATCTATGTCCAAGGGATGTTCTATTAAATAAAAAATACCCATATACCTTTTTAGGGGTGAAATTTTGAAAAACTGTCAAAACCATTTCGAGATATTTTAAAAAGACATCTATACGCCAAATAGGAATTTTATTACTCATCAAACACAGGAAATATGACAGGTTCTATAATTCTCTCTGATTGTAGATTCACCCTTATACGAAATGGTTAGGACAAAATCCTGAAATAAGTACTTCAACATTTATATGGATAACCTTTATAAGCAAAAACCAAGGCGATATAATATTGGACCTAAGAGATATTGAGGAATCCGTGAAAACACATATTACCCCTTTTAACCCCTTAGGAGTTCATTTTACAAAAATAATTTCTTAGAGGGTTGTTAAGTAATAAAAGGTATATACTTCCCGAATTTTATGTTTCTCTGTCTAGACGACATTCTATCGATAATAAAATACCAATTTATTCCTTTAGGGGTGAAATTTAAAAAACGGTCAAAACACTTTCTAATTATTTTAAAAAGATACCTATATGCCAAAAAAAAAGTATAACACAACACACACAGGAAATAGAACGGGTTCTATAATTCACCCCGATTGTAGATTCACTCTTTTAGGGGTTGATTAGTACAAAATCCTGAAAAATAAGTTTTTCAACATTTATATGGGTAGTCTTTGTAAGCAAAAGCAAGGCAATATATTATTGACCTAAAAGATATTGAGGAATCCGTGTAAACACATTTCACCCCTTTTCACCCCTGAGAGGTCGAATTTCGAAAAATCATTTCTTAGGGGGTTCTTAAGTCATAAAAGGGATATACTCTTCGAATTTTATTATATTTAAAATTTAATATATATTAAAAATAAATTTTGTCTAGACGACATTCTATCAAATAAAAAATTCCAATTTACCCCTTTAGGGGTGAAATTTAAAAAAAAACGGTATATACACTTTCTGAATATTTTAGAAAGACACATGTATGCCAAAAAGGAATGTTATAACACAATAAACACAGAAGATACGAAGGGTTCTATAATTCACCCTGATTATATTAATAAATATTAGATTGGTGATTGTTGATATGAATTGATTCACCCTTTTATGGGATGATTAGGACAAAATCCTGAAATAAGTTTTTCAACATTTATCTGGATAACCTTCATAAGCAAAAAACAAGGCGATATATTATTGGACCTAAGAGATATTGAAGAATCCGTGAAAACCCATTTTACCCCTTTTCACCCCTTAGGAGTTGAAAATACAAAAATTATTTCTTAGGGAGTTGTTAAGTCATAAAAGGGATATACTACCCGAATTTTATGTTTCTCATTCTAGACGACATTCTATCGAATAAAAAATACCAATTTACTCTTTTAGGGGTGAAATTTAAAAAAACGGTCAAAACACTTTCTAAATATTTTAAAAAGACACCTATATGCCAAAAAAAATTTATAACACAACACATATTATTGACCTAAAGGTTATTGAGGAATCCGTGTAAACAAATTTCACCCCTGAGAGGTCGAATTTCGAAAAATCATTTCTTAGGGGTCTCTTAAGTCATAAAAGGGATATACTCCCCGAATTTTATGTTCCTTTGTCTAGACGACATTCTATCAAATAAAAAATACCAATTTACCCCTTTAAGGGTGAAATTTAAAAAAACGGTCAAAACACTTTCTAAATATTTTAAAAAGACACCTATATGCCAAAAAGGAATGTTATAAGACAATAAACACAGAAGATGCGAAGGGTTCTATAATTCACCCTGATTGTAGATTCACCCCTTTGGGGGTCGATTAGGACAAAATCCTGAAATTAGTTTTTTAATATTTACATGAGTAATCATTGTAAGCAAAAACCAAGTCGATACCTTATTGGACCTAAGAGATATTAAAGAAACCGTGAAGCCACATTTTACCCCTTTTAACCCCCTTTTCACCCACTTATGGCGGGTTGCTAACGTAAGAGTTTTCTCTAACTCGAGTTAAAATCATTTGTTTTTGTATGCTACAATATACAAAAACAAATGATTTTAACTCGAGTTAGGGATAATTCTTACTTTAGCAACCGGCCATTAGAGGATGAGTTTCGAAAAATCCGTTCTTAGTGGGTGCTTACATCATGGAGGGAATATACTTGCCGATTTTCATGATTGTAAGTCCAGTGATTTGGGCTGGGCGTTGATTATGAGTAGGTAGCTTAGTTACGATTTTATATATATAGATAATTGTCCTTAATAACAAAATACGTAAATAATATGCCAATATAATTAAAACTAAGATACAATATTTTTATATAATTTTTATGGCGTACATGGTAAATGGAAAACGTATCAAGAAATAGAAAAATTAGATTCACTTTCATACTTGAAAAATAGTTTCGAAGTTCAAGTTAAATAATTTAAAAAATTCGTAAGTGAAAAGAATCATAGGAAGTACAAAGACAGTTCTGAGGATGTTGCGGAATACAAGTAAAAAAAATATTTTATTATTACCACTGCAACCGATCAAAAATGAAATTTTTTTAGCCTCATATAAATTTTTAAATACTATTGATTGTTATTGACATTCATTGAATGTCAATAGTAAACATGAGATTAACCGAGAAACCTTATAAATGAACTATTAATCCTAAAATAATTATTATGTCATATTGAAATATACGTAAATTTTATTACTATCGCTAGACAATCGTCAAATGAAGGTCAACATGAGGATATTTGTTTACAGAAACGATGTAAATACCGACAACACTGTACGGGATTGAGTACGTCGTTACCATATACAAATTATACACAAATGACCTGATTACGACGTAAACATGTATGGGGCTTAATACCGGTTGTCAAATATAGCAAAAATGTTTTTTTCATAATTCGTTACCCCTTGAAGGTTGCTCCAGGAGTGCAAAGTGCGCTCTTTCTATTTTTGATACATATACTCCTGAAATCCCATTAGATTCGGTGGGTCTGTGGTTGTCTGTTGCATGTACATGGCTTGACAACGTCGGTCAGATAAATATATATATATATATATATATATATATATATATGTATATGTATATATATTTAATTTATATAATTTTCTTTACTAATCCTCTTCATATCTAAAAGTTACACTTGAAGTCAAATATCCGCCATTTTTATCTTCATAAGAACTAAGTTATTACTTATAAACACCCGCATTTGGCAGTTACTATGATAGGAACTTTTACAGTAACATGTTACTAAATACTGTAGTAACTTTTGCCTTACGGAATACGAAATTCCCCAAAGTTACTATATAGTAACCTTGCTCATAGTGACAAATTTAGTATGATCATAGTAAATGAGTTACAGAATTGGTCTGTATATTTCTATTTTTGCTTAGTTATCATTTCCATTTCCTCTGTTGTTGTAAGTAAAATATTTCCTTCACTTTAAGTGAAACTTGCACTTTTATCATTTCAAGCGGAAAACAATTTAGATAAAATCACTACAAATTTCTCGACTATCTAGCATATCCATAATAAGTCCATGTCATATGTCATGTCAAAGAAGTAATTAGCAAAAATTTAATTACCTTCCAATTGTCAAAATGTTCTACATGTCATGCATTACCATCAGAAATACATCAGAGTTACTAGTTCGAAACAGAAGTTGTACATAAAAGAGTTGTCACATCAGTGCATTTTAACAATCGCTCCAGACGGTTTAGCAAAGAGCTTTTTTCTGTCGTGACTCTACATTGAAAACAATGACGACTGAATGTAGATCCACATATGTTCTTATAACATGACCTGCTCTATTTAAGAACTCGAACGTAATTACGTATCCAATTATTGTTAACCAATAATTGGATACTAATATATTGGATGTAATTGTGTACAGAGTGAAGAGGAATTGATATTGTGTATTAAGGAATTTAATTAAATTAACACAACTAGTGACGTAAAAAATGATATTAGGTTTTTTCCAACAGAAAATGCACAACAGTTCAGAACGTGAATCAGAACTGCTTAGAATACATGTGCGAACGTATTGTCAACTGACAATAACTGAAGCGCCTCTAGTGATATTTTGAGAAACTGACGGTTGTAGGATAGTTGAGTTTGTGACAAGCATGGGAATATGTTCTTAGAAGTGGAAAGACAGTTAAAGACCATTTTAGAGTGTGTTCCCGTGTGTTTCAATAAATATCACACATGATGATACCATTGAACCTGTCAAAAATATCCTACCAAAGTCAGCCATGATGTGAATGCAGTAGCGCCTCTATCGGTAGTGTCAGATGCCAATAGTTCTAGAATCATCTTAACTAGTGTTGGAACGAGTTAGAACCGTTGAGAATTTGGTTTGTTTATCCTAACTTTATAAAATCACGAAATCAAAACAACATCTGTTAAAAAACATTGTGTCTTGTATTTTTAAACTGAAGAAATGGAACTAATGGAAGGATTGGATTACATTTGAAAATGTTTTTTGCCGAAAATGTCTTTCAATAACGACCTTTTCCTCGTTGTTTGGTCATTTTATTAAGCTGTTAGACTTGTTGCTCAAGAAATATGGAATTCCGACTATTATTCTCTCCAAACTACTTTTGGAAATATCAGACCTATCTGCTACATCTCGAAAACCTGCAGTCTGATGGCCAATATACCAGAGAAATATTAGAAGTTGATCCTGAGCACTAATTTTACTATTTTGGCCAGAATGGTACTTACAGCAATTATAGTATTCACATGCTTCGAAACTTGCTGCTAATGGTTCATTAACATTTCTACTAACTCGACAATGTTCCAAAAAAACCTGATCACTATATTGTGGCACTATCATCCGTAGGTAATTTTCAACATCATTCAAGGATTCTCCATCATTATTACTTTCGCTTGAAAATACTTACAAATCAGAATAATCACTGTCTTCTTCCATTACTACTAATTTAATCAAACAAACAAAAACAAATAAGTGAGGTTAGATAACACGTTAAACTTATTCAGAATTAAAAATTCTTGTAAAATCCTGGAACTTTAAGAACGATTCAGAATAAGTTCAGAACACAATTCACTCGTTCTTGGAACACTGCATAAGTTCTGAATTCATAAATAGACTTGTTGGAACACTAAAATCGTTTTGCGCAAACTCAGTAAAGTTCTGAACGGTTCTGAACTTTTGTTGGAATAATCCTATTGAGTATTAATTTCACACATTTCAACAAAAGATTCGAAATCTGCGTTTTCAGAACAATTTTTATTTTTTTGCTGTAATCACATCAAAATGAATAATATTTAGAAAATCATTGTCGTTTATTAATACCAGGGATGGGAGCGGGCAGAAAAATGATGAATTATGGTGGTCTTAAAAACATAAAAAAACATATAAATTGATGATTTAAAAAAAAATACAGGTAAAAAGTTTTTGTTGTACTATCCCAGTTCACCTTAATGTGCATTACTAAGTATGTTTTCATATTTTTAGATTAAACCGCCTATAGGGTTATAGAGTGTGGATCAAAAGTCAAATATGTATACAAGCATTCCAAATTTCAATGTTCTAGGTTCGACAACAGCTTCTACCGAACAGACAGACACAAGAACGATGGTATACGGGCTTTTTTGGTCATACCTACAAAACCCTAAAAATGATTCTATTTTAATTTATCTTTATATTAAGTGTACACCATACCTTGATAAAGTTTCTGACGAGGCAGAGTCGCCGCTACCGCAGTGAAGATCACAAAGAGTATTATGTAGTTCTAAATCTCCACCATCATTATCCAACTCGTTGTCCCAACAACTATCAAAATAAAATTCTTGTAAGATGTTGCTGTTAAAATCTACATGACCTTTGGGGTCCTACATGTAATAATTAATCGAACTGATGAATAAATATTTAATTAAATTGATATTGTTGATTAATGTTTTCGCTTCGTTGAAACTTGGTAATTATATGGTAAACTTCATAAATGCAATAAATCAGACATAGAGTCGCGCCGAAAATAAAGTTGATAACAGTTATTATATTCATGATATTGCCAATTAAATAAACAAATGCTAGGAGTTATAGCGTTTAATAAAAGTGTTTTTTTTTTTTTTTTTTTCTATTTTATATTACATTAAAGTCTCTATTATCCTACCTACGAGAATATCTAATAATCCGGAGCTGCCAAAAACATGTTATTAAAAACATACTTGTCGTCTACTGGACGTTCTGAAACGGAGACTGTGGCAGCTTTTTTTGACAATTTGTACTTTAGCCAGAGATCCATCGAAAAATAATCGTAGCAAAAACAAATAAATAACACTGTACTACTATGACTTACTGTCTGAATTAAAAGAGATCTAAAGAATATGAGAAATTCATATTTTCCTATTGCATGAAACGTCACAACATAAATTATCTATTAATGGAAATTTTTAAGGAATTTATACTACATTTATATATTCCTATAATATATCAGCCCTGTAATAGAACAGTCACTCAGCTGTAAATTTGTATTTCATATAGGTTAAAACTTTTTCAATGACCAGTTGAGCTATTGAAATTCGAGCGCCTTTATTTACATTTATTGTACTGGCTTTTGTTATAGTAGCGTATCATTTCTGAGTGAAACGTTTGTTTTAAAAAAACACTATGTTCTCGTCTGATCACATTAATTTTATTTACTTTTCTGTCTAATCTGCTCGTGGAGCACTAGTAGACACTTCGCGGACCACTTGGTGCTCCGCGGAGCACAGTTTGGGAAACTCTAGTTTAGAGTAAACATTTTACGGATTCCGAACGGGACCTGAACATTCACGCAAACATATTAACTCACGTTCAGTCTATTTGTGAAAACGTGTCCTTAGCTGTATGCTGGCAAATTATTCGTCGTATAGAATACGCACTAAAAAAATAACAATTATAAAATGTAATTACTAAATAGGTTTGGATTGGGATGTGGTAGTAACTGTTGATTCTGACAGACGTAGGAGTAAAACATATCATATTTTGTTTATGAACCGTTACGTGCTCTAAACATAATTATTAATTCAATTGCGTAAATGTTTATACTATATTCAAGTTTGAATGTCAAATAAATACAACATGACTAACGATATTACAAATGTAGACAAAATATCCAATAACATTTAAATAAAATGCTGTTTCGAAACACCTTATGATTGCTCATAAAATGTTTATAGAAGGAGTTGTTTTTTGTCTGAGTATTTTAGATAAAAAATTAACAAAAATTAATTTTAGTTCACTAAAATGCTTCAAAAACAACTAGAGTTTTCTAGGTTCTTACAAATATAAATAAATAATAGGATCCCGCCACATAGATAGGCGTATAAGAGGCAGAGAAGGTAAATTCACATGATCAGTGTAACGTTTCGACCAGTCATAGTATCCGTGTGTAAACAGGTATTCATTTTAAGTTTTAAATACTTCAGGCTGAGTCGACCCCAGAGCCGATTGTACAAAATGAAAATCCGAAGGAGGAGATGAACTTGCGTCTCTGCGTTCCGTAGGCAATTGTCTTACCACGGCAACGCTTATAAAGCGTTCTTATAAAGAATACCCTTCTCAGATGGCTTATTTCATATATTAATAATAGATGTCAAGCGGTCACCATTCCGGTGTTCCTCAGGGGTCCCATTTGAGGCCAATCCTTTTTTTAATTTATATCAACGACATTTCAAAAGCAATAAAACATGCAAATTTCTTGTTATTCGCCGATGAGATGAAATTATACCTTCCAATTAGGAGGCCATCGGATACCGACCTCCTGCAATCAGACCTTCATAATGTATACCTTTATTGCCAACAAAACAAATAATTTCTTAACCGCGATAAATGTCAAATAATATCATATACGAGAAAAAAAAGAGTACATTTTTTTGAATATAATTTTAACGGTCAGGCTTTGAAACGGTCATCAGTAATTAAAGAACTAGGAGTGCTTCTAGATTCAAAACTTTCTTATGAACTACAGGTCGAATATATATGCGGCAAAGCCCTAAAAATGTTAGATTTTATAATTCGCACTACTAAAAGTTTTAATTCTATAAACGCTTTTAAAAATCTTTACTTTGCGTACGTCTCTAGTAACCTAAACTATTCATACGATCTGGAATAGTTCGTATGACAAATACATTTTCAAACTTGAAAAAAATCCGAAAAAAGCCATAAAGTATTTCTGTTTTAAATGTAATGTCCAATACGATAACTACTACGATTCCTGTCTCGGAATAAATATTCTACCGCTTCAAAAACGTCGTATTTTATCTGACATGTTGATGCTTTACCGAATAGTTAATAACATAACTTCTTCTAGCGAACTCGCATCCCTACATACAATACCAGAAGTACTAACCTATTCCATCAAACCAGTTCAAACACAAATTCATTCACTAACTCGCACATCATTAGACTTTCCACTACGTACAATCTCTTGTTTTCTCAGATAGATATTGCCAATTATTCCAAACAAAAATTCCGGAAATTATGTATTAATAAATTGCATACTATAAGTGATCCTTAATCTTCTTCTATTTAATCTAGTAAAAAAGTAAATATAAATTTGTAAAAATATTGTAACATGTAAACACTGTAAATTGTAAATTTGTACACTTTACTGGCTAGTCTTCTCTGTGCCCCGATCATAATAAAATAAAAATAAAATAAACAAACTGATATCCAGAATGTTCCATGAACATATTAACAGTGCGAAAATGCGTCAAGTACGTGAAAAATTTGAGAACCACTTGTATAAACCAGTCAATGTCAGTCAAAGAGTAGTTTTAAGGATTCCACACACGAAAGCGGTCGCGGTGGCGGCCGCGGTGGCGATAATGCAGCGGCCTAACGCAACCTATACAATACAATGAGACCACGCACATACAAGCGTTCCGCTATCTGAGAACGCCACCGACTGCAGCGTTCAGTCTAGCGATCACCAAACACTGGCGGCCGAACTCGACAAGTTGCGTTAGGCCGCGCGATATTCATTGTTTATATACCACAGAGTGAATATATTTAAGAAAATAATGTCGAAAATAGATAATTTAACAGAAAAAAACATAGATCAGTAAAGGATCATTTAATTTTGTATGACTTAGCACATCCTGATTACAAGAATATTAGGAAAACAAATAAAGTGTGGGACGAAATAGGAAAAGTTTTGGAAATTGATAGTAAAGTCTGTTCCAAACGATTAGGCGGAACTAGATTTTGCAATCTAGTTACTTTCATCGTTTAAATAATGCTTTTCAGCCGTTTTGTTTAAGCTTTGTAAATCATACTTGCAACAAACATTTTTTGGTTAAGGTTAATATCATTTTAAAATGTCATTTTCTTTATATTTTGATTTTTTGTGTCATTCTTAATACAAATATCCCATTTATTTATTTTTTGTCATTAAAATATGTAAGAAAATTAATTTAAGTTTGACATATGTTATTCGTTTCCATGGTTTCATTGTTGAAATTTTAAATTTTGACATTCCAACGTGAAAAATGAAATAACCCAAGCAAGGTCCCTTTTCGTGACAACCTAAAAGAACGAAATTCCCATTTAGTTCCGCCTAACCGTTTGAAACAGACTGTAAGTAGATTATTATTTTTCCTCTACATACAATTAATTATTCTATTGTATTCTCGCAATCAATATTATCATACAACTATATACCGTGATTCACTAACTGATCGCTACCGCTACCGCCATTCCCACCGCGTTAGTGTGAGGAGACCTGATCACTAGTCGTATCGCTACCGTGGCCGCTACCGTGGCCGCCACCGCGGCCGCTTTGGTGTGTGGAATCCTTTACCTCTCTATAGAGTAACCAATACCAGATTTTTTCAAAAATCTTAATTTTACTTTTGTTTTCCATAAATCAGAAAAATGTCCCTGTTCTGTTTATTAGAAACATATGTTCAGAACAGTGATGTCCCATTGTTCTCATCTCTATGCACGTGGTATGTTTGTGCTATGTATCTATTACAAACGGGGCTTAAGTGACTGCGACTTTTCCATAGCAGACTATTCGCGCTAGGTCGAATATTAGTATAAAGCCTTGTTTATAATAGATGTTCTATGTATTCGCAGCATAAAAAAAACAGTACTTTCTTTGTTCTGTTTATTAGGAACAGATGTTCAGAACAGTTACAACGTTTTGTCTCATCCTTATAGATATACTATAGATTAAGTAATGGAACTGTAAAAGACACCAGGTGCAAACTACAGAAAAGTTATTAAAATTATCTAATACTACCCGTTCTCTTTAAACGTTGAAAATATATCACAATATATCAATAATAACACGTGTCAGATAAAACTGGATTTATAAAAAACTACAAGAGAATAAACTACAAACAAACAATTTCAGTTTTTAATATTATTTATTACAGACATTGTTGGCTGAGACATTAAATCCTACCGCAAAACAAGATTATTCTTTTACAAAGTGGTAGTTTTGTCATTCGTCTTCGTCACAAACATAAAACAACAGGTGGTTCTTTTTGTACATAATACCAGCTAAAATATTTCTCTAATTTTAAGTACGTATAAATCTTTCCATAATTTTCCAGAGGATACATAAAAAATATAAAAACAGATTAAAATAAGATTGAGAGTAAGAAAAAAATAAAGAATTTTTAAAAATAAAAAATCTGAGAATAAAAAATAAGTAGAATTTAATGGAATTTGATTAAAATTCTGTCAGGTTTACACAATATTCCTTTTACTGTGCCATACTCGTATGACAGTAGATCATCACGATGATTTTCATCTCATATGTTTCTGAAATTATCTGTACTTGTGATAAATTTTGTGTAGTAGTTTTAAATGTAGTTGCAAGCTTCATATTTCGCGATTCACTTCCTGAATTCGCTTTTACATTAATTTCCGATTAAGTCTTCAATCGTTTAAAAACTGCTGCCTTTTAACGACCTTTTTTCGTTCTACATTTACTAGGCAAGGGTCGTCGTGATTGTCAATGTTGGTCAAAGTGTCTTAACACAACCCTTATAATCTACTTTTTCTACAACGTCTAACAGTCAATCGTCGATTGGTGCAGATTAATTGATGAACCTTGAAAACCTTTGATTGAAACATCTTTGATTGAATTTCTACCATCTTTAAAACGCCGGTACCACTTAAAACACCCGCTTCAATAAGAACATCTTCTCCAAAAGCTGTTTTCAGTAGTTTTAGGCCCAGGTACATAAAGCGTTGTTAACCATGTCGTCAGGTAATCACTCCGTCAATTGATGACATTGTCAAATATTTGTCATGAAGAAAAATAATTGATTGCGTACTTAGCAATGCTTTCAGCAACGCTTGGCGACATAATGCATAATTAACTACATTATTAGACTTAACAACGCTTTATCAAATAGGTGTTTCTATCGCCGTCTTTGCAAGTTTGAAACAAAATTTCACACAGACAAGTTAGTCTTCCAGGGATATCTTAAAAATCGCCGAGATAAAGAAAAACGATTTACAAAATCCAATATAAAATTCGAAGGAAATAACTTAGTGAAACGAATTTAACGCCAGTGAAGTGTATCAAACATGACAGGTGCATTATATAAGTCGCTATTTCCCCTCTTCATATATTAGGTATTGCGTAACGCGCACAGCTAGCGTATTTTTTTATCAAACCTCGTATAGTACGTTGCATACTATTTGTAAAAATTGCCATAATATGTTATCGCCGCATTTTATTATCTTGCGGTATTTCAAAGGAATTGATTTTAACATCTATTGTTATTTTTTGAACTCACTAATGATACTTTTATTGCAATTTTTAAAATAAACATGCAACTTACTATAAAGTCGGATTTTTTGTTAGCCTCATAAATGCTGTACAGGAGCAAATAAACTCGTCATTTTTCTTTTCAGTCATTGAGAGGCTCATTTATCAGATCAATTCTGTAAAAAGTTACTATAATAGTTACTGTGTAATAACGTTACTACAAGATAACTTTTATATTGACTTTAATAATAACTTAAACATTTTTCGTTTTCTGTAATACCCAATTGTAGTGACGTCGCTATGAAAGTTATATCTTGATGACAGTTACTGAGAAAAGAATGAAGTTAGTTACAGAAGCGCAACACGCATGCGCATTATTGGTATACAGATGACAGTTGAGGTTTAAAATGTCAAAATATTGTATTGCTTACATTATTTTATTGTTATATAATATACATGTATTATGGTATATACAATTATAAAATATTTAAAAAAATGAGTGAAGAAATTAAAAAAAAAAAAAGGAATGCAAAGACAAATTCTCGACAATAGAACCAGTGGCGCTGGCGGGTGGGATATGGTGGTTAGAACCTCCCATGAAGCTGGATTTTTTATTACTTCGATACATTTTCCTTGTTTTGTCATTACTTCCATACGTCTCATTTTATAACCCTCCGTTCTCATGAAACCATTTTTGCGTCACTGAATAGAACTTTTGTTAATTTTTTTAAAACCAAAACTATTTTTTTGATCTTTAATACCTACACTCATACATACATATTATATATATTTAATTTATATAATTTTCTTTACTAATCTTCTTCATTTTCTATTATATCTAAAAATTATACTTAAAATCAAATGTCCGCCATTTTTATCTTCATAAGAACTAAGTTATTACTTATAAACAGGGATGGGGAGTCGGAGTCGGAGTCGGGAGTCGGGAGTCGGGAGTCGAGGAGTCGAAGCTTTTTGGAGGAGTCGGAGTCGGGAGTCGGAAAAAGTTATCGACTCCCGACTCTTTGACTACATAATTGATAATTATGCATGAGAACAATCCGAAAGCGAAAGCAAATTACCATACTACCAGAATTTGTTAAAGAATGGGAACCGGAACGACATTTTTTCTCTGTTTATGAACGAAAATGAAATTAAAAATATTCAATTCCGGTTTCCTTCATGCTTTTCAGTTAAAAATTTAGTTAATTTTTCCTAATATCTAATTTTTCTTTTTTTGTATACTTTGTTTATTATGTTAAAACGAAACTATACTGGATTTTTATTTTCTCAAGTTGTAACGGGCTTTGTGATTATTTTATATTTCATGTTGGCAGCTAAAATCTATATGTCAAAAGAAAAAAGTGACATTTTATGAAAAATAAAGTACAGTCTGTTCCAAACGATTAAGCGGAACTAACTGGAATTTTCATTTTTGTAAGTTGTCATTAGCAATTTTTTTATATATTGAAGTTGGCTTTTCCTGAACAAAATTATCAAAATTATCAAACGGTAAAAGTAACTAGTATTGAAAATCTAGTTCCGCCTAAACCAAAGGAACAGACTTTATATAAAATACAAAACAATTTTTTTTAAAACTAATATATTTGAAACTTTGTATTAAAAATGACTCAATAGTCAAGATGAAATGAAAATGACATTTTATAAAAACAGCTCGCCCCAACCCAAGATATTTAATGTAAGTATAGTCTGTTTGCTTGGTTTAAGCGGAATTAGATATCGAAATCTACTAACTTTTAAGGATTGAATGAAGCTTTGTATCATTTTGTTTAACAAAAGCCCACTTTGATAGTTAAAAAGTAAACTCGTGATAATTTGAGAAAATAAAAATTCCATTTAGTTCCGCTTAAACATTTGGAATAGACTTTACAATTTACCAGTGAAAGGAGTCGGGAGTCGGAGTCGGAGTCGATTTTCAAAAATACCGACTCCGGAGTCGAGAGTCGGGAGTCGATAATTTTTCTGTCGACTCCCCATCCCTGCTTATAAACACCAGCATTTGGTAGTTACTATGATAGGACCTTTTATAGTAACATGTTACTAAATATTGTAGTAACTTTTGTCTTACGGAATACGAAATACCCCAAAGTTACTATGATAGTAACTGACCTTGCTCATAGTGACAAATTTAGTGACTATGATTATAGTACCTGAGTTCCAGAATTGGTCTGTATATTTCTTTTAGAGCTGGTTTGTGAAAGGTTAGTTAACTATAACCAAATATTTAGAAAATGGTTGCTGTGGTTACTTATGGGATTGTTATATTGTAACCGAATTTAACCAAAAAATTAAACTCGGTTAAGCTTTCAGAAACCGGCCATTAACGATTTAAATGGCAGCTAATATAACAACACATTCTATATGTTAGTTTTTACACGGGTTAGCAGATGACGCAGCAGGATTTGTCGTTCACCTGAATATTCTGTCGTCCTACTACATATCTTGTCGTAATTTAATATTTTGTTATTATTGGAATGTTCTGACATGCAATATTTTTTTCTCTTGTTTTTAAAATCTAATCTATCGTTAAATTTTTTTATTTTGTCTGGCCGTAAAATGGAACCCATAACTAATAACCCATCAATTACATAATATTAAAGCAAAAACATATGTTACATAAACGAAAATCCACACCTTCAACAATTCAAGGTCTATTTTCAAGTCAACAAGCACCATAGTTACAGTCGATCTAGCTTCTTTGAAACCGGATTCTGTGAAAGTCCCATAGCGGAGCGGTGGGGACCTTGACTAGAGGTCCAGCTATGACCGACACACGGACACGTCATCATAGGCGAAAGTAGCCGGCTTTGCCTAACCGATCCGACTGTGTTGTTAAATGCGAACAATATGACCTGGTTGCGGGTGGATTTTGGAGTGAAATTAATGGTTGGAAAGGTCCGGGTTTATAGTTGACGTAATTGTAAAATGTAGATTATGAACACATGCTGAAGAACTAGATCTGTGACAAATTCGAGGTCTTTTAACAAAAACTTAGTTATTTTGTGTAGTTAGGTATATTATTTTGAATGAGTTCGTGGAAATAATGGATGAAGACATAGAATTTACAAAATTACAACCAACGTAACGTAAAAATATGAAATTTATGAGTTTCTACCATTTCCTAATATCATGCTTTACATAATTACATAAATATTAGAAAAAATATGTTAAATGGATGAGATATTATATGTACGCACCCCCCCCCCCCCCTTGTTAAGGAGATTCTGCAACGTTTCTGTAAGAGAATTATTGCATTTTCAGATAACTCTTAAAGAGTAACGAGTAACGAATATATAGTTCACGAAACTTTACATACCGACTGACCGACAGAGAACCGATAAACAAATATATATCTATTTCACACAGATCTAAGTAAAATTCAATAACGTCTATGAGCTTCTCATACCCTACGTAGGTCCTTAGTTTTATCTACGTATATTATATTTGAATATATTCAGATAAATGTGTGTTTTTGTATATGAAACGCTTCTATTGCTGCTGCGTCTAGAGCGAGTGAAACAAAACAATAGTTCATTCTCACCATCCGAACCAATATCATCGCTTAATGTTTATGACCTAGATACCCAGATTGAACCATACCCTTTCTCTGGCGGACGTTGGTCAAGTAAATCGTCCCCGAGTATATTAAAATAATACAATTGAAACAAGTAATGTATATCAGCGTTTCTCAACTGTCTCGCCGCGGCTCACTGGGGGCCGTGAAAGCTTCGTCGGGGGGCCGTGAAAGCTTCGTCGGGGGGCCGCGAAGTCATACATGCTGGCTTTGTTTGTAAATGTGTGGGACCATATAAGTCTGTAATCCATAGTTTAGCCAAGGTATTTTGCTACTTCGTTACAATAAAATAATGTTTGTTAACATGGATGTTGTTTCTGTTCGTGGAAAATACTGCTTAGGTTTTCTCTATATTTATTTTTATAGGCAAAATACCAACATTTGTGTGATAAAATCTAAATGTTAAAGACTCGTTTCAACTCCGGAAACAACAATTAATATGATATTAATGATAATGACAGTTTAAATATCGTCAGTAAACACGAGTTGTCATACGTGTACTGTTATTCCATAATATAATTTCGCTTTACCGTCAAACTCAGAAATTGATTATGATTATCTGATTATACGAGAGTAAGGAATATCACATAAAAACAGTGCTATTATTTTTTAATTTAGCCAGTACGCTCGCAGATGTGATAATAGAGGCCAAATAAAAAGAAAATAAAAAAAAAAATATGTGAATTGTAAATTCTCACACATTTCAGGATATGTGAATGTTCGGGAAATCAATTTAAACTACCAACCTAAGTTCTAAAAGCTTTCCATTATAATTTAATTTTACCATTATACTCCAAATGAAATTAAAAAATAAAGAAACCAATCAAAATACGTCATAAACTTATATATTCCAGTTCAAATCAATCTGTTTTTTTTAAATTACAAAAAATAAAACTATATTACATAATACAGTATAATAAATCACAAGTTTCGTAAGGCATGATTTTAACGCATACGTCAAAGTTAGAATAAAAAACCATTACAAACCAGAAGTTGAAAAAATGTCTATACTTATGACGAACACTGCATATTTACTTTCATATGTATTTTTTTAAAGAATATGTTTTACCATTCTGATTATTGGCTAATCCAAACCTTTAAGCAGAACCAAATGAAATTTAATTTTCTTAAGTTGTCACGAGCTAATTTTTTAATGTTTGTAGTTAGTTTTTGCTAAACAAAATAATCAAAAGCTTCAAACAAACGTTAAAAGTTACTAGTATTCAAAATCTATACTCTATCTCCGAAAGACTGATAGTAATAAAATTTATTATTTGTAAAAAGTTATTGTATTATCACGCAGAAACGGTAAAGCAGAAGCGACAAAATATGAATAGTTCGAAACGAAATATTGTTAAAAACAACCGAGTGTGACGCACATATTATATGGGAATACGAACTAGGGTTCAACACAATAGACCATAAAAATTTGACCCTAATATTTTCCGGAAAAATATGGTCACAGGGGTGTGTTTAATGATATGATAAATATGGTCACTGGCGTGCGTTTAATAAAATGATAAATAGTAATATAGAAATACACAAAACCAATTTAAACGTGTTTAAAATGTGCACGCCACTGGTAACTGCCTGTCAAAATGATTTATTAATATCAGTCTTTCAGAGATAGAGTATAGCTCCGCTTAAACTAGGGTTACCATACGTTCTCTTTTCCCCGGACATGCCCTCTTTTTGATGCTTTAAATTACCTATACCCGGTTTAATGAAATATGTCATGTAATTTTTATACATACCTACCTACTTATGAGATATTTAGAGGTAAAGTCTGTTCCAAATGGTTAGGCGGAACTAGATTTTGCAATCTAGTTACTTTCTTCGTTTGAATCATGCTTTTCGGCCGTTTTGTTTAAGCTTTGTAAATAATACTTACAATAAACATTTTCTGGTTAAGGTTAATATCATTTTAAAATGTCATTTTCTTTATATTTTGATTTTTTGTGTCATTCTTAATACAAATTTCCCATTTATTTATTTTTTGCCATTTAAATATGTAAAAAAAAATAATTTAATTTTGACATATGTCATTCGTTTCCATGGTTTCATTGTTGGAATTTTAAATTTTGACATTCCAACGTGAAAAATGAAATAACCCAAGCAAGGTCCCTTCTCGTGACAACCTAAAAGAACGAAATTTTCATTTAGTTCCGCCTAACCGTTTGGAACAGACTGTATCAGAAGATAATAAAACATTATTAAAATAGATACAATCTTCAGGAAAGTATAAATGGGCAAAAGAAGATAAATAGTATAATAATATAAATATTATCATTTTAGGTGTCCTATTTTCTAGTATCTGGATATGTTAACCCTAGCTTAAACCAAAGACACCGACTATATATTCATATTTGTTGTGATATAAACTGATAAATTTGTTTGAATTGTTGGTAATTTCTTTTATTATATTCAAACTGACAAATGTATTTCTTTTATTCCATAATTTAATGTGTTTGTGTTAATAAAAGGTGAGTTACGAGGTACCAGTACAAGTACCAGTACACATACCAGTACCAACCAACAACTGTACCAGTTTTGGGTACGAGGTATTTTTTCACATGGTATAGCACTAAAGTCAATCCCCTACGGCTTACGAGTTATTTTCCAATCGAATCAGCGCACTTTTTATCACTGGAATAGCTCATATAGTCGGATTGCTGATAGGTGACTGTTACATGTATGTATCAAGTAATGAATTCATATAATAATCTAGTTACCATTTTTCAGCGATTTTAAAAATGTTTTTTGTTATTTGTGTTAACTGTCAGTGTCTGGTAATAAATATTAATTAAAATACGGCATGCGGCCAATTATTAAATTCACAAACTTTAATTTTAAACCTGCAGGAATAAACAACAAATTATAATCCAAAATTTACGTATGAGTATAAATTTTTCCTTATTAATAATTATAACCTTAAAATTAATAATTTTGTTTGTTTGAGTACTGCTGTAAATTTATTTTCGCGCTCTAATTAGTAAAGACATCAACGGTTCATGCTATTTCTTTCTAATGTTTTGTTTTGTATTCAAATAATTTGGAAGGTTAGTTGTCAACTTGCGTCACTATACGTTACTATGGGTATGCAAATAATTATAATGATACAGACAGAGAAAGCATATAGTATTGAATATCGATACTTGTAGCAACGAACAGTCACTTATCAGCAATCCGACTATAACCCCAAAATCGAAGAAAAGTTGGTTACGAGGTATTAGAATTACACCATCGATATGCTATATATGTATGTTCGCGTAGAGATAATTATAGGCAGAATCAGGAAAAAGCGTCTAGAGGAGGGGGCGGCAACCTTTTTTACTAAGTGGGCATATTTCAGAAATGCTTGAGTTCGCGGGCACCGTGGGACAAGGGGGGGGGCAAAATTTAAACATAAAAATATTAATGCAATTTAAAATTTTAATTTTCATAAAAAAAAATACATAATATCAAAGTGATAATTAATGCGATATTTGACAATGAAAAATCGCGGCCAATTCGTTGTAATGTGGGACATAAGTAGAATTTCCAGTTCTCAGGCATTGGTCAAAATGAGCGTCAGTGAGGCCTGTTTGGTATTTTGATTTTAAGTATTTCATATTAGAAAACATACATACACAAGCACATGTCGACGCGCAGAGAGACTTCAATTTTAAGCACATTTTCTCAACAATGGGTAGCTATTCCCATTCACCAAGTACCAGAATTTTTCTTCGTTACGATGTGATTTTAATTCATGTCATTTGTTATATTTATAACTTCCAATTCTAAGTCCTCCTTATTGGAAATACCGAAATATGTTGCGATTTTATTAGTCACATCATCCTCTCTTTCAGAAAAAGGACTAATAAAAAATGTTAAAAATGCCTCCAATTCGTAGAAGTCTTCAAATCTGGTATTAAATTCTTCCAATAATGTATCAAAATGTTTGGCAAATTGATGGGTGGTAGCATTTCCATCGCAATAATTTACTATTTCCATTATTAAATTTGGGAAATGTGATAAATTATCTTTCTCCATATGTGATTTCCAGAGGGCCAATTTAGCTTTAAATGCATTTACCGTACTTATCATTTCTTATCATTTAATAAATATTAAATTATATTTATTTATAAAACTATAACACTTCTAGTCTTCTTGACAGTACTTTTATTACTAAAAGCGGCTCGGAAATAGAATCTCGCATGGTTAGGCGGGCACTAAGAAAATGCTACGCGGGCACCGTGCTGCCCGCAGGCACCAAGTTGCCGAATTTGGTGCGGCATGGCCTCAGTACTGACATCAGCTTTAGCCAAAACATATGTATTCGGGATATAATCTTGCCATTTGACTCTCAGCATCGTCCTAAGGAATCTTTGGTGGAATCTTTCTCGAGTTTTTATATACGGTCTAAAGAGACACCATGCTGTAGAGAAATACAGGGAGTACAACTGCCTTGTACATCAGTATCTTCGGTTTATGCTGTAAATGTCGGTAGCTCCATATAGATATTCTTAGGACGCCGAAGGCCTCACACGCAGCAGATATTCATTGTGACAATACATCATCACTTGAAACAGTTACGTTTTTGCTACTTTTATTAAAAATGTGAGGGCTCTTGCTATGATTATTGTGTGACAGGGTGACAGTTTTTTTTCTAAATTAATGTTTAAACCAAAATTTGTAGCAGGCATTGCGAACATATTTCTAACACAGGACCCATAAAAATATGGGGTTTGAAACGACCTCTTCATGATAAATCCCACTCTGAAGACAAATATCAGAGGAAATGAGAAATAGTGAGATAGGTATATTTCCTTTAAAGCAACGATATTTAATTCGCATAATCTTACTTTACTTTTATATTCACATTACTTAACCGCAATTTTTCTGCTTTACGCTACGCTGCGTATTCATGATGCCATCGCCTCTGCTCTATTTTAACAAGTTGCATACACACATGCATTTCCTGGTGTTTCATTTCTACAAGTTTTGTTTATTCAGCATTATCATGAAAAATAAACAAATTTGATGAATAGAAATGAGAAGAGACTGGGCGAGAACACCAAGCTGTGAGATGAACGTGTCATTTTTTATAGAGGTCGCGGAGTTCACTTGTTGGCTAGACATACAATTTGGTTTATAACACGGCTCGTGGCTTTCATATTTGTAGCTGCGTTTGTTCCGGATATTACATACGATTTTCGTATTACTTGGTTGATTTAAAATATTGATTAGATTGTAGTTTAACTTGTGAAAATATTGCTTCGCAGTTGTAGGTAAGCCATTTTCTTCCGAAGCCTAACACAAAAATTGCAGCAAAATGTATTTTCGAACTAATAATATTAGGTTGGTTATACATCAGCCTAATATTATAAATGAAAAGTCCAATTTTTCTTACGTACAATATGTTGATATTATTGTGGTTTTAATGACTCTTATAGAAGAAGATCCCAGTAAGACCCCTCCAGAAATTGAGGATAGGATAAATGTTGACCAAAAAAGTTGATATCAATTGGTTAAAAATTAGATAAACCAACGCGAAACATTTCTTTATCGAGTCTTGACGTATGAAGAAAAATTTTCGGTAGATAAAAATGTTCCAAAACATGTACCAAAGCCCTCTATCTTCGAAAATTAATTATAACAGTTTAGTGAAGCATACATGGTGTAGTTGATTATTACTTCTTGTCTGAAATATAACCATGGTTTTCCGCTGTTATATAAGCAGAAATGTACTGAGAATATTTTCAACTAATGCATGATAAATTGAAGACATAGCATCCGTTTCTAATGAATAGACAGGGACCTATTCTGTTACATATAACAAGACCCCATACATCGAAAATTACAGTTATGAAACCTGAATGAACTAAACTATGAAATTCTACGATCATAGTATTTTCACCAACCTTTTCCCTACAACTGTGACCTTTGACTTGGTCTTTATCAGTGTAGATCATTTCTGCTATTATTCTAATGCTGAGATGTCAATTATTTAGAACGATTTACTCGACTTTTGCGCATTACTCTTTGACAGGCATGAATGTCCAGAACTATCATCGTATTCTACAATTTCTCGGTCTTCAAAAGATCTTTTGAGTCACACAAACAAAGTGCATGTGACATGCATTTTTCCCTGTAAGCTCAGATAGCATAAAAATATTCGGTAGCCATTTTGTTCAATTTCACCTAAAATTTAAAATTGGCTGGTTGATTTTCGAACTGATCATTTTCTCCCACGCATACGTAAAACATATTAACTTCGACAATACGTGTCAGCAAACTAATAACGCACTGCGCTGTAAAATTACAGGGATTGTTTATACTTATGCAAGGTTGATGTCTATCACCCTGTTCCGCTCTGCGCGATGTGGTTTGATCCACATAAATCCAATTTCGATTTTGCCACCTCGTTATATAGATGCAAGATCCTACATACTTATATCTTTTTAACTGGAGTTCTGCGAGTTTTAACTAGTTACCTTTAAGTAGTTCTTGGATGCTAAAGCTTTGAGAAACACTGTTTTACTATACTTCCATAGTTACAGCTGTTTGAAAATATATAATGCGGTTTTGGTTTTGATAGAGTCATGGAAACCATGGAAGATAAACAAACGTGCGGTCAGTTGAAGTGATAACTTACACAATGCAATTATAAATTATTTAGTTCACAAATTCGCAATCTTCCTCTTTTCGGAATTAGTATATTCTTAATATTACTACATACGAGGTCTTCGATGCTCAAAGATTATCTATATGTAACAGCCGGGACATACAACTTGTAACTAAAATAATTATGTACAAATCATGGTGTACAGACAGTCTAGATACATTTCACCAACGATGTCAGAACAATATTAATTAAATCGCAAGATTATGTGCTGAATATGGAAATCTCTAAATATAACACTGATGGCGATATCTGTTATTTTATTATTTTCGCCTTCACATTTCATTTCTACACATTTCAGGTGATTATAAAACGATATTCACAAAAAATCAATTCCTGTCTGTTTGTCTGACATTCACGCCAAAACAGTAGAACACATTTTACCATTTACATTGTACATTACATTTACATTGTACCATTTATACACTCAGTATAGGCGTTCACTGATGACATCCGTGAGGAAACTAAAACGTGACTACAGATTATCCTATGTGTGGACCAAAAACGGCAATATTTTTGTGCGGGAACGTGATAATTCGCCGGCAGTTTTAATAAAATGTGAAAAAGACATTCAGGAAATAGAGGAGAATTGTAAACAGTTTGCAAGGACGGTCTTAAACCGAAATGAAAATGATCAATGAGACCATCAATATTTATTATCAGAATGTACGTGGACTACGCACCAAGACTCACACCTTCTCTAATAATGTTCTTGCATACGACTACGACGTCATTTCATTAACAGAAACTTGGCTTAATGATAATTTTAATAATACAGAATTATTACCTAACTACTATAATTGTTTTAGAAAAGACAGAAATGATGGTCGACGAGGAGGGGGAGTCATGGTTGCAGTTCACAAAAAATGGTCATGTATTGATATAACTGATTACAATTCTCCTTATGAATATATATTTTTAAAATTGTCTAATTCTAACTATATATTTTCACTTTGTTGTTTGTATATTCCGCCAAATTCTCCTGTTCAAACATACACAGCCATATATGATTTACTAGAATCCAGTGATAATTTAATAGATAAAAATTTGTTGATACTGGGTGATTTCAATATACCAGAATTCGATGATAATTATTCTTTAACTAACAAAACAATCTCAAAATTAAAAATATTTACTAACTTATATGGTTTAATAAACGTTAATAACATTAAAAATATTAACGACAAAACGCTGGATTTGGTATTGACAAATATGATTGTCAGTGTCACCAGAGAGAGTGACCCATTAATAGTTGAGGACAAATTCCACCCTGCATTAAACTTAATAGTCAATGTCAATGTTGGTAAACGCGTAGATAATATTGCTTGCCTTGATGCTTATAATTTCAAACGTGCAAATTTTATACAACTGTACAGAGATTTAGCAGTAGTAGATTGGTCATTTCTGACTTATTACGAGAATGTTAACGAGGCAGTGGATGCTTTTTACAAAGTATTTTATTATATATTAAATATAAATGTTCCTAAAGTTAATAAAAATAAAAATAACTATCCACGTTGGTTTACGTCAGAAATGATCGGTGTATGTAAAAAAAAATACTATCATCTCAAAAAACTAAAATTAAAGCATGGTGATCATAATTATCATAACATAATGTATAGAGAGGCACGCAAAAAACTTAAAGAGCTTATAAAAAAAAGTAAAAAAGAATATGTTCGAGACACAGAAATTAATATTTGTAATAATCCTAGCTCATTCTGGAGCTATGTAAGAAGTAAAAGAGCATCCCAGGACAGTACAACTTTTAGATCGGAAAGCAACAAGCTGCTAAATAAGCCTAAAGACATAGTAGAGGGTTTTGCAAACCTTTTTTCGTCAGTGTATAACTTTGCTGACAAAAATAGCAACTCACGTCCAAAAAATAATTTTACAAAATATTCTAGCAGTATCTTCTCTATCGATATCGAAGACGTGGAACGTCGATAAAAAAATTACCCCCTAAAAAATCTTGCGGCCCTGATCTTATTCCTCCTTACGTAGTAAAGGGCTGTGCTGGTGTATTAGCAACACCGTTTCAGATACTTTTTAATCTTTCCCTGGCCACAAAGATTTTTCCGGAAAAGTGGAAGGTTACTCGGGTTTGTCCCATTTTTAAGTCGGGGGATAAACGCCTGATAGAAAATTATAGACCGATATCAATATTATCTACTCCAGCTAAAGTGTTCCAACAGATAATGTATAAATATGTTTACAATCAGGTTGCGTCTCTCATAACTCCATGCCAACATGGATTTGTTAAATCCAAGTCCACAGTTATTAATTTATTACATATAACTAATTTTATTGCTCGTAATATGGACTTGGGTAAACAGACCGACATCTTGTACTTAGATATGAGCAAAGCATTTGACAGAATTTTACATAGTGCAATCATTAAAGCATTGACTGATTGCGGTCTCTCCGACGTGATCTGCGAATGGTTTGTCTCATACCTCGAGGAAAGGCAACAATATGTTGAATATAATAATTGTAGATCTTCATCTTATTCTCTGGTTTCTGGTGTTCCACAAGGATCCAATCTTGGACCGCTACTCTTTTTACTAACTATTAATAATGTAACACAAATATTGGATGAATGTGATTGTTTATTATTTGCTGACGATATCAAATTGTTTAAAACGATATCATGTTTGGATGACTGTAAGACGTTAGAAAAGCAGTTAAACAACTTAAACAGTTGGATTCAATTACAGGGCCTCCATTTAAATTCTAAGAAATGCAAAATGATATCATTCAGCCGAAAAAGGGACATATTAATTCATCCATATAATTTGAATAGAATATTAGTGGAAAGAGTGGAGATTATGAGAGATCTGGGTGTTTATTTTGACTCAAAACTACATTTTAAATGTCATATTGAACATGTTGTTGCGCAAGCTTCGAAGAATCTTGGTTTTGTTTTACGGACGGGATATGAATTTAAAAATACTGTAACTTACATAACTCTGTTTAATGCATTTGTTAGACCAAAGTTAGAGTACGCTTCAGTGATATTGAAAAAACTCAAACAAAGTTTTTAAGATTATTAGAATTTAGAATGACGAATACTTATCCTAAATATGTATCTTGTGGGGTTTTACAAAATAAGTATGAAGTTACGTCACTTGAAAAACGTCGTAATCTGCATAGCCTACTTTTATTATATAAAATTTTTGACAATACAGTATCTTGTCCGGACATTTTGGCTGAGTTTGGCATTAAAGTTCCAACAAATGGTTTGAGATGTAGGAACTACTTGTTTAATGCAACCAAGTTCTCTACAAACTACAGTAAAATGTGTCCCATCTCTAGAATGTCCCAACTATATAACTCTCTTCTGATCAGTGACACAGACATCGACATTTTTAACATAAGTTATGCTGGTTTTAGAAGCGCTGGAACTGAAATATTGTCTTAAATTTTAAATTTTGTTCATTATCCTTTAAATTTTGTTAATTATCCTTGAGTTTTTTATATTTTTTTATTTTTATTTTATTTTTTGTTTGTATAATGAAATATTCTATAACACATTATATTATTGCTGTTATTAGTTAGAGTTAAGATAGCATTATAATTAATACAATAAAATGTACAACTCAACTTATATATGTACATGTATAAAGGCACATTTTGGACTTCGGTCTGTTGTGCTGTTATTTCTAATAAATTAAATTAAATTAAATTAAATTAAATTAAATTAAAATTAAAATTAAAATTAAATTAAATTAAATTAAATTTTTACAAAATTTGGTATGATGACAGAACGATACCAAGATTCAAACATACATAAAATTCTTTTCCACGCCTATTGGTAGTAAAAAAACGGCACACACGAACAAAAAGCACTCTTTATCCCTAGTTACAGAAATAACTATTAAGCAACACTATCATCAAACTGATATCACATATAATATGATCAAAGTTACTTGTTATAACTTCCAAATGACACGTCATATGTTTAAAACCAATACAGGTAAATTATACAACGCTGAACTTGCAAATCACTTCATCGACACATCTCTGTTACTTAATAGTTTTGTCATGTCTACAAAATAACGCATGCTTCATTTTTGTCAGTATAATTTAGGTATTGGCTTGTAATATTATGAGAGACAACCATGATTTTAAAATTCATTTTATTTCTCTGGTTGAGAAACAAAGCTATTTATATGATTATACTTTTGCAGAACACAGGAATAACCAGTGGCGAAGGGAAACCTACGCTAGACTTGCCCTCCCATAAAAAAATAATTCTTCAAAAATACATCAAATATGTTCTATACAAATTTTTGTTCAAGGATTGGTTTACTAGTTACGAATTAATTATCATAACCATGGAAACGTTACATATAAGTATGAAAAAACTGAGACTTGGAAAAATTTGGAATAATTTTACAAAAAAAATTCAAAGTTTTTCGTTTTATCAAAAAACGTCTCAAATAAAAGTTATTAGTAATTGCATTTATAGTAACTTTTGTTCAATAAATTTTTTCGAAATATTTTTCTGTTCCTAATATTCGCAAAAATCTTAAAATCGACACGAGTAAACTCCCATTTCTAGTCAACCGATCTTCATAAAAAGCAATAGGGTTCTTCCCATTTAATAGGAGAATTTTTTAGTACCAGAACGAATTCTCTAAGTTGAAACGTTCTTGAGTTATCGTGTATACACACAGACACACACACAGACACACACACAGACACACACACATACGGA
The DNA here is from genome assembly GCA_963971575.1 of Liopterus haemorrhoidalis. Lineage (NCBI taxonomy): Eukaryota > Metazoa > Arthropoda > Insecta > Coleoptera > Dytiscidae > Liopterus > Liopterus haemorrhoidalis. The sequence continues at coordinate 45,055,694 of OZ020611.1, read as the reverse complement.
CGGCACTTCGAAAATAAGTTTTTTGGATTCCCTGGACCATGAAACGTGGTCTTCAGTCAAAATCTCGGCATCGAAAATTTTCGCGATTACAATACTTGCCCCTTATATATTAAGGTCGGGCAAGTAAAAATGAACGTAATGCTAAAGAAGTTTCAGGATCAAATAAGTTTTGTTGTTATTTAATTATACCAGTTATTTTTACAGAATAATTTTTGTAATAATAATATAAAGTAATTATTCAGTAAGTAGAATAGTGCAGGGTATCTCTACTTATATTTACAAAATAACTTACAATAATAACAAGTGTAGATTATGTTAGTGATACAATATGATCTTTTTAAATTGCTTATATTTTGCGCTCAATAATAACTAATAACTTTCACTGAATATTAATTACTACACATCTACCCTACCTACTTATGCATCACTTTGGACCCATCACTTACGTACAAGGTTAGTTAGTCAGTTAGTTAAAATTTTTGGCGCACAGCAACAAAGCGTACAAGGAACATCTTTGTCACAAAAAGTGAAAACCAGAAATAACTTATTGCACCAGTTGTCTGGGTCCAAATGGGGGCAGATGCAGAAACTCTTAGAACAGCCGCAATTGCCTTGACGTACTCCGCCCCAGTGTGGTATCATGGCGCACACACCAGTAAAGTGGATACGCAACTCAACCAAACCATGAAGATCATAACAGGAATTGTAAAATCTACCCCAGCAATCAGAAGAATAGTAGCAACAAAAAATAAATGGGACAAAGCAGTGTTAGCACTTGCGCATAATATGCCCATTAGCTCAGAGATAGCCAACCCTCCTAATCTACGTCTTCGATCCCGGTCACCAATCTGGTCTGATCATAGCCTAAAATCCCCTATAAACGCAGCAGCAGAGTGGAACACATCATGGAACGAATGTGAAAATATTCAAAATAAAACCTAAGTAAAAGATGCCAGTGCATGCCTGCCTAGTCTCACGCTGCCTAGGAATTTGTGGAAGAAAATAAATCAGATAAGAACGGATCATGGTAGATGTAAGGCATCGCTGTTTAAATGGAGGATGACGGATTCGCCTGCCTGTGACTGTGGAGTCCTCTCACAAACAATCAGCCACATTATTGACGAGTGCCCAAACAGAAAATTTTCCGGTGGTCTAGCTGCATTGAATGACATAACTCCAGAAGCCTTGGAGTGACTCCTACAGCTAGACATCAATCTATAACTTATTTTTTATTTTTATTTTATTTAATTTACTTATTTTTTTATTTTACATCGGCCTATTTCTGCAACGAGGCTAATCGCCGATGCCAGGAGGCGAGCTCCTACACCTGGATGAGGGGTGAATGATTGTGAAATGAGAGTAATGTAAACATATTATTCTCGCCCGAATAATATCACCGACGGAGAATCGAACTACCAACCACACAATCCAGACTGTCTTCACTAGTCCAAACTGCTGCGATTTAATGCGCTCGGCCAGTCCGTCGGCGATATTTTTATGTTGTTTGCATACTTCTCCTCTTACTTTTGTAAATTTTGCAATTATTGTATTTGAATTTTCTAATCCTACTGTAAAATGATGTATTGCTTCTTATACGAAATGTATGTATATATACATACTTCACATCTAACATTTTAAATGTTAGGTTGTTAAAGAGTTAGATTGTTACTAAACTTTATCATTATTCGAATCACGTTACTTCTAAGTTATATCTTCGTTAAATTATTGTCAAATCATTATTATATCCCTATCAGTGTTACCTTCAATGAGCCGAAGCTTAGTGAAAGTACAAATATTTCGTGTTTATCTAATAATAAAACAAAAACAAAAATTTTAAACTACCTGAACAAAAAATTATTATTTTTGTGTTAAATATCTTAAATATTTTCACAATAATTAGCAAACGATAGCACAGATATTAACATTAATATTTGACAGGAAACATTAAATTTAATTTTAAAAACCACTTAAAGAAAACTGGAAAGACTGGTCGTTAATCTATTATTTTTAAAAGCAAAACATTTTTGTAATATTTTATTTACAAAATAATAGTTCACTGGACTATTAACCTAGATCTTGTAAATGTACAAATATATAGCTGATAATAAATAAAGACTATTTGGTAGAAATGCAATAATTTACTACTCGCATCTATAGAAGTAAAATATTATGTCACGACACTACTGTCACTTGTCATGAAAAATAAACGTTTTCCGTTCTGTGAAATACTGGTTTTATAAACTGGTTACATGCAAATATCAGTGACTGTTACCAAATCACAATAGTAGACAAGTTTACTGCAGTTTTAATTCTTTTATATGCACAAATATCCTTATCCAAAAACTTTTACAGCCATGATTTTAAACATGACAGCGTAAAGCGGACAGCACACTTAATTACGAGATGCGTGCGCATGAAGACCCAGCCGCAGCTACTCTGGTCCCCAGTTATGTCCGTACTCATTGGGTGCTTTCGTTTTACTCTTGTTTCAGAAAAATTATATCACTTCATTTAACCGTCGCGAAATATATTTTCAGTTTTAGCGAAATGCATCAGTTTATCAGAAGCACCCAAATAGTAAGTCAGTTAAACTTATATCGAGTCACAAAAAATCTTATTATTTATTTCTAGGCAAAACAAGATGTGAAAAATCACAGAATTCAAACCGCAGGTCTTTATTTCTTTTACTATTTACCGACCGCCAACATACATAAGGGAGGTATTGTGATCATACCGATTTTGACATTTCGAGATTTCGATGGATCTCCACGAATTGAGGTCCCTACATAACGTTTTGACTATTTTTAGTATGATGTCTGTCGGTCTGTCTGACGGTTTTTCTGTCGGTCCGTGTACCCGTGCAGAGCAAATTCGGCTAAAAGGATTTTTATGAAACTTCATATTTAAGCTTTTGGTGAAAATCGGTTAACTAGAAATAGTAGTTTACTCGTGTCGGTTTTAAGTTTTCTGCGAATATTTCACAACAGAGAAATATTTAACAAAAGTTGCTATAAAAGCAATAACAACTTTTATTTGAGACATATTTGATAAAGCAGCATAAATTAAACAAGTACTTTGTGATGGCGGTCAGTCCTGCGGTGGCCACAGCTGAATTTTTAGTTATATTTTTTTAAATTTTGCTAATTTCAAAATGGCCCCAATTAAAACTTGGGTACACAAAAAATCTTATAATTTATTTCTAGACAAAACAAGGTGTGAGAAATTCAAAAATACAAACCACTTTTTCACTTTTTTAGGTATTTTGGAGATGGAGGGGCTTTGGCTTTTGTATTAGGGCTACGTATATTAGGGATACCCCTGTCTCTGCTTGTGTCAAATTAATACGTGGTGTCTCCTGTTTTGCTCTTGGTGTTCTTTTTATTTAAAATGTAAATAATTGTGAAATTTAATTGGTTAATGTGAAAAATTTATATCTTGTAATTTTCTTCAACGAATACAAGACTGGTCACAACGCGGTAGAAGCAATTCACATTATAGACAAGGTATTTGGGGTAGGTACTGTTACAGAACAAACAACCAAAGGCTGATCTTGGCGTGATGGAGGGGATAGCTCCCCTCCTGTAGGAAAATTACGTAATATATATATTGCGAAAATATAAAAATTAATCGTTCTGAATAAAGTTAGATAAATTAATTTCATAGCAACGTTATTTGACTAATGAAGAAAAGTGAGGGGTATAAATATTTGAATTTTTTATTTCTATCCATTAACCCCCCCCCCAAGATTTCTGGATCCGCAAATGAGTAAAACGTGGCGTTGCTTTGAAAAAAACGGGCCTAGAAAATGAACCACGTGATAGACCAGCAGTGATTAACATCTAAAGAAACTATAAACTTATTTAAATGACATCTAAAGCAGTGTTTCTCAACAGGTGGTCCGCGGACAATCAGTGGTCCCCAGAAAAAATTTAGTGGTCCGCGAAAGTTTTTATATGTGTTTTTTGCAGTTTTTTTTAAAATTTTGTATACACATTTTTTATGTAAATAATTTATATTTTGTTTATTTTCTGTAAACTTTCTGTAAATTTTCTACAAATAAAATAAATGTCTTTAGTAGCACATTAAATATATTTGTTTTCTTGCAAAAAATGAACCAACAATTATTATTAGTGGTCCGCGTTAAAAAATTATATATTATACTGGTCCACGGTGCGTTTTTGGTTGAGAAACACTGATCTAAAGGACCTTATAGTTCAGTCTATCCCCCCCAAACTGTACTCAACACAGATTCTACACGTAATACAGTTTCAATAAATCGACCAAAAAACAAATATATTATCAACCATTAAACAAATAATTGTAGAACCATTAGCTTGAACTTACATCGAAGATAAAATAAGAATGTCGTTCTCGCCTCCACACAGTTATTACTCCACATTATTTTACTGTTCCGTTATCACAGAATTAATATTTTCGCATGTATTTAAATTGTAGTATAAATATTTTCTAATGTATGCAATATAAACCAGTTTTAAGACCACTGGCACTATATAATATAAATCGCAATTCTATCTAACAGTCTATTCGCTGTAGTGCTATTACACATAATATCATATTGAAGACCGTAAGTACTCCCTGTAGACTAATCTATTATATGACAATATAATTTACCCCGATCAATTTTCATTTAATAAACTACTTCTCTCCACGGAACGTCTTACTTTTTACGTGCTACAATTCATGTTATCTAGTTCTGTTCTAGCACTGTGGTCAGCCCAATTCTATTTTATTCCGACTAATTCAGATATAATGTAGTAATTAGAGAGAAAGGGAAAAAGAAAATAAGTATCATTCAAATGGATTAGGTGGGATTTTAAGTACAGAAATACCTCGCATAGTCCAGGTAATCAGTTCCGTCAATACCTCGGACTGCTTAGAACCAGACTAATCGAGGAACTAAATACATACAAAAAATTGATGTGAAGTGTGAATATTCACACATTTCAGGGTTTCGCAGGTATATAATAAGTGAAGGCGGTATGCTGAGTGTGTAGGACAAATTTCACTTTGTAGTAATCACAGCAAAATGAACGATATTTTTTAAATAATTTATCGTCTGTTAATCATATAAGACTGGTTATTAAATTTATTCTCTTAAAAATTAAATACAACATTTGTCAAAATATAACTAGAATTTTGACAAAATAATTTCAACATAATAAAAATGCAAAAAAAAGAGAAAAAATAAAATTCACTCCGTACTCGAACTCGGAACCCTTCGTTTTCCAGCGAATTTTAGCTTACGACACCAGTGCTCTAACCCATTACGCTATCGGACGCCTTGCATGTGAGTGTCTTACATTGGTATAAATTTGTACTTTGTGAACCAAAAACCACAAAAAATGGGTTATTTTCCGAAAACATAATCTGATCCAAAATTCCTGTTGTACTATTTCGGTTCACACCAAAATACATTATTTAGAATTTTTTTAGATTTTTAGTTTAAACCATCTGGGCTACAGGGTATGGGACAACATTTTTTTTGCACAATTTTGGCAAAAATCGCATCAAAATAATTTATTTTGCAAAAATAAAAATTTGATCGTTAATCCACGTACTAAGGGCTTTCATTTGATACCCTACTCAGAATTTTAAAAAAATATTTTTGTTTTCGATGAGCACATATTTGTTTATATATTTAGGGGGGTATGTTTTTTAGATGTTTTAGTATCTTTCCTAGATGCGGGTCAAAGAGTTGTATAAGCATGCCAAATTTCAACTCTCTAGGTTTAGCCGTTTGGCTACAATTTTTACCGAACAGACAGACAGACAGACAGACAGACGACAAAATGACGGTATAAGGGTTTTTTGGTCATACCTACAAAACCCTAAAAATGAGATAAATGGAACCAAACAGAAAAAAAATTATTTCTCCCTGTTTTTCAATAAATAAAACGCAATTATTAAATTCAAATGCCTTTATTAAAACTAATTTTTAAAAATGCAAGTGTTCGTAATTCATTTTTTATTCTCAAAAAATTGCAATATCGATGTCTGCACATTTTTCTTCCTTGGCCTTTTCTCTTCATACATTTCTTTGTAGGAACGAATTGCATTGTTAATCGTTCGACGAATCATAAGACTACGTTCAATATCCACAATATCGGGATCAACTTCCACAATATGATCTAACAAGGTTTCAACCATTCCAATATATTTTCTGTCTATGGCTGTCTAATGCTATGTAAAATCGATGCTTAAGACGTTAAATGGGAACCACCGAATTATAATGCCGCGTTTACATTCTCGCCGTGTCTAAGTACATATATATACAACGGGGAACCGCGAAAAAGATACTGAAATATGTATAGTACCACATAGTTTTAAAACCGCAGAAAAAGAAACTTGTCTGTATAAAGGAAACAAAAATGATTATTTATGCACAAAAAAATAATTTTGTGTACAAATTTTTTCGAGTTTATTTTTATTTTGCTCAATTAAAATTTAGTTTGTTTTGAAATGTTCAAATCGGACTGATTATACAAAGTATTGCTGTACTTTCTTGGAATATTTAGACCTGCTTGTAATATAACAGCTAAATAAAAACATTATTATTAAAAAAATCAGCTGTGGCCACCACAAGACCGACCGCCATCATAAAGTACTTGTATAAATACATTCTAGCAGCAGAGTAGAAATAACTTGGACTAATAAAAAAAAAAATTGAGACTTTTTGAAAAACGTCTCAAATAAAAGTTATTAGTTATTGCATTTATAGCAACTTTTGTTAAATAAATTTTTTCGAAATATTTTTCTGTTGCTAAATATTCGCAAAAATCTTAAAATCGACACGAGTAAAGTCCCATTTCTAGTCAACCGATTTTTACTAAAAGTTGATCAACTCGTGCCATTGATGGCAAAAGCTTAAATATGAAGTTTCATAAAAATTTAGCCGAATTTGCTCTGCACGTGTACACAGACAGACGGACGGACAGACGGGCGGACAGACGGATAGACGGATGGACGGACAGACAGACCGACAGACATCATGCTAAAAATAGTCAAAACGTTATGTAGGGACCTCAATTCGTGGAGATCCATCGAAATCTCGAAATGTCAAAATCGGTATGATCACAATATCTCCCTTATATATGTTGACGGTCGGTAAAAACTTAATCTAAACGGTATATCTTAGCAAAAATAATGCCACTAAACATTATTATATAGCAGCAGTGGAATTTTGAACTTTTCGCTGAAGCGCATCATATGAAAAGATGTATAGGAAGAACACTATTATGTAACAGCGCTTGGTTGCACTAGGTCAGAAATCCGCACAACCTTGACTATGCCACGCCCGGAACCAATTTGACCGTAATTAAATACCGGTACCACGAAAAAGCGAGAAAAAACTAGTAGTTTTGTAGAACGCAATACCTTTCGTTAAGGTTCTGTGATGTTTATTTTGAATTCTATTGATCTTTTCAAAATTGAGTAAGTAGGATAAACACACTGTAGACCAGAAGTCAGCAACGCGGGAGACAACGGCCTAGTGATTTCATTTGGCCCACCAATAAGAAAATTTAATGTTTATTTTTCTTATCCAGTGTTACAAACACAATATTTTAACGACAATGCAGCCCCCAACACTAGGCTGACCAGATTTTTACAGAAATAGAGTATGCTTCGTAGCCAGAGCCGTAGCAGAGGTCCTCACTCTAGCTCTAAGAGTGCGTCTGGTCAGCCTACCCAACACAATAAAGATTACCGAATATAAAATAAGATAAATGCGTATAGATTTTATCTATACGTATTTACCTTAGTGAATGCTTAGCAAAAACTCTTGTCCCACACCCTGTAACTGAGCGGGATTAAACTAAAAAATGTAAATCTGAATAAATGTAATGTACATTTATATAAACTGCAAAATTAGAACAAGAATTTTTGATCGGATTATTTTATCAATATGTAGTTATCGATTTTCGAACACCTGGCTACAACATTTAACTGGTCAGCTGTAGAACTGGGTAAATAAAGTTCGTCTAGTGAAAAATTTCCCATCAAGGACGAATGTATTTAGAGATAAATCAAATGGTGATTTTACATATGTCACACACATACAATTTGTTAGAAAGAAACAGAACATTAAACGTAAGTCGAAATCTAACAAAGTAAGAGAAAAGAAGAACAGACATAGCTAAGTCGAGCTTATTATCTATTCTTGATAAATTTTCTCGATACGTATGTATTTGTTGCTAGCTTGAATTTTATACTCTACCCGCGAAATCTCAAACTAGTTATTTCAAGGCGTCATTTTGGTAAAATTCTGGCTTTTGTATGTTTGAAGTTTTCGTATTATTTGTGTTTATTCATCTATCATTTTTATTTGTAATGTAATAAAACACCGAATGTGTCGAAGTCGGAGTTGTAAACGGTGATAACAAAAATTCCGGAATCGGATTCGCAGTCGGACTCGAAATTATTGTAACGAATCGTTTAGTCCACTTTTGAAACCACCCGTCGTATTAAGAATTTCAATGACAGGAACTCTGAATTTTAAAGGGTTCATTGTTCAAAGTGACATTTCGCTGGCTGAGTTCCATTCTATTCTATGTCCACTTTTTCTACATTTGAGTTATTGACATTTAAAAATTTTACATAACAGATCTCAAAACCATATTTTATTTTTGTGTTTTTAGTTTATTTAATATTTTTTATAAGTAATTGGGAATTTATTTATGCAATAAAAAATATAAATTACTAATAGTTATTAACAAAACTTTAATTTTTTATTAGGACATAGAATAAAAGGAAAATATACTATAATAACAAAATGCAGATATTTTATTCTATGTCCGAAACTACACCTCTATTATAAATAAAACACATCTTCAAAGAAAGAATATTTTTATTTAACATTAGCATAAATATTAAATATTTTTGTATTTCACGTTTACGTTTTGACGCCTTGCCTACTTATATATTCACGTAGACGTAGAATTCTACGTTTTAGCTAATATTTAAATGCGCGAATATTCTATGTCCACAAAACGCAAGGTTTGATTGGTTGATAGACATAGAATATAAACGCTCAAAATTTATGCCATGTAAGAGAGACAGAATAAAAAGGAATATAGTTTTACAAAGTACTGGAGTAGAAAATGGACATGATATGATGTAGTTTATGTACATTTTGTCTCATAAAATAATGTGGCACTCATAACTCAATTTATTGCAAAAGTGGACATAGAATAGAATGGAACTCAGCCAGCGATTTGTTCAAAGTTATTGCCTAATAACATTAACAATTCCATGAACAATGTTTTACCCCTATTCCTGGAAATGCTAGCAGAACCCTTATATATACACCAGTCTGTCGAGGCCAGAAGTATTCGGTCCGGTTAGAGAACGTCTAGAACGTTGAATTCTTAGAGGCACTGTGTCGGCAGTCTGGTGGTCTATCGGATTCTGTTTATTTTTATTTTTACGTTATTATAATACATATATTTTAACATTCAAACTAATTGTAAATATTACATTTAATAAATTTTGAAACTTAATATTAAGGAACAGCATTCTTTTACTTTAGCGTGTTTAACCATGCACTTCTAAGAACTTAAGAACTTAAGAACAGCTCAGATCCAGACTAATTACAAGATGCCTGATCAGTTGGTTGGTAAGTACTAATACATATCATGTAATTCACGTATCGTAATTATGAACCTTGGATAAAACTCGCCTAGTACCCGAAATCCTTTAGTCAGGAATCTCACTTTAGTTTGAAATCAGACTTTATATTATATCACAGGCTCGCTACCTAGTTGATAATAAATGGTACGATATTAAAGTAACGTATCAATGGCTCGCTAAATTATTGTTATGTCAACTTCACAGCCCTGCTTAGAACTACACCTTTTTCCACTTTCGTTTTCATAAACTATAATGTCTTGAAAACATCATTAAGACCAATAACCAAATTTGGACAGACTTATACAATAACAGTAAAAGTTTAACTTCGCAGATATGTTGCAGTTTATGTTTTTGGCAGGTTTACTGGCGAATATGGCCACAAATAGTGTTGTAATACTAGAGAAGATTACCTTAATCATTTATTCCGAGCATCGTATGTGTCTTGTATTAAGAATTTAATACTAGTTTTCAGGTAGTATATTTATAATGTAGATAGTTACATAAATAGTCCAACTTTAGAGGTAATAAAATGTCTGCAAACTTCAAATTGCACGTACCTTGTCGGTAACGGGAATTACAGCCATTTACGGTAACAAAATAGTTGTTATAATGCGGTTTGTCGCACTTTTACTATTACGACCAGAAATATAATGTTGCAATATAACAAAGTTTCATTAAACTATAAACAGAAAAGAATATAAACAGATAAGAGCAAACACATCATAAAAAAATATGCAAACAAATTTAGATCTATCAGACGTGTTGATATTACTTTTATTTCTTGAGAAATTATTGGCCAAATGATTACCAAAGATCTGAGAACGTGATGACCTGATGACTTTCAGATATTTAACGATAGACCCCAAATTTAATGATCGCAAATAAAAATACGAATTTTTAGAATGGTTTCATCACCAATTTATAACTAATTATCTCTTTATAGGTATATGTAGTGATATTCCGATACTACTGATACGATACCAGTATCGATATTTTTCATTCGATATCGCAATTTTAGTATCGATACTAATCTTCCGATACTTGTACTAATCGTCCGATACATTTATCCCAGTATCGTATCGAAACGTTTTTTTTTTTTTTTTCTTTAACAGCAACCGGATGGTTACTGGAAATCCATTTTGAAATCCAATCCGCTACTGGTTTGGGACGATATGAAGACAGTCTTCCCTAACTTTTATAAAATTGCTCAGAAATTCTTGTCTGTAGTAGCGACGTCGGTTCCTTCAGAGCGCTTATTTTCGAAAGCAGGAGCCACTGTATGCTGAGACGGAAATTGGCTTCTGGGCAAAAGGCTTACTAAACTGATTTTTCTCGGTGCTTGCAATGAAGAAGAGTGGAGTGTTCAATTATATTTTAAGCAATCACTCAGACCTATAGGCGCCATTGCCTTACCATTTTTTAATACCAACCTGACATACAATTTCAAAGGTGCAAACTACTGAAAAGAAATTTTCCTCTTTGTTTGTTTTTACAAAAGTGAACAGCATATGTAGGCTATTCCAAACGTTTAGGCGGAACTAGATTTTGATATCTAGTAATTTTTATCTATTAATTCGGATTTCTTTCGGATGCAAAAAAAATGGTTTAATAAATATTTATATAAGAAACTTTAGCTCTGAAGATATGTTGTTTATGTTATTGTTTTATTTACACCTTTTTAACCAAATCTCTATTTATATTTATAACATAATTTTTAAAAATTAATATTTTTTGAACGTATGTCTATTATTTATCTTGTTATATTTCAATACCTTATCAACCAATACCCTTTTTATATAAAAAACCACTGGCTGGGTTACTACGCCCATGCCCTAGTAGTAACTTTTTTTTTTAATTTACCGCTATAATGTAACTGTCCTGTGTAAGTTGTACTTGGTTCACAGCGCTCTTTACTCACTTCTTATTTGACACAGAAGTTAATAATAACTAGAGTGTGATAAGGACTTTATAAGCCAAGTTTGAGGTTTAAACAAACATATTTGTAAAAAAAAATATTTCTGATATAATTGAAAAACACTCATTATAATCACAAAAATCTAAAGTAAAAGCTCAAAATGATACGTCCATTTCAAAAGTAACTTTCGACAACGTATATGTTATGATACTGGTCTAAAATTAGAACATAAGCTCAAACTGTCAAACTTGATATATTCATCAAAAATTATATACAGCACAGATATTGCAAACACAACATTTTTAAAAATAAAATGCATGACCTGCTAGACGCCCTTTTCGATCATATTGTAAAATAATGAAATTAATAAAAAAACGTTTTAGAAAATTTTATTCAAAATCATTTAAATATTTAAATGCTGTCTCCGAAATATCAATTTTGTTTTTACAAGGATTTTTCAAGAAGTCTTCGTAGGAGATAAAGCCGATTCTGTCCACCCCAGTATATTTTTATAACATCTTAGTACCGTATACATTTCACAGTGTAAATATTTACAATATGCTTTGATCGGCATAAAAAAACCTTATTCAGTTAAGAAGTGTATTTATGTTATTTAATAAGAACGTAACCTTATTGCAACTATGTAATACTGTAATACGTGACAGACAATAGTAAATGAAGCGGAAAGCCACGTAATGGGTATCGCGAATCGTATTATTTTTCTTTGGAATAGTTCAAAACATATACTTACAAAGTTGATGCTATCAGTTGGAATTACCCAACATACGTGTTAAGTGCATTGTTCAATGTTTTAAAGTTATTCAATAGTTAGTTATGATAGTATTGCACAAAACTTAATCCATAAAAATGTTGCACATTGGACAAATGCAATAGTAAGTCTGTTACTTTCACGGGGGAACGAAAGCTACAACTTTACAGCAAAATTTTAAAGTTTAATAAAATAAATCTCCATTTGCATCCTTGATTATTATTATTTGGGATTTGTCAGCTAACCAATAGGGGGTAACGTCGACCCTACCACCATCTGGTCGATGAATCCTGCCACTATTTCATGGGGCCAACCATCCCATGACACGTATTAAATGGTTCCAGAAAATACAGGAAACCGTAGAACTTCCCACAACGGGTCCTTCTCGGATGGGGACTCACAAACAGTCGGGCGAAGCTATAATCCCGCTAGCCCGCCACAGGTGAACACCTGAGGAGCAGGAAGACCTGCTTCAGATTTACGAGGCAGCCTCACCCAACCGCAAAGGCTACATGGTCAGAGTCCACTCACAATGGTGTGAAACTCACCCTGAGCTAGGCTTCATGACGCAACAAAATCTGCGCGACCATGTAGCACGTCTGCGACGCAGGATGAGGCGATGGAGCTCTATTATTATTATTAAAGGTACAGTAAAACCTTGAATTGCGAGTAACTTGATCTGCGAGTAATGAAAGTCATCCTACACAATAATCCTTCTCCTCCTCTCCTCTCTCTCGCCTCCCTCACGACAGCCACGATTCTTTTCAAAGTGCAGATTAATTTTATGTATTTCTAATTTCCATTTTGTATTAATCATTCTTATATGAATATTTTTGGGTTGTGGAACGAATCACCCGAGTTTCCATTATTTCTTATGAGGTAATTCGCTTTGATATACAAGTGCTTTGGATTACTGCCGGTTACATTAGCAAAGGCCTGAAACTTTAGGCAAAAAATATAGAGTTGACATCTCGAATGGCTGTTATGAAAATAAAAAATATGTTTATGTTGTACAAAAGAACTTCAAAATGGATTCAGTTCATGTAATTGTTCTAAAAGGATGTAATTTTGTGTTAAAATAAATAATTTTCCAATTGTTAACCATAAATACGTAAATATTTTCTTGTGTTCGTAACACTGCCCTGTCCGGTTTCGTTCGAGGACAATTCGTTATTATTGACATTTTTATTTTTTTTTTTCTTACAACATGAGGACCGAAAACAATACTATAAACATGTGAAACATCAGGATTTAACTAAACCGGATTACTTATAGGAGAGCCCCTTTATAAACAATGTTTTTAGTTTTATCACTAGGCTACGTTTTTGCTGGAACTGACAAGCTAACAAGCTACATATAATTTCCCATGCCAGCTATCTTCACGTTTTGACGCTGCATCTTTTTAATAAACATAAAACAAATCCTGACAGGAAATTACAAGTGCTTAAAATACAATGGTAAAATTGAAGGAATTATACTGATTGTAGGGATTACCACCTTTTCGCCTATACTCGTTGCCTCAAACTTAGTGTCTTAAACTCTTCATCTGCATGCGTGTTCTATTACACAATTTTGGCGGTTTTATGTTCCTCAGCACCATTATTGGTGCACCTACCTGTTAAGTAAGAACGTGAGGAGGTAATCCTGATGGGTTAAGAAAATTCAGGAATTCTACTGGATAGTGAATGGCATCTTGCTTATCTACAACCATGTCAACAGACAAGACAATAAGGGGGAGAGATTCAAACTGACCCAAGATTATTTTCCCAGTAAAAATTGTCGTAACTTTGGAAATACAGAACCAATTTTACATGTTACAAAAAATGGCCGAAAATGTAAAAGTGGTCGAAAATGTTAAAAAAGTATTCGAAAATGTTAAAGTGTTCGAAAATGTTAAAAAGTGGTCAAAAACGTTAAAAAGTGGCGCCCATTTTTATTTAGAACTTACAGTTTAAAACGCGTAAGTGTAGTCGACTAATCTCGACCCACTCCCGTCTTCACTGAGCAAGCCGATCGCCTCTGCTAGACAGAGCAAAAATTATCTGACACATGACAGATTCCTGCGAAGTGTGGCAAACGTTCCATAGAAATTAGTCACTTCCATTTTAAAATTATTAATTTCATTTTCAGTAAGTAGCCCCGATTCTTCACGTTCTTTCAAAATTGTTTCGACATCTTTTGGTAAAAAACACTGTCTGTATCTTTTAATAACCCTAATATGTATGTATATTGTTCCACTGTACGTCATAATTGTAAAATAAAGTGGTTCAAACTATAATCCACTGAACCTGAAAGAGTTAAACGGTTGTGATATTTACCACAATAATTTCAAACGGCAAGAGGGGTCAAGTGACTATCTTTTAAAGTCTGTTAAATTCTCAAAAAGTCTACAAAAACAGAGCTATTATACTTTTTCAATTTGGGCTATTAGTTTTCGAGAAATTATAATTGGTTGCCTCCTGAATTTCTGGAGTTGGCTGATCAAAAGTTGGTCACCCTGATTAGAAATAGGACCATCTTTTTCTTGGCCCAGTAAAAGCAAAAACATGCAGAAAAATAAATAATGAATATGTTCGAAATTGAGTATAGTAAATATTAATGGTAAAGCATCATGCACACAATAAACACACATAAACAGTTTGTGTGATAAAAGTCCGCACGAATCATATTTACTTGATAAAATATTAAAAAACTTATTTCAACATTATGAAATGTTACCGATATCTGAATTATTTATATTAATGGAGCAGCAGCAGACAAACGTACACTCACAGACAGCATATGTTCTACGATCTTTGACATTTCACGCTCGTTGTAACCAGCAACGTAGTCATTCAGAGGTATGTTTACACGTGTGTATAGAGACCACATCCGACTAACAACCCTTTACACGATATTCAGGGGGATGTACCCTACTAATACTGCTCCCTTGAGAGGGATGGAAACATCTGATTTAGGTTAAACCACAGAGTACAGTGTGGAAATTATTTTGGGTTCAGGGTTTTACAATTTACAAGTGTAGCGAAAAATGTTTGCTGGTATTTTTTGTCTTTCAAAAAATTTGCGGTAGTTAACTTTGGCTTAACCCTTGTTTTTCACTATATAAAGCTTGGGTTCGTGAGAATATATGTAGCTTTTTTATTGCTAATGTCCAAAGTGTTTATAGGACCGAATAAATATATATCTGCAGTCTAATGTTTAATATTTCAGAACATTTTAAATCAAATACAGTTTTTAAGTATAGTCCGTCTTTTTAACAGATGACAAACGCAATGAATAAATACAAAATGCATGAAACAAAATATTTGGTTTTTTAGGATGTCCTAGGTAAAACCCAAAACTCTTATAATAACTTTACTCAATGGTCAAATTACCACACATAAAGTTATTTGATGCGTGAATTAACTATAAATATAATTTTGAGCATAAATCTATTTTGGCCCGGTTATTGTTTAAATGAGCTCTATTCTCAAAAATTTGAAAATTTCAGACTAATCCACATTTATGCCAACCAGAATAGTAGACCTGGCATTTTTCATCTTCAGGTCTTGAAGAATAGATTAAAAAACATTTTTTTTTATAAATCTTTTAACATGCACATGCATCTATCTGATAACACATCTGTTCAGTTTTTTTACCGACCGCCAACATATATAAGGGAGGTATTGTGATCATACCGATCATACTTATTTATTAGTTCTTCCAGGAACGAATCTTCCTCGCCTACGTTGTTTGTAAGTGTCCAGTTTATCGTTACCTAGGTCATCTGTCACTTTTCAATCATGTATACTACTTGAATGCCCATACTATTTTAATCTATTTATTATTGTAAACAGGCCCGACAAGAAAAGGGGGGGTATCCGAGTAAAACACCCGGAGCTCCGGGGTTTTTGGAGCCCCGGGGTTTTTGGAGCCCGGGGTCCTGGGCAGAATCGTAAGAAGTGAGACATTTTTTTGCTAATCATTTGTATTTTGGAAATTACATAAGAAATACAATAGATAGATTTAAAATAATTACAATATAGGTATCTACTGTCATTTAACTGTAGTATTTTTTTCCCTCTATCCCGCGGAAGCTTCATCATACAGAGTATGACACGCATTGGTAATAGTTTGGCCATATCTGTTATAAAACAATCAATCAGGCCCAAAATCCAGCAATTAAGATGACGAGTTTAAAGTTAAAGCAGCTTTTGAAACTTGTGCAAAGCATCCATGTATTTGGATCCTTTGGTTACTCCATGAGAGAAATGTTTTTCTCAGCTAGACATTGGACACCAATCATTTGTTTTACCTCGAAATCCTCGAAGCAAATGCCCGGTTTAGAGGCCGAGAGGAGCCAGGTGGTATAAAATAAAATAATTCCAGTAAATCCAACACTTAAAATTCTCCGATTCTATGTCAAAGAGAATGTATTGTATGATCGCTGCTACGTCAATATCATAGACATATCTAAGGCGATAACTACAGAACACGAAGAGCAAAATTATAATGAGAGATGTATAATAGTTTGACACAGCAAGTAACAATAAGATAAGATAAACGTAATAGTTTCAAGATCACGGTTGTATATTGCCGTTTCTCATAGTTTCCAAATTTTATGCCCATCCAGTCGCATAGATTTGGATTTCTGGTCGCCATAACTTCATCCGTCCACATTATGGTTTTATACGTTACTGAAAAGCTGAATTGCATCAGATAATTCAATTCTATCTTTTTTTCTTTCAATGGTGAATGATTTTACACAAAAGCGAAAGTTTTCTATGATCTGTTTATTTTTGATCTCGTTAGATCACAGACTGAGTTACGCAGCGTTCTAAGAAAACTTGTGTTACAAAATAAACTATTTTTTAGGAAGTGCAGCTTGTAGTTCTTAAGAAATTTCCGTATTTTTCAATCCAGGTCATATCAATATGTTTACTGGGTGTTCTTTGTCTTAACAGTAATTTTTCTTTTAATTATTTTCTAGAAGTATTTTTCTATAAAACATATCTTTTCTGTACCACATTTCGTTTCTCAGACTCTTTGTTTTGTACGTATTGAAGCTTCTGTCAGTCGATATCATTTCTTTCTTAAGGGAGTTAATGGTACAGGAAAAGAAATGACGTGTTCATAAGAAAATGTAGGGCATTTGATATCTCTACAAAGGCTTTTTGACCCGTATTGGTTGTATCGCTAATAAAAAATATAAATAGATTAAAAACTACATCTCTTCAAATCAACCGTGCAAGTGAGTACACTAAATGGTTATTTATTTATTTATTTATTTATTTATTATTATTATTTTTTTTTTTGTTCTATATACTGCTCCTACAACCCAAACCAAAAGTAAGTTATTTTAAAATAGTTTTGAGGATATAAAATAAGCCTTTTTTGAATAATGATACACACTGTTCAATAATATTTCATTATTTCACGCTACACCGTGAATACTTAGTTAACACTTGATTTTTAGCTTGCTATGATTTTAATGTTATAAAATATGAAAATAGAACTGTCATCACGTTTTATCTTTCACAGAAAAGAACGTTTACGGAATTGTAACCGTAGGAAAAATACAAAAACCTGAATATTTTTCGAAAAATCAAAAATTCTGTTTGTACTATTTCGGTTTACAGAAATATGCCTTACTCCAATAATTTTCATATTTTTAGACCAGTCCCTTTGGACAACACCGTATTGATGGAAGACAATATTTTTTAGAAATAATTTTAACTAAAATTACAAAATATTTATTTCTTTAAGTATTACTTTAAAATAATAATAATTACGGATACGAAAAAATGTCATTATTATTATTCAGTTTTGGCTTAATCGAGCTATAAATCACGATAAAATTAGGCTCGTCTTTTACTTCTTTTTGAGACAGGGCCATCCTAATATATTCGATTAAACTTGTTTGTAAACTTGTAAACTTAATTGATTAAACAAAAAACAAAGGTCTTGACTTTCCCAAATCCAAGTGAAGAGCAAAAAAAAGGTCCTTACCTCCCCAAATCCAAGTGACGAGCAAAAATAAGGTCCTCACATCTCCAAATTCAAATGAGGAGGAACAAAAAAAGTCCTCATCTCTACAATGGCGCCCCTGGCAAACGATGCCAACCCGTTCTGTACATACATAACACCAATAAAAATACCGGCCCCAAAAGGCTTACGCCCCGGGGCTGTAGCCCATTTATCCCTGTGGTTAGGGCTGCCCTGGACAGAAATATAATATTGACACAACACCTGTCTTACCTTACGCTCCTACTAACATTGAAGCTGTGGTGGACAATTCCAGATGTAGTATTTACTGGAATTATGTAATTTCTACTACCAAGCTTTTCTCAACCAATAAACCGGACATCGTCCGACTAGATTTTGAGACAAAATACATTTTTGTCATCGAATTATCCTGTCCACCAAAAAATCACTCTCAAAGAGGACGAGAAGAGAATCTAATACCTGGACCTCTTGTCCGAGCTAAAAGAGATGCAACCGGGTTATTCCGTAAAGCTCGTAGTCTTGACTTGGGTGTATTGGGTGAATACGCTTTAACATGCTAAACGCATTTTGCGCTTTTCCGAAACAACTTAGCATGTCGCTTTCGCTACTACCGGTTAAGATTTGTGTAGCACAGTTAATAAATTAAGTATGCTTCCAAGGTTACAGAACTCGTTTACCTCGTCAACTTCCTTGCCGTTTATATAAAGACTGTCGATATTTCTAGTTCGAATGCGATATACTTGGGTTGGGACGACCTACTAGTATTCCATTTCTTCCCACACTTACCCGAGACCAACGTTGTTAACTTTTATGGACTCCGAACGAAACTCCCCCGTTCCACGGTAGTAGTTAAGAACACGTGGACGACCCGACCCTATGATTTGATATGGAGCACAAAGTATCTAGTCTAAACAAAATTCATGTGAGTGAGTAAATTTCTTTGAACGCGTAGAAAACTTCGTTCCTCCAAACCAAAATACACAAAGAGCATGATCTGCGCCTGTGAAAGTACGAATGCTCGCGGTAACAGCAAGCGTTCCCAGTGGAAATACTGCATTAAGGAGCGTACATATCAAAATCAATTATTCGCACAGTTAGAGATCTGTCCACGAGCAGTTAGAGGACTATTCTCCATCAAATCGCGAACTCATTGTCACTACACATGTTCTGAATAATGAAGTCATGTTTGCCATGTAGTTTAAGAGAAGTTCACTTAGTTTGTAATTCAGAATACATGTAAAATGTGGATGTCATCGAGTGAAGATGATGTTGTAATTGCTTGTGCTAGGTTCATGACATGAAATCGATCGAGAAAAAACTCTTCCGTGGGCATATTCAATGCCAAACCAATTTTTTGACATGAATCTTTTTCATATTCCGTTTCTTGTATCTAGGATTCTTTGGATTTAAAAGTTTTGAGTGTTAATGATATTATTCAATTAAGTTCACAATTTGATTTTCGCTCCATTCCATTTTAATACCAGAAGTATGAAAACGTTTGGACTAACCCTACCACAAACTGAACTCTTAATACTTCAAATCATTGTGTGTGTCGTCTGAATATACAGGGTGTTTGTTTGAAACGCGGAACTTCGAATACCTCCTTTATTTTAAGAAATACAAAAAAAATTTCAGAAACAAAAGTTAAACTAGACAAAAGGGCCCACTTAAGGACTATAATAAGTATTCTGCATCACTTCCGGTTTCAGCGGATTTTTTTTTTAACTTTTTATCTAACATAGGGACATCGGTACTTTATTTATTTTTTCTTGAAAGTACAATAAATGAGCTTTACAAGGATATCAAAATATCATACTTTAATTTTAACCATTTCGAAATTACGACCATTTCTTTACAAAATAATAAATAACATAACAATCGTAGAAACTAAGTTATAAAAAGATATAACATTATGGAACTAGGAAAAACAATCAAACAAAATATGACTAAAGTTAGTAATAAACTAAGGAAAATTTACAAATGTTCAAAATGACCGCCGTCGTTATCTACACAATTTCTCATTCGTAATAAAAACTCTTCCATTACATTTACTACGGAATACTCTTGAATATCCCTTAGGCTATTCTTAACCCAATGTTTTAAGTCTTCTAACCTTTACCTTCAGGATACCTTTCTTGGTAGAGTTGCTGGGCCCTAACAGAATTTATTTGACATTCCCCGAATGTCAGAACCATATCTGCCATTTCTTCATTTGAATAACGTACGTAAGCCATAATTACAAACGACTTGATGTTATCAGTATTATCACCTTTAATATCAAACTCGTACTAACAGGCAAGAATATTTGCAGGTTTTATTTGGTTTTTTATGTACCAAAATCATTTTCAAAACTTGCTTATAATGTTATTTATTTTTTTGTAAATAAATAGTCGCCATTTTGAAATGGTTAAAATTAAAGGATGATATTTTGGCATACTTGTAAAGTTGAATTAATGTACTTTCAAAAATAAAAATTAAATTAAAGTACCGATTCCCTTAGCTAGATAAAAAAATTAAACAATTTCCGTTGAAACCGGAAGTGATTCAGAATTCTAATTATAGTCCTTAAGTGGGCTCTTTTGTCTAGTTTAACTTTTCTGCTGAAGAATATTTTCTATCTCTTAAAATAAATGAGTTATTCGAGGTGCGGCGTTTCAAACAAACACCCTATATATGTATACTCTTTCAACGTTGTAAAGTTCTTTAAGATACACTGTACTTTAAAGACTAAACTCAAGACCAGTCCGTTCGAGTAAATTTGAAAAACAAACATGTAAGGCACAACTAGGTTTAGCTTGTCATGTCAACGTAAGTGTAATACCATTCTCACAGAAACATTTTTAAGATTCCCTCTAACTGTAAATTAATTTTTCGCCACGCAATTTTCAAATAGTTAAATTAAAAAAACAAATTACCTTACAAACATCCATTTTAATCGTCCTACAATGTATGATCCTTACCTGCAACAAAGAAAGAATATATTGGCACAATAAAAACCTTTTGAATAATGTTAATAGAATTATAATTTTTCTTTGTTTGTCTAATTATAGGCAGTATTCAAATTGACAGCTGACTGCTGAATGTCTAGTACGCGTTTCGTGACGTCTTCTTTATGGAATGCCAGAAATAACGGAAGATTACACTGTTCGCCTCAATTGCAAAAGAGATTCGCGAATTTCTTTCATAGCTTAAATACTTTATACGTCTATTACTGTCGTGTTTTTGTCAGGATTAGTTTGTTTTTTGAATTTAATTTAAAGTTTTTTATGTACATACCAATGTTTTTATAGTAAATAAGTTGGATTATAAAAAATTGCATATATTATCCCAATGTAAACATATATAATTATATAACAGGATGTTCACATATGCTAAATATGTTTATGTATCAAAATATTTAAGTTAATTAACAGTGTGTATAGCCCCCATAGATGATTATTTTCTTATACAAAATTAAAAATCTGTAATAAAATTAGACACAACAATCAATACATCAAATATTGTAATTCAATATTTATAATTGTACAAACAAAAAATGCGAAAAATTTATACCTCGATAACTTAATGATAATTATAAGACAATTTTTTATAATTTTTTAAATATATTTTTGGGTTTTAAATAGCTTTTATATACACATACCGGCAAATTTAAAAGAACAGATTGAAAATTATGTTTTTTTTTTTTAATTTTATTATTTTGTAGCCTATATCTAGATAGCTTTGAATGCTCTACTAAATAATGGATCCTAATTTTATGATCTATTAATAATTCAAATATTACCTATGAAATTTTATATTTTTACCTATAGAAAAATCAATCATTTACCTGTAGATAATTAAAAAATGATCTATAGTAAATTAATAGTTGACCTATAGAAAATTATCAATTGATCTATAATAAACTACCTATAGACAGTAGTAACATCTATTGACTAGTAGCGTTATGATAAAACATAACCTAACTAATCCGTGAATATAACCTTAAAATCAGTTGTAAACTAACAGGTTCCAAAATTATTTGAATGATTCATATATCTAGATTTTGTTTTGTCATTAAACTAGAAGATGGGTAGCTCGCTTCGCTCGGTTTCTTCTAACCAAACCCTTACTAACCTAACCTAATCTAAGATAGTGTTTTGTCACTAAACTAGGAGATGGGTAGCTCGCTTCGCCCGGCTTCTTCTAACCAAACCCTTACTAACCTAACCTAACCTAACCTAAGATAGTGTTTTGTCATTAAACTAGAAGATGGGTAGTTCTCTTCGCTCGGCTTCTTCTAACCAAACCCTTACTAACCTAACCTAATCTAAGATAGTGTTTTGTCATTAAACTAGAAGATGGGTAGCTCGCTTCGCTCGGCTTCTTCTAACCAAACCCTTACTAACTAGTAAGAGTACTTATAGGTCAAGTATTAATTTTATAGATCAAATTTTATAGATCAATAATTATATCAGTAGGTATATGATTATATCCATAGATCTATTAAATATTTACATAGGTTGATAATTATTTTCATAGGTCGATAAATATTTCTATAGCTCAATAATTAATTCCATAGGTCAAAAATTAAAACCATAGATCAATTATTTAATACATAGGTAAACTATTATTTTCATAGGCACTATTTTGTAATCATATATTTTTTTCATAGGTCAAATATTTTTATCCCTAAATAATGAACGATTGTATCGAAGGATCGTCTCAAAAGTAAGTTATACTTTTTTTTTTTTTTTTTTTTTAATCCATGTGCTTGTCTGGGAAAGTCTGGGAGTCTCAGGGAGTTTGCGTCTGGATGTAGTGGCAGCACTGTAAAATGTCTATGCGCGTGCGTCGATCGATCCGGCAGTCAGGCTCCAGCCACTATGGGGACTCCACTTGCTCCTACCTCCAATTGCGAAGTTCGTGGTGTTATTCGTTTTTTGACGGCAAAAAATAAAAATACTACATAAATTCATCGCGAGTTGTGTAGTTTTTATGGTGAAGACGTTATGTCAAGGCCAATGGCTGCTCGTCAGACTTAAGACCTGCTTGAGGAGTTTCGATAGGATGTTTTCGGACATCCGCCTTACTCCCCTGACCTTGCAGCAAGTGACTTCCACCTGTTTCCGAAGCTGAAGCAACATCTTGGGCGAGGACGCTTCACAAACGAGGATAATTTGAAACAAGAAGTTGAAAGATGGCTAACCAGTATGGCGGCAGAATGGTATGACACTGGATTGAAAAAACTTTTACCACGGTACCAAAAATGTATTGAAAAACGAAGCGATTATGTAGAAAAATAAGTTTAATATGTACTTTTCGAAATGTACTTTTTTTTAAAATTATATACTTTAATTAATTTTTTAAAAAGATACTGTAATTTACTTTTGATATAACCCTCGTATATACAGCGCGTATATACATGCCAAATTTCAGTTATCTAGGTTCAGGTTTTATTCATAATTTCTAACGTAAACACACAGACAGCCAGACAGGCACATGTAAAGGAATAAATTAACCTTGGCTTTAACTCAGTTTCTAAACATTGTTATCAATTCATTCGCATTTTCATTATTTAGTTCCTTCTTTACCAGTTATCTTCATGCCGATGATAGGTTTCAAAGTAAATTTGCAGCAAATATCAGAATATTCTGTAATTACCAGCAACTATTTGAATCTATTTTCTCTGTAAACTTTAATGTATGTAGGTATTTGATAGTTAATTTATACTATGCAAACATTTTCTTAATTATTCGCGTCATAAATTAAATTTGTGCATATAGAACATGTTTTCTACATAAAATTTAAATTATTTCGCAGTAATTTTTTTAAATTAGCGTAGCGGCCAGCCGGTGGATCCTGATCAACTTTACGACCAATACTAGAAGTATTTTCTTCTTTTGTTGTATTTTGTTCTGCCCTACGCAAGACCGTACACATTTGACCTAATTATTTTATATTGTCCATTGTTCTATTATACAACTCCAAGTAAATCAATAATACACACTATATATTACAGAATAATTCATTCAATATTTTATTTCCTTATATATAGGTGCCCATTTTTCGAGCCTAACCATTGGGATCTAGTGAACCGTAAGAGATATGAAGTCGGTTAAATTGGGGAAAAGTTGCCGCATTAATTGGCCACTTAAATAATGCATTTGATTTTCCGGAAAAGTGCACGGGTCTCTAGATACGAGCAAAAAAACTTATTTTAGTCTATTTACTTTTTGGCTTATAATTTTCTTGTTTCAATTCATACAAGTTTCTAATTTGCACGTTCTACAAGCACTTTTTTACGAAGAATTCACAACCATCCTCAAATTTTTTATAACTTGTATCATCCTAACATGGCTCTTTATTCCAGTACTAAGTACATTGTCAAATAGCAACTCACGAATAGTTAACCAGTATACCACAAACGTGCATATTTTCTTTAGCTCTTTAAACTCATTTAAAACCAGTGGCGAAGGGAGACCTCCGCTAGACTTCCCTCACATAAAAAAAATAATAATAAAAAAAAATACATTTTTTTTTTTTTTTAATTTAAAAGAAGATTTAGGTAAATCTTCAAAAATACATCAAATTATGTCGTATACAAATTTTTGTCCAAGGCTTGGTTTACTAGTTACGAATTTTTTAAAATTTTAAATTTCAATAACTTCCGTTTCCGGTTTCGGATTTTAATAAAAAACAATAGGGTTCTTCCCAATTATTAGGAGAATTTTTTAGTACCAGAACGAACTCTTTAAGTTAAATCGTTTTTGAATTATCGTGTATACACACAGACACACACACAGACACACAGACACACACACAGACACACACATACGGACGGCACTTCGAAAATAGGTTTTTTGGATTCCCTGGACCATGAAACGTGGTCATCAGTCAAAATCTCGACATCGAAAATTTTCGCGATTACAATACTTGCCCCTTATATATTAAGGTCGGGCAAGTAAAAACAATAAAAAATAACATAAGTACCTTGGATATATTTAACTTTATTCAAAATAAAAGAATAATTCTTTATCTTAATTTTTTAATCTATACATACATCACACATGTATCTATATTAAACTATATTGTTTTGCTAATTGATGTAAATGCAACTTGATACGTAGAAATTTGTTTAACCATAAGAATTTTTTGTATTTTGTATTGTTGTGCTTTTGGGGTGGACTTTTCTAGTGCATCTCTGTTGCAAAACATCAACTTAACCCTTTAAGAAAAGATTTTTTTCAAATAAATGCACCAAAAAAATCATTATTTTTTTAATAATTAAAACTAATATTTTAAATAAACACGTTTTTATTTAATTCAAACAAATGTTAAATAAAATCAATTGATAAGTAAAAATGATATATATTAGTAAAATAAGAAAAAACATAATATATAAGAAAATAATACGTAGAAAAATTAAAATAATTAATAATTTAAGTCTGTATGGTAAACCTGAAAGCATAGAGAAACACATAATGCAACATTGCAAGGTTTACAATAATAACGAGACTCTCTCCTCTTTCTTTTTCCTTGGTCGTCCCTTTGATTGCTGCATACAATACACACTCTAATAGGTTGTTTTTTCTTTTCTGTTGGAAGAATACTGCCAGGAAACTGCCTTTCAATTAGCCTCAATGGGCCTTGTTTTCTTGGACGCCCTGATTTTTTTGTTCCTGTGCCAGTGTGAAAATTTTGAATAATTTTTTCTATTGGCATTTTTCTGAATTCTAAATTACTCTTCTGACCTCTTTTTTAGGGTTTTGTAGGTATGACCAAAAAACCCTTATACCGTCATTTTGTCGTCTGTCTGTCTGTCTGTTCGGTAAAAATTGTAGCCAAACGGCTAAACCTAGAGAGTTGAAATTTGGCATGCTTATATAACTCTTTGACCCGCACATAGGAAAAATACTAAAACAACTAAAAAACATATCCCCCTAAAAATATAAACAAATATATGCTCATCGAAAAAAAAAAATTTTTTTTTACAATTCTGTGTAGGGTATCAAATGAAAGCCCTTGGACGTGGAATAACGATCAAAATTTTATTTTTGCAAAATAAATTATTTTGAGGCGATTTTTGCCAAAATTGTGCAAAAAAAATTTTGTCCCACACCCTGTAGCCCAGATGGTTTAAACTAAAAATCTGAAAAAATTCTCAGTAATGTACATTGGTGTTAACCGGAATAGTACAACAGGAATTTTTGATCAGATTATGTTTTCGGAAAATAACGCAAATTTTGTGTTTTTAAGTAAAATATGTAATATATTTAATCCGCTACTTAACATAGTAGTCCAGCGATCCTGTATAGCACAGTGGTAACGTTCTCGCTTAGTGAGTTGAAACTACTGTAAGAAACTGTGTTCGAATCCCGTCAATTTTAATTTTTTCAGTTTTTTTTTTTCATTTTTATTTTGTTTAAATTATTTTGTCAAAATTCTAGTTATATTTTGGTAAATGTTGCATTTAATTTTTAAAAGCGTAAATTTAATAACCAGTGGGAAGTGTTGAAATTATAATTTAATTCTATATTTGAAGGTATCAGAGGGCGAGGCTTATGATTTAAGCAACCAATGGAAGCCATAGGCGCAATTTTCAAAATCTTAATGAACCTTGCTATATAAAAAAAATACTGCACATATTTAGAAACTTAAATAATGGTATTAGGCATTCGAATTAAAATTCATAAAAATATATTTTGACATAAAATTTGTTTTGGCATGCCAAATAATCATCACACAGTTAATAAATACCTGCGAAACCCTGAAATGTGTGAAAATTCACACTTCACATAAATTTTTTTTGTAACACAATAGCGTTCCATATACATATATGTATATGCCGAACAAATGAAAAAATATTTTTTATAGTACTTTTTTCCTCTTTTCTTCGTGGATATTTTTGTGGATAAGTGGATAATTTTGCATTTGTTTGTCTAATAAATCAACCCCACCCATTGTGTCATTATAATAAATTATGACTTTTGGTTTCCAAATTGTATTACCATCTTTATTATTATTATTTTTTTTTGTAAGATTTCGGGCAAATGCATAATGGAACATAAAATATGTGACCGGCCGAGTTATCTCGGGTACTGTCTTTTTGGACCAAAAAGTGTGGCCCGAGTTAACTCGGGCCTGGTCCTTAAGGGGTTATATAAATAAATAAACAAATCATTTTCGAGAAATTTATACTAACTTTCAATTGTCATATGGGGGTTTCAATGTTATATTTAAATGCATTAAATCGAGATTTTTTCTCTTTCCGATGATATAAAACGCACCTAAATTAAAAGGAAAATTTACTGAGAAATTAGAAAACTATTCATTTAGATCAATTGTACTTTGGACCAAAAACCAAAATTTTATTTTGTTTCCCGGACGCATCTCCGTTAATTATTTCTTTATTAATGAAAAATCATATTTACAAAACAATTTCTACGGACATTAATGATCTGCACGGAAACATAGTCAATCTAACACATAAATTAAGGAGAAGGGATGCCAGACGAGCAATATATCTAATTTAAGTAAAAGAATAGAGCTCTGTTTGGAGGTTGAGGATGAAACATTCAAGCATTTATTTTAATGCAATACATACATTTTGTTTTAAAACCAAAATTTTTCTAATTTCTCAGTTCATTTTCATATTAATTTAGTTGTGTTTTATATCATAGGAAAGAGAAAAAATGTCGATTTAATGCATTTAAAGACAACTTTGAACCCCATATGAAAATTGAAAGTTAGTATGAATTTATCGAAAATGATACGAGCTATAAAAATTTTGAGGAAGGCTGTGAATTCTTCGTAAAAAATCAGCTGTGGCCACCACAGGACCGACCGCCATCATAAAGTACTTATATAAATTACATTCTAGCAGCAGAGTAGAAATAACTTGACTTAATATTTTCTAACAGAGATATTATTTATCATGACCATGGAAATGTTACATATAAATATAAAAAAATTGAGACTTGGAATAAATTTCGAAAAATTTTACAGAAATTATTCAAAATTTTTCGTTTTATCAAGAAACGTCTCAAATAAAAGTTATTAGTTATTGCTTTTATACCAACTTTTGTTTAATAAATTTTTTCGGGATATTTTTCTGTTGTGAAATATTCGCAAAAATCTTAAAATCGACAAGAGTAAACTCCCATTTTTAGTCAACCGATTTTTACCAAAAGTTGATCAACTCGTGCCATTGATGGCAGAAGCTTAAATATGAAGTTTCATATAAATCCTTTCAGCCGAATTTGCTCTGCACGTGTACACAGACAGACGGACAGACATACGGACAGACAGACGGATGGACAGACAGACGGATGGACAGACAGACGGATGGACAGACAGACAGACAGACAGACAGACGGACAGACAGACCGACAGACATCATGCTAAAAATAGTCAAAACGTTATGTAAGGACCTCAATTCGTGGAGATCCATCGAAATCTCGAAACGTCAAAATTGGTATGATCACAATACCTCCCTTATATATGTTGGCGGTCGGTAAAAAGTGAAAAATAGAACGTACAAATTTGAAACTTGTATGAATTGAAACAAAATAGTTATAATCCAAAAAGTAAATCGACCAAAATCAGTTTTTTACTCGTATCTAGTGACCTGTACACTTTTCCGGAAAACCAAATACATCATTAAAGTGGCCAACTAATGCGGCAACTTTGCCCTAACTTAATCGACTTCGTATATCTTACGGTTCACGAGATCCCAATAGTTAGGCTCGAAAAACGGGCACACAGTCTGGGACTAAATTAAGTGGACAATGCCTATCAAAGTAACTACTTGCAAAATCTATTAATAATCGCCTTCATATTTGTTTTCGCCAATAGTGCCAGACAAGTGATAACAACTTTTTTCGTCCCACTACCATTTCTCCTCTTTGTCCGTTTATTATTACTACATGTTGGATATTAACATCGTAACTAGAAAAATCTTGGAATGGCCACCAACACTTAAAACATCTAAAAAAAACCAAAGTACAGATGAAAATATGGTATTAAGTCAGATTAAAGAATCATGATGAGAATTAGCTAAGCACAGAAGAGATTGGAGGAATGCGATTAAGAAGGCGATTATCTAGCAAAGATAGGAGAGCAAATGATGTTGAATAATTCAACATGCTAATGCACTTTTGACACAATTTTCTAATAGTACAAATACATTAAACCTATTACCCATATTGATTTTTCATATGTAGCAAACAACAGAATCAAATACATTCAAGTAATAAGTCATTATTCTACTAAACTAAGTAATTCGACAACAGAAAACATATCAAGACCAAACCTAAACGATTTACCAGAATGAATCATCAGCACGTTTCTTGATTAAACTACGAACTTTGTCTCTCAAACGAAGAATCAATACTTTTTAATATCAATATAGCTCTTTGTTATTTCGGTGAGAGTAACATAATTAAGGTTATCAATATATGTTATTTATTGTATGATAACACGAAATACTCGTATATGTAAGTTTATTGAAATGTCTGAGCAGACGTTCGTTAACCTACATAGATACTTATATATTCTACAATTTTCGATACGCGAAATATTTAGCAATACCAAATAACTACACTTGTAAATAAAGGAGGAGGCAGCATTGAAAATGTATTTTATCTTAGTAATGCAATTTTGAGATAATTGCAAAGAAATTATCAGAAGTGTGAATCACCACATATTTCCGGGTTTTATAGGTATTTAATAAGTGTAAGAAGTCAACAGAACGCTGGATGTCTAGGACAATATTCTCGCATCAAAATCAACAGTTTTTAGGGTTTTGTAGGTAAGACCACCAAAAAACCCTTATAACGTCACTCATGTGTCTAAAAAACACATCCCGAGATAAATATAAACAATTATGTATTTAATAAAAATATAAATATTTTTTTAAAAAATTTGTTTGGCATACCAAATGATACCTCTTAATGCGTGGACTAACAAGAAATTTTTTATTTTTTTTATGGGATTTTTGCCAAAAACAGCTTTTGTCCCCCACCCTATCTCTCAGAAGGGTTGATCTAAAAATCTGAAAACCTCTCCATAATGAACATTGATGGGAACCGGAATAGTTCAACAGGAATTTTTGATCAGGTTAGTTTTTTGAAGAATGTCGAATTTTTGTGTCGTCGATAAAAAAAAAATATTTAAAAAAAAAATTATTGTGTGGTATCGAAAGAAACCTGTTGATGTAAATTAAGGAACGAAAAGAAGTTTTTTAAAATTTGTTTTTTTTAACACCATTTTAGCCAAAAATGTGCTAAAAAGTTCTTGTCCCGCCCCCTTTTGCCCAAAAAGGTTAAACATCTGAAAAATGATAGGTAATACATATTGATCTAAGCCGGAAACGTACGAGAGGAATTTTTGATACGATTGCGTTTTTGAAAAATACAGTTTTTGTGTTTGCGACAAAATTAATTATTTTTTTAATTCATGGCTAAATTATGGCTAATAATATTATGGATTTTTTGTATTTATGGCTGAGATAGTGTATCTTTTTTTGAAATAAAAAATATAATAAAAATTACTTAACAGCTGAGGACCGAGTTTTGAACACCACACTACACTAGTAATGACATACAAATAACACATTGTTTATAGTGGGAAATACGTTTCTGAAATTTAAAAAAATGAAGGCTTTTATCAATATATGTATTTCTTATTAATTTAATGAAGACTTGAATACGAAGCAAATACAGAAAAAAATGTTAGGGTTTTCGACAAATTATTTACATTTGGTTTAAAACAATTAAATGGAAGCTCTTAGTACTCGAATAAAAATGTTTATCAAAAATCTGTAAATATTGATGTGAGTATTGAGAAGTGACATTACCGATGGCGGCGCTGTGCTCCAAGGCAATATGGCTGTCGTCTATAGTAGATAGCGAACAGGTTAATTTAAGCACAGTACATATTTATTTGATGAAAATTCGAGTAAACAGTTGCCAATTTTTTTAATTTTTAAGCGCTACACATGTATCGAGGTGCATAACAGAAGGTGGGCATCAAATTACAGTATTTAATGTTTAATTTCAGTAGATTTAATAAAGTGTAATTTGTAGTTGAGCAGGTGTTAAATGCCGGGCACGTAATTTTATGTGGTACATCTGAGTGTCGGTCATCTGAATTTACAATATATGGATTCGCAAACAAGTGCATTATGTTCATTGCCTCATGAAATAAAATTACTTTTAGTTGGACAGGAACAGCTAAAATTTAAAAATGCTTTAAAATGATTTAAAAAACTTGAAGGTGCAAGCATGTTAGAGCAGTTTTGTTTTTCTGCGACAAATGTAATGAATAAACTAGCATAGTATCAGTTACTTTTTAACTCAAAATATATTCCCATGCCTTCCTCCTGTCCATAACCAAATCTTTTCCCAATCTGGACTTAATATTAACTTTCCCTCCATTTTTCTTAAGAAAAGAAAAACACTAAGATGCCTATCTTTGTCCTGTCTTGAATGACAGGACAAAAATGACAGTTCTACTTTTATAGTATTTCACAACTTCTATCGACATTCTAACAAAAATTCAACACTACAACATATGTAATAAGTTCAAACAGTACTAGAACGCAGAGTCCAATACTTGACCACCAGACTGCGTATTCGAGCGTGTCAGTTCTCAATAGAACAAATATTCCTAGACATCCAGTATTATGCTGGCTTCTTACACTTATTAAATACCTACAAAACCCTAAAATGTGTGAAAATTCACACTTCTCATCATTTCTTATCCTTAATCGAACAAGTGCGTTCGATTGAGAATCACTACTTTAGACAGGTCGTTTAGATGGTACCGTGAATGTTTTTCAACAAATGGAAGATGATAGGTTACCGAAACAAGTTTTATCATGTAACCAACAAGATGAAAATAGGAAAACCTGAAAAAGTTTGCTACAAGATATCTGAAAAGAGCTGAACGAATGAGGACTGAGCCAAGAACAATGTCAGAATAGACAACAGTGGAGATTAGAAAAGAAAAATGATAGAGCGAATCATAGAATTGTCATAGAGCGTTATAATCTGATAATAATAAATAACATGTAATAAATTACACATAACCCAAAGTCTAAAACTCCCAGCTTTAAAATAAAGCACTAGAATTTCTACAAATTCACACTGAATATTCATACACAAATATTTAACATAATTTGAAAAAGCGATTAAATAAAAATAATAAATCGGCATCGTAAACGCGTAATTTCCTATTTATATGTCCATAAATCACGAAAAATATTTTCTAAATTCGTCCCGTAATCTAAATCTTAATCAACATATGGAATGAATTGAGTTTTGGTGTTTACTCAGAACGTATGCTAGAATGAACATCAAAGTTAAGTCATCCGCTAAGTATGAACAGTAATGACATCATACTGCTTAGAGGTCTCGCTACGCCCATATATGTATAATTATTGAAATATTATATTGATTGCGGTATATTTCACGTATGTTATGCTGAACTAATGTATAATTGTTTGACCTATATTGTCATAATTTACATTGAGATCATTGAAAATCTTTTCAGGGACAATATAAATTATGTTTACTTGAATAGTTGAATAAATAATGTTATATAAATAAATGTTCTACTTTGAAATTATCGCTAGAATAGACGCTAATTAGAGGGTTTACTGTAAGTTACAATCTGAACATTGCGAAAAATTGAAAATTCGTTAGTAGAACTACATACTCTTTCTCAAATGCCACCAGCAGGTCAAAATCATTACTGTTCAATCATATTTCCTTCGATCACAGCGCCGCCACCGGTAACGTCACTTCTCAATAATACAGGCTGAATACAATCAGAAGTAAGCGACATAACTGCCGCTAGCCCTGGCTTATTATAATTAGCAAAATAATATTGACACACAGATACATATTTCCGACACAGAACCACTAAAGCCGCATTCAGAGCTCTTAAATCAATAGCATATACACTGTAGCTTATAGACTGTTTACTGTCACTAACAGTTTGTCATATGGTGAGACGTGAAACCGTTGAGACCTCTAAATTCAACACGTTGTTCGTTGTGGTTTATGGATAATTTTCTAAACTTATAGCTAGTGAGATGTTTTAATGAGACAGACATATAAACGCATTGGCTATCGCATTCTATCAGTGACACCGTAGTTATCGTATGCCGTTACGTAACCTAACATGTCATCGTTAACAAATCTTGCTCAAAATTACAAAGACGAACAGTAAATATGATCAATTTAGGTAATTAGGTAGTTAAAATCTAAGACAACAGAATTATAAGAACGATAATACATATAAAACGTTTTACGAAGCTAAATAGTTGGTTTCAAAATACACAGATGTCAGACTATTCGTAACATACTAATTTCTAGCTTGCTATGAACGGTACGTACAACGTTAAAAAGAATGCATAGAAACATAACTTACAGCTAACAAAGAACAGTCTACAACCTGTTAATTTAAAGAGCTCTGAATGCGGCTTTACAAGACATAAAATAGTACAAATTACTCTATCTAATTAAAAAATACAAGTAATAATGCATTTTCCCCCTCAAGTACTGAATTATTTGCTATACAATACATTAAAATTTTATTAAAATAAAATAAATATAGTATAATAATAATAATAATAATAATAATAATAATAATTATTTAAGTAATTTCCGCGGCTGCATATCGCCAGGGTTTGGGATGCAGTCGTGTGTATTTAGCTCCACTAGTCTCTAGTATGACGCGGCTCAAAAGGTTGCTGAAGTTTGAGATTAGTGGACGCTTGTCAAGACCTGACAAACCCCAAAATAATAATAATAATAATAGTTTATTCAATAACAACAATGATGTTTCATAAAACAATTAAAATATAGTTTTTTACATTTAGTTTTGAATTGATTCAGTTCATAACTATTTTTAATTTCAAGAAGTAGTTCATTCAATATTTTAAATCCTTTATCGGAAATACATTTCAATGTATGTTTTTTTTTTTTTTGAGAGTGTACAAATTCTTTTTATTTTTCGTATTACTGAAGTAGATTTCATGACTATGTAATATATTTATTGAAATAACTAGGCATAAGGCCGTTAACAATTTTAAATACAAAAACAAGAACTTTGAAATAAATTTTTTGACTAACGGAAAGTCACTCTAAACAGTTTAACATAAAAGATGTATATGTATTTTTCCTGCATTTTAATATAATTCACATTGCTTTATTCTGAAGTTTCTGGGGGCGAATAATATCCATTTTATCTAGCGATAATAACAGAGTACTACAGTATTCAAAATGAGGTTTAATAATTGTATTATATATTAAAATTTTAGTCCAAACTGACTTGCTAAGAAATCAATTTTTTTCCCAATCTTTTTTGAAATGAAATCAATCTGCTTTTTTAATTTAAGTTTTTTATCAATTATTATACCTAGGTATTTTATTTCAGTAACATTCATTTAGTCATTTATTCTAGCTATATTAATTACAAATTCATCCTTATTAAACTTATCTGATTTTTTTGAAGAAATTAAGGCTTTGACCGATGGCTTATCGAATGGCGAAGGCTTATGGCCGTATTTTAAGAATATCATGAACAGAACACACGTCTAACCAGGAGATCCTAGACTAATGCTGCAATTCTAAGCACAATCTTAAGACTCGTAAAAAATTATTAAAATAATTATAGTAACGTAAAAAGTTATTATAGCAACTTCACTCGTAATGCGTTAAGGTTCTCCTTCGAATTGAGGATTAGTGCCCACTTGCACCAGATTTTCTTAGATTTTGCCTTGCAATGCTTAAAAATACCTTGCAATACTTAAAATTTAAGGAAAGCTGGTGCAACTGCTGGGCATAATCCCGCTACATTCTCGCATGTAAGTCGACCAACTTGGCTAGAATAGCACTGTTCTAGCCAAAGGGGTGGCCCGCGGACCGTTACCGGTCCGCTAGTATTCTGCTGCCGGTCCGCGGCGTGTATCCAAAAAATATAAAAAACAGTAGTATAATATATACCACAAGTATGGTACCGGTCCATGGCATATTCGAAATACAACTTGCCGGTCCGCCATATCAGATCGTTTAAAAAGCACTGAGCAACAACGACAAGAATAGCTTGTTGCAAATGATACTGCATGGCAATACATAATATTCTGGTTGCAGAATCTATACCAATGGTTTTTAACTACCTCTATTGATCTTTTCGTGCAAACAAAAAATTGCCAGTATGATAGTCAACATTCAAACATTTCAAACACATTTCATAAAGTCATTTCCCACAGTGGTGGGTTGACGATGTATAGAATTCTATCATATCTTTGCAAATAAAGCGATTCTGTCGACGGTTACCAAGTAGGTATTGTTTTTTGTCAACTATATAATATAATTCTAATGGTGCAATTCTGTGGCAAATCTGTAAACTTACAGGCAAGATCTATAAGAAACTGTCCATAACAACCCATAAAACAACTCCTTAGATACAATCGTCTGTAGCTTATAGATTTGCAACAGAATTGCACCATAATATTCATAATCCTACCACTGGAGACGCACTTCTAGAAGAAGAAGAAATACAGTAATTTAGACTGTTGTTCTTTTTAGTATATCGATCTAAACGTACATTCATCAATCCAATGTAATACATCACTTTATGTTAGAGCATTTTACAGAAGTGCTGTTGGAAAGTGAATTAAAAATAGAATTATGCCTACCGGCTAGGGCCGGATTCTTCATCAGGCAATTTAGGCACAGTGCTTAGGGCCTATCGAAAATTTAAAGCCTACGATAACAGGATTAACAAAAATTTGTACAGAAAATGAACAAACAAACAAATTTTTGATCGGGCGAGGAGACGAATACAAAGTTCCTAGGGTCTACAAAAACCTTAATACTATGCAACTTCAGGCTAGCTACAAGAACACCAAGGATAGATACAACTACACTAATACCCCTTTTCTGAAACAAATATGTCAAGTACTGACAGTGATAAAATAAAAATGTAAGATATTATCCCATTTTATAACATGCATATCTTGCTAGAAATTTAACATAAATTCGCTATTTAAATATACATTTTGATACAGAATAGGGGTATAAAATCAAAGAAAAAATAACTAAAATATGTAATTTTTTTCTACGAATGTAAGTACTGCGCGAACATCCATTAACTGACAGTAGACAACAATTTACAAATTTTAAAATATGGTCCCCAGGTAGATCAATAATTCAGGAGAAAACACAAAACCAAAAAAAATCTAAAAAAATATAGTTAACAGACATAATAAAAAAGGTGCAATAAAAAATGTAATACAATGAAAAAATTTATAGGCAAAAAATTTAGAACAGAATATACGAAATATTAACTAATCTATTAAGCATACAAAAAAGAAACAGCCATAAATAATTTAATAGAGTACCTCGCTATTCTACAATAAAAATATGATAGAGCACATAACCTGTTCGTTTATTATTTTATTTTCT
This sequence comes from Liopterus haemorrhoidalis, assembly GCA_963971575.1. Lineage (NCBI taxonomy): Eukaryota > Metazoa > Arthropoda > Insecta > Coleoptera > Dytiscidae > Liopterus > Liopterus haemorrhoidalis. The sequence goes on along the minus strand of OZ020611.1, from coordinate 45,018,922 downwards.
CGTATACAGCTTTTCTAGTCACGTAATATTGGAAGAGAGAAATAAAACAGTAAGTTGTGGCCTCATTTAAATACAGTATTTTTATAAACTTTCAGACGTGGTATTAATTTTTTTGACATTTTGTGTCGATTTTCAAGTATGTAGTTTAAGGTCTTGTAAGCTGGAAAGGATACCCATCTCTCCAATTCGTGGACCAAGAAAAATATCGTTATATTTTTAAATATAAAGTGGTATCAGTAAAGACGTTAATTTTTAGGATTTCGTAAGCATAATTAAGTAACCTTTAAGCCATTACTTATGTATAAGTCTGTACTGTCCAATAGAAAATGGTCACCAAATGTCTATTTATTTATTTATTTTACACCAATCTATTTCTGCAACGAGGCTAATCGCCGATGCCAGGGGACGAGCTCTTACACCTGGATGAGGGGTGAATGTTAGTTAGTTAGTTAAAGTTTTTGGCGCACAGCAACAAAGGCTATTTGCGCCTAACGCAGACCATCTAAACATGAGGGGTGAATGATTGTGACATGAGAGTAATGTAAACATATTATTCTCGCCCGAATAATATCACTAACGGAGAATCGAACTACCAACTGCACAATCCAGACTATTTTCACCAGTCCAAACTGCACGATTTAATGCGCTTGGCCACTCCGTTGGCTCAAATGTCTAGACCTCGAGTTTCAATTTGGTATGCAGAAAGAGTTTTTCGGGTAGGTATTGTTGCCGTAGAAAGCCTCGCCGTTATAAGTCACTTCACGCGTCACTCACGAGTTTTACCTTTTATATTGTACACCGCTAGGTTCCGTGAGACTTCAGCAATTCCGTGATAACCGCGAATCTAAATAATTCGCGATACAATTATATTTATCAATATTCTTAGTTTTTAATCAATTCCAACCAATCACAAACAACCCTAGAGTCATAAACCACATTCCGTCACCAAAAATCATATAAAAAAAGGGTCATTTTTACAATTATACACAGTTCAAATTCAGCCTTCGACCATCAAAATTCACTCTACGAAATAAATATATCTACGTTAAAAACAAATCTCAAAATATTAAGTTCGCTTTATTGAAAAACTCACGCTTTCTGTTGTGTGTTTTTCAATCGTCACATCACACTGAAATCACGCTTTCTGCGGTGGTTTTCAGCCGTCAGTTCCACTGCGAAACCCACGCTTTCTGTTGTGCGTTTCGTCAGTGGTTCTCAACCTTCGCATCAGTTCCACTGCGAAACCCACGCTTTCTGCTGTGTGTTTCGTCAGTGGTTCTCAACCGTCGCGTCACCACGAAACCCACGCTTTCTGCTGTGTGTTTCGTCGGTGGTTTTCAACCGCGCCGGCATCGCGAAACCCACGCTTTTTGCTGTGCGTTTCGCCGGTGGTTTTCAACCATCCCGTCAGTTCCACTGCGAAACCCACGCTTTCTGTTGTGCGTTTCGTCAGTGGTTCTCAACCTTCGCATCAGTTCTCTAATCTCTTCAAGCCGAGATTAGGCAGAACGACCCCGCTCCTGAGCTAGTTCGTGGTATGTGTGAGGTTGGGACCTAAGGACCTCTTCCGAGGGCCCCTTCCGCAACAGTATAGTAACAGGACTGCCCAACCAGTCGATCGCGATCTACCGGTCGATCGCTGCGTAATTTTAAGTAAATATTTAGTTATCTTTCGCTTCCATGTACTTGCTAGAGTGAGATAAATGACTGGCAAGATTATGGCCTAGCGCAATGTAGTATATAATTTTCCTAAATTTTCCGTAACGGACATCGGTGATCGAACATAAATAAAAATACACCGAAAAAAAAAACATTATCTTAACATATCCTAACCAACAAAACTTAAAAACAAAGAACCATTTTCTAATCATTTTGCATAAAATTCGTTGGCGATCAATGTGTTAACCGTCGGAAAAACAGATTTAAAATTGTAATATGTAATGCATTTTTTCAAAATTATCTCTCCGGGGGAGAACTCCCTCACCCGGGAGGGCACTCCATGCCTCCCCCCCCCTCCGGTAGCCGGCTACGCGTTCTGGTCGTTCGTGGTAACAATATATATAAAAAGGTAGATCGCAAATACAAAAAGGTTGAACAGCCCTGGTATAGTATAACTCAACCAGAGATCCGTGGCGTCCAAAATTTTGATGTGCGTTGAACTAATAGAAAATTTGTAGTGGGGCGTATTTAGTTTCGCATTTCGTTCTGCTGCTTTCTTTTTCGCTGTCTCTCTCTGCGCAGACCTTCTCCCATCCGCCACGGGACGCCGGTTGAGGTATAGAATAGTCAAACTTCGAAAAAAATAATAATATTTTATTTATTTTTTTCTTGACGAATTAAGGGACGAAACTGTTTTCAAAAAATTTATGTGAAGTGTGAATTTTCACACATTTCTGGGTTTTGCAGGTATTTAGTAACTGAATGATGATTATGTGGGATGCCAAAACAAATTTTATGTCAAAATATTTTTTTATGAATTTTAATTCGAATGCCTAATACCATTATTTAAGTTTCTAAATATGTGCAGTATTTTTTTTTATATATAGCAAGGTTCATTAAGATTTTGAAAATTGCGCCTATGGCTTCCATTGGTTGCTTAAATCTAAGCCCCGCCCTCTGATTTCGTCAAACATAGAATTAAATTATAATTTCAACACTTCCCACTGGTTATTAAATTTACGCTTTTAAAAATTAAATGCAACATTTACCAAAACATAACTAGAATTTTGACAAAATAATATAAACAAAATAAAAATGCAAAAAAAACAGAAAAAATAAAATTAACAGGATTTGAACCCTAGTTTGCATATTAAGTTACATTATTAAGGGAACGTCAAAACCAACTACGCTACTAGAGCTACTGACCTGGTGTGTTGCATAGCGAATTAAATATTTAACATATTTTAGTTAAAAACACAAATAATGCGTTATTTTCCGAAAACATAATCTGATCAAAACTTCCTGTTGAACTATTCCGGTTCACACCAATGTACATTGCTTAGAATTTTTTCAGATTTTTAGTTTAAACCATCTGGGCTACAGGGTGTGGGATAAAAATTTTTTTGCACAATTTTGCCAAAAATCGCATCAAAATAATTTATTTTGCAAAAATTTTGATCGTTAATCCACGTACTAAGGGCTTTCATTTGATACCCTACTCAGAATTTAAAAAATATATATTTTTTTTTCGATGAGCACATATTTGTTTATATTTTTAGGGGGATATGTTTTTTAGATGTTTTAGTATTTTTCCTATGTGCGGGGTCAAAGAATTGTATAAGCATGCCAAATTTCAACTCTCTAGGTATAGACGTTTGGCTACAATTTTTACCGAACAGACAGACAGACAGACGACAAAATGGCGGTATAAGGGTTTTTTGGTCATACCTAATAAACCCTAAAAACTGTTGATTTTGATGCAATTATGGAAAAAACCAATATCCAGCATTCGAGCGTTCTCCTGACTTATTTTATTTAATACATATATAGGAACCATAGGCGATCGAGGCAAGGGGAAAGACGGGGCACATGCCCCTACCTGGAGTCTCCACTTTTAAGTGTTTTATTCCAAACTTATGTTTTTTAGTTTTCATATTTATTTATTTTTATATTTGTCTTTTTTATATTACAACTATTTTTATTGAATCTATTTTAAAAATGCTATCAAATGTTAAACAAATTTCGTAGTGTGTATGTCTCTACAAAGAATGCAAAATATAAAACTTGCAATCTGAGAGACATCTCTTATCACAGTTACTGACTTATCAATCACCCCTTAGAGCGCAATCCATGCTTGTTCAAAACCACGCTATTTAAGTGTTTAAACTGTAATTTGTTAACTTGCTGTTTTTAAAAAGTTTCCTATTTCTCAATATCAACATTTGCAGACAACGAAAAAATGAACGACATTGTCAAAATTAATTAAAATATTTCATAACAACTTGAAAATATTTGACATTCGCTGAACTACTTTTTTGCAGATTAGTAGGTTAATGTTAATTATGACGTAATTTTTTTTTAAACAAAGAAATATTTCGTTAACAATTACAGTTTTATTTCATATTTTAATTAATTTTATTGAAACGTTTTAGATTTGATGTGTATCTTGGTGGGAGATCAGGGATATATTTAGAACCATTATAAGAATGTTGTATGCAAAAAATGTATTCAACTTATTTTTAGAGTCAGTGATTAATTCTGATAATAATAGAGGTTTTAAGACTAAATTTAGAAAGAATAAATCTTTTAGAAGATTAACATAGACAATAACAATATATTGGTCGTCTTTATTAAATAGTAAAAGGACGAATATAAAATCAACCCCTAAAAAATTAAAAATAAATACATATATTTTGTATTAGGTAAAAACCGAAACAACCTATGGTTCAAATATTCGTGTGAATCCTAATTAAGCAGACATAAATCTGCACATAATATGTCTGGTGTGGAATCTGTGTATGCATAAGTGGCGGCTCGTGAAAACTTCTAATGGAGAGGCTGCGACCTGAGTAGCCAGAATTTTCTGTTGGGAAGAGATATTCAGATGGACTTAAAGCAGTACTTTTTTCACGAACGGAAAGTTTGATCGCACGAATCATAGGCTCGTGCGTACTAAAATAAAAGACTATCCTCTATAATAAAGGCCGGATGGTCACCGTAAATATGCATAATTTCAGTATGATTTTCAGTATGACAGTCTGTTAAAAAAACTGTACTATATTTCACTTGTTATTGTGCATAAAATGCATGTTTATAGTGACTGTAAAAAAAATTAAATAAATAAAAAGTCTAATACGCGTTTCATTATTTCACACTTTTCATAAGCATAATACATCGGCTAATGGGGCTACACCACTTTGTCTAGGGACTTACATGAGCTCATGAGGGCGACAGAACCATCTCCAAGGACTGCAGTTGTGACCGTGCAATCCGGAGAAGAATCAGAGCTCAGCGAAAAGAATTAAAGTCAATTCGTGATCTTAACTCCAAAATCTCATATTTTAGTTTAGTTTTAGATATTTTATTTATTTATTTTTTTACTAGAGACAATCGTAGAAAAATGTATGTATATCTCAATGTTTATATATTTAATCTAATTGCTGATAGTTGAAAAAAAAATTGCATGAAACTTATGCATACAGCGCCTTTTTTTCACTAATGGAATTGCTGCACGCGCTTACGGCTCGTATGATCAAACTTCCCATTGGTGAAAAAAACAAGTACTGCTTTATGCACTTGTCTCGTAAATAACTATTTGGTACACAATTTGATAAAATTTATCCTAGTTTTATTTTTGAGCGTATATTTATGAAATAATAAATACTAACAGTTTTTCTATTTTTATGAATCTTTTTCAGACTAGTCCATTATTTTTTCCAAAAAAATTTGGTTACGGTATACATATTTAAAAATATCACGTCAATCTGTCTGTAGGTAGCCATAAATTATCAATTGCATTTTATGTCATTGAATGCAGTTTTAAATTCTGAACTTTTTTTGTACTTTTTGCACTAAAATGAATATGCAAAAAGAGATATCGCTAAATGATAATTTCTGCATTGTATTTCCTACATAAAACAACAGTTGTTTAAAATAAAAAACAAATAGTTTTGATTTAATGCATTTCTTCAATAGGAGCAATATTTGCAGTGTGAGGGTGCATTGCTCTCGCTGATATCCGAAGTTGAGTGATGAGAAAACCCCTCCAACCTCATTTTCTATACCAGCCTATAGTTAATCTTCAAGAAAGCGATTTATCGTGAGCCTTTGTTGCAGTAACAATCGTTTCTCTGGTGATACGGAATCCTGTATTTGGTTTTGTTTGAATTTATTGGTTAATCAGATATTTTGTTCTCTATTTTCGTGCAAAAGGATGAATATTTAAGGGATGTAGACGATCACTTATCATATATACCCTTTATTCCCATACGAAGTGAATGTATCTCAGTTAGTTCTAAATAAACGAATTAAGAGAATTAGATAATAACATATATGATAATCGGGTCAAGTCTCTTATTTAAAATTATGTGCTGTTTCTTCCTAGTTGACTCTAAGCCCATTTCTATGGAAAGAAATCATTCTTTGAACATAAAGCTTTACCGAGCAAAAGTTTCTTTGAAACACACTGAAGAACAAAATTACAGACATGTAAAAAGACTGGAATAAACATGCATGTCAAACAAAAAACTTGGAATCAGGAAACCGAGATCAAACTTTAGGTTTTTTCTGCGATCAGCATTTCCAGAATTACGAGGGGTGTTTCATACGTCAGTGACTCAATGAAAGACTTTTTACCAAGCCTCGACTTATTTTTCAACACAGTCTCCTTTTAGCTCGATACATTTTGCCAAACGATAAACCAACTTCTGTAAGCCTTCCAAAAAGTACAATTTCTCAAACTCTGTAAGATAGGCGTATGTTGCAGCAATGGTCTCCTCATTTGGTGAGAATCTTTTTTCGGCGCGCCATGTCTTAAGGTTTGGAAAGAGGAAGAAGTCGCAAGGGCGCAAATCAGGAGAAAATGATAGATGAGGGAGTAGTTCGTAGCGCAATTCGACCAATTTGGTAGTTGCAATTACGGACAAGTGAGCTAAGGCTTTGTCAATTGAGCATGTAACCGATCTAATAACGCCGCATAATATAGACCTTTGATCGTTTCTTCCTTTTCCAGATAGTCAATGAATATTATGCCTTGCGAATCCCAGAAAATCCTGTCCATAACCTTTCCGGCCGAGAAAAACATTTTTGCCATCTTCGGAGCACGTTCGTCAGAAATCCACTGTATTGTCTGCTCTTTTCTGGTGTGTACTGATGGATCCATGTTTCATCAACGGTTAAGAAACGTATAATCTGTTGAACATGTCTAAACATTGCTTCGAAATAGTTACCCGATTCCATTTTTGATCCACTCTGAGCAGACGCGACACCTATCTTGACGATAGCTTTTTCATTCGTGCTAGTACGACCACAACGAAATTTAGTGAATCACTTGTAAACCATTCTATACGGCGGAGCAGAGTTCCCATAATTCGTTTTAGTTTTGCTTCAGTTTCCTTAACGGTTTTTTTTTTTTTTTTTTTTCACGCAACTATAATGTTTTAATAATCAAAACACAGAATTGAATTTTTTCATTGTAGCAAATAAACACAAATTTATCCACTTCCGAACACTGTTAAAAAATCAGCTGTGGCCACCACAGGACCGACCGCCATCATAAAGTACTTCATAAAGTAATACATTCTAGCAGCAGAGTAGAAATAACTTGGCCTAATATTTTCTAACAGAGATATTATTTATCATGACCATGGAAATGTAACATATAAGTATGAAAAACTTGAGAAACATTTTACAAAAATTATTCGAAATTTTTCGTTTTATCAAAAAACGTCTCAAATAAAGTTATTAATTATTGCTTTTATAGCAACTTTTGTTCAAAAAATTTTTTCGAAATATTTTTCTGTTGTGCCATTTTTAGTCAACCGATTTTTACCAAAAGTTGATCAACTCGTGCCATTGATGGCAGAAGCTTAAATATGAAGTTTCATAAAAATCCTTTCAGCCGAATTTGCTCTGCACGTGTACACAGACGGACAGACGGACAGACGGACAGACAGACAGACGGACAGACAGACAGACGGACAGACAGACAGACGGACAGACAGACCGACAGACATCATGCTAAAAATAGTCAAAACGTTATGTAGGGACCTCAATTCGTGGAGATCCATCGAAATCTCGAAATGTCAAAATCGGTATGATCACAATACCTCCCTTATATATGTTGGCGGTCGGTAAAAATGTACTAACTTACGATCTGGCCGCCATCTCTTATCAAAGGGTGACTTATCAAAATGGGATATTTGGTGCAATTCTGTGGCAAATCTATAAGCTAAAGACGATCGTATCTAAGGAGTTGTTTTATCTGTTGTTATGGAGAGTTTCTTATAGATTTTGTCTGTAAACTTACAGATTTGCCATAGAATTGCACCATTAATTTATATAAATACAGTAATTGATACAGAGTTATCCATAATGATTGACCGTCACTTATTTTGAAGAAGTCGTATTATGATCAAAACTACCAAGCAGTGAATAAAATTAGTATTAATTTACCAGAAAACGCAATTTATGTTACCTACGTTAATGGTATTAATGCGGCAATTCTGTGGCAAACTTGTAAGCTTACAGACAAAATCTATAAGAAACTGTCCATAACAACACATAAAACAACTCCTCAGATACGATCGTCTATAGCTTACAGATTTGCCAGAGAATTGCCGCATCAGTGACGTATGTTTTCATTTTGGACATACGTATGTATTTTGATTGACCAGTGTTTAATCTGATTACATGTTTTGTTAACATTTTGTCATTTGGATTAAAAAAGTAAGTAAAGAACAGTAGTATCAAGTAATTTTTACTACTCACGTACACTCAATACACAATTCACGAGATTTATGATATCTTAAGCAAATATTTATTCCTATTTATATAAATATACTGGACAGAGCAAATGGTGAACTAATGAAAAGAAGTAACCAGAAGATTATAATACCGAAAATAAAACACCGGAGAATGAACACCTCACAGCCTATAAGATGGCGTAGCACCATATGTTAAAACCAATAAATTATTATACGAACGATAGTTCATTTAGGTATATAAGAGATTTACTCGCATCAATTTTTCGCCTTGTTATAAATCAGTGTCTTCGTTACCCAAGAGAGCAGATCTTATCTCATCGACATCAGATCCATATTCTCGTTATATCCGGTTATAAGAGGGTATATCCTTGTCTTCACTCGAGTCTATGACGTAACACAGCCAGTATTGTTCGACAGTAAACAACAGAGTGGGTGAAATATGATGTCAAGAAAATAAAACAATATTTCAAGGACCTTAAAACATACTTTTATCCGTGACATTTACGAGACAGAATTAAGAAATGTTATGAAATTAAGAAAACGTATATTGAAGACAATTTTTAATATCTTTCGCAACAATAAAATCATTTTCAAAATATAAACCTCAGCTGTGCAACCTAAAGCAGTGGCGTATTCAGTACTCATGATTAGAGGGGGCACTTATGATGCTTATTTATAAAAAGTGGGGGTAGGATCGCGGACCACATGCGGCCCGAAACATGATTTTTTATGACCCGCAAAGGCAGATCAAGCTCACATGGGGTCCCGGGCTGAAAATTTTGCTGTGGCCCTTGTATCTAGGTAATTACTTGTGTCGTCACTGTCACTATAAAAAAATCGTATGTGCTTAACATTTTATACTTAACAAGATATTTTTTTTTTTCAAGACTAAAATGTCACTTATTTTTGTTATTTCTATTTTATAATTTTATTTAATACACATGTTAGGTATTTTTTCATAATACATTTTTCTTTATTGTCAACAAATTATAACTTTGTTGTCAATAAAGGTTTTGTTTTCTATGAATATTAAATAAATAATTATTGACGTAGAATTTTGTACAAATAATTTTATTTAAAATATCCATTGAACCTGAACCTAAATAAAATCATCTTCGGGTCCATGTGGGAAACCTTACAAAAGCAAATTATTGAGTCAATAACATTTGCTACTGTTTATGTGGCTATTTTTTGCTTACCAATGAAATAATGTACAAAAGTGGCAATAAAAAAGCCCTTTCTGATAACAAAAACACTAGAAATTATCAATGTCAGACTGTCGATGTTAAATTATATCAGTATATACATGTTTCTGCTTAAATGCGTCATGTACAGCTATGATGCAAACAACTAAGAATGAAAATTAATTAACACAGCAACGCGCTAAATTCAAAGGCCTATTAATCATTAATGAAGTAGAAGTACCCGTACCTCTACGGCAGTGGTTCTTAACCTTTTTAAAAGTCAGCACCACCTTGAATTTGAAAATAAGCTCTCGCACCCCCTTAAAAAATGTGTGTTTCTATTTTTATTTAGGAAAAGACATTTATTGCAAGATAATTTATTTATTGCATAAACAAATTAATACATTTACAATACATACTATTTTATTACATATAAAACAATTTCTACATTTTTGGCTACGTTGTTGTCGTTTGTTCATAATTATCCTTAAAACGAGGCTCTTTTTTTGAAAGAGCCACGCGTTAGGCATCAGATGCATTTAAGCGATTTCTGGCTTTTGTTTTGATGTGCAAAAGTGATGAAAAACTCATTTCACAAAAGTAAATGGTGGCAAATGGTAAAAATGTTTCTAATGCTGCTTTTGCCAATTCTGGATAGAAGTTAGAAGTTCTAACTGCATACACCAGAACTGTTTTTCAAATTCCATTTCAATACGTAATGCACGTATTGCAATAAGATCGTCTTTTAATAAAACGTTGTCGTCCATTGAATTTAGGTCAAACAAAAATGGATTGAGTATTCATCTATTAATTTTGCCTATGGAAAAGTAATTCCTGTGGAAAAGTATACAACAAATGATTCACTCAATTGGTGGAGGTGTAATATTAGGAGTGGGGGAGAAGACAAAAAGGCACGTTTCTTATAAGCGGTTAGGCGAAAATTTTCATTAAATTATCATTTTCATAAAAATTTAAAAACTTCTCTCGTACCCCTAGAAATGCTCTCTCGCACCCCCAGTTAAGAACCACTGCTCTACGGTATAACGTATAATATATATTATACATAAATTGTACTTCACTGGGGCTTCCAACTCCATCGCAATAATGCATAAAGGAAAGACCCAATTTTTCACAAAATCTGGGTGAACCCAAAACTTCTTTATACGCATACACCTCTTCCGTCTCCTAAACAACATAAACGCCATCATCATATTCACCTCCTTGAATGAAGACATTCACAAGTGAGCAAGAATAGTTGCAACCAGTGGACAGAAAATATATGCAACAAACTTCACGCTATTGGCTCAATCGCGCCAGTCGACGAACAGGCTAACGAAGACGTTACTAGAACTTAACATAGTCGATACAATATATTAGTACAAATGGCGTAACTTCCCCCAATCTTTTAAAAATTTAGAATGATTTTTTTAAATATTTGGTTTTAATTTATTTGCATGTACTTTCATGGTAACCTTAAGAGTTCAATGAACTTTTATAATTGCCCCCGCATTATACCAACTCAATTTTCATATGATGGTTGGTGTTTTCTCAAATATTTTACTGTATATTTAACATAATACCACAATTTCAATTAAAAACTTTACGTTAAATACGGTTCTTATTAAGGATGTTAAATAATCGCATCAAATTTCCCCGGCATATTGTCGTGAGTGGTGAGTCAGGGTTAAGCTGATCTTTCCCCATCGATACCGGTGAGAGGGTACATCCGCGTCTGGAGCCTGTGACGCAAACAAAGCAGACGGTATTGTACAATGGTTCAACATGAGCGTGGGCATGCAATAGCACTGTGTGTAGCCGGGAATCGATCGCGGGACTCCCACAACGTCACACCATTTAAACTTTTAAATGGATATCATCAAACGCATATGCTACGCGATTAACTGAATTATTACCTTTGTGTTTATTTTAAATGGTAAAGGTGATAAATGGAACATTTTTATTTTAGGATGAATTTTCAATATATCTAGTCCTTAGTAGCGTATAGTATTTCCAAAATAAAATGGCCACTCTCCCTTTCTGATTCCAGTAATGACTGATAGTATAACCATTATACCTGCTGAGTTTAAGGTTCTGTTCCGTATAATTATTTAAAATAAACGTGTTTTCTTATATGCTATTTTGAATGAACTGTATATACTAACATGACATTCCTTCACATTTTTATCAGGCTTAGGCTGGCTATATTTGAATTATAAATACAGGCATGTTTAAAAATTGTTTTGTTTTAAGGTCTTTATAGTCTATATTAAATACTTCAAATTTGCACAAACAAAAATTATTCTTTTTTGCAACAATAATAAATCCTAGCAACTTCAATTAATTATATATATGGCTAACTTTGTATGGAAATTCTATTCCGTCTTCTTCCAACTTTTTTATTAAAAGATGCACAGTCGGCACTATATTTTTCGAATAAAAGTCGTATATTTTATTTATTATTGTTTTAGACATAAAACTATTTTCTTGAAAACTTGTAAATCGGGTCGATTTCGCTGCTGATTTTTGCCACGAACATTGATACGTTGAATTGTTCTGTATAGATCACTAGTTAATTCCGCATTTTAAGTATAGGTTTGTCATTACCTTCCGAAACTAACTTTTTATAAACGTTCAGTATCAGAACTTTGCAATCTTCTGATAAATGACATTTTTCTTTGGTAGCCACGTCAATATTCTCGCACTCCAAATCACCTTGCACAGATTCACTATTTTCACTACAGAAATTAGGAATTTTTTCAAAATCAAATGGTCGCCAAAGGGCAATAGTTGTTAATGTATGCACGCTATGAACGTTGAAAATTAACTAACAAACAATTATAACAACCTCTAAAATTTAGAAACAATTGGATTAAAAATTTGGAAAACATCCTTAATTGAAGAAACTTCAATTGAACTAGTGTTACATCTATACGATTTAAATTTAAAATTCCCTCAATACCTCTTTTATTCTTTTACAGCTACGAGTCTTCGGATTACTGCCATAAACCCATCATCGCCTTGTTAAGCTTCTTAACAAGAGTGGCCATTTCATTTTGGAAATACTAGACATTTATTTTTATTTAATAACTCTTTGCTGCCTACTGGATACTTTTCCAGCATCTCTTTCATGTGGCTTGGTAATGACCAGACAGCTGGAGACCTCTTAAATCGGTGCCTAATACTACATTTCTAATTATCCTATAATCCTTAGTTGCAAATGTGAAGTCCTAATTGCTTTTCAGTTTAATCACCCAGTTAATATAGTCAATTTAATCCATTCCATCTTTGTGGAGATAAGGTAGTAAATATATCGGTGCCTGGCATATTGTAAGACAATTACATTTCATTATCTTACTATAGCTACCATACTTGTTTGAAGGCTAAAACAAAACCACCAAGAAGGAAATTAATATTAGGAAAATAATGAACCAGTGATATTCAAACTTTTTGCTTCGACTTGATTTTCTTGATTAATAAATTAACATATAAGTAGGCTGCGAAAGATGCTAAACAGGTTGCCTGCTACATACATGGTCCTCGATTAAATTATGGTTTGTGACAGTCAAGCAGTGTCGGGGTACAAATGTGGATCTTATAGCGTATTTGATTGGGTGCTCTGCTATACACTCAGGTCACTCGGCGAGCAAGTTTCGAATTCAATTGCTAAGCAGTCGCTCTAGAGTTGTTAAAATTTTGTATTCTATTGGGAATGTCACTGCTCTGAGAGTGCACTGCAAGCACTTTTTCTTGCTCTGGCTAAAGAGTCAGAGCAGCATCGAGCAATATGGCGCGTAGCGGTATTTCAAAGCTAGTATGTTTATTAGAACTAATTGAATCATCAAGTAGTGATGTATATTTTTGTATAATAAATCAAATTAGGAAATTAAAAGACATATAATAATTTTTAAAAAAACAACATTCTGCTAATATAAATAAACAGAAAAATAAATTATTGCAATCACAAAAATAAAACAATAAAAATTACACATAAAGTAGCATCCCGCACTGTTTACGCAAGGAAATAACTGTATTTTTAAATAATTAATAATAACAATAATAAAAACGTATTCGATTCGAGTTGCTCTGTCACGCTCGCTAGTAAAACTCGGATCGAGCATGACGTCATTTGGTCATTCGCAGAATGGTCCAATCGAATACGCCATAAGATTTGAGTGTTAAGCCTAGTTTATACCGGATGAATATTATTGATTGACTGTAAAATATACTATTTTTATTCCATTATGTACAAAATGTTATCCTAGGAAAAGTTTTGGTGCGAAATGTCACTTCTGCGCATGAGCAAGTAATATGTGCTTCCATGAGCGACGTTCCGTCCATTTCTTTTATAACCTATGTTTAACATCTGCTTAGTTTGATATCAATATTTAGTTTTCTACATCAACAATTATATTATATTAAAAAATTGTACTCCGATTCGGGACTCCCGAACTCGTTATTTGATGTATATTGAATATTTTTTAAATGATATAAAATGTACACATGTTGTACCACGCACCTCTATGAATTTAACCTAGCTCACCATTATTGGTATGCGGCCGAAAAAATATTGCGATCGAGCGGCCAAGACAATCAATATTAATCACCCGGTAATAGCATGGGCATAAAGATAAATACAAAGGGGTGTTATTGTTCTAAACATATCTTTATAACAGCACGCTGACCAACCCATTGTTGTTATACCCACTTGATTTAAAAAGTTTGTTACAAAGTGGGCGAAATGTGGGCGCGCATTATCCTACATTAGGGTGAAATTTTCTCCGATATATGGGGCAAAAGGTACAACATGGTCTTGAAGAATATCTCTGATGTACCTATCTGCAGTTAACGCTCCACCATTAATCACCACTAACTCTGTGCGAGCTCCCAAACATATTCCACTCCACACCATAACTGAACCTCCAACAAAAGATGCTGTAGTAGCAAAATTAAATGGTGCATTTTGTTCTCTTTGGCGTGAATACAATCTTTCCCTACAGTTTAGTAGAGCATTAAAATCTATCTAGATATGGGCTACAAAATAATAAAATTTAAAAAAAACATAATTTTCAATCTGTTCCTTTAAATTACCCTAAAAATACACACACCGTGTATTTTAAGGTTACGAAAAGGTTAAGAACCACTGTATAGCAACGCTCACAATCTGAGTATTTTTAATGAACTAATTCTTTATGCCCACTACAATAAACAGGTTTGCACGGGCTAGCGTTAATAGGGATCGTACTTATAGATCCGTAATATCTTCGACCAAGAAACTGAAATCTTGTACCGATTCGCTCGTAAAATTTATGGTTAGAAAATATTTTAGTTGTTGAAGCAATAAACATTTTTTTATTTTATTAGAAACCATATTCCACACTTGAGCAACTCATTTGAAAACCAAATTCATTTGAATTTTAAATTTAAGTTTGTTGTAAATTAAAATTAAAAGTAAACATACTGAAACCATTCTGTTGCAAATGACAGTAGAAGATTTGTTCATAAAATTGGAATTGTCAATATAATCGATCATATATGTCAATCTAAATTTATTCTGTTGTGAAAAATACGTTTGAGGGAATATTTTCAACACACAATAATGTCAAGACGATAGAAAATCAAAAGGTGCAGACGCTGAAAAAATTATAAGCAAAAAATAACAAATATTTGTTCAACCATTTAGGGTTTTTTTTTTCTATTGATTTGTTAGGAATATGCATTAACTATCGAAAGCCAATAGAACATATTTAATGCTTTACTAAGGCAGATATTTCTTCAATTCCTGTAGGATTGTTTTCAATAATTGTATCTAAGATCTTTCTCTCATGTCGTATTCTTATTGCTGCACAGACGCGACTTATACCTATGTACATTCAGGAGTAATATGGTCAGTATTACGTCCATTTTTTAGAGTACTCACAAAGGCATCTACATTTTATAGCCGGTTGCGAACAGCTATGCAGAACCTATAACTTGTATAAATACTTGCACAAATTATTTGACATAAGCAGGAGTTGTACTAACGTTCATACCTTTCCTAGCAGTCAAATAGCACGTACAAACGAAATAACGTAAAACAGTCTTCAAAAAAAAAAAGACACTATTTTAATTATAACAACAAAAAATCCATTACTATCCACAATTTAGCCATGAAATAAAAGAATAATTATTGTGTCAAAAACACAAAAAGTGCAATATATTTCAAAACCGCAACCTGATCAAAAATTCCTCTCGTACGTTTCCGGCTCAGATTAATGTACATTAACAATAATTTTTCAAATTTATAGTTTAACCCCTTTGGGTACAAGGGGGCGAGAGAAGAACTTTTTTAGTACATTTTTGGATAAAATCGTGTTTAAAACGACGAATAAAAAAAAACAATTTTCGTTCCTTAATCTACGACATAAGAGCTGTCTTTTGATACCACACAATTATTTCTTTTTAAATATTTTTACCGACCGTCAACATATATATAGGGGAGGTATTGTGATCATACCGATTTTGACATTTCGAGATTTCGATGGATCTCCACGAATTGAGGTCCCTACATAACGTTTTGACTATTTTTAGCATGACGTCTGTCGGTCTGTCTGTCTGTCTGTCCGTCTGTCTGTCTGTCTGTTCGTCTGTGTACACGTGCAGAGCAAATTAGGCTGAAAGGATTTTTATGAAACTGCATATTCAAGCTTTTGACATCAATGACACGAGTTGATCAACTTTTGGTAAACATCGGTAGACTAGAAATGGGAGTTTACTCGTGTCGATTTTAAGATTTTTGCGAATATTTAGCAACAGAAAAATATTTCGAAAAAAATTATTCAACAAAAGTTGCTATAAATGCAATAAGTAATAACTTTTATTCCAGACGTTTTTTGATAAAACGAAAAATTTCGACAAATTTTTGTAAAATTTTTTAAGTCTCATTTTTTTCATACTTTTATGTAACGTTTCCATGGTCATGACAAATAATATCTCTGTTAGAAAATATTAGGCCAAGTTATTTCTACTCTGCTGCTAGAATGTATTTTATACGAGTACTTTACGATGGCGGTCGGTCCTGTGGTGGCCACAGCTGATTTTTTTTTTTGTACTCTCGTCTCAAAACAATCGATATTTTTCCAAAAACTAGTCTGATCAAAAATTCCTGTTGAACTATTCCGCTTCCCATCAATGTTCATTATGGAGATTTTTTTCAGATTTTTAGATCAACCCCGCTAGGAGATAGGGTGGGGGACAAAAGTTTTGACATATTTTTGAATAAAATCCGATAAAAAAAAAAAAAAAATCAAAAATAAACAAATTCGGCGAATTTCTTTGTGTTCACATCAAAACGAGCGCTTTAAACCGCTCGGCTTGTGCATATGATCACATCCAAACTACACAAAATTGTTACACGGCATGTTACTTTACATGATACATTACAGGATCGTTTCGCTAATTTGGACCCAGCTTAAAGCCTCGTTTATAATAGATCTATAACATAAAAATGACAGTACTCTCTTTGTTCTATTTGTTATAAACAGATGTTCAGATCAGTATACCTCTTTGTAGTAATATGCATTAAGTTATGGAACTATATAAACCAGGTTTAACACCTAAACACCATAGAACGACGAAAATTGTTAAAAATATATGAAACGTGGTTCATATTTAACTGAAATACGAACAAAATAAGCATGTTATCTACTTTGTTCATACAATGTTGTAATTATTTTTCCAAAACAACAATTTTTATTACAATACCAAATATATTTAATAGAGATTACATCATATATTATGTAGGTTTAGTTTTTTCAAGTAAATCCCACATGTAATTTTTTGTATCAGTTAAAATAAACAAAAGGTAATTGGAATTTTACAATATTTTATTCTGTAAAAAAAACAAACTTGATAAAATTTATCTTTTGGCAAAACCGCAAAGTAAGGTGCGAGCAGGTTGATAAATGTTATCTTGAGATATACATGTAATGTTTAATTTCAACTTTCATGACGCATCAGGCATCAACTATTGACTGAAACTGAATGTAATGCAGATTTTCTAAAAGGTCGAGATAATTCAAAATATTTTGATACTTTGAGAGGTCAAATAATTTTACATAGAGAAGATTTTTCGGTAGATCTTCATATTTTATCAAAGGATTTTCTGGTCATTATTTGTAATGTGAGAAAGAAAAAATGGATGTGAAGTGTGAATTTTCACACATTCAGGGTTTTGTAGGTATTTAATAATTTTAAGAAGTCAACAGAATGCTGGAAGACAATTTTTTTTTTATAATCACATCAAAGCCATGAATTAAAAAAATAAGTAAATTTGTCAAAAACACAAAAACTGCAATATTTTCCAAAACCGAAATCTTATCAAAAATTCCTCTGGTACGTTTCCGGCTTAGATCAATATACATTAATTACAATTTTTCCAGATTTTTAGTTTAACCCCCTGTGGTAAAAAGGTGCGGGACAAGAACTTTTTTTTTTTGGACATTTTTGATTATAATCGCGTTAAAAGAAACAAATTTTAAAAAACTAATTTTCATTCCTTAATCTTCGTTTTAAGAGCTTTCTTTTGATAACACACAATAAATTTTACAAAAAAAATCGATAATTTTCGTAAAACTAAGTTGATCAAAAATTTCTGTTGACCTATTCCGGTTCCCATCAATGTACATTATGAAGATTTTATTCAGATTTTTAGAACAACCCCTATGGAAGATACGGTGGGGGACATAAGTTTAAAAAAAAATAAATAAAAAAAAATGTTTTTTCATAAATAAATTGTTGCCCGTCTATCCGCGTGTTCAGAGGTTCTATTTGGTACCCCACTCACATTTTTTTCATTAATTACACATTTGTTTATATTGATCTGGAGATGTATTTTTTTGAACTCTCAGTATTTTTCCTATATGTAGGTCAAAGAGTTGTATAAGCATGCCAAATTTCAATTTTGTATTTTAAGCCGTTTGGCTACAATTTCTACCGTACAGACAGACAGACACATGACGGACGTTATAAGGGTTTTTTGGTGGCCATACTTACAAAACTCTAAATGGATTGTATTGATCGAGATAATTGCTCCAAATAACACAAAAAGCAATAGTGAGATGACTATTATTGCACTACTTAGTACTGAATTAAGATTTCTATGAATTTGGGCCGAATGGGTATAAAGGCTCCCTAAAGGAAGTAACCGAAGTGAGGAGCCAAAAAAAAAAAAAAGAAAAAAAAAGGCTTCTTCCAAATCAGCGGGGCCCTAGGCCCGGGCTTACTTGGCCTATAGTAAAGGAGATTTTTGAATAGAGCCATATCATTTGTTCACAGACAAAGCTAGGATACAATTTGTTTCATTTGACAGGCCTGTCTTCCATCTAGTGGTAGGAGGTCTAAAGCGCGCGCGTGTATACAAAGGGACATACGTTGGAGTTACCATAATATAATATAACAAAAAAGACAAAACCTATGAACGTACGTTACAGTAAGAAGCAGACATACGTTCTTGACATCTTACATAAAACTGTGTGAAATAGATATACATTTCTTTATCGGTTCTCAATCGATCAATCTGTCAAGTAAAATCTCCTTTACTATATACTTAAATCCGGCACTAGCACTACTAGACAGAATGACGAAGTTATGGATATTTTTTAGAAATGGATGTTTCTTAACGAACTATCGATCAAAGGCGGTTTTTATGTAAGCGAAAATGGGTAATGACCCTCCAAGAAAAATGTTTCTGTTTATATTTTTAAATCATAACATTTTTTCAAATCTTAGCAATCTAAAATCGTTAAGCAATCTATAACATGTTTGCTGAAATTCTGATACAGCAGCATGAAAGCATGCAGAAATTTTGTAGCGTTCATTGAAACATCCAAAAGATAAATTAAAATTATCAAGAGTAATTAAATAATGCCACGTTGTATTACAAAATTTCCATAATTTTTTAAACAAATTATCATATCAGACTAGATAACAAAATGATGATCACATATTACAATACCAGTAGTTATTGTGACTCTTATTAAAGTGCTTTATCAGCACACACGTATTAAGAGGCTCACCATATGGAAGGGAGATAACGCTAATTTCAAACAACACATTTTTATGAATGAGCGATTTAACTACCAACTCTACAACACTACATGGTTACTGTAAATGTATCTCATGTGGAACTGTTTACAGTAAAGCCAGTTTGCATGTAATAACTGTTTGACTTGTTAATTGTTTTATGGTTTACGAGGAAAATAAGAAAACCTCGCGAAATGTCCGCAAATTTTGATGGCATTTGGAGTAATTATACTACGTTTTTTTTGTAGTTGAGCATAACGGGATGGCAAAATAGTACCGTTATTAATAACAAGACTATACCTAAATCTTTTTTGCTTGTAACATGTAATTCGTAATTTTCACGGTGTTCGCATGGTATTTATATCAAAATACAGTGGAAGCCGGGTATAACACAGGTTTGCGGGGGGCAACGGCATTCAGAGCGAGGGCTCACGGGCTTGAGCAGGTGCGCATCGAGGGCACGTCACTGACTTAAGTCCCCCATTAAGGGGATTTTTCAGTTTTTCAGTCTAATGCCTTTGGGAAATTGAGACTAACTCATTTGGCAGCAGAACCAGCCTTAGCAAGTCTGGCGACCCGAGAGAGATTTTTTTGCCGCCCTCATAAAAATAAAAAATAATTAAGACTGTCTTCACGTCCCAGATCCAAGAGAAGAGCAAAAAAAAAAAAGGTCATTACCTCCCAAATTCAAGTGAGCAGTGAGCAGAAACCAGGTATTGACATGACATCATACCCCTCGAATTCTTAAAGCGTTGGTCGGAAAAAATCGTTCAACATATCAACATAACGGTCGCTGTTCACTGTAACATTTTGGCCCTGGTCGTTCTCAAAAAAGAATAGGCCAATAATTCATCGCGCAGACATTGCGCACCAAACCGTGACTTTGGGACTATGTATTGGTTGTTCATGTTTCTCTTTAGGATTCTCATCGATCCAATAGCGGCAGTTTTGTTTATTTACGGCCCCATTTGTATGAAAATGGGCCTCGCTAAACAAGACATTATCGAAGATATCATCGATTATTGTTTGTGCAAAATTACGCCGAATTTTCGTAGTCCTCCGGCTTTAAACCGTGCACTGAATTTGATAGGGATTAATTGAATTTTATAGGGATGAAACTTAAGTTCTTTTGACAACATTCAATGCAGGTGATTTGGAGAACGTACCATTTTTGTTTTTTCAAATAAAGCTCAATGAAGAGCGCTCTTCTAACTGGAGAATACAGACTCGTGGCGCTACTATACAACGTTGCCAAACCAGCGCTATGAAAAAACAGCAAAACGTTATGGGACATCCAGTATATTAATAAAATTGGAGGCTATATGTTTTTTTTTTTTTTTTTTTTATTTTCTCGGCCTCATTTTTGGTTTCTACAAGTTACAAATATCCGCAAAAACATCAAATTTCTGTCTGTAAGAGATTTACGCAAAAACCTGTGGTCATATTTTCACGTAATTTGGTAGGAAGATATAGTAAAACCAGGATTCGAACATAGGCTATAAGGTATCTCAAAATTTTTATTCTAGAGAGTTAATAATCTTAAAATATCTCCCTTATTTAACTTAACAAAAAAATGTATGTAACAAAAATTGTTTATAATAAGAAAACAAATATTTTTGTTAAATGCATTTTTTCAATTATATGAATATTTGGGGAGTTACGGTGGGGACACCCGAAAACTAAACGTACATCTCCCTTCTTCTTGAAACTGAAATATCTCACATATCATTTACTTTACAACAAAAATGTACCTTATAAAAACCGTACGAAGTACGGGTACTCCAGCTAGTATCTTAATAGAGTAGTAGTAGTAGTAGTAGTTACGTCAAATAGTTATGTTAATTTAAGTATCACAAGCTTTATTAAGAGATTCTTAAAGATGTTTGAGATGCCCCACTGAAAATTTTAGAAAGATATTTATTTTTTAATAAGTATTTTTTAAGGGATGTGTTTCTGAATAAATGTTTCCCACACATGGGTCATACATATTAAAATTTTCTAGGTTCAAGATTTTGGATATGTAAATAATAAGTGATATGTGTAGGTACTGCACTTCATAATTTTTCTGCTGCCAATAATAAGGGAGATATTTTAAGTTATTTAGAAAATACTTTTAATCCTGAAACACCCCTTTAGAATGACAATTTTGACATGGCATACAGCCTATGTTCATATCCTGGTTCGACTCTTTCATCATAAAAAATTTCATTAAAATATGTCCAGCAGTTTTTGTATGAATCTTGGATAAACAAGCAGACAGACAGATACCAGTTGATTTCGTCTTACATCACATGAAACGTGTAGAAACCAATGTAGCCAACTTATTCCATAATTGTTGACACGATATTTATTATAACATTAAATAGTTATATAAAAAGCTATTAACGGTATTATTTGGACATTTTATAATAACAATTAAAATAATACTTTTTAATTTAACTAGCTCAGCAACAAAAAAAGGTAATTTCAGAAGTCTAACAACATAGTTAATTAACGGTATTAAAATAATTCTTTGCCATTGTCTTTGGAATTATTTCAGGCATGTTTTAAAGTAACAGATTGCCTCATCATTGTAAAACATGGGCGTCCGCGGGTGATAAATGAGGCACGTGCATGAGGCTCGAGAAAAAAACAGTATTTTTACTTTATATTTTAAATTCCATTTATAAAAATTCAAGTATCGTCCTCCCTGGAAAATTTTCTGCGGACGCCCCTTTTCCAATATCCACTTTGAAACAGGTGGAATGTATATAGGTATTCATTTTAAATATAGTCATACTAGTTAAATAAAAAAGGTAAAATATGGTAAATTAGTAAAATAATAATATTCAAAATATATATTTATATAATTTTGGAATGAATAGGGTTTTTTATTCAAATTTTACCCTATGCTTTAAAAAACGTTCAATCATTTATCGAAAACAAAAATTAGATTTAGGTAAATTTAGTTTGTAAGAGGTAATTGTACATAAAAATAACAGGGACTCTAAATTGTAAATATATGTAATATAAAATGTAACATTAAATTATGACAATAAACTTATTTTATATTTTATATATAGTCATACTATTATTTGTCAGTGATGTAATGTAAAATATAAGACTTCTTAATCGAACTTTGATGTATTGACGTTTGAAGATTTTGTTTGAAAGAACAGACAGAATTCGTAAACATTGTTTGTAAATGGTTCACTTGAATTGAAGTTCAAAAGAGAAAACTTTTACAATAATCTGTTGAAAAAAAGTCTCCGCCTTTATACAGTAATGACTCATGGCACATTTTTATATTAAAATTTCCGGATTTTTATACAGGAAGATCCCACATAACGTTGTTTCACTATAGGCGATTTTGAAAGCTTTTACTTTCACTTAGATTAAAATTAAGGACCAATTTTAAAAAATAATATAAGGGACAGACAAAAAACATTGTTTAATAATCATTTTGAGGCCCCTGACTTACAGCAAATAATTCTTAGTTGCAAAATTTTACATAAGTAGAAAAGTTTTGTAGTGAGCTAATACAAATAAACAGCGATATCGAGTTTGTACCTATTTAAACATGAGTCTTTCGTATAAACACAGTCAAAATTTAAAATGCTGTCTATGCGAGATTATCGGGCAAAAATTTTATATAATTTTCAAAGTAATTTAACAACTAAAGAGTTAATGAAGAAATGTTTGGTGTATTCCGTGTTCAAAATTACTGACACATAAAAGTTAATACTTAGTGGACGTGTTGGCAATTTTTAGGGTTTTGTAGGTATGACCACCAAAAAACCATTATAACGTAACTCATGTGTCTGTCTGTACGGAAGAAATTGTAGCCAAACGGCTTAACATAGAATGTTGAAATTTGGCATTTTTACATTACGTATACCAAATGTTGTAAAATTGTTTAATTCTACAACAGATTTAGTATGTGTTCGATTCTTTTTCGGGCTACTGGCCCACATATAGGAAAACTAAAGAGAGTTCAAAAAATACAGCGCGGGATAAATATAAACCAATATGTATTTCATAAAAAAATAATATTTTTTTAAAATTTTGAGTGGCATTCCAAAGGAAACCTCTTAATGCGTGCATCAACAAACAAAATTTTTATTTTTGAAAAATCATTTTTTTTTTGTTTTTTGCCAAAAATGTATCAAAAAACTTTTGTCTAATATATTTAGATCTCCCAAAGGGATTCATCTAAAAATCTAAAAAATATCTCCGTAATGTACATAGATGGGAACCGAAATAGTTCAAACGGAATTTGTGATCAGATACATTTTTCGAAAAATGTCGATTTTTTTTTTGTCGTTGATAAAAAAAAAATATATATTTTTTTAAAATTTATTTTGTGGTATCAAAAGATCTTAAGACATAGATTACAAAACGATAAATAATTTTTATAAATTCGTTTCTTTTAAGATGAATTTAGCCAAAAATGTGCAAAAGTTCTTGTCCTGCACCCTTTTACCAAAAAGGGTTAAACCAAAAATCTGAAAAAATTATAAATAATGTATATTGATCTATGGGTAATGTATATTGATCTGAGCCGGAAACGTTCGAGAGGAATTTTTGATTAGATTGTGTTTTTGAAAAATATGGCAGTTTTTGTGTTTTTGAAACAAATAATTATTTTTTTAATTCATGGTTAAATTATGGCTACTAATATTATGGATTTTTTGTAGGTAGTTACTAAAATTAAAATCGTGAAATATCCCACTTATTATCTAATTTATAGCATAAAAGTGTATTAGGAACCTTTTTTTTTTTTCTCGTCTTCAGTACAATTTTTAATAAGATATATATTTGGGGAGTTATGCGGAGAGCTATCTATAAAGGAAGTATTCACTTATTATTTACTTAAAATTGAAAATATATACAAAAGAGTGGTTTAGAATAAAGAAATCATTATTTTCTGTTCTACTTCAAATTGAAATATTTCACTTATCATTTACGTTACAGCAAAAATGTAGGTACAAAAACCGTACGATATACGTGTACTTCAGCCTGTACATAATAAAATGCGAATATATGATACAGCCATAGAAATTTATTTTGATGCTAGCTACTTGCAGTTTCAAACCAGTTTGAAAGCCTTTCTGCAAAATTGTTTGAAAACTGTTTGTATATATTATCATGGGGTTCAAGACTGTAGTGTTCAGAGTCCATAAAAACAAATAAAGTATTGTGCACAACCAACGATCAGGGTGCATATGTAATCGCTCTTAAAAGAACAACGGCCTCATTGCTTCTAACAAAGCATAATACAAGGCAACATACCACGTTATATAGCGATCAACCATCATAAATAGGTATTCGTCTACTACGAAACGCAAACCAAGTTGAAAAAGACAATAGCCACTATTACGAAAAAATGTTATGGATTTCAATCGTCGATATTTTATACCGTTAAGTGATTGGGCGGTCTAGTTAGTTGAAAATCCGATTGGTTCCAATTAAAATTATGCAATATTCCAACAAACTGATCTCAATCAGCAAGTTAAATGCAACGATGCGGCTAATACGTGGGCGCAAACCAGTAGTTTGTGACAGCAGTAGCGTGTAGTAAGGGGTGGGTGATATGAGAATCAAAATTTAGAGGGCGACAAAAACAGAACCAGTTAAAAAAAATTAAAATGGTAAAATCGTATTAACTTTAGAGTATGACTAATTTTTTTAACAAATAATTAATGTAAGGGAGTTAATTAAGAAATTTTAATTTGGAGATGGAACAAAATGTTAAATTTTCTGAAAGTTTTTATTTATTTATTTTTTTTTTTTTTTGGGAGATAGCATAATTGATAAAGCATAAAAAAACAATATCAAAATAAAAACATGATTTATTAATTTATATATTATATATAATTGTTGTATATTGGATTGTAAATTATAATTTAAATATATACAAGAACTAATATTTTTAAAATTAAGAAAACCAAATATTCATAGTACTTTTATTAATTTAAATAATTAATTAATTAGAAACTAGAACAAAAATATATTCAGGAAAATGACAAAACAATTTTTCTATAATATTTTTGATCTACTGAAGGCATAGGTATAGGGTAAAATTTTTGTGTTTAGTTTGGGAATATCTAAGGCAGGCCCGTGCAACCTACGGCCCGCGCTTTCGGCAGCATTCGGCCCTCACGCTTTTTTTGCGGCTCACGGAGCGAAATTGAATATTAGAAGAAAAAAACGCAAAGCAAATTTAGATATAAAATGTGTATTTCAAATATATTTCTAGTAAAAAAAAAAATATCTCTCTTAACAAGCTACATATAAAATACACCGTTTCTTAGTCGTGTGCATATCACAGACGTGCATTTGCGACGAAAATTCGCTCAGAATCCTGTTCTTATTGCATAATCAGCAGCTGAAAAGTAATAATTTAGTAAATTTTCCTAATTTACTAGTCAAATCAATAACTTGTCATAAAAAAATACGCGGATGTAATAGAAAACTTGTCTTTAGAATTCGAGGAAAGCAAAAGCTCCATTTGCAATTGAAATAGAAACAATACCTGAAGAATTTCAAATGAGAATGATAGAACTGCAAGTCAAATTCAGATCTGAAAGAGGCATTCAAAGATAATACTATTCTAGAATTTTACAAAAAATATATTTGTCATACTAAGTACCCTCATATACTACAACATGCGTGCCGT
Organism: Liopterus haemorrhoidalis; assembly: GCA_963971575.1. NCBI lineage: Eukaryota > Metazoa > Arthropoda > Insecta > Coleoptera > Dytiscidae > Liopterus > Liopterus haemorrhoidalis. Next base: position 44,992,598 of record OZ020611.1, on the reverse strand, counting down.
ATACTATCATTTTTTGCGAGTACATATATATGTGAACAATTCTTTTCTTTGATGAAATTGACAAAGACGAAACACAGAAATAGCTTGACTGATGATCATCTTAAAAATTCGCTTATATTAGCGTCAACGAATATCCGCCCGAATATTTCTCAAATTGCGGGCAAACACCAATGTCAGAAATTCACAAAAAAGTTTTTGGTTTATTATTGGATACTATTTTGTATAAGTTTCCTTTCACAACTATTTCAAGCATAAAATGATATATTTTTATATATAAAAATTGTAGCCAAACGGCTAAACCTAGAGCAACTTTTTGACCCGCACATAGGAAAAATACTAAAACATCTAAAAAACATATCCCCCTAAAAATATAAACAAATATGCGCTCAACGAAAAAAAAAAATATTTTTTTAAAATTCGGAGTAGGGAATCAAATGAAAGCCCTTAGTACGTGGATTAACGATCAAAATTTTATTTTTGCAAAATAAATTATTTTGATGCGATTTTTGTCAAAATTGTGCAAAAAAATGTTTGTCCCACGCCCTGTAGCCCAGATGGTTTAAACTAAAAATCTGAAAAAATTCTAAGTAATGTATATTGGTGTGAACCGGAATAGTACAACAGGAATTTTTGATCAGATTATGTTTTCGGAAAATAATGCATTTTTTGTGTTTTTAACCAAAATATGTTAAATATTTAATTCGCTATGTAACCAAGTTCATACGTCAGCGCTCATAGCGATGTGCGTTTAGTCATTGGTTTTCTAATTTTTCGAACAGGTAACTTGCAAACTAGAATTCGAATCCTGTCAATTTTATTTTTTTTTGTTTTTTTTTTTGTAGTTTTCTTTTGTTTAAATTATTTTGTCAAAATTCTAGTTATTTTTTGGTAAATGTTGCATTTAATTTTTAAAAGCGTAAATTTAATAACCAGTGGGAAGTGTTGAAATTGTAGTTTAATTCTGTTTGATGTATACGAAATCAGAGGGCGGGGCTAATGATTTAAGCAACCAATAGAAGCCATATGCGCAATTTTCAAAATCTTAATGAACCTTGCTATGTAAAAAAAAATTCTGCACATATTTAAAAACTTAAATAATGGTATTAGGCATTCGAATTAAAATTCATAAAAAAATATTTTGACATAAAATTTGTTTTGGCATCCCAAATAATCATCATTCAGTTATTAAATACCTGCAAAACCCTGAAATGTGTGAAAATTCACACTTCACATCAATTTTTTATATAATAAAGCTACAAATATCAAAATTATTTGTTTAATTATTCAAAATAGATTTGGACCCACCAGGCCAGGGACAGGGCCAGGCCAGGGAACGCCATAATCCTTAATAGAAAGTAGTGTGGCCCGCAAAGATTTCTCAAAACTTCCAAGTGGCCCTTCCGCTTAAAAGGTTGCACGGGCCTGATCTAAGGTATTATTATTCGTTTGGTACATATCCTTTCTAGTTCTTTTTCTAATTAATTGATATGCTGTTATATTTTCTTTGTAAAATGAAGTATAAAATTAATAGAAAAACGACACTTTTTTATAAATTTAATGTTTTATTTTTATACGGTAAATAGTAAAAATCAAAACATTTTGAAATAATTTGATAATCAAAAAAGTGTTCCTCTTTCAATTGAATAATTTTCAGTTTTACTTAAGGATAAACATGCTGAAACGTCAAAAGCAATTTAGGATACCGCGCATGCGGCTGGATATAAAATAAAATAAAAGTTGGACATAGAACAAAACAATATTAGAATAGTAATCGTTTTGTGGATATATAACAAAGTACCTATATAGTCAAAAATATCAAATGTGGCTGCAAAAAGTAAAATATTTGAATGGATAGAGAACGAAACAGTTCTTAAAATCCCAAAAATAACATAAACTCAAAAAACTAAAAAATGGAGATAGAACAAACCCATTCTGATGGACGACTTTTCTCTTAGTTCCGAAGTTTTTTCCAATATTTCTTGTCGGTCCACCGGTGACCCGCGATGGACGTATTGCCCAGCCCTCATATAAAACATGCATGCATTTATCCTATTCTATTATTATTCTTCTTCATCATGTAACATTTCCGGGTCGAAGGTTGGTTACTATTAGTGACCAATCTTGCTAACATATTAACATGACAATTATAACTTTATAGCTCGAAATATATCTATGCTTGACAGATCGAATTATTGTCTCAGGCCGCATAACCAAGATGTTCTACGTCTTCCAACTGATCTCCTGCCACGCATTATCTCTTGAATTATAAGTTGGAGGAAATATATTTGCCGTTATGCATAATGTGACCTAGTTATTCCAATTTTCACTCTTGGATCTGGTACATTAATTCAGGTTTTATTTTCATCCTATTTAAGACTTCCTCATTCTTTATCTTATCAACCAATGTAGCACCGAAAATTATTGGAACATCTAGCAAAATGGCTTCATTATAGTTTACGTCTTATAGGGTAACTGCAGCGAATTTCGACTACCAAATTTATTTATTTTTTAATTTACGTACTATTCAATATTTTGGTAGGAAAGTGGTCCCAATCGATACCTCATTCACTTAGCTTTAGGTGCTAAATATTTTCACGATGAAACAAGCTGTTATTACAACTAAAGTTCGACATAAAGAAAATATGAAAAAAACGTTGATTTCAAAAAAGTGATGTTAATATCGACTACCCTAAAATTTTAAGATAATCAACGTTTCTTGTCTGTTTTACATTTTATTTAGGTAAAAGAATATAATAATAGAGACTTTTAGTAAGACGTGATTTTAATTGTCGTCAAATTAGGTAAGTGAAACATGCATGCATGTAATATCGACTAGTCCGTAGTAGCTTCATTCCTCCTAGTCGATATTACCTGCAATCAAATCTGTTTTATTTAGCCTGTGATTTTGTAACAAAATATTATGAAAATCAAATTTTACCAGCTAATATATATGCATTTGGATCAGTTCTTATCAGTTTATTCAATGCAAAATATTTTGTTCAACTTTCCTTTGATAAACAACTGCTAATTAAAACCAATAAAAAATATTTTAACACCTAAATAATATAAATATCTATACTGTTCGTCTAACGACATTCACACGTGGCTTAAAATATAATGAGGTTAGTTTTTCACATAAACATAGTGTTACGTTATACTACCGCTATATGGCAGCAATTATTTAGAGAAATAATGGGATAGTCGAAATTACCTGCGTAGTCGAAATTCGCTGCAGTTACCCTACTTGTTCATTGTATATGTATAATTGACACTTATATAGAATAAAGCCTTTTCCTCTTAATTCCACCTTTATTATTTCAGTGTTAATAAGACCAACCGGGATTTAATTTATATATTCCTTTTACTAAATTTTCATTATTAAATAATTTTGGAAGTCACATAACCAAATTTCAATGATTTATTACGGCAAATTACATTTCGATTTGAGTCATTTCATACGCGTCGTGATTTTCAAGAACACATCCCCGACGCAAAGTGGGGATTGGGTGGTGTTTGTTTTCTGGAAATAATAGCTGCGTTCACGGATGATGTCCACAGAGCCGCAGTAAGGAGGCGACGGCCCTGGGCGCACTAAAGAAAAGGGCGCTGACGGGCTTGAATAAAGGGCGCCATTGTGAAGGTGAGGACCCTTTTTTTTGCGTTACTTGGATTTTGGGAGGTGAGGACCTTTTTTTTGCTCATCACTTTGAGAGATGAGAACCTTGTTTTTATTTGCTAAGGGCGCCAAAACACGGTTCTGCCCCTAGCGCAAGTTTTCCTTACTGCGGCTCTGGGTATCCATAACAGATTAGAATATATACCAACGTGCTCATTATTGTATACGACCAATAAACATACAAATCATAATCGCTATCGAACAGGTAATAATAATGCGCATGTGTGTCGTACTCTAACCTGTCAAGAGCCGAATTCGCGAACGAGGTAATTATATCTTTTAAGAGGATTCTGCACTGTTAACCACAAGAAATCACTGTATTTGTAAATAAATCATAAAGAGTGAAGAGCATCGAGTAAATATAAAACTTGAACAACGAACAGACTATGGTCTTTACAATTTTTGTATTATTTATTTATTTATTTTTTTTGTAGCGTATAGAAACTGTGCACGTGAGATTTTATAACATATTTAATAAATAGACTGATTTGACTCATGAATTATTTACAATTACAAATGCAAATTGAGATTCCCTTGTTGAAATAGTGCAGGATCCTCCAGTGAAGGACAATATATATACGCACCGAATGGTGTCACTAGTATGTTGGCGCCCTTGGCAAATATATAGCATCGAGCCTATTCCACAGGCGAGGAGGAATAAAAAGGTATGTGAAGGGCAGCTTTCACCTTTCGCCCCCCTTCAGTTACCACCGCCCTTGGCAATTGCTCCAATGCCAACGTCTACATACGCTACTGCTCGCACTAAATTCACTACATGGTGGCGAAGAAATTTTATACTTTGCCTAGGGCGCCAAAAACGTTCGCTACGTCACTGGGTGATGGTGTAATTTGAATGGCAGAACTAGACAGGCGCTGAACTAGACGCTACTCACGGTCAACTTGAACACGTATCACGCCGCTAGCCAACACTCGTTCCCAATTAGCGAAATGTTGCAGTTAGCGCGTTCACTCACCTGTGATAGATCCTGCAAGTAGTGTTGTTGATCCTCTTATCACTACCATGTCGTCTCCTGTCCTCGAACAAGTCTTTCACAGCCGTCACTCCGAGCACAAACACCACCGGGATCATTGAGATCTCTTTCCCGAACGCATTTATAGCCGGGAACCAGTTCAATAACACTATGAATATAAAATATAGATTGGCCACCCTGTGGAACTGTTCCAACAAATTCCGAGGTAAGAACGATAGCAATGTATACTTAGTTGTCCGAACTCGATTGTTAGCACGTTTACCGTTAGGGTGATCTTTACGTGGAGTCTTAGGCGGGACCATATGGTTGGGCACCACAACACGTTTCCTATCCTCACTATCATTCTTCGGCGATCTACGCAACACAAAACACAACAACCTTCTCCACAAACTAGGAGGAGCACTTCTTCTCAGCGTATAGATACTCTCGGAGCGACTCGCTTGTCTAGAATGTCCTTTTGCGGACGCTCTTTGTGCACTACCGATCACATTCTCACTATCTTTATGTCCTGGAGGTAAGATGAAATCCGTCTTTGATCCGACTCTGCTATGTCCAGGTCGTGCGCTACCTCCCGTTTCCGATATCTGGCCGTGAGAAAAGGCCCGCTGATGACCACGTGCTGACTTGAGCGCGGATGGCCTGCTGACAATACCCACGGAACTCGAGGCGCTAAGAGATGCTCCTCCCCCATGGCTTGCACTGCGAGTATGCCCTCGCTGTAATCTTTCGGCGATTTTACCTTCCGGGAATGTGTACGTGGAGCACTGTGCTCCCTGAACCGCTAGAGTATCCTTCTCGCCCGAAGGCTGAGGGCTGGTTATCACGATTTCTCCGCTCCCGATGGACGTCATTATGTTTCATCTGCAAACATAACAAACATCAATGACGAGTAACATAACACAAGATAAAAACAGCGTGATATATGATTATTTAACTGTGGCAATAAATTTGTCTAAAAAGAACTAGAATAATACAAGATAACAGCCAGATTTAAATAGATGCTAGAGTATTCCAGATCAGGATTTACTCCAAAGTAGTTGACGCTACAGTGCAGTCACCTTTCAAGATGTCAAGAAACTTTTTTTAAATATTTCTGTTTACCTTTCTTTTCATAACTTGTAGCATTTATAATGCCACTGAGCATCCTACTAAAAATGCACCATAATTGATAACATTTTTATCGGTACACTGCATATTGCCATAAAAATTAAAAACTTAAAACGTGATTATACTTCGCAACGCGAGCACACTTTTAACACTTCACCTCTCACCAACACAACTTGAACTGTTTACTACTTGAGTATTCAGCCAACCACTGTTCTCTATCACATATCCCCTCCAGACGTTCAACGTCATCTGACCTCTTCCGTGCTGTCAAATTTTACATTCTGCCAACACGATAATCTAAAAACAAATAGTAGATAAATATTAATAAAACCAAACAAATTTATTATATACATTTTTGTTGTAAGATTTGTATTTTATTTTAGTAGTATATACAATTTATTTCATTTGTTTAATAAATATAATAAGTTCGGTTAGTAGGGAAATTTATTTATTTCATGTTGGAGTTCGACATTGACGTCGGCGATTTCTGTCTGCGCTGCGCAAAGTCTCCATACATCAGTGTGAGAAGTCGGTGTCTAGACATTACTGTGATAATTACTTGAATTTTCATCAATCATGGATGAAGAGTACGATGCAATTGTTTTGGGCACCGGCCTGAAGGAATGTATTCTAAGTGGTATGTTATCTGTGTCGGGTAAAAAGGTATTACACGTAGATCGCAACAAGTACTACGGTGGGGAGTCGGCCTCCATCACACCACTAGAAGAATTGTTTGCAAAATTCGGTGCACCAAACCCAGATGAAACTTACGGTCGCGGACGGGATTGGAATGTTGACCTTATTCCTAAATTCCTTATGGCAAATGGCCTCCTCGTCAAATTACTTATCCATACAGGCGTTACCCGTTATTTAGAGTTCAAATCTGTGGAGGGCAGTTATGTCTATAAAGGAGGAAAAATTTCGAAGGTAAAACAAAATCACGTAAAATTTTATTTTTTTCTGTTGTTTTAACATATTTTGTTAATTCTTATAGGTACCAGTTGATCAAAAAGAAGCACTTGCTTCAGACTTAATGGGTATGTTTGAAAAACGTCGTTTCCGGAATTTCTTGATCTATGTTCAAGATTTCCAAGAAGATGATCCAAAAACTTGGAAGGATTTTGATCCAAACACGTCAAACATGTTAGGTCTTTACGATAAGTTTGGATTAGATAAGAATACGCAAGATTTCACGGGTCATGCATTGGCGTTGTACAGGGACGATCATTATTTGATGCAGCCTGCTTTGCAGACCATTCGTAGAATTAAACTTTATTCTGATTCTTTAGCTCGTTACGGTAAATCACCGTATTTGTATCCAATGTATGGTTTAGGTGAATTACCTCAAGGTAAAAGAAAAATCAATAAGTAATTTATTGTTTTATTTAATGAGTTTATTCTTTTGTGCAGGTTTTGCCAGGTTGTCTGCTATCTATGGAGGTACATACATGTTAGACAAACCAATTGATGAAATTGTGGTGGGTGAAGGAGGAAAAGTTGTTGGAGTGAGGTCTGGTTCCGAAGTGGCCAAATGCAAACAGGTAAATAAGAATATTCTTTTCTAATAATGAGAAATTAAAACTAATTTATTCCTTTTTTTACTGTGCAACAATAGTTTCTTAACTTCCAATTGGATTTCCAGTTGATGTTTTTATAGAATTTTGCATTTGCGATACACTTTCTACATTTTTTGCATCGAAATGTTTTTGGTGCACTGAACCATGACCTTGCACATTCAGCTAATCATGAAGCAGCATATTTGCTCTTTTTTGTTGCTGTATTGTTTTAGTTTTTATATTATGTTTTTAGCAATCAGTTTGGATAGGTATTTTGCCAAATATTGAATGTGTCATGTAATTAATTGAGGAAAAAAAAAAAAATTACAAGGTCATAAACTTAGATCACTTTTGTGAAATATATAAATACAACATCATTCATTACGAAGAACACTTAGAAATATGCGGGTTAAATAAAATAATTGATAGGAAAATATAAAAAAGATCAAATTGAGGTTGACTGATGATTCTAATCACTTGCGTATTGTGTATTTTGTTACACACAGGTTGTGCTGCGTTATCTAGCCATAGGCTCTTCTCTAGATTAAGTTAGAAAATGCCACCATGTGCATATTTTTAGTTAAAATGCGTTTGTATTCTGATTGAATTCATGATCTTCAGTTACAATGTAAATGCTAGTGAGTTTGCACACTTACTCTTGGGATCGTAACCGGAAATAAATAAATATTTAAGTGGCACTTATAGATGCTTTTAACAAATTTCCAATTTTTTAGGGTTTTGTAGGTATGACCAAAAAACCCTTATACCGTAATTTTGTCGTCTGTCTGTCTGTCTGTTCGATAGAAATTGTAGCCAAACGGCGAAACTTAGAGAGTTGAAATTTGGCATGCTTATACAACTCTTTGACCTGCACATAGGAAAAATACTAAAACATCTAAAAAACATATCCCCCAAAAATATAAACAAATATGTGCTCATCGAAAAAAAAATATATTTTTTTTTATTTCTGGGTAGTGTATCAAATGAAACGATCAAAATTTTATTTTTCCAAAATAAATTATTTAGATGCGATTTTGGCCAAAATTGTGCAAAAAAATTGTCCCACACCCTGTAGCCCAGATGGTTTAAACTAACAATCTGAAAACATTCTAAGTAATGTACATTGGTGTGGTTTTTTTGATGGACGATGAACAAAAGTTATACTTATGTAACACACTATACTAGAAGGTGTATGCTGGTCTAATGGTTAGCTTGCTCGCTTGCTACGCAGTGAACTAAAGTTCGCTCCCGGGCAGAGGAGACAATTTTTTTTTGTTTTTTTTTTTTCATTTTTATTTTGTTTAAATTATTTTGTCAAAATCCTAGTTATATTTTGGCAAATGTTGCATTTAATTTTTAAAAGCGTAAATTTAATATTTAACAGTTGGAATTTTTTAAATTAAAAATATCTTAAAAATATAATTTTTTTCATTTTGTCGTTCATTTTGCCGTGATTACTACAACACAAAATTTGTCCTACACAATCAGCATGCCGCCTTCACTTCGTATATACCTGCGAAACCCTGAAATGTGTGAAAATTCACACTTCACATCAATTTTTTAAAAGGTCTTTGTTTGCCTGTTGTATTTTTTTTTTTTTTTTTTTTTATTTCTATATGGATATTAATGAGAACAAACCCAATACTAAAAATAGTGACAAGAAAAATAATATGGTATTGTATACGAACTTATAATTTGTATTGTAAATAAATTATGAGATTATAAAGCTTGGTTGAAACAACACACAATAAAAAATCCTGGCTTCACCACTGAATTCATATGTTTATACCAGACGACGTGCCCGTACGGTTTTTATTAAATACATTATTTATTTAATTTATTTTTTTTATTAGTAAGCTCTTTTTTACCTTGCGGTATTAAAAGTTACAGTAAGTTTATAGCTATATACATTTTGAAAGTTTATACTTGATTGTGAAGTTAATTAATTTTTATCATATGCATACTAAAATTATACAAGTGTAATTTCAAAGTGGATGTAATTTTGTCCTTCTGTTCTTCACTCTTTTCATCCACTGAACATCCGGGCAAACATCACTTAGAATATGCAGAGATGATTTCGCATTTCTGACTTCACAGTCTCTACTTAGGTGTTCAATGTTCGCTGCTGCGTTTTTTGCAAGGTGGTATGGCAGGTCGTTTGTCTGAAGAAATTTGTATCTTGGGTTATAAGTCCATTTTTATTGATAAGTGCTTATGGTAACTAAGATATTTCAAGTGTATAGGTAGCGCTCCCCAGTGTCCCCCAAATATTAATCTTATTAAAAACTACATTAAACACAAAAGAATCGTTTCTTCATTCTAAATAACTTTCTTATATATATTTTGCTATTAAGTAAATAATATTAATTCCAAAATAATATTAATAATATTAATTTAAATATAATTCCAAAAACTAATTTAAGTGTATAGAAAACGCTTTCCATAGCCCCCTAAATATTCATTTTATTAAAAACTGCATTCAACAGAAAATTATCTAAACCACTCTTCTTACATACATTTTTGCTTTTAAGTTAATAATAAATGAGATATTTCAAGTGTATATGAAGCGATCCTTGTGCCCCCCCCCCCATATTAATCTTGTTGAACATAAAAGAAATGTTTCGTCCTTCTAAACAAATTTTCTTATATGCATTTTTGATGTAAATGGAATAATGAGTGAAATATTTTAGTTATGAGTCCGTAACTTTCCAAATATTCATCCTATTTAAAAATTGTAATTATAGTTTGAAGTAGTTTCTGTACCCCACAATTCTTATCTTACTATAGTAACAAAAAAAATCAGCTGTTGCCACCACAGGACCGACTACCATCACAAAGTACTTGTTTCATTTATGCTGCTTTATCAAAAAATTTCTTAAATAAAATTTGTTAGTTATTGCTTTTATAGCAACTTTTGTTAAATAAATTTGTTCTCCGTTGTGAAATTTTCGCAAAAATCTTAAAACCGACACGAGTAAACTCCCATTTCCAGTTAACCGATTTTTACCAAAAGTTGATCAACTCCATTGATGTCAAAAGCCTAAATATGAAGTTTCATTAAAATCCTTTTAGTCCAATTTGCTCTGCACTTGTACACGGACAGACCGACAGACATCATGCTGAAAATAGTCAAAACGTTATGTAGGGACCTCAATTCGTGGAGATCCATCGAAATCTCTAAATGTCAAAATCGGTATGATCACAATACCTCCCTTATATATGTTGGCGGTCGGTAATGATTCAGTAGTTTGATCACAAAATTTTAAATATACCATAAAGCTATCGATTTATGTAAATATATTTTTTGTTTTTCTTTGTTTCTTAATATTATAGAGAATTATTGGACATGCAATTGCTTTAGGACGGATTAGTGAGTTTTAGGATTATATAAGTAAAGCAAATCTTATGCAGCACCCATGTGTCTGTTTGTATGTCTGCCTCCATTTTTACTCAACAATCTATAGTTTTGTAATAATATCTAAAATGGGGGTATTTCTATGTTTTTGCAAAATACATGGAAACATTAAACTTACCTAAATAGTCTCAATTATAAATTGTAATTTTAAATATTTTATTTTTACTACAAACAAAATTCAGAAAACAATTGAAATTCTGACGATTACAAATTAAATTTATACGGAATGTAAAAAAAAAAAATCTTACTTGTTTTTCGTAGCTTTTAAACGGCCGTAAAAATAGTAGGTATTTAGGTACCACAATAGTAGGTACAACACTTAAGGAAAATTAGTCATTATTAATGAAAACTAAGTTTTTGAATAACTATTGTTGCTATTTTGATGAGTAATTTACTAAAAACATTGGATGGAAAAATTATATCCACACAAGTGGTTTGGGAGTGGACCGTGGTTTTGTGAAACCTTGGGCAAGACAAAAGTATCCAGTGATTGAAAATACAGTTTGATAATTTTTTTGAGGCATTTCTTTACTTGAGGCCTGGTTCTAGTCCGCCTCATCCAAGGGCCGGCCATGCTAGTGCGGATATTATGTTCATTTCCTAATTGAAATCATTAAGATAAGTAGGTATGTTGTGTAAAGAACGTAAAATTGAATAAATTATTAAACGTTCATATACATTGAATTTGTAAGCGTGAGAATGTCAACTGAAATTTTGTTTATATTCAATTTGTGTGGAATGAAAAAAAAAAAAATCACATATTTTATATCAGTAATTTTTTATTTGTGTTCAAAAATGATCGTGACATTACACGAATTCCACTTCAATTAGGGTTAAAATTTGATTGAAATGAACATCCTCTAAACAAGAACATAGCTGCGTATCTATAAGAGTAACATTATTCTTAGCCGACCGGCGTAGCGTAGTGGTAACACATGTGCTCTGCGTTGCGAATCTCGGGTTCGAATCCCGTTCAGGCATGGAAATTTTCTCAAATAAAAATTGTCCTGACTAATTGCCACAGCAGCAAGGCCACTATATAAAAAAAAAAACTTTATTCTTATAGATACCCAGCTCATAGGTCAGCACATATGACTAACATATTACATACGTTATTTAGTACAAATTTATTCCGTAGAATAGTGTTTTACCTAGAATTTAGTGGGCTTTTTGTGACGTTACGGTCATTTTTGAACAGACTGTAAAATACTGATTAAGATGCACTGTTTGTTTGGTAAAAAATATGGTATTTTAATTTTTCAGTGTTTTTTCAAAAGTATCTAGCTGTATCTAGATACAAACATTTTTAGCATGTATCTGTATCTAAATATTTTTTATAATTCTGTATCTGATTCTAGATACAATTTTTCTTCGGTATCTGTATCTGCATCTAGATACAATTTTTCTTCGGTATCTGTATCTGCTTCTAGATATTTTTTTAAATGTATCTAGTACAACATTGTTTACAGTGTAAGTTATTTTTTAAACAGGTAACATTTTAAGTCAGAAATACAGTATAAAAGTAATCAAAATATACATATCTGCTTTGTCCTTACAAAAATGACAACAATATAGTAAAAATTACAAAATGAAATATATTATAGAAAGCGCTGGTTTTCTTCTCAACAAAGCAGATCTTTTATATCCACTTTAATCCGGCTTAGATTAAATCACACCTTTTCTCCATATCATCTGCATAGATTTAATATGGTTTCGTCTCCTTTCTGTCCGTGTGAAAATTTGTCTGTCAGTGATTCGAACCATTTATTTTTCGAATGCCCAATTTATTTTCGCAATCGTAACTTATTCATACAAAATTTACTTTTCCAAAAAATATCCTTACCTACCAATATTTAGTCGCTTCTTGCTACTAACTCTCTAGATATTTATGAAATTATTTATAAATATATTAAAGCAGAAAATATCTAATTATAAATGTAATTTTAAAAACCTGTAATGTACTTATTTATATCTGGCTAATAGCCAAAGCTGCTATAGCCAACAAATAAAAGGAAAATATATATATACTATAGAGAAGTGACTTTACCGGTGGCGGCGCTGTGATCCAAGGCAAGATGGCTGTTGGCTCTAGTACTCAGCCGTCAATTTGCCGATAGCGAACAGGTTAATTTAAGCACAGTACATTTTTATTTCATGAAAATGCGAGTAAATATTTGCGATTTTTTTTTAATTTTTAAGCGCTACAAATGTATCGAGGTCTATAACAGAAATTGGGCATCAAATTATAGTATTTAAAGTTTAATTTCAGTAGATTTATTTAAGTGTAATTTGTAGTTGAGCAGGTCTTAAATGCCGAGCACGTAATTTTATGTAGTACATTAGAAACTGATTGTCAGTAATCTGAATTTACAATATACGCATTCTCTTTGCAAACAAGTGCATTATGTTCATTGCCTCATGAAATAAAATTAGTTTTAGTTGGGCAGGGGCAGCTAAAAGTTAAATATGCAACTTGCAGCTGTAAAGCAGGTGCCAGCATATTAGTGCAGTTTTGTTTTTCTTCGACAAATGCAATGAACGTACTCGCATAGTATCAGTTACTTTTTTCCCGTAACTCAAAATATATTCCCACGCCTTCCTCTTGTCCATAACCAAATATTTTCCCAAATTGGACTTAATATTAACTTTACCTGTTTTTTCTTAAGAAAAGAAAAAAAAACTAAGATGCCTATTGCAAAAAAGTGCATTATGTTCATTGCCTCATGAAATAAAATTAGTGTCTTGAATGCCAAAAACACTACAATTTGTTCTGCTTTTATAGTTTTTCGCAACTTCTGTCGACATTCTAACAAAAATTCAACACTAAAACATACGTAATAAGTTCAAACAGTACTAGAGTAGCTGGTACAATATTTGACCGCCAAATAGCGTATTCGAGCGTATCAGTTCTCAATAGTATCTAGGAACTTTCAAATTTAATGTTATACTCTGCCTTCAATAATACAAAAGTTTGTGCATTACATAATGAAATTTTAACTATCCTGTATGTATAATCCTGTTTTGTAAAGTTGTAATTTCATTTGCAAAATTCTATTATAATAGTTACTTTTTGGTGTCAGTAAAATTTTTTTATTTTATTACTAACTTCATGATATTTTCTGGGGAAGACCAATTATATATAATTTGTGACAAGGGCTAGTTACCATCAGAAAATTAATTAATTAATGGAAAACTTTCATCATTGAGAATTACTTAGCGAATTGAATTACTGTCGCAGATCTATATTACCCCAGTATCAAACTAGGACTAAGACTAGGTAAATCAAATTTACTTGGTCCTGCGAGAAAATAAAACGATACATAGATTTTAGATTTATTTTAGTTATTTTAAACATTGTTTTAATTGTGCAGCTGATAAAATGGCAGTTTGATAATACATATCTGTTTACATCAGCTGTTAACTTCCTATGAGCGTTTTATTAAACGTTATTTTATATATTATACCATATGAAAACATTTATCAGAATATTTTATAAGCAATATGCGATTTGAAAAAAAAAAGATTTAATACACTGTAAGGAAAATTGGAGCCTTAAAAGAGGAAAATTAAAGTGTTTTACCGTAATAATATATTGAAGCTTTTTAATAATGGAAGTACAATAACAAATATATAAATAAAACCCCTCTTGTTCTTTAAATTATGAAGAAAATTTCGCACATTTATAATCTTAATAAAAAGATCAGGGTAACACCATTAAAAGAACCAAAGAAATTGTTCATCGCATTAAAAAGAGCAGCTAAAAAGCAAGGAATTCTTAAAGAAATGAAATCAACCAAGTGAAAAATGTCTCAGGCACGTTAGTTAGTTTTTTTTTTTTTTTGCGCACACCAACGAAGTCTATTTGCGCCTGTCTTAGGCACCTAAAACCATAAAGCTTATGTTATTTATGTTGTATCAGTGTGTATGTTTGTTAAACAATTTTATTATATTTTATTTCAATGCTTTTCGTCATTTGGTAATTTTTTGTTGTCTTTTTAAATGGTTAATTTTTATTTTACTGACTTTGTGATATATCGACATTGAATTAAATACAGTCGAGTCTCTTTATGGGGTGGATCGCACATAAACACATAATGAAAATACATCTATTCACTTAAAAAATTGTACATTAAACATTTCAAACGCTCACTGCTCTCACATTCACTACTTGTATGTAAATGCGAAAGAAAGCATTGTCCTTATACTATAACGTGTTAATTATACGAGATAAATAGGAGGGCTAGTAAGTTAGTAAAAAACAATAAGGGTAATAAGAAAATTTTTAATATACACAAGAGTTACTCATACATCTAAATTATTTCTCAACGTAGTCGTCACCAACATTAAGGCATTTTTCGTAACGGGAAACCAGTTTATGTATAACCTCCTCATATGTTGCCGCCTGGGTTCTCAGCCAATCTTGCACACTCGTTTCCAGCTCCTCATTAGTGCTGATACCGCATCTTTCCCAACCACACTTTCATCCTGGTGAACAAATGAAAATCGCTTGGTGCCAAACCCGGACTGTAGGGCGGGGGGCCGAACATCTCCCATCCGAAATTCTTGATCATTTCATTTGTTTGTGCTGCGGTATGAGGGCGTGCATTGTCATGAAGAAGGATAATACCTTATGACAACATGTCACTCCTTTTTTTTTTCTGTATTGCTCTTCGTAGACATCCGTGGAGAGTTCAGAAATTGTAAAATGTCTGCGCTCACGAATCACTTTATTCAGTTTTTCGGCAACGTCCATTGTTATCATGGACATCAGTTCGTCCTACCCGAAAACGCCTACACCATTTTCGCACTGCACTATCACTTATGTTTTCCCCATACACAATACACAATTCTCTATGAATTATGTCGCCTCGTTGCTTTTTGCTTGTAGAAACCGGATAACAGAGCGAATCTTACATGCGGCGGGATCTTCGATTGTAGTAGCCATGATAAAACAACGCTTACATCAAAACTACGGCACGTAACGGCCGAACGGATTGGGAGATACTGACAGATAGACTGCTAAACATTACTACGCAAGCGCCGCTTAAGAATGGCTACTGAGTTTCCATTGTCAGCCTAACGAAACTTGAAAAAAAAATAGCCCTCATACAACGGGAAACCTCAAATACGAGTTGAACTCAACTGATATTGAATCCTCGAATTTAATGCACCGCATAAACACAACTGAACAGGATTCCACGAATTTAATGCACCGCATAAACACAACTGAACAGGATTCCACGAATTTAATGCACTGCATAAACACAACTGAACAGGGTTCCATGAATTAAATGCACTGCATTACTTCAAAATTGCATAAGAGACGTGACTGTATTTATTTTTGAATTTGTATATTTATGTGATTATTTGTTTTTTACATTAAAAAAAGTTGCAATAAGATGTTAAGCAACTTGGAGTGACATCTCGCGTTGGTACTTTCAAATTATGATCACTATAACGATAGTTTTGTATAAAATCAAACACTTTAGTCAAAATCATCGTCGCTAAAGGGTTGCGGCCTAAACCGAGTGTCACCATCAGAAGGAGTGACACCTAATTAACTTTTTGTTTTAAGTTATTAGTTCCAAATAAATAATGATTGATAATCTGTTAAAATTAATCATTAATGTATCTTTTCTTTGTCGGTCTCTTTGACACTTCACAGCTATATCAAAATATACTTCTTAAAAAAATAGAGTAATAAATTCATAGAACAGTGAATGCAATAATATCAACAAGTAACACGCGGCTCTTTTTTGCTAAGCTGTCATAGGTACTGAAGTAATATTTAATCAATGGTATCTCATTACATTTAACACATATCTTTAATGACCGGTCTAGTAAGTATCTTCCAGTTGGGTCATATACCATCCCGATACTGTTCTAGATCGTTGGCGATTTACTTTTAGTTGACATGAAAGTCGGTAGTTATTATTTAAAAAAAAAAACATTTAAAAAATGAAAACGCATTTTTTTGGAGGGAGGGGGTGACACCACTGTCAGCTATGCCTCTGGTTGGTATTCTAGCTACATTTTATAAAGCGTAATTTAACTACCCAGTCACTTAGTTTCTTTTCTGGAAAGTAGTTGGTAGTTAGGCTAGTTCTAATTGAACGTAACTGGTATCTTGGATATAATATATTCAAGATAGTTTAGTATATTATACTAAATAAACTGAATAAACCTAGATTATAAATAAATGTTTTTGTTGCAGGTTTACTGTGATCCTAGCTACGTACCAGACAAGGTCCGTAAGAAAGGTCAAGTGATCCGTTGTATCTGTCTGATGGATCACCCAATTCCAAACACACGCGATGCTCTCTCAACTCAAATTATCATTCCGCAAAAACAAGTTAATCGAAATTCCGATATTTATGTATCACTTATAAGTTATACCCATCAAGTAGCGGCAAAAGGATGGTTTATTGCTATGGTTTCAACTACTGTCGAAACCGATAATCCAGAAAACGAAATCCGACCTGGTTTGGACTTATTAGGACCCATCCGTCAAAAATTTGTTTGTGTGTCCGATTATTATGAGCCTACTGATAATGGTTTAGACTCGCAAATATTTATTTCAGAGTCTTATGATGCTACTACGCATTTTGAAACTACTTGTTTGGACGTGTTGGATATCTTTAAACGGGGTACTGGAGAAGAATTTGATTTTTCAAAGATTAAACTTGAGTTAGGAGACGAAGAACAGTAAAGGATTTTTAATTTTATTTTTTTTTCCATATCAATCGTTATTCATACAATGAAGTATGTTTTTTATTTACGTGCATAAGATACTCAATTTGAATGGCTGGATTTTTAAATAAACTTGTTTTGCTGCTAGTTTTATACAGTAAAAAGTATACAATGGTATGCATGAAATTTAACCAATGGTCTAGATTTTTAGAATTGTTTTAGAAATAGTTTAAACAAGATGCATAATTTACAGGTTCGCAAGAACGGTGTAGGATTTTAAGTGCTTATCTTTATATGCGTGTATATCTAATCACCTTTATAAATTTATTTTGAATTTTTCTTTGTTTATGTACATTGCTTTAAGAAAAAATACCCTTAAAAAAATTGTATATTTGAACAAGATTTTAGCTTTATATTTATGATTGAGTTAGTCTGTAAAGTAATGTGTCTTAATATAAAAGACAAAAATGCATCGTTTATTGTAAGTCAATTCCGTAATATTTGAACTAAGTATAAATCGGTAAGTCAATTACTCTTCTGAATGGTTTTTTGTGGCCTTATAAATTTTCTTATAGCAACTGATGCGCTATCATGGGAGCATAATTTATTCTCTTTCTGTTTGTATCACCGTGAAATGTCAATTGCGTCCACCATTCGCAATGCTTCGGAATTTAGAACATACACTTAGTTATTCGTGATATTTTTCAGTTATAAATTGTTCATTACAAGTTATGAACAATACCCGAATGACAACTAATGCGACATTATACGATTTTCTAAACAATTCTCGCAATATCCGAACGAAGCAAATTCGAAATTTTACAATGCAAAGCATTTAATATACATTATTTTACGAAGCAACTTCTAAAACAAAGCAAAGTGAGGCCACCTTTTTATAGGGTGAAATGAAAACTCTACAGTGTTGCCAAGTGATGTATCAGTCCTGTTCATTGGCCAAGGTATACACAAGAGAGGTGGTTTCACGTAGCTTCCTAAGTCGAATGTGGAGAAATATTAATTTTGCGACGTATTAATAACATGATTTATTTTTCTGGTATTTGCGTCGCATTAGCCATAACATCTTGTTCAATCTGTATAGTGCTGGAAGTCTAAAAATAAATAACTTACCTTCTCTGTCTTTATAAACCACTAAAAGTTGGGAACTTATCAAGACAGGTTCATTATAGCTTCACCAGAAATTCAATAGGCCTACAAGTGCAACCAGAATCTGTTAGCACATAATATACTAAGCGGCGATTAAGCCACTGTTTGGTCTGTAGTCACAACAGCCCAGCCACAAGTATTCCGCGCGATATAGCTCAAACATCCCTGTTTGAGGTCAACAGAACTTACCTTCTGTACTCAATGTATGGTAAATAAGCATTTGGAATTTCTATATGAAATAGAACTTTGTCTTATGTTCCATTTTACATTGCCAGTATGTAAGATCTAGTATTGCAGTGGATCAAATTGTTTCGTTGCATTTATCTTTTATGTTATGTCATCGTTATTTTATTGGCTAACTCTAGTGTAGATGCATGTTTAAAATACCAATTTATCCTTTAAGGCACTGTGTGGTGTATAAGAAAAACTTACCAATAAAATCTGAAAAATGCTATTTGACGAGTCACATTTGCTTGTATAAACCGTTTTTACCTCACTTGAGCGAGCTTGTATTCAGCGCTGCATTCCAGTGATGTCTAGATATGCTAGAGCACAGTAGTCAGGTGTCTGTCAGATTCTATGTAACTTCCTTGTAAACCATTAACAATAAAATTATCTACAGAATTATTCCATTTTTGTTTTCTGTAAATTCAGTATTTTTTATTACTTTGTTTAATAAAGGTTTATTGCATTTAATTTTTATCTTCTTATTAAAATTTGTTAATCGTTTTCAAAGCAAAAATTACAAGAATATTTTTTGATTATTGTGTCTGTTTTTAACATTTTTTATTACCATTCTATGAGGAATAGGCTGACCGGACCCAATTTTGTAAGAGGTAAGTTGACAAATTGTATTTAGGACAGGATGATGTTCTTATTGGCGACAATATTGTTACATGTAGTGAGTTCGTGTATTCGTATCTTTTTATCCTTATGCTCCTTCGTCGTTTGAGTATTCAAGTTGTGACTCCAAACAACGATCGGGTATTCAAGTGGTAACTCCAAGCAGCATTCAGGTATTCAAGTGGTAAGTCCAAACAGCGTTCGAGTATTCAAGTGGTGACTCCAAACAGCGTTCGGGTATTCAAGTGATGACTCCAAACAACGTTCGCCTTGACGGTGCATGGAGCTTTTAATGAAAATAGTATTGTGTAGAAAATACAACAAGCCCCACCTCGGCGAGCTATGGAACAGAGTGCAAAATAACCTGTATTTGTGAAAAAATTTGTAATTTACGTAATTTTTAATAATATTTTGTCAGTTTCGAGTCATTCGGGCTTGAAGCGTATACTGCCTGTTAACTTCTATTATTCCTACATTGCACGTGTACCTACGCTGTACCGAACTCTAAACAAATACCCGAGCTCGCTAATGGCGACAATAAAAAATTAGACAAATTTTGTTGTGATTTAGTATATTTTTAAAAATAGTTCCTTATTGGACTTATACATTAATTAGCTTACAACAAGATCACTCAATTAATACCACTAATCACTTCACAGTTAACTCTTCCCTGTGTATCAGCATGTAGTCCAGACAAGTTTAGGTAATCAATCAACTGAATCACTGCACTGAACTCAAATCATTTGTCTAACTCTACTCAGAAGACAACTTACTGACTGATTCGCTGAACTGAACTAACTATTGACGATGCGAACGCATGTATTTATATATCCCCGCATTTGCTATATCTTACAGGACCATATTCGTAACAATATTAAAGACCATGAGTTATATTGCCATGATATGAATAAAGTATTACCACATATTAGCCAAAAATTCCGGCTTTTAACCTCTGACGATGGCCATTTTTTATGTCATATACGGTCTACTTCTAGGACTGCTTTAAGCTCAGACCTCACATGACCAAACCGCGCCCGCATCGTGCCCGTACCGCAAGTCGGCCGACTGTCGGTGACGGTGATAGGAGACCCCACTTGTCCGCACGTAATCCGTATGCCGGGCGTGTGGTCTGTCTCACAATTTGAGTTCAGTATTCTTGCTGAACCTTTACGGGTTCCACTTTTAATCTCACTAGACCTAACTCGTGTACTAAGGGCGTAAATTTGTTGGTGTTATGAGATAAATATAATCTACATATTAAAAAAAAAAAAAACAAAAACTTAGTCTTACCAGATCGAAATATTAGAACGCTTTAAAAATATTCAATGAGCAAAGAAAGATTATCCATTTTAAACAAGGTTTCACTGGCAGATGGCTCTTTTGTTTGATAAACACAAAAATAGGATTGCCAACAATGGAGCTAATTCGTAACAAAATAAAATAATAATGCTGTTGTACAAAAAATATTTTTCTGTCAATTTTTCCAAAACGTTCGTAGTCGACTGCAACGTGTTTAAGGATCAACCATTTGCCAACCCCTGGCATAGATCTTCCAATCTAGGCAACAAATTCTATGTTCTTCCCTGCTTTGTACTGGTCTCTTTGCACTTAATTAAATGGAAAGCAATGTTAAGAATTGGTGGAAGTCCGCGAGGATTTACTTGTCAATGATATTGAAAATAAACATATTCAATCTAAAAGGTTTGCAAAATCTAACATTTTTATTCGTTCGGCGAATGAGGAAGAATATATTTCGGTTTCAGTTTGTCTGCCCTGTCTTTGGAGACGCAGTGCATATACGATAATGCACATACGTTTATGTGAATATAACAATAAAACATTCAAATATAACAGACAAAGATAAAACAACGGACGTACGTGATATGAGTAGTTCAAATACATCATAGAAGGTTAACATAGAATTGTGTAAAATAGATATATATATACAGACGATTCCGCTTAATTGGGGCAGCCGCTTATTTGGGCCAAATCTCAAAGAACAGAAACCAAACCAAGGAACCAACAGTAAACTTACATGTTTAATTGGGACAGTAAATTTAAGATCACAGTACATATTATGTTACACATATTCTCAAGAAAAAATATGTACAAAGAATTTAATAATACAGCGTTATTTTATGCAGGAAGGAAATGAAGGGAGTCCTACATCCGCACTGAATACCTGTGCTGATTTTGTAGAAGTGAAATGTTACAAAAACAAAAGACAGACTACACTTGACGCATTCTGCATTGAATTAAATTGTATTATCTGTCTCATTTTGTAATACGGAACTAACAGGAAAAGTTCATTTTTTGTGTTGTATATTGACAATACATTTATAATATTATCATAGTATTGGTTCACACGGATACGCCAAAGTCTGTTTACACCACAACAGTCACCAAAGTAACCAGATCTAGTTTCGTATTACAAATTGAGACAGATTAAATGTACCTATTTATTATTTTATTTTGGAATTTATTATTATTTTTTCTTAAAAGTTTATATTTTTTGGCTATATGTAATTTATAATTTTGTCCAAGAGTTTATAAAGTTAAATTATTGAAAGAAAAATATGCATTGTTTAATTTTATGTGAAATTCGCTTAATGGGGCAGCCGCTTAATTGGGCTAAAATGCCTAAGTCCCGATGTGTCCCAATTAAGCGGAATCGACTGTATTTGTTTATCATCTCCATGTCCATCGATCGGCATCACAATTCTCGACGAGTATACATATGTGGTACTCCCATATTTTGCAGAACGTCTAATATTGCAGACTATCGCATGCTAAATAATACTCTCTCTGCAAGTTCACAAATATTAGGTACAATAGTGTACCAATTTGCCAATTGTTTGATAAAAATTTGTAAGGTGTTAATTTAATTTGTACAGAATCTTTAAGGGCGGAAGCCAGTTTGTGTTGGTATCACACGTTTATTGATATATTTTAACAACCAAAATCTCTATACATTATATTTTTCACATAAGGTATTTTTATGTCTAGCAATTTTGTGGGTAGATATGAGTAATATGAAAAATTTAGATTGAGTTAACAATTTCAAAATCATAATTTTGCTTTGTAATAGAATAAAATATTATTTAACAACTGAAAATTTAATCACCTATTGTGATAGATTCCTACATAATTTAAATAACATAATACATTAAATTTGAAAGATTCTAAATTCGTATTTGAAAGTGAACTGGATATCCAGTTGTGATCCCTCCCATCAGCGTATGATATGAAAATATGAGTCATTTTCGATAATGCCCCTTGTTTATGATTAAACATAATCAATATACATATGTATTACTGATATCAAAATTTGTTTATTTTTTTTTCTTTTTATCATGACAAATATTATTTAAAAAATGGTGTATAATCACTTTATTTTGGCCGTGAACTATAGTACAGTAAGCAAAAATATCATCAGTACCTTCACACATCATTACCTTATCTTTTTGGTAAAAACTCAACTATAACAAGCCTGCCAGACAACGCTAGCAATTATATCGCGGAGACATTTAGTCTGTTGTCATGGTCAGATAAAATCACGATGTATAAAATATAACTAACTATTATGTAACTACCGCTCAAAAGTATTTGCCCCCCCACTTTTTTTTATTAAATTTGTGGATTTGTAGTACATACAACAAAATTATTTGTTAGTCTTATTTATATACCAAGTCTGTAGGTATACATACATATTGTAGGAGTGGAAGTAAAATGTACGAAATTTCCCAAAAATAACTATTTAATGGGTAAAAACATTCGTCCCCATTACCACTTTCGGATGGATTATCCTGGAACAGATGATTTATGCCGTCCTTTTTACTTGCCCGACCTTAATATATAAGGGGCAAGTATTGTAATCGCGAAAATTTTCGATGTCGAGATTTTCACTGATGACCACGTTTCATGGTCCAGGGAATCCAAAAAACCTATTTTCGAAGTGCCGTCCGTATGTGTGTGTGTCTGTGTGTATACACGATAACTCAAAAACGGTTTAACTTAAAGAGTTCGTTCTGGTACTAAAAAATTCCTAATAATTGGGAAGAACCCTATTGTTTTTTATTAAAATCCGTAACCGGAAAAGGAAGTTATTAAACATTAAAATTTAAAAAAATTCGTAACTAGTAAACCAAACCTTGCAAAAAAATTTGTATAGGACATAATTTGATGTATTTTTGAAGATTTACCTAAATCTTCTTTTAAATTTAATTTTTTTTTTAAATGTATTTTTTTTTTTTTATGGGAGGGCAACTCTATCGGAGGTGTCCCTTCGCCACTGGTTTTTCTATTGTTTTAAGGTAATGACATTACATTTTATATATGAATGAGTCATATGTTTAGTTTCCTTTTAGCTTTTGCGTAGAAAACATTGAAATTTTGCCTTTTCTGTGATGTACCTTTGTTTGCGAGTTTGTGGTTATATATCGAAAACAAAAGAATGTTCAGTTGAAATGGGTTCATCAATATTTGCCTACCATTAAAATGGCAAAAGTAATCGCCAATTTCGATTTTACTAAAAATAGCGAGAACAGTCGACCACAATGTGAAGAAATTTCATACCAATGAGAGTGTATCCAACAAATCACATGATTGCAGACCCAGAATCACTTCTCCGGAAGAAAATAATTAGCAAGCGTAATAGACGCCTTACTGCGCCAGAAATAGCAGCGCAGTTAAATCTAGAGAGAATAAATTTTGTTAGTCTTTCAACCAGGAAACGAAGCCTGCAAGAAGGAGAACTTTCTGGCAGAGTAGTAGTAAAGAAACCCTTGTTACGAACCGTCAATAGGCATAGAACATAAAAAGTTGACACTGGAAGACAGTCCTGTGGGATGACGAGTACAAATTTGAAATTTTTGGTTCCCACCTAAGAGTCTTCGTCCGCAGATCAGCAAGATAATTACTTTAAATACTCTTCCAAGCTCTGCAGAGATTACATGAATAAATTCCCTGCTGAAGGAGTGATAAAATTTGTGGTTTGGCCAACAAGTAGGAGACCTTTCTGGCAGAGTAGTAGTAAGGAAACCCTTGTTACAAACCGTCAATAGGCAGAGAACATAAAAAGTTGACACTGGAAGACAGTCCTGTGGGATGACGAGTACAAAATTGAAATTTTTGGTTCCCTTTTTTTTACACAGTCATTTGATCTGAACCCCATTAAATTAGTGTGGAATGAATTGGACATAATGGTAAGAAAAGTGTGCACCACTTCTAAAGAACATATGTGGAAAATTTTGAAAGAAGGGTGATGTAAAATTTCTAATGACACTTTATTTAAATTGTTAAAGAATATGCCTAAACTCTGTGAAACAGTTAACCAAAAATAATGTGGATACATCGATGAGTCGAAAATGTAATATTTGTAGCAATGTTTGTGTCATTTATGTAATTATTATTTAAATCCATAAATGCTTTAAATAATAATGAGCCGTAGCAATGTTTTTGGCGCTCTTGGGAAATAAATTTATTTAACCAAAAATAGCGTCCTTTTTTATATTTTGTTTAAAGAGAACATCATTTTGTTTTTATTGACAGGTGAAAATTCCAGTGATGACCTAAAAAAAGTCACTTCTAAAAAAAAGGTCCTCTTCTAAAATACAAGTGATAACTAAAAACAAAGAAAAAAACGCACGATGGCGCCCCTGGCACTTGCCCCGATGCTAGGGCGTTGCGTTCTGATGATGCTCATCGAAAGTTTAATTATTTTCTCATCTAATAAATACTCATTATTTTGGATGGACAAATACTTTTTAATGGTAGTGGAAATGAAACTATCAAAATATTTTTATCTAATCATTTTAGTAGATTAGGCTAAATACAAATACATATACACACATCAAGATATAATTATTTATTCAGTCTTCATTTCAATACAATATACACAATTATCTCTACAGCCAACATAAACGTTATTACCATTTATGACAGGACTTGAAAACACTTCATTTGGTAACTGCAGAGAATCAAGTAACACTTGACTCTCAAGGCTAAACAAGTTTAATTTGCCGGCATTACTTGCCACCACAAAGCAATCTTCATTTTTAACAACACATCCACATGGTGTACTGGATATCCGATCGCCTATATTAATCTTAAATACTTCCTGATAATCTGGATATTTTAAACCGTAGATATTGTGATCATGACAGCCAAATAAAACGTAGTCTTTAATTAAACAGAGAGATGAAAATATAAAACCATTAGCTTTATAATTTTTTATCTAAAATGGAAACAATAAAAGGTTAATGTTTATTTTTATTGGTAGGTAATAAATAGGAACTGTTTGGATAACGGATACTGCTATCTCATAACCTTCCGTCGCACGTACCTAGCCCAGTGATCTCCAAAATATCGTACCCCAGGGGTACGTGAAGAAAATCTGATTTAAAAAAAAAATTATATTTAATTTATCTCATCTTAATAAAATAGATCAATGGTCTCCAAATGTTTTGATCACGTACCCCTAATATATGCACACCAAATTTGTTTAAATTCAAATATTGCGTTCACTTTTGTAAAGACAAACCAGATCTGGTTATTTTGGTTACTTTTATAGTGTAATATTGAGTTTAAATGCCATTAAAAATATTCCTTACGCTGTAATTTGAGTTTGCTTTTCGCACTATCTGTTTTTGCTCTATCCGTGTTTTCTACGCTATAGATATATATATTTTTATTCTTCTCTTTATTTTATAGAGTGTTGCGTCTTTCATGTGCTCTAAGGTGACTAAAGAGACCTATTTTGGCCGTAAAACGTCTGTCACAAATAGGGCATGTTAGCACGGCCTTTCAAGTCATGAGTATCAGCATAACTTTGAATCTCTTCTGCTTTATCTTTCCACCATTTATTTTTAATTTCTCTGATTTTACTTTGTAGCTGTTTCCTCTCTAGTAGTAATCGAGTCTTGTTAGCACTGGTTATATTGTTAATATATGTTATCTCAGCGCTTCTTCTCCGTTCAATGAAATCCGTTCTGGATCTCTTTGTCATTTTCATCGAACCAGTCTTGATGTTTTCTCTTGTAGGTGTCAAGACAGGTTTTAGCAGCATCAAAAATTACAGATGACAAGTCTGACCAGTGTTCATTGGTACTGAGTTGATTTGGGGACGTACTGGAAAAACTTTTTTCAATAGTGGCTTCTAAGTGTGCTCGAGAGTCTGGATCACGTAGTTTGGCGATATTCAGGGTTAGTAGGACCTTGTTTGTTGGTCTTCTCTCTGGCTTTTTTAATTCTAATTTAAGTCTAGCTCGTACAAGACGATGGTCGGTGTCACATATTGCTCCTCTCATAACACGTGTGATGAGGACATCTTTCACATCAGTTGTTCTTGTTATTATATAATCTAACAGGTGCCAGTGTTTAGATCTAGGATGCATCCAGGTATTTTTGTATTTGTCTGGTAACTGAAAGATCGTATTTGTTAAGGTCAGATTGAAGTTCTGACAGAGAGTGAGTAATAGCAGGCCATTACAGTTAAGTTTTCCAGTACTGTGGATTCCTAGAATTTTAGGCCAGTTTGAGGCGTCCTTTCCAAATCTGGCATTAAAGTCACCCATTAATATTAGTTTGTCATTTTTCGGAATGCGATTGAGTACATCACTAAGATCAGCATAGAACTGTTCTTTAATAAGGTAGTCATTCGTCATAGTTGGAACATACACACTTACTATGGACATATATTTCTTGTCTTTAAGTTCAATTCGTGCTATAGATATAATAGCAAATTTAAAAGAACTTGGATATCGCAACGGGCACAATATTTGAAAGAGACTGGAATTGGGGAGAAAAAGAAGGTGACTGCACGTTTCAGGTGTAGTAAGGAAGAAAGAGAAAATTCATTTTGGATGAAGAAAGAGGAAAAAATGTACAGGATGTGTAGAAAAAAAGAGAGACAATAGGGGATATGCATGATTTTTTTTATTTTTTATTATATTCCTTTTGTTGCATATAAACATAAAAAACAGTTTTGCGTTTTTATTTAAATTTGATGGCTTTAAAAAACTCATAAATTTATGTAGCGCGCGAAAAACACTCCGACTGTTTACAAACTAGGCTGTGACGTCAGAGCCTACCCAGTCTACAGCCTACACAGTCCGTTGTGAACTTATTTGCTTGTATAACTTTTATAAGCTGTGTAAAGTTAAGAGTGATTTTAACTAAAATACAGTTATTCTACATGTTCACCAAATTCAATTTTATATTAAAATATATAAAATATAGAAGATCCAGGGCCCAGTACTTTGAAACATCGCAAATATTGTTTAGTACCGATGTGCACAAATACTTTCTTTAGAAAAGGAAGAAAATCATCAATGTTGGGTAAAATGTCACTCTGGGCCCTAACAAAATCTTTATCTGCCATTTTAATAATAAATGCGTGAAAAATTGTTCAAAAAACAAATACAAAACTCTCAAATACACTATACACACTAGAGATGGTAAAAAAAATTAATCAAACGATTAATTGATGATTTGATTAATCGAAATGTTACAATCGATTTTCGATTAAATTGGTAAAAAATAAAAGATTATGAAATAAAAAAAGAAACATGTTCCTCGCCGACAAAAAAAATGGCACTGTCTTAAGGTTATATTTTAAAGACTGATATAAAATCATTTAACCGTTTTATTAGGAAAATATAAGTAATGGAAGGTAATACAATGTCTACTATATAATATTGATATTGCATATTAAGTACGTAAATTTGAATACAAATAATTCATTGTTAAAATAAATTTTTGCCATTAGTTACCCATCTTAGAGATTTCTAAACTTCTGCAAGTCTTTTTTTGTGTAATAAAATTACATTGTGCCCGGAAAACGTACGAGCTGTGCCATTATATGAAGATGACAGTAGTATTAGAATATCGCTGGTGTTTTGTATGTAACCAAAAACTCTATTAATTACACTATAAAGCGTCCTCAGCGAACAGCATCCACGAGCCACAAGAAATTTGGCAATTTCATCACGAACTGTCCAAAGACGACTGAGGAAACAAGGGCTTGTATCCAGAAGACTTGTAACTTGCCTGGCATTTCTCGCGAATTATCGAGTTTGAAGATTGCGTTACGCACGTAAGCATTTGAACTGACTGGATGCAAACTATAGCAGTATATTGGGCAGAAATGAGTAGCGGGTCAGTTTAATTATCCAGATGGGCGAGAACGAGTGTTCTGAAGGCCTAATAATCTAGGGACTTTATTGAAAAGAAGAGAGCAAAGTCATCTTACCGACCAGTGTTTCAACAATACAACTAAGTAATTTCTTAAAAATAAAATAAAATTATCGATTAATAATATATTAATCAATTAATTGAAACAAAATAATCGATTATTTCATCGATATTCGATTAATCGTTGCCATCTCTAATGCACATGTAAAGGCTTGGGGAGTAGGTAGTCTGGGCCGTGTAGGTTCTGACGTCATGCTCAGTCGTATTTACTCGGCAACCTTCGCGCTGTGGTCGGCTTTATTTCAAATTTATAATATTTTAATTAAGAAATTTCGCTGAAATATTAATTAAAATGTGATTTTTGTTTTGTTAGGTGACATAACTAAGCAATCTTCATTTTTAACAACACATCCACAAGGTGTTCAGCAATATTATTTTTATATATCAAAATGTATTTTTAAGAAAATATAAATTTTATGTGTATCCCCTATTGAGCACATGCTGGAGGAATGAGGAGAAATAAGAAGTAGGGGTTCCTTCCCTTAGGAGAGGAGGTTTTGAGCAAAAGTGGAGGAGAATATGTATTAATGAAGGACATAATAACAAGAAGAAAGGAGATTAAAGACATTGAAGAAAAGGGAAGAAAAATAATCTACGGAATCAAAAAGCCCAGAAACTGATAAACATATTTCAAGCCAACGGGCAGAAAATAACTATTTTAAATGATAGGATTAAGAGATTTGTAAATATAAATTAAAATGCAATATATTTAAAATAAAAATTGAGTTGAATTGATTGAGTAACGATAACCTTAAAAACTATGTGAAGTGAATGTTTACACATTTTAGAATTTCTTAGGTACTTCCTCCGTTCCAAAATAAGTGTCCGATTTAGGAATTTTATTTGTTCCAAAATAAGTATCCATTTTCATAAAAAAATATGCAAAGGGATATTTAACGTATATTTTCACAACTAAACAAATGTGAGGAAGCTTGTAATCGTTGCCTCCACTATGAAGCACGATCAATTCCATACACTTCTGCAGTGTAATGAAACAATTGTCTAGTTTTCCGCGGTTATTTCATCCCATGTTATATGCACGGCCGCAATGAATTCATCAATACTGGATGGGGACTCTTTGTGTTGTAATAAAAACTACTGATACATTCAATTTCATTATTTCAATAATCCATTAAAAAAACTATAATCGGACACTTATTTTGGAACGGAGGTAGTAATTAGTAAAAGGCTAATAAAGTTCAACAAGAGACTCGAATGATGTAAATCTGGCAAAAGAAATTTTAAAAATTAATATAAAAATAAATTAATATTTTTTTGAACTATACAAAATATACGAAATCTTTCGAAACAATAATACCATCGAAAATTATAGCGTTGTATTTTTGTTCACATCAATATACATATATATTTCTAATAATTTTTATTTTATTTATTAAGCTCTTGAGGTGGTGGATCAAAGTTTTGTGATATATTTTATGCAACACAAACAGCATTCAAAAATATTTGGTTGTACGACAGATTAATGTTATTTAAATAATCGTTAATTAATTGTTTGTTAATTAATTGTTAGTTAATTAATGGCGGACAGATTAATATTAACACAGAACTGCATGTTAAAATTACGTTACGCTAGTAATCCCCTACGTAGTTCGTACAAAAACTTACTGAATCTTCATCTAGCCTAACACCTATTATTGGCTTATCAATCTTTCAAATATCGTTTCATTTCACATTTTACAAACATTTATTAATTCTAGTACAAATGTACAAAAATATGTAAATGAAAAATGTATTACCATTTCAAAGTCCTCAAGATTTCTAACAAAGAAATGTCCTTTCACATTAGTCCATATAATATTATTTTTATATATACAAGGAGATCCAAAAATAGGTTCATTAGATTCACATCGTAAAAGTATTTCTCCAGTTTTTTCATCGAGACCAAGACAACTACCTTGCAAAGTTGTTATAAAAATTTTCTGGCCATTTAAAATAGGTGTTGATTTTACTATTTCGGAAATATGGCTCTTCCACAATAAACTTCCATCCTAAAAGTAATATTTTGCATTTCAATAAAAATATATTATTAAGAATATTTATAGCTGAGAAATAATTGGATTTAAGTTCACTTAGCCACAGTGGCGGCTCCTCATGAAGAGCGAAGGAGCCAAGGCGCTACCATTGCAAAATTATGGCAACACCATCACAAATTAATCATTCAGAAGCTTTTATTTTCTTTAAAAATGTCGATAAATACAAATACAATTACAACATATACGCGTTTAAGTACGGAACGCTGCTATTGCTTTGAATTTGATGGGACGAAGCACGCATTGTATTTATTTAGGCAGGCGAGCCAAATCGAAACTGGCTCGGATTTCAGATAGTTTGTAGACCTCCGCGGAGAGTCGAGGGCAAAGCGGGTGGTCAGACCATGTGCTAGAATAACATTAAAACGGAGCCAGCTGTATCTTGGCTCTTTGAGTTACGCTTGCATATAGAAAGAATGTGGAGGTTATGAAAACGGAACTATCATTTGAATAAAGTGTTAAATAATCAACTACTAACAAAAATCATGACTAATCGCAACCAAATATCTCGTTACTCTCTTATATTTAACATACATACTATAAATTTCGTGAAATATTATATGATTAATCTGTTTTTGCGGGAATCTCGGACAGACATACAAACAGAAAGTAGATTGCTAGATTTCGTCTCATACCTAATCACCTAAAACGTGTAGAAACGAAGTTTAAGAATAAAAATAAAAAAGTCCAATTTTATCCGTATAGAATATAATAAAGGGTCTTTCAATAGGGACGCTCGAAATTTGTTAGGTTATACCAGCCATGTTGCTAAAGTGACATCTGTCAAATTTGTTGTCAATTGTTTAGTAGTGTACGGCAAATCACCATGTAAGGTTATAGTGTTGAACAACGTGTCCAAATCATCAAATTTTATTATCAAAGTTACTGCTCCGTTCGAGAAACGTTCCGCGCAATACCTGATTTTTATCCTCGCCACAACCGTCCTACCGAGTCGACTATTCGACGTTTGGTGGCCAAATTCTGCACCCGTATAAAATCCAACTAACCCAGGAATTTAAGGTAAACAACCATAAACAATGCCGTGTATTCGCTGATTGGACTCTGGAACAATTGGAAGTTAACCCAAATTTTACCAAAAAAATCATCTTTAGCGACAAGGCCCATTTTTGGATGAATGGATATGTGAACAAACAAAATTGTCGGATTTGGGGCGATACCAATACACACGAGATACACCAGCACCAAATACATCCCGAGAAAGTCACTATTTGGTGCGGATTCTGGTCTGGTGGAATCATAGGTCCGTACTTTTTCCAAAACGAAACTGGCATTACCATAACCGTCAACGGCGAGCGCTACAGATCGATGATAAGCAACTTCTTGTGGCCTAAACTGGATGATATGAATACCGATAACATGTGGTTCCAACAGGACGGCGCTACGTGTTACACAGCACATGTCACGATGGACAATCTGCAAGAGCGATTTGAGGGCATGGTTATCTCGCGCGGCGGCGACGTGAACTGGCCACCGAAATCGTGCGATTTAAGCGTGTTCTACATTATACTTTATTCATCAATTTTCTAAACTTTTTTCTTTGAACTAGAAGTTGTCAAAGTTTTAATACAATTTATTTTTCAATTTTTTGGTAGAGAATGAAATTCTTACACGTGTTTCAGTTCATTTAAAGTACCAACATAAAAATATAATTCATATATTGTCAAGTGTTTATAACCTAGCTATTAGATTTGTAAAATTACTGATTTACGTACAACACAATTTATATATTCGCTTATTCAAACTAATGATCAACAAAACACTATTAAACACGTGGTAATACAAAATATTTACAAGCGTAATTTTAATGTTGGTACTATTGTTAAAAGTGTTTACTGCGCATGCACCGAGTTCCAAGTTGGATGTGTTTTCAAGAAAAGTTGGATCAAATCTAGTTTTGAATAAAGTTGACCTTGACTACATACAGTGTTCTACACTGTACAATTTCACTGATTTATTTCTAGTACAAGTTCTAGTCAAAGAAATAAGTATGAAAATTTGATGAGAATTGTATAATGTAGAACACGCTTTAGACTTCTTCCTTTGGGGCTATCTTAAATCGCAGATCTATGCGAATAAACCGCAAACAATTGACGCCCTCAAAGTCAACATAACAAACGCCATCCAGCAAGATTTATGCGTCAGTCATTGAAAATTGGACCTCCCGAATACATGCCACCAAGCAAAGCCGCGGCGGATATTTGAACGACGTTATATTCCACACTTAATTCCATAAAATATACTTTCAAATCAAAAAAAAAAAAAATTAGTGGATATCTCACACACAACTTGTTTTATTTACATTTTAAAATCGAGCGTCCTTATTGAAAGACCCTTTATCATGATGATAGAGCTCTCTCAAAAAGCACAAGTGTCGAAAAATCTCTAAAACTTGGCAGCAGTGTAATTCCAAATATTCCTCAGCAAGATATAATAGCAAACCTTAATTGTGACGCAATAAAATATTTTATCGTATGAACCAAAGGCGATACAAGTTTCATTGCAACATAAAATAGGTGTAGATTTAATAGCTGAATTAGTTTGATATTTCCATAAAATGTTAGCATTTTTCAGAGAAATGCAATACATGTAACCATCATTACAGCCCAATATGGCCAGTTTTTTACATTCTGATATGCAAGGTGATGTTTCTATTGCATCCGGTAATGTTACTTCAGATATTACTTGGCCCAGATTATTTAATACTACAAATATATGGGAATGACTGCCAACCATAACAATTCCACCTAAACTGAAATAAAATAATTTTAATCATGCTTCTTAAAAGATTATAAAATAATATTCATTATTGGGTCGAGTCATAAATAAGTTTCTTACACAATGATACATTGCTCTATTATACAGAGTTTTATACATCTGAGAGAATGCAAGGAGATGGAGTGGAGTGAATGAAGAAGGTTGTGAAAAGAAGAGTTCAGCTTAACAATAGCAGCCAAAGGATCTGAAGAAAAAGTATCCAATGTATTGTTAATTATCTATTATATTGTTAGATTATATACTCAATTGTACTATATTCGAAGCCGCAAAGCATGAATAAAACTGGTATATCTCTAAATATATAAAAGAGGAAAATTGTTTGTTTATTTGTTCGCTATACATTCCTAGGCCGTTTAACCGATTTAGACCAAAATTTGCAGTTACTCTTTAGGACCCTGCGGAACTACTGGTGCAAAAATATAATCGGTTTTTAAATGATATACATGCTTTTAGGGCCTACAGACGGAAATAAGTCGGAAAAAATCTTGCGTGCGGAACATTAAAAACATTACGACGGCTAAACTGTAAGAGATATATCGAAAATATATATGACAGACTTTTAAGGTTTAATAATACTACAAAAAAGTTCGGGAGAGCATATATCGCAGGTCAATAGATAACTCACAATTATTATTTATTAGTTTTCATTTTCGGCGAAAATTATAACGCTCTGTTGGCTGTGAAATATCGTCGTTACCTTTAAAGATTTACGAAGAAAAATGACTTAAATGGCAAGAGTATTTACTAACGAAAAAAAAAAAAACCCTTAGCCCATGTACCTATCGTTTATAGATCAGAAGTAATCACAGAATAAACATCATAGTAAATGAATTAATCTGCGTGTATTGGTGGACGCTACGCTGGTCCGTCTTATCGTTAGGCAGTAGTGCTTAGATGAAGTACATTTTAAATTGTGTTTTGATTATTTGTTATCTGTATATTAATGTATTGATTATATTAAATATTAACATCGAAACTTTCCTTCAATATTGTGTTTTACTACACTAGATCTTTTGCTTATCATTTCTCATATTTGTTTTTGACATGCGCAATAGAATTTCCGTCTAGGCAATAATGAAACCGTTAAAAGTAAAAATATTGTTACTGCGGAATGAGTGCTGTTTACACGTTACATGTACCAACTGATGAGAGATCGTACGTTGTTCAAACTGGACATGAAACTATTTTGATAAATTAAACTTTCTTAAATTAAATAACTAAAATCGAAGGTAACGTATATTGGTATTTAACCCATCATTGAAATCATTTGAATTTTTTGATTGTGCAGCAATCAGAGCCGTAGCACTGTTATTGGCGTCCTTGGCAATTAAATTAAATTAACTTTAAATAGCGTCTTTTTATCTTCTTTCATTTTATTTACGGAGTGTATAATATTTATTATAATAGACAGTTGAAAATACAACTGATGACCTAAAAAAATACAAGTGATAAAAAAAGAAAAAGGTCCTCATTTCCAAAATACAAATGATAAGCAAAAAAAGGTCCTCACTTCCAAAATACAAGTGATGAGGAGAAAAAATATTGAAATGGTCAGCCGGTTAAAACCAGTATTAAATATTATCAATTTCATTTTTGTTCTTGAACAAAAAAAAAAAAACAATTTGTGATCATAGTTTTCATTTTAGTCCAATTTAATCCAAAAATTTCGATTAAGTTATTTCTTCTTTATTCTGGTCTCAATCCCTGATTTAAATACAATGTATCAGCTGTTGCTTTTGTGATAAAACTAAAAGACACTTGCTTACTTGAGACAGTCAAAAACTTACTAATAGCGATGAGAAGGTAATGCGACCAGTAAGGTATCGTTACTTTTCTTATGATAATAGCATTTTTGTACTCGATACTTTTTATTTCGATATTTTATTGTATCAATACTTTTTTACTGGCATTGGTTATAATTATTACCGGTATTATTTGTATAATAATGTGAATCAAAGATTCTAGCGATGATTCATGGTATTTGATATTAAGTAATGTTGAAACAGTTTTTACTTTAATCGGAACTTACTACAAATATCAGCACCAGATGAAATGTGTCACGTAGAAATTTAAATAATTAGGCACCAATTTGAAAACAGTAAATCATTAATTTGGTAATTTACTGCAACTCACAACACAACAGTACATAATACTAAAATTCGAATTATGTAATAGTAACCAATATTTTAATTTGGCATGTCACTATTTTCATGAAAAACACCCAAAAAGACTTATTGTGCTTTCCCAATCAAGCTCAAGCCTGTCTCAACATATTTTCCAT
The DNA here is from genome assembly GCA_963971575.1 of Liopterus haemorrhoidalis. Lineage (NCBI taxonomy): Eukaryota > Metazoa > Arthropoda > Insecta > Coleoptera > Dytiscidae > Liopterus > Liopterus haemorrhoidalis. The sequence continues at coordinate 44,956,775 of OZ020611.1, read as the reverse complement.
ACATTTTGCTTTAGTTAATAAAGAACTTTTTATACTCTTTTTTTTTTACTAATACATTAATCGATACAACAGAATATTGACACTATTATATAAATATCGATACTTCAACGTTGATTACACAATACTTTTTCTTTATTAGTAGTAATCGATACTTCCTTTTCTATACCAATACTGCTATTGACTCTACGTAATAATACTGATACTTATAGAAAGTATCGATACCTGTGATTAGTATTTACTTGGTATAATGAGTTAATTAAATCACCCATAGGACATTACAATTTGTTCCGGAGAGCGAATGTTATCTATGACTCAACATAATAATTAAATTTACTTACTCAGGATGTTCGACATATAGGGGTGAATAATCCACACAAGCCTTCAAATCATGTTTCCATTTAATAACAAACTGCACAAACTTTTCATCTGCCGTTTTAAAACATTTAGACGATTGTACTTGCTCAATTTCTAATTTTCTTTTACATGCTACAGAATTTATTTTAATATTTTGGACAAAACTACTAAAATCTAAATAAGATTTTTGATTGTCTAATAAAATTGCAATTAAATCCGCGGAATAATTTTTGGAAACTATAAATTTTTCAAACTCAGATGTGATCTGAATTGCTAAAATTGAATTTCCACCAATTTCTGAAAAACTGCAATACTTAATTTCATTCAGTTGATGTCTGCTAAAACCAAAATATTTAGAAAACAAATTTTGAATTATTTCTAACGGATTTAAATTTGAATAATTATAAAAATTGTTTCTATAAATTTTTAATAAGCAATCCAAATCAGTTTTTCCATTTTGTGTTAATGGAATATTTGGAATAATTTCGATATAATCCGGATTTTGAAACTTATTTAAAAAATGCAAAAACTTAATTCTTAATTTATCAATAATTTTATTTTGTACTATTTTATCAGTTTCATTTAATATTACAAACAAAACAAGCTTTGAATTTTGTTCATCCCATATGCAGATAGATTTTAATTCTGTGTTTTGACAGATTAATTTTTCTATTTCAAGAAGGCAAATTCTTGTTCCAAAACGCTTGATAATGGAATCTTTTCGACCGATGTAAAAATATTTTTTGTTTCTAACAAGTACAATATCACCCGTTGCTCGGTATAAAATATTACTTGATGGAGACAATTTTTCATTATCAATTTGACATTTCCTTATGATGCTACCTTGAACAAAACATTTTATTAAACATTTTAATTTAGTAACAAGTTGTACCTATTGTAACGAATCGGTTGGTCCACCCGGACAACTTTCACAAACCACCGGTCGCGAGAATTTCTATGAAAGGCAATTTTTTAATAAAGTGTGCTTTTTAGTCAACATTTGTGTGAAATCAGATAATAAACTAAAATTAGAAACCTTACGGTTCAACACGTAACATTAGAAATATAACTTTAAGGCCCGGTTTTTCCACCTTCAGATAAAGTTCCAGGTAACTATCTGACAGATAAGGTTATTTTTAACTTCATCTGCTGAGTAAATGTCATCCCTTCTTTCTATACAAATGTATCTATCAGATAGTTATCTAACGGATAATGAGACTGACGTATTGAATTCACTGACTGGTATCGACATTTATTCAGCAGATGAAGTTACAAATAACCTTATCTGTCAGATAGTTACCTGGAACTTTATCTGAAGGTGGAAAGACCGGGCCTAAATGGTTCATTGTTCAAAGAGACATTTGTTCGGAGTTATTGCTTAATAACTTTGAACACTAGTATCTCCTTGAACAACGCTTAAACCCTTTTTCCTAGAAATGCTTGTAAATGTCTTATAAAAACACCCGTGTCTCTGAAGACGAGATCAGACAGTATTCGGTCCGGTTAATATCTAATTTGTTGAATTCTTAAAGGCACTGTGTCGGCATTCTGGTGGTCTATCCGATTTTATTTGTTTTAATCTTTTCATTATTTTAATATCTATATTTTAATCTTTTTGTAAATATTACTTTTAATAGATCAAATTCATGAATTTTAAACGGTCTTACTTAACGTGTGTAAACTTTCACCATTGAGAACTTAAGTGAACAACTAAGAAGATCCAGACTAATTACAAAATAATTGATCAGTCGGTTGGTAAATACATATATATATATATATATATATATATATATATATATATATATATATACTTCATAATATATCACAGGTTCGCTACCTAGTGGACAGTAAATGGTACGTTGTAAAGTAACGAATCAGGGCTCGCTACACTATACAGTGATTTCAGACAGTACGTGAAACAGTTAAAAATCTTTTTGAAAACAACTAGCAGTTTTCAACATCAGCAGTGAATAAAATCATTACTTACCAATAAACATTTCTCCTTGCCCTTCTTGAACAACTTTCCCCTCTTCATCCCTGACTTCCAACATTGTATCACTCAACGGTTCCCCTAAATTAATTTCTTCACTCGAACAAATTTCCTGAATTGAAGCCCAACAAGATACTTCAGTAATACCATACAAATTAAAAATCTTCAAATCACTTTCCTTGTTCAAATACTTTAATATTTGCTCTGGAAAATTTTCACCACCCAGCGCCAAAGTTCTTAGGGTGGATTTTTCTTGAATTAAATCTTTTATTTTTTCTTCAGGAAAAGTTAGAAATACACTTGGTGGCATTTGGAGAAACGTTACACCGGAATGGAGATCGTTTTTTGGGAACAGTGTTTCGAGGAGAAGTGTTTTATTAGTTTTGATTCGAGGTGGTACAATCAAAAGACATGCTCCAGTTGTTAGAGCAAGAAATAATTCTATTATGAAAGGATCAAAGGTTATAGGAGTTCCGATGTAAATTATGTCTGAACTGATTATTTCAAATTCTTTTCTGAAAATGTTTCGTTTTTAAAAATTATTATCAACTAATAAATAGTACTTTTAAGAAAACCAGTGTGATATTCACTAATAATATTAATGTTAAGTTGTTTTTAGAGTTTTGTAGGTATGACCAAAAAACCCTTATACCGTCATTTTGTCGTCTGGCTGTCTGTCTGTTCGGTAAAAATTGTAGCCAAACGGCTAAACCTAGAGAGTTAAAATTTGGCATGCTTATATAACTCTTTGACCCGCACATAGGAAAAATACTAAAACATCTAAAAAACAAATCCCCCTGAAAATATAAAACAAATATGTGCTCATCGAAAAAAAAAAATGTTTTTTAAATTCTTAGTAGGGTATCAAATGAAAGTCCTTAGTACGTGGATTAATGATCAAAATTTTATTTTTGTAAAATAAATTATTTTGGCGCAATTTTTGCCAAAATTGGGCAAACAAATTTTTGTCCCATACCCTGTAGCCCAGATGGTTTAAACTAAAAATCTGAAAAAAATCTAAGTAATGTACATTGGTGTGAACCGGAATAGTACAACAGGAATTTTTGATCAGATTATGTTTTCGGAAAATAACGCATTTTTTGTGTTTTTTGGTTGACGATGCACAAAAGTTATAGTATAAGAATTTTTTTAGATTTTTAGTTTAAACCATCTGGGCTAAAGAGTGTGAGACAAAATTTTTGTTTGCACAATTTTGGCAAAAATCGCATCAAAATAATTTATTTTGCAAAAATAAAATTTTGATCGTTAATCCACCTACTAAGGGCTTTCATTTGATGCCCTACTCAGAATTTTAAGAAAATATAATTTTTTTCGATGAGCACATATTTGTTTATATTTTTAGGGGGATATGTTTTTTAGATGTTTTAGTATTTTTCCTATGTGCGGGTCAAAGAGTTGTATAAGCATGCCAAATTTCAACTCTCTAGGTTTAGCCGTGTGGCTACAATTTTTACCGGACAGACAGACAGACGGCAAAATGACGGTAAAAGGGTTTTTTGGTCATACCTACAAAACCTTAAAAAAGGTTGATTTGCGGACCTATGTGTTTAAGACTTTTTAACTTATTTTCGACTGTACTACATATCTTGTAATTCTTTAAACTTTTTTTGGAACACCCTGTATAAATGTCTAGAAATATATAAAATAAAATAAACTTTGCGTGGACAAATACAAATAAATTACAATAAAAATTGGTTGGTCTTTTACTTAATTGGAATAAAAGCTAGAAAGTTGAACAGACACAGGACGATAGTAAGAGTCAGTAAAGGGTCCAGTTACCACCTAATATTACAGATTAAAATATAAAACAGCCAGTTCATGAGTACTGTGTTGTTACGTAACATGTAGGCAGATCATAGCAGAATCCAAATCTTCCTTTCCATACCTCTGTCACATAAGCGAAGTGTTAGAAAGCGGGTATTTGCAAAGATGAATATACATACTTGTATATGAAAGTGGTAAAATATTTAGTATGAAGAATGTAGGTATTGGAATATTTGACTGGTTTTCTTTTTTAAATAGTAAAAAAAGCCAAATAAATACCTAAAACTTTCAATATTTGACATAATACAGTTATGAGTGACTTTAACTACTTTATTTTGACCAGTAGTACCAGACGTTTGAATAACATAAGAAATACCATCGTAAATAATTTTTTCCGTCACACCATTTAACTTCCAAAGTTTAAGTTCATGATTATCATATAATGATATAGTTTCAACTAAATTAGCATATTTCTCAAGAAAGTTATTTTCAAAATATGGTGTTGAACTTTGTAAAATCCATTGCAACTTCAACTGTTCCAAAAAAAGGTCTAATTTTTTATGTTCTGATGCTCCAATATCAATACAATGGAAACAAGAATTATGTTTATGTATCCTATGAACAAAAAATTGAGTAGTAAATTATGAAGTGTTAATTTACTTATAGGTCTGTTCATAGAGTAATTTTCAATGGATTATTATACTCAACTGCAAGAGGAGAGCTCGTAGAAATGAACTAAAATTACTCTGCGCTTGTGTTTGATGGTAACAAACTGTTGGAAATGACTCTACGAACAGATATTATATCTTACCCGATTATAACAAGTGGTAATAAAGGGTTAGTTATAGTTGCGACACCAATACAAGAATTTGGTTCAACATATCTCTCCAATAACTCTTTAATATAATCAGCAATTATGTTTACCTGTTTATACTGGAATTTTGTAATAATTTTATTGTTATCACAGTATAAAATTGCATTATTATCTGAATATTTTTCGCAACACTTTTCAAATTGACAGCTAAAAACCTCCATTTCGCCCCCACTTCAAAAAATACGTTCTTTGGCTTCTGTCAAAACAAGAAAAATGGAATAAAACAAAAGTTCGACACATAAACGCGGCCGATATTACCTACTAAAAAATCGTCAAAAGTTCGATACTGAAACTCAATCTATAACAATTTTAAAATCTATATATCGGCCAAGAAACGACCGGTGAAAATTAAAAATCTTAAAATACACTAACAATCGGGAGTCATCGCAAAAGTAAAAAAAATTATGTAAAGTGTGAATTTTCAAACATTTTAGGGTTCTGTAGGTATTTAATAAGTGCAAGAAGCCACATTCTGTTGGCTTCTTACACTTATTAAATAATAATATTTTTTTGATAAATTTTCTTAATAATTATTTTTATTCGTCATTCGAGTACAATACTAAGAGCTTCCATTTATTTTTTTTTAAACTAAATTTAAATTAAAAAAACCCAGCGTTTTTTTTTTTCTGCATTTGTTTCGTATTCAAGTCTTCATTAAATTAATAAGAAATATATATATTGAAAAATAGCTTAATTTTTTACAGTGATGGGCGTTTACAAGTAAACATTAATTTTTTACGTTTACGCGTAAACTTAACTATGGTCTATTTCAAAGTAGAAAAAAGTAGATAGCGCGGCGAACCGAGTACGATTTACACTGATCAAATACAGTATAGCGGGAAATTTAAAATAAGTTACAACTAGGGCATGGGCGTAGCAACTGGGTTAGCAAGTGATTTTTTTTTTAATATAAAAAAGTTAATAAGATTTTGAAATAAACAAGGCAGATAATACACTCACGTTATTTATACGACATAAATTCAGTTTAATGGGAAATTTGAAAAAGTTAAAAAAATATTAATTTTAAAAATTATGTACTATGAATAAGGCCGCGGTCTGACTGATCGAGTGCTGTCGATCGTTTGCTGTCGAGCAAATTTCAAACACACGTTAACTAAGGGCATGAGTCGCACTGAACAATATATATGTTGACAGTTGGAACGTCAAAAAAAAATACAAAATTACAATATAGAGTAAAATGGACTCACTAATTAGTATTAACTGTTTGATAGTATTATTTTAGGTTGGAATATGCACTATTTGACAAGTGAGAAACAAATTTACTTGACACTGAATGATCGATAATACTCGACAGTACTTGATCAGTCAGACCAGCTTTTAAATTTTTAAACGACACTACACGACTCGACGCTACGTTACACGACGGCGCTCGATCAGTCAGACTGCTGCCAGAGATTTGGCTAAAAGAATTTAAACAAAGCAATAAAACAAACAATATATCTTCAGAGCAAAAGTTTCTTATTTAAATAATTATTGTAAATAAAAATTAAAAATATATGTATATATGAAGGTCTAAAAATTATATCAATAACTTCTTCTTTGGGCCCAATCAGCTGGGTTGTCTTTTGGCCTCACATTAGTCCTCTCTCTTGATATGTTAATTGTCAAGTGTCAAAAAATATTTATATGTCAGATAACCTAAAAATATATAACTGCGTAAAAACAAATTACATGGATAATTTTCTCCATAAAATCTGCGCCAAGAATATAAATAAAAATCTAAATATGTAAATAATAACAAAATATATGAGAAAAATTAAATAATATAAATAATATATATTTCCAATGTACGACACTGAACATCTGTCAACTTGGACTAAAAACAATATTTTTACAGTGTAATAGGGATGACGATCTAAACCAATCCGAAGCAAGGACAAACAGCTCCTATCTTCTTACACACATTTTTCTACTTTGAAATAGACCATAAGAGTTTTTGTGTTTACTTTACATCAATTGTTTACGCGTCAACAATGAGGTAACTTACATCATGTAACTTACGCGCCCATCACTGACAGTGATGGGCGTTTACACGTAAACTTTAATTGTTTACGTTTACGTGTAAAATTATGTAAACATTTGGTAAACTTGTCAACAATGTAAACTATGTAAACTGTCAAATAATGAGGTTAGTTATGTAATACCAATAATAGAGAACTTAATGAACAAGTAGTTCAAAATAATAAGAAACCGAAGGAATAGCTACGAAAAAATAGGTTTTGTTTTAATTAAAGAAAAGGAAGGAACATTTTCTTAAAGGTGAAATGTATTTTGTTCTTAAAAAATATAGACCGTTTTTCTTAAAGAAAAAATGTTTTTTTTTTATATTCATATTTAATAATTTGTAACACCTATATAATGATACATATTAGATTTTTATTAATATATGTATTGGCTTGTTCTAATTTTATATATTAAACTTACTTTTTCTTTTAATAAGTGCGCATGTCTAAATCATTGTTTACATTGTTTACGTTTTTTACATTGTTTACAAGAGTTTTTGTGTTTACTTTACATCAATTGTTTACGCGTAAACAATGAGGTAACTTACATCATGTAACTTACGCGCCCATCACTGCCCAGTTACTACGCCTATGCCCTAGTTGTAACTTATTTTAAATTTTCCGCTATACTGTATTTGTTCAGTTTAAATCGTATTCGGTTCGCAGCGCTATCTGCTTTTTTTTTTAATTTGAAATAGACCATAGGTATTATTATACGAGTTTTATAAGACGATGTATTGTCACACGAGTTGTTTTCTTCGCTTCACTCGTCGTACTCCAAAGTAACAAGTGTGACAATACGTCATAAAAAAGTGCCGCCTAATCGTCTGGAGTAGACTGTATGTGAAATAGAAAAGTCTGAAATATGCTACAATGGTGTTATATTGGAATTTTATGAAAGAAAAATGATAATAAAATCAATCTTTCCAGAATCAAAATAAAATTGTTATCGTGTAAGAGCGGTATATTAAAAAACTGCAGTATTTCTTCTTATTCCAAACGGTACCTGTCGAATTACTGTCACCTACCCCGTAGAACTAATTTTGAGATCTGTGATTGGTTCGTAGTATGACGTAACAATGACTTTTACCAATCAGGAAACAAATACACGTGTCTGAGACAAAGAGCAACAGAACGAACATATTTTTGGTTAAGAAGAAGTCGATAATATTTACACGTTGACATTCCATCCGGCGATTTGCTAATTGGAAAAAAAGATGAAAGTGAATATGAAGCCGATTTTAGGTGTTTTTGTGTTATTTACAATATTCCTGTATTGTGCAAATGGACAAATTCGTGCAAAATCGGTAAGAAATAAACCAGTTTTAATATTTTGATAAATTATGTGATATTTATTTAATATAACCTATTTTTTTCAGAGTCTTACAATGGCAGAGAGAGTTCAACAGTTAACAGAATTTACATCTAAAAGATCTGTTTTACGTTTAAATGGGAATAAGTTTAAAGATTATGTTAAAACAGCACCTAGGAATTATTCGGTTGTAATTATGTTCACTGCGCTAGCACCTTCGAGGCAGTGTATGATTTGTCGACATGCATATGATGAGTTTACGATTGTTGCCAATTCATTCAGATACTCTCAGGTTTATTCTAATAAGCTGTTCTTTGCTATGGTCGACTTTGATGAAGGTTCTGATGTCTTTCAAATGGTAAGAACATTCTTTCAGAGGGTAAGATTACCGTCACTTTGCCACATAATCAATATTGATATCGCAGAGTAATATAATTTTTAATGTATTTTTAATGGTTAATTAGTTTTTTATGTTTTATTCATATGTGTTTTAGCTGAAAATTAATACTGCCCCTGTGTTCATTCATTTCCCACCGAAAGGTAAACCAAAAAATATGGATACTATGGATATACAGAGAGTAGGATTTTCAGCTGAATCTCTTGCTAAATGGATCGCTGAAAGAACTGACGTACAGGTATTTGTAATGATTTTATACTTTTCATCATATATCTTGCGTTGAAATTGTTTATATGAAATTTACCATTATCCTGTGCAGAATCTAATAAGAAAATCATATATTAAAAGATATTGATTAGATTTAATTGTTTTGTATTTATAGTTCACATCTACTCTAGATGTTCTTAATTATTATATAGTTTTAAACTAAATCCTAATGAAATGTTGTTTAATATTCCGGAAGTATCTGGTGATGTGAATTCTGTGTTAAATTGGTAGGGAGACATGTAGAACACCTCTAAAATAAATCTTTGACACGACATACTTTTTTATTTCATAGAAGTCTAATGCTGAAAATATCTCGTATAGGCTATTCAAAAACACGTGTTCAACTTTAATGTTTACGTTTATTGGCTTTTAACCTCTTATTGCTCTTTTTTTTTGAAAAGTGTGGTTCAATAACTTTTTTTTTATTGTTGGAAATTAATTGCAGTGGGAATTTTTGAAATCCCGAGGTCCTAAAGGGCCTATTCTTATTCAACATTTAAATGGAACTAAACTTTTAAATCTTGTAACTTTAATCGATTAAATCTGGGCTTTTGTTTTAAGTTCAAAGTCTAATATTTTATTATCTTTGTGAATATAACCTAGCACCAACATTATAATCTCCAAAAATATTAATTTACAAACAGCAAATTTTATCATAAATTGATTCACATATATTTGTACACTTTTTAGGGTTTTGTAGGTATGACCGAAAAACCTTTATACCGTCATTTGGTCGTCTGTCTGTCTGTATGTCTGTCTGTCTGTCTGTCGTCTGTTCGGTAAAAATTGTAGTCAAACGGCTAAACCTAGAGAGTTGAAATTTGGCATGCTTATACAACTCTTTGACCCGCACATAGGAAAAATACTAAAACATCTAAAAAACATATCCACCTAAAAATATAAACAAATATGTGGTCATCCAAAAAAAATTATTTTTTTAAATTCCGAGTAGGGTATCAAATGAAAGCCCTTAGTACGTGGATTAACGATCAAAATTTTATTTTGGCAAAATAAATTATTTTGAAGCGATTTTTGCCAAAATTGTGCAAAAAAAATGTTTTTCCACATCTTGTAGCCCAGATGGTTTAAACTAAAAATCTGAAAAAATTCTAGGTAATGTACATTGGTGTGAACCGGAATAGTACAACAGTAATTTTTAATCAGATTATGTTTTCGGAAAATAACGCATTTTTTGTGTTTTTAACTAAAATATGTTAAATATTTAATTCGCTATGTAACACACTAGATAAGTAGGCGCTCGTAGCGTAGTGCGTTTCGTCGTTTATTTGTAATTTGCAAACTAGAGTTCGATTCCTGTCAATTTTAATTTTTCTGTTTTTTTTTTGCATTTTTATTCTGTTTAAATTATTTTGTCAAAATTCTAATTATATTTTAGTAAATGTTGCATTTAATTTTTAAAAGCGTAAATTTAATAACCATTAGGAAGTGTTCTATTACATACATTTAATTCTGTGTTTGAATGTATACGAAATCAGAGGGCGGGGCTTATGATTTAAGCAACCAATGGAAGCCATAGGCGCAATTTTAAAAATCTTAATGAACCTTGCTATATAAAAAAAATACTGCACATATTTAGAAAAATAATGGTATTAGGCATTCGAATTAAAATTCATAAAAAAATATTTTGACATAAAATTTGTTTTGGCATCCCAAATAATCATCATTCAGCTACTAAATACCTGCGAAACCCTGAAATGTGTGAAAATTCACACTTCACATCAATTTTTTAATACTCGGTTGTAATTCAAATATACTGTATACAGCAAGAAAACATAAATTTGACCAAAAATTGATTATAAACCAATACTGTTTACGTACGTTGACAGATGACTATCCTTTTAGGTGTCAAAAGTTCAAAAGGCGATAGTGGCGCCGTTTCGGAAATTTTAGTCGCGAATAGATGATTTATTATTATTATTACAAATATTCGATGTGCACTTAAACCTAAACTCTCTATTGAAACTTCCCTATTTGTAGTTTTATGTAGAGCTCGACATGCAATCACCTTTTTAATTCTTGATTAAAATGATCTTCTATTTTAATATATTTTAATTTTGCATCCGGTACGTCGTCTTCGTTGAAAATAAAGTAATTCATTATACATATATCGGCAATGAATTTCTGAATTATGAGCCTCTACAAAGTTTGATCAATTGGTTTAACTATTTAATTTAACGCTGACTTCATTGAGTGTGACCACTATTATAAGTATAACCACAACTGATAACTTTTTGGTTAAACTTGTTGAAGATTATTCTTTGTGATACAATTTTTTGCTTTATTTTATATAAAAATATAAATAGTTATTTTTATATTTTAAACATTTTATTTTATTAGGGTTTCGTAGGTTTAACCAATAACAACAACAATTATAATATTATAAAGTTTGTTCTTTTGATCATTTTGTTCAGGAAAAGACAACTTCAATATATAAAAAAATAGCTAATGACAACTTACAAAAATGATAATTCCGGTTGGTTCCGCCTAATCGTTTGGAATAGACTGTAATATATAATAGTTTATTTATTTAGCTAATGCTAGTAAGATCCATACGATCCAGGCTACCTTTCAAGTTTTGACAAAAACTATAAAGAAATTTTTTTTTGAACAAATGTTTTATTGTTTTTCAAAATATTCGCCTTTACGTTTTATACACTTTTGCATGTGTTCAAACCAATTCTCAAAACATTTTTTCCACTCTGAAGTTGGTATCTCATAAACATGGTTTTCGAAGGCTTCAACAGCTTCTTGAGGTGATGAAAATCGCTGTTCAGGCATTTTTTATTTGACATTGGGGAACAAAAAAAAGTCGTTAGGGGTTAAATCATGTGAATACGGGCAATGAGACATTAATTCGATGTTTTACTCCTTCAAATAATCAATTGTTTGACGTGCTGTGTGGGAGCTTGCATTTGCATGATGAAGAATTATGCGACGTTTTTGGTTGTTTTCCCTGATTTTGTCGATGACTTCTGGCAAACAAGTTGTTGTTACCATTCAGCATTAACTGTTCTCCGATTCTCGAAAGGAATGGTTGCGACATATCTTGACTCTTTCGGGAGTGGCCAAAATTTAAGGATGAAGTTTTTTTCTATAAAAAAAAGTAATTGAAAAATAATTTTAAAAAATTAATAAAATAAATGGCTAGAGTAAAGAATAGGCGACTACAAAGTTACAAATTTCTTTACAGAGGGCAGCACATAACTTCACTAAATAATTCAAGCATTATCAGTGGCTTTAAAACAATGGTTTCTGGTCTAGATACGCATGCAGAATGAAATACATTTTTAATTGGGCTAATATGGGGGGAAATAAAGTACTATGCACCTAAAAACAAGGTGATTAGGTTACATTTACTTAGTAAAAGTCTAGAACCGAGCGGAGAGAGCTAACCTATCTTCTAGTTTGATGACAAAACACTATCTTAGGTTAGGTTGGGTTAGTAAGAATTTGGTTAGAAGAAGCCGAGCGAAGCGAGCTACCTATCTTCTAGTTTAATGACAAAACCTGGTTTAATGACACCCACACTAATAATGCCACCTGTTTAGAATCATTGTACATTGAATAAATCACGTGTATGACGCACGCGTAGTTGTGTAGTCATCTATTCTTTACTCCAGCCAAATAAATAATAAATAAAACATAAATGAAATGATAACATTTTTTTTTTAAATCCAAGTTTTGCCACAATTTTACAACAATGATTTGTGCTACTTTCTTTGTCTAGGGACTTTCATTTACCAAATACCTAAGTAAACCTGAAATAAGTGAAAAATTATATTATAGCCTATTTCTTTGGTTTAAGTGGAACTAGATTTTGATTTCTAATAAATTTTACCAATTGACGCTTTTGATCATTTTATTCACCACTTCAAACCTTAAAAAGATAGTTCATGACAACTTAGGACTAAATGACAATTCCATTTAGTTCCGCTTAAACGTTTGGAATAGCCCAGCGGGTCCCAAACTTTTTTGACCTCGACCCGGTACGAGGTTTTAAAATTTTTCGTGACCCACCTTATGAAAAAAAAAAAACATTTATTTACAAAACAAATTTTATTTTAAAGCAGTAGCTTTGTAGTAATAAAGAATATATTATAGTAATAAAGAGTATAGTATAGCAATAAAGAATATAGTATAGTAATAAAGAGCAAAAATACACACTATTCTAGTGATTAACTGACGTAAAAAAATAATATGTTCAAATAAAATCTTTTTTGTTTTTACAATTTTTTTCGCGACCCGGCAAAAATTTTCTGCGACCCGGTGCCGGGTCGCGACCCACACTTTGGGAAACGCTGGAATAGCCTATTCGTTTTTTTTACAATTTATTTAAAAGTAATACTAAGTACATCGCGTAGACAGAAAGGTTGCAAAGCACTGTGCTAGATGTTCTTCATTTAAAATTTTCCTTCCACGTGCAAATGATTGTAGATTTGTTGAATGATTTTCAGATGTCAAATGACATATTTACAGTGCTGCAAGCACTTAACAATTTTCAATAAATAATATTTTAAAATAGTACTACTTGTCTACAAATATGGCCATGGAAACGATGGCAATAGTAACTAGAAGGATAAGTAGAAGAATATCAAAAAAATCCATTGAGGCAAAATCGGTATGAATTTTGTTATATTTGATACTAAAGATCAAAGTACGTCAATTTGTTTTTAAAATTTGCACTGTCAAATAAATCAGATAAGAAATATAGTACGTGCGGTTTTAAATATCAACAAGAAGACTAGTTCAGTGGTCCCTAACTTTTTTTTGTGCCGTGGAGCACATTCAAAATTACTGATATAGGGTAGTCGGCGAATCAGTGTAGTTGCGTCACTGGAAACGTCACATATTTTTGTGGCATCATATTTAGTACAGTTACATGCATCCATTTAACGAAAGTATTATTCGCAGACCGGCGTAGCGTAGTGGTAACACATGTTCTCTGCGTTGCTAAGGTCTCGGGTTCAAATCCCGTTCAGGCATGGAATTTTTCGAAAATAATAATTGTACTGGCTAATTGCCGAAGCAGCAAAGGCCATAAAAATAAAAATGAAAAAAAAGTAATATTCGTGCGCTGTCACTTTTATCGAAATGAAATGAAAATATAAAAATAAGAACAGGATAGAAATAAATAAACTATTCTAATAGACAAAGTAGTCCTAAAAAGGGCTGATGTGATCCAAAAATATGATCAAAGAAAAAAAAAAAAAAAATAGAAATAAGTTGAATTTAACCTAAAAAGCTATGCGCTACACACAATATAAAATGGAAATCTATAAGATATCTATAAGAAAATATATACCTAAACACAAAACTGTTAAATAAACATCAAACTAAATAAAAAAAGGTTTTTAGAAATTACTATAAGGTATGTAGTAATTTCTAAAAATATGTGAAACAAGTATCAAAACACATCAGAACGTATTATAAAATGTCAAATGTAAACATAGTTTTATTTAGCGATACCATTACAAATGTTCCAATATTAAATAAACACTTTTAAAATTTGTAAATCTTCAAAATGACTATTGAACACAGTGGCGCACACAGGAATTTTAGGGGAGGGGCGGAAGACGAAAAAAAAATTCCTCGCTTTTTGAAATATATGTGATGACTTAAAAAAAAAGGTCCTCACTTGTAAAATACAAGTGGTGACAAAAAAAAGGTCCTCATCTCTTTTTAAATTCATATATTTACCTAAGAAATATAATTCCCTCCCATGGGGGGGTGCAGCCCCCTGTGTGCGCCACTGATCGAACACAAACTAAATATGACTTCAAAAGGTATGTTTTAGTAAAATAAAAGAGTGAAGAGCAATATTAAGTGAGTTTTACACGATTCAATTTATAGATCAATTAATTGATGAAAAAATTGATCAATTTATTTCGAAATTAGAACAAGTTCTATTTTTCATCAATTTTTCATCCATTTGTTAGGGAATTCTATATCCATTAATGTTAAAAAACCAAGCTCGCATAAGTACGATGTTTTAAATTGTAGTAACATTTTAATTGTTTTCTCAGAAATAGTTTTAAACTCGGTTTGAACAGAAATCCAAAATTCTGTTATTTCGGAAAATTTTATTTCGAGAGAACGATCCGATTGTTTATCCGATTGTTGACAACGTAATAAATTCTTCCTCTTCTTGTAACAAAAATTCATAAGTTGAAGTGTCGAGTGCAGAATATGGATTTCGAATCCAATCATAATTTTCGATATTCAATGTAGGTATTTAGCAATTTTGATTTCTAATAATGCTAAATATTGGTAATAACATGAATTATTTCATCGATATTGTTATTTTGGACTGAAGGAAGCATGTCTAGAAAAGGCCATTTACCATAACAATGAGATGACGTAACAGTTCCATGTTGCCACTTCTCTAATTGTCCAAAAAGTTAAGTTATATTGAACTACTTCTAAAAAGAGATTAAAAACCAATATTTCCTATGGAGGAAAGGAATTAACAGTTCTTTCCAACCAATTTGTCGCGAAATTTATGGTTTAAATTAGATTGTGAATGGATAATGCAACTATGTATGATTAAGTGTGTACTGTAATACAAAATAAAATGAAAATTTCAGTGTATAAGAATCATCAGAAATAATTGTTTTTAGAAATGTGTCGTGTTCTTTTTATCATTTTTATACAATTTACTGTAATTTTTCGCCTGGTGTCACATAGTCACAGTGGGTTCAGGAAGCAAACTCGGAGTGTCCCAAGTCGCTCTGTTAAACACCAGATTGCTCGAGGAACGCTCTAGAGTTAAACATAGTGACTCGGAGCTTGCTTCCCGAACCCACCTAAAGAGATCGGAAAGCAATGATAAAGAGTCAAATTTTTTATTTGAATAGAAAGTTTTGAATATTTGAATTTCAGATGTTTGATACAATTTTACTTCGAATAATGAATATTCAAATATTATTGCTAGTTCGAACAGTTCGCATCTGATGATAGTAAACTGTTATGACTCTGCATAACAGACCTATAGGTTAAAATTAGAAAAAAGAATGAAGGTAACAAATGTAAATAGAACATATTTTATTAATATAATATAATATTTATTTATCGACCAAGATGAAATATTGTTTTTGGTCAAACACATTTCAAATTAGAAACCCTTTTAAAATATACAAACAAAATATACAGAATAAGATAAAAGTACGTTATAGAAATATCACCCAACATAGAAAATACTTAAATATACAAACAGTTCAAATATAGTAAAAATAAAATATTTTATAATTGCAATAGGGCACGTATTTACTTTATAGCATACCTACAGCATATTGTTCATATATTTTGACTTAATTTTTGTAAAATCATCGAAACAATATATTGGATTTTTCAGTAAATAATTCTTGACAGTTTTTTTTTAGGGTTTTGTAGGTATGACCACCAAAAAAACTCTTATAACGTCAATCATGTGCCTGTGTGTACAGTAGAAATTGTAGCCAAACGGAATAACATAGAATGTTGAAATTTGGCATTTTTACATTACGTATCCCAACTGTTGTAAAATTGTTTAATTCTACAACAGATTTAGTATGTGTTCGATTGTTTTTCGCGCTACTGACAGATTTACCTCTCGATTGTTGTGCAGCGATTTTATTCACTTTAAAAATGCCAATTGTGCTATTTAATAAATATTATTATTATTATTATTATTATTACATCTAATGCAGCAGCATCTCTAAACCGTTCTAATTTTTCACTGATTTTCAAATTTTGGCGGAACATTCTCTCTAAGTTCACGGAACAACAGTGTTCCGCGGAACACCGGTTATGAACCAATAGTATAATGTACTGTTCTTTGTGCATTATTGGTCATTATTTTTGGGAGAAACCTCGAAGGTTGCCGGTTTAATCACTGGTTTAATGCATTATTTCAAGTGATATTTGAATTATTTACAGGTCGTTACATGTTTAAATAATTTAATATGTTAATTATTATTATTTTTTTTAGATTCGTGTATTCCGTCCACCAAACTATTCAGGCACTGTAGCACTTGTTGTATTATTCGCTCTAGTCGCCGGTTTCTTATATTTAAGAAGAAACAACCTGGATTTCCTTTACAACAAGAATGTGTGGGCTATTGGAGCGGTGTTCTTCTGTTTCACAATGGTGTCGGGACAGATGTGGAACCATATTCGCGGCCCACCCTTCGTGCATAAGACACATAATGGAGCTGTAGCATACATTCACGGATCATCACAAGGACAGTTTGTACTTGAAACTTATATTGTGATGGTGCTTAGTATCCTTTTTAATAGAATATTTATGAAATTTAGCAATAAAGCTTCGTTCACAGCTCTAAAACTAGTCGACTATGCACTGTACGTTGTGGATAAATTTAGTACAGGGGCGTACACAGGGTCCAGTGGGTCCGGACCGCCCCTAAGATTCAAGGCGAATGTTTGTAATTATACCGTGCGATCATTATTTCTTGTCAGTTACATAAGAATAAACAATGAGTTTAAAAAATATCAAAACTGTATTCTAATTCACAGCTGAAAATTCCAATTTAACAAAGAACCAATCAGATTACTTCGTTTGTCCGAACTCACCCGAGGAACAACAAAAATATGTGTTCCTAACTTAATACTTGTTATCAAATCATTGGCGTGTAGAGAAAAATAGTGTTCATTTAATAATCAATTCGTATAAGGCAGCGGTTCCCAACCTGTGCTCCGCGTGCATTTCTCAAGGGCTTCGCAGCCGTCCCAGCAAGTAAAATAAATTCAGAATTACATTCTGAAAGAATATTGGCCAAGTTGTATGTATGTCCGAGTGCTTTCTGACTTTGGCCGGTTTATGACTCTATGACTAGCTGGAATGTGATCGGCGAGATGTTTTTTTTTTTTTGAATAATCTGCGTGTATTTTGATTTTTTGCTTCTTTTTATAAAAATCTTACTATCTATCAATATGTGAGCTGTGGAAGAGAAAAGTGAATTTATATTAACTAATAAATCTACCCCCGTAACATTACTTCTAAACACCATTAATTTGTAAGACATAGGTTACGCCTAAGGGCTCCGCCATAGAAATTGATTCTAAAAAGGGCTCCGCAAGTAAAAAAGGTTGGGAACCACTGGTATAAGGTACTAAAAATTGAATAATCGCCTATGTATACATGTCCTTGGAAATAAGTTTGATAACTAAATGTTTCTGTCAAGTATTGCATAATAGACAAGATTTGTTGGTGCTCTGTAAAAAAGCTCAAAATATAGTGGATATATAAACATTTATACGAAATTTATTTTTATGAAACGTCATAACATCAGTATCTATTATTTAAAAATTTTCTACTGCATTTATCCTACGCCGCTCCTCTAATACTGCTCCTGTAATAAGAAAGGTTTTGCAATTTGTAATAAAAATATATGGGAAGGAAAATGTTTTAACATTTAATACAATAGGAGCTTAAAAATGTTTATAAGTGACTAAAAACTAATGGTACCCTTTTATACTTTTTGCTAATTTATACCACACGAATAGGTGTTTTACCAGCCCAGTTTTGGGGAGCGCCCCTAAAAAAAAATCTGTGCGTCCCTGATTTAGTAGACAGTTTTAACGTTTAATGACAGTGTTCACAGCTATGAAAATTAATGCGTAACGAATTTTGTGACATATACGAGGTTTGTAATAAATAAATTAAGTAACCGGACTGTTTTATATTATTATTATTATTATTTTTTTTTTATTCAAATAGAATTACAATTTAATATTGTCTCCCTCAAAATTACTTCCTTGGGAAGCCACACAGCGCTGGAGACGGTTCTTCCAATCCTCATAGCAGTGCTGGAAGTCGGATACTGGAATACCTTTCAGCTGGTCGGTTACGGATGTTTGAATGTTTTCGAGTGTCCCAATGAATGACGTCCCTTGAGGTGATTTTTCAATCTTGGGAAGAGGAAAAAGTCACAAGTACTCAAGTCAGGCGAATAAGGAGGCTGAGGAGCCAGAGGAATGTTTTTACTGCCCAAAAAGTCGTTTATTGAAATTGCGTGATTCATCTTCATCAGCTCTCTTCCTTCTGAAAATGCCTTGAACCACCAAAAAACCTGAGTCCTTAACAAAACTTTGTCTCTGTAGGGCTGCTGTAGTTTTGTAAAAGTTTCCGTTGCACTGTGCCCAAGTCTGAAGCAAAACCTGATGGCACACCATTGCTCGAAATTAATTTCCCTCATTTTTAGAACGCACTAGAAAAAACTGTTTCACGAAAAAAATCGCTACGGACAACAAAATTACTCTGGCGAGTTCAAACTCGTGCTGCAGGCACGTATCACATATTCACCTGCCGCCACTCCAAGTCCTGCGTCCCAAATGTTGCCAGATCAAACGCTATGTTGCCAGTCCGGTTACTTAATTTATATACCCCATACACTCCATTTATGTGACTATTTACGAATCTGCCATTAGCAAGATCGTGTTTTCTTATAAAATTTTAATAAAAAAATTATAACCGCAACTACAGGAATTCTTTTTGTTTCACGATTTCCGTATTTTGTTGAAATTTGTGCGACAATATTTTTTAGGTTATGTAAAATGAGATAGCTATTGGCTATTCCAAACGTTTAGGCGGAACTAGATTTTGCAATCTAGTTACTTTCATCGTTTGAATCGTTCTTTTTGGCCCTTTTGTTTAAGCTTTGTAAATCATACTTACAATAAATATTTTTGGTTAAGGTTAAAGTAATTTTTTTTTATATTTTGATTTTTGTGTCATTCTTAATACAAATTTCCTATTTATTTATTTTGTTGTCATTCAAACATGTGAAAAAGTATTTTAGTTTTGACATTCGTTTCCATGGTTTCACTGTTGGAATTTTAAATTTTCACATACCGAACGTCAGACATGAAATAACCCAAGCAAGGTTCCTTCTCGTGACAACCTAAAAGAACGAAATTCACAGTTAGTTCCTCTTAAACGTTTGGAATAGCCTGTAATGTGTATTTAGATGTCTGTCTCATTAAAACAACGCACTAACTATAAGTTTGGAAAACAATCGACAGCGCGTTATCTATTAAATTTAGAGCTAACTTACATCTTTTAATTATTGAAAAGATTATTTTTTTGTTATAATTTGTAACAATTTATTCTGTAGGTTAATTTTTAGAAAATACTACATGAATTTATTTCAGTTAACAATATATTTCAAACATAATTGTTTTTTCCTTAATAAATGTTTCCAGATGCCGCCATAGTTTTAGGTATGATTCTAATGACTGAAGCTGTTCAAAGAAAAGGAGACTCAAAGAAAAGATCATTTTTATCAATTATAGGTTTACTGTTAGTGACAGTTTTCTTTTCGCTCATTCTTTCAGTTTTTCGTACCAAAACGCAAGGGTATCCCTACAGGTAAATTAATTATAGTTTTTAAACATATTTTAATTATTGGGTTGTCATAAAAAGCTTCCGCTCTCGGGGAAAATATGTACGGACTCCTAAGTGACTCAAATGGCTTATCACGCCAGATCAAGTATTTGCCTTTTTGTAGCAAATAAGTGTACGTTGGGTTTTATCACAACAATGACAGCTTACACATCGCATTAAAATGTAAATCGCGTAAATATTTGTAGGGATTGAAAGTGCACATTCCTTGTGTAATCAGTGGGATTCTGAAAGCTGGCGTTAAGTTGCGTGGGTGGTAAATAACTCTCACTATAGTTACGATCGAATGTCAAATCGGTATTCTCAAATTAGAGTGTCCTGTCCACTCTTAATTCACTCCAACAATAATACGTTTTGCAGATCTTTATACATGTTTTACATTTAGCGAATCAAATAAGAGTATTTCCTGACAATTGAAATAATTCAGTCTGTCAGTTTATTATTTAAATAATTTATAATTGTAATAATTGTTGTCATATATTTATTACTCTATTGCAGTGGTGTTCAATTTAAGACGAGCCGTATCAGGCCAGAATATAATTTTTAAAGGGCCTACACTAAATTTTAGCCGCCCTCATCCCTATGTAATATTCTGATAGTTCACGCCCCCAGGTGATATTTTTAATTACTGCCCCTCATTTTTAGAATTTTGAACCCCACACTGAAGATTTTTTTTTTTTTAATTTTTACCTCCCGTTTAGAGCTTACTATTTTTTTTATGTAATATGTAGTGGAATATATTGAGAACTGACGCGCTCGAATACGCAGTCTGATTATCAAATATTGTACTAGGCGCTTTAGTACTGTTTAGTACTGTTTGAACTTATTACATATGTTCTAGTGTTGAATTTTTGTTAGAATGTAGATAGAAGTTGTGAAAAACTATAAAAGTAGAACAAATTGTACTTTTGGCTGTCATCCAAGGCAGGACAAAGATAGGCATCAATTTTTTTTCTTTTCTTAAGAAAGATGGAGGGAAAGTTAATATTAATTAAAATTAAAAAATTTTATAAATAAATTTTTAATTAATATTAATTAAAAAGTAACTGATAAACGGGTGTATTCTGTAAGAAATGCGTTAAAATTAGCGTCAGGTTAATATTTTTATTTTAACACCATGTCTAAAGCCATTATCCAAAAATGCTATTCTGTAAGAACATTTGTTACGGTAAGCGTTAATACAATATTTGTTAACGCGAGGTGCTAACTCACCTTGTAGAGAGACTATATTTACTGCACGCGCATGCGCTGCTACGTTGAATTTTAGCAAGAATTTTACAATTTTTAACAAGAGTGTCAAATGCCAAGAGAATCTTAACGTAATACTTCGGTGTTGAATTAAATATTCAGTGGCGAAATTTATCTTAAAAATAGAACAGAAATGTTTGGTCCTGTGATACTCATAACTGATTTCCACAGTGTATTAAATAAAAATATAACTTTATTCAACTTTTATTTAGTCAATTTATATACTACGTTGTATTATAACAGTTTATCTAATTTTTGAATAAAATGTGAATTATGTGTTCATTCTATTTTTAAAAAGGTGTTCCGTGATATTAATTATTACGCTATTTCTACCCTGGAATATCATTGATGTGATCTTCATTAAATTATCATTCTCATCAATTGTTTCTTCAAATAATACACCATTAAAATGTACTGCGATATTGTGGAACACGGCAGAGGCATAAGTGATTATTGTAGCTTTCAGATGATTATAATTTTAGTTCTGTCTCAAAAAAAAAAAAAAAAAACAAACAAACAAAATTGCTCTTCAATACTCCATTTACTTACTTTCTATACAATTACTTGAACTTGCGTCTGGGTTACTTGTATCACAAAAAGTACGAAGCGCCATTCTTAGCTCTACTGTAAAGAATTCACTTTAAAAAGTAATAGAAAGTTTAAATTTTGTCTTATAATAATTAATATTCCTACCGTTTAGTGTTTTATTCAATTTTTTTTAATAACATGACATGTACTTATTTAGGATCAGCCATTTTTGCAAAATAAACACCAGCGTTAACTTTTAAAGCCACCGTTTTAGTAGGCGCTTATTGTAGAACGTTAACTGGCTATTTTAACGCCGCCGCGCTATAAGTTTAACACAAATATACTTACCGAATAGTATTTACGTTTAAAACCTGCAAGTTGCATATTTAACTTTTAGCTGCTCCTATCCAACTAATTTTATTTCATGAGGCAATGGACATAATGCACTTGTTTGTAAACAGAATCCATATATTGTAAATTCAGATGTACCACATCAAATTACGTGCCCTGCATGTAACATCTGCTCAACTACAAATTACTCTTCAATAAATCTACTGATATTAAACTTTAAATACTGTAATTTGATACCCACCTTCTGTTATACACCTCGAAACATGTGTAGCGATTAAAAATTAAAAAATTTCGCAAATATTTACTCGCATTTTCATAAAATAAAAATGTACTGTGCTTAAATTAACCTGTTCGCTATTAGAATATTGACAGCTGAGTACTAGAAACAACAGCCATATTGCCTTGGAGCACAGCGCAGCCACCGGTAATGTCACTTCGCAATAGTTAGTAAATCGTTCTCGGTTCTTCTGCATTCTTATTTAAAATGAACTATAATTAAGACCAAATTCCAGAATTCGTCGAGAAGTTTTTACTGCCAACGCTGTGAAATTCTACGAAAAAGTGATCGAAGAGCTCCCTGCTATATAATAATTATTTTTTGCTAGGCGACAGGAGGGTAATTTATATTCTGCCAGGTGGCGCAAATTAAGCAGTCGGTTTTGGTTAGAAAATAAAATACACAAAAGCGGAACCGTTTTATGATTCAATCCAATATTAGAGTTAAAAAAAAAGATATATAACAAATAACAAATATGAGCTTTACTTACCTTTATCATTTAATCTAGTTTCGTTATTTTTAAATGTATGTTTTTCTGTTTCAGTTTGTTCTTCAAATAAAGGGCTGTGTAGACAAAAAAATTCCTGGTTAGTTTGTTTGATTTATTGTTATATTTCATCACAGTAAATTATATAAATAACAAATTTTTTATGATAAGAAAAGTATAATAAAGCACTTTTTGTTTGAAATGGCATTTTTACTACAATCTTATAAATTTGAAAACATTTTATCACATTCCTTATCTCAGTGTAAAATTAATTACTTGTACTACAGTTACAATAAATTATTGTATAGTTTCTGGTAAGTACTACAACTGTGGCCGCATTCAGCAGACTCATCGGTGACTTACCGGTACAAACTTACAGATGAATTTGACTGATTGCACATTTTTTGGTAACGCTGTCGAACGGCCTATATGAAAACTACAATAATAATAATAACAATATCTAAACCGGTGAATTTGACCGAATGCACATTTTTTGGCAGCGCTGTTGAACGTTGTATATGAAAACTACAGTATCTTAACAGTAACAGATTGTAAAGTCCGTTCTACATTATACTTTTTTGCGAAGCACTACAGATTTTTTGCGTAGTACTGGCGTAAAAAGTATAATGTGAAACACAATTCTTCCTTCCAGTGATGGCATCCTACCGGTTCGTTTCTTAAAATTATTGAAACCTTAAGGAACCGGTTGTTAGAATTATTAAAAATAAATGAATTACTCTGACTTCAGTTTTGAATCGTGCGCCGTGCCCTGCAAATGTAATATTTATTTTATAGGTTATTAATAATACGCTCTTAAAATTGTTTCCTTGTATTTAATAAATGGAAGTAAGAGATTTGTTAAAAATACAGAATATGTTCCTAGATATCATATGACTTTATAGAACCGCTTCCTGAAAATTTAGGGTGCCATCACTGCTTCCTTCCAATTTTCGATGCTACACTACAAACCACACTATTTTCAAAACTACCTCTGCTCAAATTTTTGGGTGACAGTTGTATACTTCTCAGTCGTACTAACTACCAACTTTTTAGTTTTTGTTTACAACTTAACTTTTAGAAGTTTATTAAGTTGATAAGAAGTTTATTTAGAACATATAATTAAATATAAACTTAGCACAATTAAACAATATTTATAAATTGGTTACTAGAATTGGTTCTATAACCAAACTGTTGTCTGTCACCTGAACCTAGAATTTTTTAAGTTAACAGCAAAGAGTATCACTAAGTAAAAGATGGAAGGTATCGCTGTCTCTTATTTTTTCCCCCACTATATTCTGTAGTATCAAAAGTTGAAATGACGTCAGAGTTAGATAGTATTGAAAAAAGTATAATGTAGAACAGACTTAATGACAGTAGATTTTGAAAGTAAGCTTCCAGAGTAATTTTAAAAGTACATGTGTTTTATATGCGTCTACATAATAACCTAGTAAACTGACTTAACACTCAATTCCATAATATTTTACTTGCTTTGTTCTGGATTCTTTGTTACTACAGATATTACTGTTAAAATATCCATTGGTGAGCAACTAACAGTAAATGAAATCTGGTTAGTAAAATGGCGATCGGTGAGTGAGTATGGTAACTCACCGGTAGATCAACGTATGCATACAAGAAAAAATGTACTAACCGGTAACTCACCGGTGAGTCTGCTGAATGCGGCCAGTGATGGCAAATCCAAAATATTTCAGGAACTAAAATTTTGGTGGAAATCAATATTGCAACGTGTCACAATTTTTACTAAAATACATTTTACGGTAATTTAAATTTAACTTTTATGCATATACATATTTTACATATATATAAAAATACAATTTCTCTTGATCAAAACTGCGTTAGCAGTTATCGAGGCGCGCACCCAAATGTTTTTCTTGTGGGGAAGTTCAACAGCCAAAATTGTTTCTTAGGGGGCTCAGAAGCCAGTTTTTGTGAATCTCACCTTTAATAAAAAGAAAAGTGTGTCTTTTAAAAATGCTGTATGAGTGTTGGGGGATGGGCTTAAGCTCGTGAGCTCCCCCTCTGGGTGCCGTCAGCAAGGAATATCTGTAGTCAAGAATGTTGTAAAATCTTGATTCTTGTTTTCATCGGCTGGAGCCTGCGGCGGGAAAAGTTCTAATTGGGTATAACGTTTTTTGATACAATAACATTTTGTGAAGTGTATCCGCGCGAATGTTCACGTGTGATTGATAGATCGGTGTTCTGCAGGCGATGATATCCTGGATAGTTTTAGGCAACCCTAGTTCATGTAGGTGACTGCTTGCCAGAGGGCCGTAACGCTTTACCAACATCTCTCTCACTGCATTTCGCGCACATTCCATCAGGGAAGGTACATCTCTCTTCGCCATAATATAATACATCTTCTTGAGGTAGTATAACATTAACGCCTTTTCTATGCCTGGCATTGTGTAAGTGATAACAGCATCACGATGTTCTATCAATGCTCTTTTGACAACAGCTCGTTTTATTTTCATAGTGGCCTTCTGTATATTATCAATATTTAAACTCTTTAAATTTCTGGCAAAAAGCACTCTTAGCTTACAACTGCCTGTAGATAAATGTAAAATATCACTTAGAGGCATCATACTACGTATGTTATTGATTTCAATTTCTTGAAATAGTTTCAGAACATACTGGGGTTTGATGGAAAGACGAATGCTCAGTATCTGAGGCACTAATACTGGGTTATTTAACACTGCGTTTCGGATAATATATTGCTCATTAATTTTCGCCTTACTTGTTGTAAGTAATATTTCAAGTATTTCCCTCTGACTACTATATCCTATGGAGTTTTCGATAAAACAAGTAATATCTGAATTAGTTACTTTTGGCACAGTTTCAACAATACGTTTAACAATTTCTAAAATGACCGAATCAAGTACAGTATCTATTTTAGCAGTGAAGAGAACTTCCAAACGTGTGAATCTGAAACATGGGGCCTCACACAAGGCAGGAGTGTCCAGAACTCTAAACAAGCATTGTATTTGTTCTGGATCAAACCAACCTTTGCGTACCATCATATTGTATATATTGTATGAGGATTTAATATGGTCTTGATCCATTTTATCAAGAATTGGAATGAACAGTTGAGGCATCCCTTTGTACACGACTGTCTGAAGTAAGCTCCATTTGCCATTGTAGCGGACGTTCACATCAGCTCCACTCTCTATTAATTCCAGAGCTGTATCTACTTTATTTTCATTAATAGCAATTGTCAGAGGGTCGGTGCCATCTCGTAACACATCAAGCCATCCAGCAAAAAAATTGTCATCGAAGATCATTTCTTCCTGCATCAAGCTGAAATAAAATGTATAACTTCAGACGATAGAACTAACACTCAATATCTAAACCTTAAAAAAATGCACTTGCATGATCGTATTTTGCGAGTGGAAAAATACCATTTAGGAGATGCTATCAGAAGGCATTTTTTTTAAATATATAATTTCAGTTTATTTATTATACATGCAGCACGATTAGTTTAACTTGTGCCAAACTTGTGCAATTACAAATTATAGCTTCAGTCAAGTACGTAACAAGACGTGACATTATTTATCAGTGGCGGCGTAGATGGATTATATTAGTGATTAGAAGTTTATTTCCATTAAACTGTATTTTAAATTTATTGCCCAATATCATTTAAATGAAGTAAAACAATTACAAATATTACACTGCCCAACAAAATAATTTTTTTATCTTGGTGCTGCAAAAGTAAGAACTGATTTTGGATATTTTTGATGTGCTGATTCCAAAAATACCTGAGTCTTTTTAGTAGCAGCTCTAGTTTTTGAGATACAGACTAATTGATTTTAGTTTTTTTTTCTAAAAACGGTAAACTTCCTCCTTGGACAGCAAAGTGGATATACAAAATATCCTTGTTTTTTATGTCTTTGAGACAGCAGAGCTAAGGATCCGCACTGGGTTAACAGAAATAGGGTGATTTCCATTAAGAAATGTCATAATTCAAGAAAAACAAAACGTCAACGTACCTTTGGTTGCGAGAGAGAAAATTATACTTCCACCCTTGCATATCAAGTTTGGGCTTATGTAGCAATTTTTGAAGGCTTTAAATCGAGTTGGACTTTGTATAGGCTACTTGACACGTAAATTTCCTGGGATTAACTCTGAAAAACTGAAAGCCAGAATATTTGATGGTCCTCAGATAAGGCAACCAGGGCCGGCGCTAGGATTAGCGGGGCCATGTGCGAGAAGAGCAAACAAAAAAAAAAAAGGTCCTCATCTGGCCTGTTGTTGAACCGCGGGGCCAACTGTTGACCGCGGGGCCATGTGCCGCCGCACATGCTGCACATGCCTCGCGCCGGCCCTGAAGGCAACCTACTGAAGATCCACAATCCAATCCAACCGCATCAATAAACGAGATTGAATCTAATTCTTGGTGTTCATTTATTCAAGTAGTACAAAATTTTCTTCGAAATCATAAGGCAGAGAATTTGTGGAAAATATGCTTTCCAACTTTATATTCTCGGTTGTATTATGACCACTTACCAGAAAACCTAGGTGATTTTAGTGAAGAACCGGGGGAAAGATTCCATCAGGACATAAAACTATGGAAGATAGATATCAAGAAAGATAAGCTAGCCACATGATGGCGTACCACTGTTGGAGTATTCAGAAAGACTTTCTGGTAAACTCCATGCTAGAAAGTCCTACAAAAGAACATTTTTAAGTGATAAGTGATGAATGTATATTTATCTACTTTGTGAAATAAATACCTTACTTTGTCTCTTTTGTGTTTGTAACTGGCAGTTGGAGCAAATAGTAATAGTAATAACGTGAAAAATACCCAAGTTAAGAAACAAGATATTTTATTATAAAAGAGGCCAATATAGCGTATCTCAAAAACTAGATCTGATAGACCAAATCTGACGGCTATTTTGGATTCTGCGCCCAAAAATTACTTAGATACAGTTAAAAACTCGCAGGCACCAAAATGTCTGTTGGGCTGTGTTATATATGTAGTTATTAGTGGAATTGTAGTCGAGGTCATGTATATCTTCTGCTGTTTTGAATGAATAGCTTATACTCTTTACTTTGTAAAATTTAGATTCGTTAAATAAAACGATTGTTTTTAAAGTTTAACCTATAACATAGTGTAATTTGTTGAAAATATGCTGTTTGTATACAAACACAATATTGTAAACAGTTTTATAACAGGGCCTGGATTATTGGCACCTATTATAAACCCAGCGTTTATAACTATACTAGACTCTAGAATCCTTGAAAAAATTAAAAACTACTGTTGAAAATAGATGAAGTCCAAGGAGGTATACATAGAGTAAATAAAAATTCATTCAGAGTTTTTGGACAAAATGTATTTTATCGAGAAATACGACCTTTCGTCAGTAGATAACTGACATCTTCAGATGCATTCCTAGTGAAATACAGAGTGTTTTCTAATATATCGCACTGTGATAAGTCCTCTAATCATATTGTACTATTGGAGATTGGACTGTGGCAAGAGACACGTGTATTAGGTACCAAGGAACACTAATGGTTTATATCAGGGATCGGCAACAGGCAGCCCGTCGAACCACTATGCGGCCCACCAATAAGAAAACATAATGTTTACTTTTCTTATCCGACATCTTACACACTTACGCATATCAAAAACTTTAGATCGTGAAAAATAGAAATTACAAAAGCAAGTAAATGTCATTAATAATATTAAAAGTTAATGTTCGTATTTATGAGATACAGTCTGTTCCAAACGGTTAAGCGCAACTAAATGGGATTTTCGTTCTTTTAGGTTGTCACGAGAAGGGACCTGGCTGGGGTTATTTCATTTGTCACGTTGGAATGTCAAAATTTAAAATTCCAACAATGAAACCATAGAAACGAATGACATGTCAAAATTAAATTATTTTTTTTTACAAATTTTAATGACAAAAAAATAAATGGGTTTGTATTAAGAATGCACAAAATATCAAAATATAAAGAAAATGACATTTTAAAATTATATTAACTTTAACCAAAAAATGTTAATTGTAAGTATGATTTACAAAGCTTAAACAAAACGACCGAAAAGCACGATTTAAGCGATGAAAGTAACTAGATTGCAAAATCTAGTTCCGCTTAACCGTTTGGAACAGACTGTAGTTTGATAAAGCTTCATATGTTTCCTTTTTTACCGACCGCCAACTAGGGTTGCCACCTTGAACATCATTCAAACCCGGAGACAAAAAAGGTCATTAATCATAAATTTCTGTTATTAATTAGAACAATATAAGCTGTTCACTTTTGTAAGAACACACTAAATCTGGTTATTTTGGTTACTTTTATGGTGTGTTACTGACTTTAAATGTCAATTAAAAATATTCCTTACGCTGTAAAACCGACTTTAGGTTGATAAGGTTATGATCATTATAATTAAGATATCATTTTTCATTATGACATATGTCAAATGGATCGACATTTTAAAAAAGTGACATTTTTTAATACCAACGTGACATACAGCTTCAAAGGTGCAAACTATTGAAAACAAAATTCCCTCTTAGTTTGTTCTTACAAAAGTGAACTGCTTATACCAATTATTTTCATTTATTAGAACAAAATAATATACATATAATTAAACGAAAAAAAGAAATAGTCGTTTTCATTACATTTTAAATTTAACTATATAATTAACGTAAATTATAATTTAATTTACAGTCTGTTTCAAACGGTTAGGCGGAACTAAATGGGAATTTCGTTCTTTTAGGTTGTCACGAGAAGGGACCTTGCTTGGGTAATTTCATTTTTTACGTTGGAATGTCAAAATTTAAAATTCCAACAATGAAACCATGGAAACGAATGACATTAAATTATTTTTTTACATATTTTAATAAAAAAATAAATAAATAAATGGGAAATTTGTATTAAGAAAGACACAAAAAATCAAAATGCAAAGAAAATGACATTTTAAAATGATATTATCCTTAACAAAAAAAGTTTTATTATAAATATGACTTACAAAGCTTAAACAAAACGGCCGAAAAGCACGATTTAAACGATGAAAGTAACTAGACTGCAAAATCTAGTTCCGCCTAACCATTTGGAACAGACTGTATTATATTTAAACTTACAAAAAAATAAACATATTTAAATTTACAAGAACAAAAAATTAAACAATATATATATATATATATATATATATATAACCAGATATATATAGATATGTACTTAAATATCTCATTGTTTTAATTTGAATGTATATTTTTTGTTGCTTATTGAACTTTTCACCAGGTCTACGTTTCCCGGCATTTTAATAAATTCGTATTACTCGTGGCAATTCATATCATAATTTATTTTGGTGCATAATTCCGATTTTACTAATTCGACACTCATCCTATTTCGTTCATCTGTCCACGTATTGCCCATTAGAGAAAAAATTCCCATTGAAAATTCATGTAATAATTAACAAAATTGTAAAAATGTATATTTCTATTTTACTAATCTTTTCATTTCTGTAACCAGGAGAAATAGTAGCTAAACCCGTAGCCCGGAGATAGAAACTTGAAACCCGGAGAGGTGGCAACCCTACCGCCAACATATATAAGGGAGGTATTGTGATCATACCGATTTTGACATTTCGAGATTTCGATGGATCTTCACGCAGAGGCGCATTAAGCGGTGCCTATATACAAATATTTCCATTCTATTTCAAATGGTAGAGGGCCCATTTTAATTTTACCGCCCAGGGCGCCCAAGCATCTTAATCCGCCACTGTCTCCACGAATTGAGGACCCTACATAACGTTTTGACTATTTTTTGCATGATGTCTGTCGGTCTCTCTGCCTGTTTGTCTATCTGTCTGTGTACACGTGCAGAGCAAATTCGGCTCAAAGGATTTTTACGAAACTATATATTTAAGCTTATGATATCAATGGCAGGAGTTGATCAACTTTTGGCAAAAATCGGTTGACTAGAAATGGGAGTTTCCTCGTGTTGATTTTAAGATTTTTGCGAATATTTAACAACAGAAAAATATTTCGAAAAAAATTATTTAACAAAAGCTGCTGTAAAAGCATTAACTAACAACTTTTATTTGAGACATTTTTTGATAAAACGAAAAATTTTTCGAAATTTTTTCTATGTATCTATTTTTTCATATCAATATGTAACGTTTCCATAGTCATGATAAATAATATATCTGTTAAAAAATATTAGGCCAAGTTATTTCTACTCTGCTGCTAGAATTTATATTATACAAGTACTTTGTGATGGCGGTCGGTCCTTTGGTGGCCACAGCTGATTTTTTTTATACTTAATACTTGGATGTTTGTAGGGATTGATATGCCCTGCTATATTAATGTTCCTACTGAGGTATAATATGATCATTTTATAAATGTACAACATAAAAAATAAACTTTCCCTGTTAGCTACGTATTATAAAATGAAACATATAATATATTGTTCATTCTTGAAGTTCTTTCATGAAAATATGAGATGGTTCAGATCTGCTGGATGGTTGCATGTTTCACAATTATTATTTTCTACTATTTTTAATCTTTTTAAATGAGTAGGGCAGCTAGTATGATTGAAACAGAGTCTGCATATTTTTGTGACAGACTGGTGAAGTAGTTTGCAGTTCGTAGTTTGTTTTAGGCTGTATTAACCGACCGCTATGATTAGCCATTTTCGCAATGTTATCCACAATTTTGTTGAGTTCTATGCCACAATGAAATATTACCCAGATTACTTATTGTATTCATTCTCTAAACTATTCTTGTTCGTAATAATATTATATAAAAATGTGAGATGGTTTGACCTCTAGGTTATACGATTAATATTTATTAACCTGCCAACTATATTTGGAAAAACTACTATGTGGGAAACGCTTAAATATATAAACAAATAGTTGCGGCTGACTGTAAACCATTTGGTGAAGCGAACAAATTTAATCGTAAGGTATTATGTAAATTATAGGTCATCTTTTTTGTAGGAGTTAACATTTACTTCATAAAAATTGATGAAAATCAGTACTGAAATGTACGAGAATTAAAGCTTTAAAAAAGTATATCAGTTTTTAAGACAACGAAACGTTTTCTATAGTCCGTACATATGTTAGAATGTAGTACAGGCCAAATGGGTTCTCCTAAGGACTCTCGTCTTTTCCTTACTTGGCGACGTTGCAAGCTGTAAAACATGCTGATCTGTGAAGACACGGTATTCTACAAATGTTTATTCATTTTTATACCATGTTACCTGATTTTTGTAAGCCACACGAATATTCGATACTTTTTCCATTTAGTTTTAAAGAACTAATAACTCTGTCCTAAACTTTTACTAACTAAAGCTAACCTAACTACCCAGTTTTTAGATACACACTAATTTTTTTCCCCATATTAGCCCAATTAAAATTGTGGCATTGTCCAAAAAATGTAAAATCACTATTTAAATGTTAACTTAAGCGGAC
Organism: Liopterus haemorrhoidalis; assembly: GCA_963971575.1. Classification (NCBI taxonomy): domain Eukaryota; kingdom Metazoa; phylum Arthropoda; class Insecta; order Coleoptera; family Dytiscidae; genus Liopterus; species Liopterus haemorrhoidalis. The sequence continues at coordinate 44,924,035 of OZ020611.1, read as the reverse complement.
CAGAGCAACATCCACCCCCATTTTAATAAAATAAAAACGTATTGTGCTTAAATTAACCTGTTCGTTATGTGTGCATTAACAGCTAAGTACTACTCTCGTTAATTATTTTTCCTCCGATAACAACGCCGCCACTGGTAAAGTCACTTCTCAATAATACATATTTAAAGTTTGTTAACTTCAGACCTAGGATAAAAAACAAATTAAATACTGGTCAATTATTTTAATTCTCTTCGTTTGCTCAACATGTGTTATTAAATTAAACAATCAGTCTGATTCACTTCTTCAAGAATTTCACAAAATAAAAAACAATTTATAAATAAAATGTTGGTGTTCTGTAACCAAACTTTATGAAAATTAAAACAAAAGTAGTATGTACCTCATCCGATAAATGCTGTCCATCTCTAGCTTCTCTTGTCTGACATTTGTTTTCAGATGACAACAGAAAATCTATGAAATATCAACAAATGTTTTGCATGCCAACTATTTCTGATTAAACAGATGAATCATTTAAAACTCAAGGACATAATTCTTATCTATTCTTTACTACGCATGACTATCGCAAGTTACATAGCAGCAGTAGCGGCGTTAGCAGGGTTCCTATTGGGCCCTGGTCCTCTTAAAAACTGTTGTGGCTCCCAGCTGACCTCAAATATGCTTGTCGAAAATTTAAAATTTTAGACTTAACCAAGTGTACGGCCTAACTGACAGTAGCTGCTTTTTATCTGTGAAAATATGAAAAAAAAATCTCAATAATGTACATTGATGCGAACCAGAATAATTCAATAGAAAATCTTGATTAGTTTTCGATCAATATGAATTTTTTGTCGTTTAAAACGTACTATATTTTTTTAAAATTTATTGTGTGTTATCAAAAGAAAGCTCCTAAGTCCTAAGACCTACCTCCTAAAAACATGTTCATGTGTGTATTGTTTAAAAAAATTAAATGGAAGCTCTTAATACTCAAATAACGAATAAAAATGATGATAAAAGATCTGTTGATTTTTATGTGATTATAGAAAAACTATTTCTAGACATCCAGCATTCTGTTGGCTTCTTACACTTATTAAATACCTACGAAAATTCTCACTTCACATACATTTTTAGGGTTTTGTAGGTATGACCAAAAAACCCTTATACCGTCATTTTGTCGTCTGTCTGTCTGTCTGTCTGTCTGTCTGTCTGTCTGTCTGTCTGTCTGTCTGTCTGTCTGTTCGGTAAAAATTGTAGCCAAACGGCTAAACCTAGAGAGTTGAAAATTGGCATGCTTGTACAACTTTTTGACCCGCACATAGGAAAAATACTAAAACATCTAAAAAATATAACCCCCTAAAAATATAAACAAATATGTGCTCATCGAAAAAAAAAATATTTTTTTAAAATTCTGAGTAGTTTATCAAATGAAAGCCCTTAGTACGTGGATTAACGATCAAAATTTAATTTTTGCAAAATAAATTATTTTGAGGCGATTTTTGCCAAAATTGTGCAAAAAAATTTTTGTCCCACACCTGTAGCCCAGATGGTTTAAACTAAAAATGTGAAAAAATTCTAAGTAATGTATATTGGTGTGAACAGGAATAGTACAACAGGAATTTTTGATCAGATTACGTTTTCGGAAAATAACGCATTTTTTGTGTTTTTTGGTTGACGATGCATACATGTTATACTCTTATAACACACTAAGTTGATAAGCGTTTGGTGGTCTAGTGGCTCAGTTGCTCGACAACTACACAGGATCGTTATTCACTGCACAGGTTCGTTCCTGGCTTGTGGAGTCAATTTTACTTTTTGTTTTTTTTTTATATTTATTATGTTTAAATTAATTTGTTAAAATTCTAGTTATATTTTAGCACATTTTGAATTTAATTTTCAAGAGCGTAAATTTAATAACCAATTGGAATTATATTTTCATTCTGTGTCATTTATACGAAGCCAGAGGGGCGGAGCGTATGATTTAAGACAACCAATGAAAGCCATAGGCCCAATTTTCAAAATCTTAATGAACCTTGTTATATAAAAAAAATACTGCACTTATTTAGAAACCTAAATAATGATATTAGGTATTCGAATTAAAATTTACAAAAAATTTTTTACATAAAATTTGTTTTTAAAGCTCTGAGATTAACAGACGATAAATTATTTTAAAAAGATCGTTATTTTTGCCGTGGTTACTACAAAGCAAAATTTGTCCTACACACTCAGCATGCCGCCTTCACTTATTATATACCTGCGAAACCCTGCAATGTGTGAAAATTCACACGTCACATACATTTTTTATATGTATGTTGCAGGTACGTAGCCAGGATTTCAGCTTGGGGGGGGGGTAAAAATATCAAAATATTCTAAATTGGTAATTACATGCCTTGGGTAGTAAATACCAGAGTTCTAGGTCTTTTGTAGTATATTATTTAGTCCAACGTTTCGGTTATTTTTTGAAACTTCATGAAACTGAATTTTAACCTTATTGCTGTGCCATTTGAATCGAAGACAGGTCGTACCAACCATAAAATATTATGTTTCATTGAGCAACGGTAAAGTTGAGAAATTAAACAAATTTATTATTTATTAACATACATATATCGTACATATTACAATATAAAATTAATTCGCCTTTGCTTCTTTATTAATTCAGAAAGTATTTAATCTGGACTTATTTTAATATCTTGATGAATATATAATAATGCCAAACCATTTAACCTTGTTTCATCCCTTGTGTCTTAAATATGACTTTAGGTATTTAAGTGTTTAAAACGACCGCTCTGCCGTACAAGTCGATACTGGTAATGTAGTAAATATTGTGAGAAGAATGTAAATATTTTTATAAACCAGTGGCGAAAGGAAACCTCCGCTAGACTTGCCCTCCCATAAAAAAAATATTTAAAAAAAAATAAACTAAAAAAAAAAAAAATTATATATTTAGATAAATCTTCAAAAATACATCAAATTATGTTCTATACAAATTTTTGTCCAAGGCTTGCTTTACTAGTTACGAATTAATTATCATGACCATGGAAACGTTACATATAAGTATGAAAAAATTGAGACTTGGAAAAATTTTAAATAATTTTACAAAAAATTTTGGAAATTTTTCGTTTTATCAAAAAACGTCTCAAATAAAAGTTATTAGTTATTGCATTTATAGTATCTTTTGTTCAATAAATTTTTTCGAAATATTTTTCTGTTGCTAAATATTCGCAAAAATATTAAAATCGACACGAGTAAACTCCCATTTCTAGTCAACCGATTTTCATAAAAAACAATAGGGTTCTTCCTATTTAATAGGAGAATTTTTTAGTACCAGAACGAACTCTTTAAGTTACACCGTTTTTGAGTTATCGTGTATACACACAGACAGACACACACACACACACACACACACACACACACACATACGGACGGCACTTTGAAAATAGGTTTTTTGGATTCCCTGGACCATGAAACGTAGTCATCCGTCAAAATCTCGACATCGAAAATTTTCGCGATTACAATACTTGCCCCTTATATATTAAGGTCGGGCAAGTAAAAACTGGATTACATAATACCAAGGTATCAATAGCAGTAGTCGGTTTGCTTTCAACGTCTTCAAATTTTTTGTACCACAGCAGTGGCGGCGCTGGATCTAAAAATCTGGGGGGGGGATTTAATATTTAGAAAAATTTGGGGGCGGGAGGAAATATTTGAAATCGTCGTTTACACAGTGATGACCTAAGAAAAAGGTCCTCACTTCTAAAATACATTTTTCTCCAAGCAATTCTGGGGGGGGGCAACTGGGGGCCAGAGCAATTTTTAGGGGGACCGGGCCCCCCTAGCGCCGCCACTGTACCACAGCCTAAACTCATATTGAAGAGTTTTTTGTTATAATCAATATATTTTTGATACAAATAAATCAAGTTATTCAAATTTTGAAGTTCTGTCTCCACTCGTTTTATTTTGGCATCAGATGGAATGATTAAACTATCCGGGGGGGAGGAAAATGCCCCCTATGCCCCCCCCCCCTGGCTACGTCCCTGGTATGTTGCTTCTCGGCTACGTCTTCCTACTTTTATCAAGTATTGACTGGTTTTAAAGTTTGTGAATGAAATGCCTAGTTGCAATATTTTATCTGTCAGCTGTTTCAGTAAATCGATAAACGTTAAAGCAACAAGTGTTTGATTTTCCAGTAACCTTGAAAAATGAATTTATTAAATTAACACTTTTATAAACGCCGGAAGTAAATGAAAACAGTGCCGTGACTTCCGATTTTTGGAATTTAAAGGTGTCAAATACGGAATTAATTTCATTCAAAAAGTCATTACTATTTTATTACTAGAATTATCAAAAATGGCGAAAATTATTTACAAAAATGTTTAAAGTTATTGTATAAAAGGTACAAATATAAAAGGTGAAAAAAATCTCAAAAAATTAACTAAAAAAACATTGAAAAAGTTTCAATTTAACAAAACGTAGGTATAATATGTACGAGGTCTGTTCAAAAAGTATCGCGAATTTTGAATTTCCGCGGGTTACGTATATTCGATTTTCGATTTTTTTGTGGCGTTATGTTGGTACTAATGTCTCTCTCTTTTCTTTGTTTTTGGTTATCACTTGTATTTTAGAAAAGGACCTTTTTTTTTAGAAGTGACTTTTTTTCAGGTCATCACTTGAATTTTCACCTGTCTATTAAAATAAAATGATGTACTCTTTAAACAAAATGAAAAAAGATAAAAAATGGCGCTATTTTTGGTTAAATAAATTTATTTTCCAAGGGCGCCAAAAACATTGCCACGGCTCTGAGTATTATTTAAAGCATTTATGGATTTAAATAATAAATTTGCATATCATCGAACAACAGCTCAGTTTCTTTCCTAAAAGATCAGTTGAAACTAATCTTATGATATACGAGGACTTTCCAAAAAATATCGCGAATTTTGAATTTCCGCGGGTTAAGTATTTTCGATTTTTTTGTGGCGTTATGTTGGTACTCATGTCTCTCACTTATGCCGACAAGTTCGGCCATTTTGAATGTTCAGTTAATTTATGACAGTTTCTTTGCTTGTACGTGTTTTGGCTCGTCTTCGATTTTTGCCTATACCAAAAAATGGATCAAAGAATCTGTATCAAATTTTGTGTGAAAAACAAAATTAAATGCGCGGACACATTCTGAATGTTGACTGGCATATGGTGAAGCTACCTTGGACCGAAGCAACGTTTATCGGTGGTACAAAATGTTCTCAGAGGGCCGAGAAGATGTGAACGACGAAGAGCGTGAAGTACGCCCGAGCACGTCAACAACTGACGAAAACATTGATGAAGTGAAGAAAATTGTATTGGCCAATCGTCGAATCACCGTTAGAGAAGTTGCTGAGGACCTAAACATATCGATTGGCTCGTGCCATTCGATTTTTACCAATGATTTGGGCATGAGACGGGTCGCCGCGAAATTCGTACCAAAATTGCTCAATTTAGACCAAAAATAGCATCGAAAAACAACATACTAATAACGCCGCAGCCACCGTATTCCCCAGATCTGGCCCCCTGTGACTTTTTCTTGTTCCCGAAACTGAAGAGGTCCATGAAAGGACGACGCTACGCTACGAGTGAGGAGATAAAGACGGCATCGAAGGAGGAGCTGAACAAGATCACAAAAAATGATTTTTTCAAGTGCTTCGAGGATTGGAAAAAACGTTGGCACAAGTGTATAATATCTGGTGGGGATTACTTTGAAGGGGACAAAATAGATATTCATGAATAAATAAATAATTTTTGAAAAAACCCAAAATTCGCGATACTTTTTGAACAGACCTCGTATATAAAAAGATATCGCATACCCGGTAAAAAAATCACCGTATGTTACTGGTTATAGTTTAGTTTTAGATTGTATGGGTACAATATTTATTTATATTTATTTATTTATTTATTGACTTGGGCCACTGTGCTTGGGCCGAAGATTTACATAGGGGAAAGATGAGTGCAGGGGAAGGTGTTGATTTTATTTAATAAAAAAATAAACATAAAAATATTCTGAAAATATTTTATTTATTCAACAAATAATAAAAATACATAAGAGATCTCAATTTCATAAACCATATAAAATGAAATACATATTCTGTTGACATAACCATATTTTAATAAAAAGTGTGTTTTTTTTTATCTATAAATAATTACATATTTATGGTGATCCTTATTTTCGAAGTTTTATTTTTTGATGAAGGACCCTCCCATTTTGCACCTTAGTATGAAATAGGGTGACCATTCGTCCCGCATTCTAACATTTTGTCCCGCATTAAGATGAGTTCCGCAAAAGTCCCGCATTTTGTAACTTGTATTTGAGGAAATGAGGACCTTTTTTTGCTCTTCACTTGAATTTGGGAGGTGATGACCTTTTTTTTGCTCTTCACTTGGATTTGGGAGATGAGGACCTTTTTTTTTGCTCTGTCCCGCACTGCCTTCTTAAGAAAATGGTCACTCTAGTATGAAGTATTAAATTGTGCAAATTTTCAGTTACATTGGATTACGTTAACACGTGCGTCATCGGACTTAAAATTTGGAAAAATCGACAAATACTAATTTTCTTGAAAAATTTTCCACTTCTCCGGAAACCGGTGCTTCTGACTTATTCTCATTATATTTTTCTGAGTTCTACACTATTTAAGTAATCATCTGAGACAATCAGGACAAAATCGATTGAATGATACTAATTCTGCTGAGGTTTTAATCTGGGAATTGAGTAGCGCTACGCTCAGCAAGAAACACGATATCTGTTGATTATCATTTCAATTGGTGAGAATACTGATCCCGCCTAATGTTTTGAACATCTGTATGTTGACAATCACCGTTTCTTACGTATTGGTAGTTATTTTTAATTGCTATTTGTGATTATGCTGTACGTTTTTAATCAGTGAAATGAATTATCAAATTGCGGGGAGTAAACATCCATCAAAAAAAGATTATTTAAAAAATAATACTGAAAATGACTACAAACTTGGTAAAAAAAGTTGGTTGTTAATATACCAATATTCAAGACACTAGACATGATCAGTATTCTCAATTAAAAACCAATGCGAATGATAGCTACGCTGAATTTAAGACACACCGTTTCTCGGTTTTTTAAGAGGTGTTTCTCGGTGTTTCTGTAATGGGGTGAAGTTCTACTAATTTCGCAACTAAAGCTGCAGCAGAATTAATATCGTTCAACTGATTTTGTCGGAATTGGTCATACATGAATAATTATGTTTAGTAGAATTCAGAAAAAATACTTTGGATAAGTTAGAAGTGCCAGTTTCCGGAAACACGTTTTGTTTTACCGAATCTTGAATTTGTCGATTTTTATAAATTTCAACCTCGATGCGGTACGTGTTATCGTAATCTGATGGAGTTGAATTTTTGCACATTTTAATGCTTCATACTAAAATACAAAATGGGGTATCCTTCATTAAAAATCTTTTAATTTTTTGCCTTATGAATAAGGATCACCCTAATATATATATACAAAATTGCCAAAACCAGATACCACCTACCTACTCACCCGTATACGAGCGTATACGCGCGAAGTTTACTTTGAGCGAACAAGTTTGCCCTGTAACCGCAGCCTAAGGAGCTTTGAATTTGTAATAGATACATTTTAAATCCTGAGAAAATAGTAACCGCGACTAAAAATATAAAACTACCCCTAAGCAGTGGGAAAATAATCGGTAAAAAAGGTCTCATCCGCATTATGGGGCATTGGCTCCAAATATTACTTATAACTAGGGCCCTCCAGACAAAATCCGCCCCTGCATTGTTGGTATATTTAGTTTAGTTTAGTATATTTAGAGTTATTGGACGATAGATAGATAAGATCAGAGAGAATTTACTTGCCAATAACCTTCAAAACAAGCGTATAATTCAATTTAAAAGGATTTCAAAATCCAACGTTATTATTTATTCGGAGAGTGAGAAAGAAATCTTTCTCCACGACCACTATAGAATTTACAAATTCTTAAACCAATTTTGACTACAGAAAGTTAATATTCTAACACAAGAGTTGGAATGTTATTTTAAAGCACTTATCTTCTTATGCATTTTGCGTGTTTCATTCCATCACTAGGGATGGAATATCTATTCCATGCTTGTTGTCATTTGTTATTGTTCACTACAAGGTATAAATTAGTCCGCGCTGAAAAGTAGTGCAAACGGTAACTATACACGTAGGGATACATTAAAATAAATTCAATGTTTACATTAAATAAATGCAACATAACTTCCTAAAAAGTACTAAAATAGTGGCCGATGTGCTGCAAATTAAACTATTATAAAATTAAACAAATAACAAATAAAAAAATAAGTTTAATTAATTGATTAAATTGTTATGAAATATAAAATATTTATTAAAATAAAATGTTTGTTAAAATAATTATTTGTTAAATTTCTTTTTTTTTTTTTTTGGTGGTCGTGGAGAAAGTAGGGTCTATGACTCGGTTGGAAGAGAAAATTCGATGCTCGTGGTTCCTCACGCTCGCCTGCGGCTCGCGGTCTGATTGTTCCACTCGCATCGAATTTTCTCATTCCAACCTTGTTACAGAATATACTATTCTGTTTCAGTTCCGTCTTTGGTGGAAGCTATACAAAAACAAACATACGTTTATGTGAATATATTAAAATATAGCAGACAAGGATAAAACAGCGGATGCACGTGGTACGAGTAGTTCAAATACATTATAGATAGTTTACATAGAATCGTGTGAAATAGATATACATTTGTTTTTCGGCTAGTAATCCATCGATCGGTATAACGATTCTTGACGAGTATACACTGTTTAAATATAAGTAGTACAACAATAAATGTAGCCGCTTACTGCGCTACCCTGACTAAACTTCGACGTGCAATACAGAATAAGCGACGTGGCCTTCTGACGTCTGGCGTTTTGTTGCTGCATGAAAATGCCAGACCCCATTCTGCCATTCACACCCAGATTCTGATCAGATCTTTTGGATGGGAACAGATTAACCACCCATCGTACAGTCCAGACTTGGCGCCCAGCGATTTTCACCTATTCTGCTACCTAAAGGACTTTCTCGGCGGCAAGCGCTTCGCCACAGATGACGAGGTGAAAGAAACAGTTGAAGACTGGTTATCCTCACAGGCGGCAGACTAATATGACTTAGGCATACAAAAGCTTGTAAAACGTTATGGTAAATGTTTAAACAAAAATGAAAACTATGTAGAAAAATAGAGAAATATGTAAGGAATTAAATAAAAAAAGTTTTTTGAAAAAAATCTGTGATGGTTAATTTTTAATAAGGATTCGGACCTAAGTTTACGAATAACCCTCGTATTTTAATGCGTCCACTCGTTACGAAAAAACGTATCGGCACAAGTAGCCCTGGGTACAATTCTGGAACTAAATATGTCCTATGCCTTATTCTGTAACTATGCCCAATAACTATTGTGAACAAAACATACAGAAGCGTATGGACTGGTTGAATTCTATACAATATTCAGAGACAACTCCATCTGGTAGCAATTTGTCCACACTGTTACTGAAACATGATCTCTAAACATTTGCTACAAAACTAATTAATTCATTTGACCTCATCTGAATTCTGTCGCAAATATGTACTGTATATTACTTAACATTCAATTGAGTAATTCTTTCACTTCTGGACAGGTAAGAAAACCAATAAAATAAATTTATAGTTAAAAACAATAAAGGAAAAAATATTCTAGAAGCTCGATCAATTTTGGACACTGAATTATATCTAGGTGTACGTTTTTTTGTCTTTCTATGTCTTTGTCCTTGAAAGCTTAATCTTTGCGTTGTAATTGTATTGACATGGCTAGGAGGGATTTCTTCTGTGCTCTGTGGACAATTGAGACAGGGTAGCGTCCTCCAGGATTGTGATGGTCGGCGAAGTGGTGTCATAGGAATTGAGCAGGCCGACAGAGGTATTACTTCGAGAAAGTGATGGTCTCCGCCATTTACGTTTTGGTAATTTGGTCGTCTGCTGTTGGTGTTACTGTTTTTACGAGGGAGTTGAGTATCCTGGAATAAAATAACAATTTGAGTGACAGTTGAAATGATTTGATTATTTGTGAATGGGTTGATTTGTAAATAAAATGAGTTTTTCAAAAATAAAATATAGTACAGTCTGTTTCAAACGCTTAGGCGGAACTAGATTTTGCAATTTAGTTACTTTCATCGCTTAAATCGTGCTTTTCGGCCGTTTTGTTTAAGCTTTGTAAATCATACTTACAATAAACATTTTTTGGTTAAGGTTAATATTTTAAAATGTCATTTTCTTTATATTATGATTTTTTGTGTCATTCTTAATACAAATTTCCCATTTATTTATTTTTTTGTCATTAAAATACGTAAAAAAAAATGATATATGTCATTCGTTTCCATGGTTTCATTGTTGGAATTTTAAATTTTGACATTTCAACATGAAAAATGAAATAACCCAAGCAAGGTCCCTTCTCGTGACAACCTAAAAGAACGAAATTCCCATTTAGTTCCGCTTAACCGTTTGGAACAGACTGTATATGCAGTGTTGTAAAATGAAATGTTACACAATTTGCATAATGGCTAAAATGTTGGTAAAAATTTAAACCAAAGAAAATAAAATTTTTTACGTTCTTTTTAACGTTATTTTTAACGTTCTTTTTAGTGTTCTTTTAAGCGTTCTTTTTACGTTCTTTTTAACGTTCTTTTTAACGTTTTTTTTAGCGTTCTTTTTAGCTTTCTTTTTAATGTTCTTTTTAATGTTCTTTTTAATGTTATTTTTAACGTTCTTTTTAGCGTTCTTTTTAGCGTTCTTTATAACGTTCTTTTTAGCGTTCTTTTTAGCGTTCTTTTTAACGTTCCTTTTAACGTTCTTTTAAGCGTTCTTTTTAACGTTCTTTTTAGCGTTCTTTTTAACGGTTTTTTAGCGTTCTTTTTAGCGTTCTTTTTAACGTTCTTTTTAGCGTTCTTTTTAACGTTCTTTTTATCGTTATTTTTAACGTTCTTTTTAGCGTTCTTTTTAACGTTCTTTTTAACGTTCTTTTTAACGTGCTTTTTAACGTTCTTTTTAGCGTTCTTTTAAACGTTCTTTTTAGCGTTCTTTTAAACGTTCTTTTTAGCGTTCTTATTAACGTTCTTTTTAGCGTTCTTTTTAACGTTCTTTTTAGCATTCTTTTTAGCGTTCTTTTTAGCGTTCTTTTTAACAATCTTTTTAAAGTTCTTTTAAGTGTTCTTTTTAACGTTCTTTTAAGTGTTCTTTTTAACGTTCTTTTTAGCGTTCTTTTTAGCGTTCTTTTTAACGTTTTTTTAGCGTTCTTTTTAGCGTTTTTTTTAGCGTTCTTTTTAACGTTCTTTTTAACGTTCTTTTAAGCGTTATTTTTAACGTTCTTTTTAGCGTTCTTTTTAACGTTCTTTTTAACGTTCTTTTTAACGTTTTTTAGCGTTCTTTTTAGCATTCTTTTTAGCGTTCTTATTAGCGTTCTTTTTAACGTTCTTTTTAGCGTTCTTTTTAACGTTCTTTTTAGCGTTTTTTTAGCGTTCTTTTTATCGTTCTTTTTAACGTTCTTTTTAGCATTCTTTTTAACGTTCTTTTTAACGTTCTTTTTAGCGTTTTGTTTGCATTCTTTTTAACGTTCTTTTTAACGTTCTTTTTAACGTTCTCTTTAGCGTTATTTTTAGCGTTCTTTTTAACGTTTCTGTTTAACGTTCTTTTAAGCGTTCTTTTTAACGTTCTTTTAAGCGTTCCCAGCAAACATTGAACTAACGGCCGAACGCCGGCAAACTGCTTTTACGCTGGTACATTGCTGGCACCAAAAGTAAGTGCAACGCCAGTATTAATAATGTACTTCACATTTGTATTTCGCACTCCGCCTATACGAAGTACTTTACCAGCATTTTATAAGCATTCCTTATTTGTATTAATCCAAGATTATTTCTAGCGGGCCAGTCCTTATGTTTATAACTTTTTTTGAATGTAATAATTTGAAAAGTCTGACCGTTCTTAGTCATAAAACACCCTAATGGCGTGGCCTTCGAGGGTCGGTACAAGTGATATTCTGTGAGTACAAGTTGGGACGTGTTGGTGAACAGTTTTTAAAGATGTGTATTTGAATAGTTATTGATTGTGAGCATTATACAGTTTTTTTTATTGTGATTTATGTGTGTTTTGTTAGATTTAAGGACGTAGTTTACACAAACTATTTCATATTAAATTGTTTAATTTTTAGTTTAGTTCAATCATAGTTTTTTTCATGTAATAAAATTTTCAATTATTAATAAATCTGATACAAGATTATAAATATGTCATTTAAAAAATATAATTTGTCATATTTCATTTTGAATAGTGACATCTTAAATATTTTGTAAATATAATACTAACCTAAAAAAATACAAACTTAATCCAAAACTGTAAAGCTTTTTTTACAATATAACCAAGTTTCTAAAAGTCAGTAATACACTATAAAAATCACCAAAATAACCAGATCTAGTTTGTTCTTACAAAAGTGAACAGCTTATAGCATTAATGCTTATAAAATTTGTTTATTGAATTTATTTTAACAAGTATTATTTCTTTAGGTTAGCACTCTTCAAGTCAGGGGGAAAAGATGTAGTAGATAATACAAGACGAATATTGGCGAAAATTATTAGTCACCCCTTATCTTTAGGATGAAATTGGTTTGACCGAAATGGCAGAAAACCATTTTCTTAAAATTCTTCATTAAATTAATAAATTAAATAAACTAATTCCTGTTATTCCTGAAATTATATTTATTTAATATTTATAAATAAATCAATAAATTATAACTGTTAATTCAATTTACAATCGGCTAGTTTTACCATCGTTGAATAAATTTATTTAACAACTTAAGTTAACAATATCGCATCATTCTATTGACAGCAATGTTAATTTCTTCATTAATAGTTTAAAACCGATGCGATATTGTCAACTTTACTTGTTAAATAAATTTATTCAACGATGGTGAAAATGGCCAAATGAGTATTTATTTTGCACCTAACCATTAATTTATTTTAATACTGGGTAAGTACACATATATTACATTTGAAACACTAGAGAGTGGGTATAATATAAGCACTGTCAGAAATAAATCTTGCAACTAATGCGATTATTTTGCACTTTACCGTTGCTGAGCCAGCAACTGATACATCAATGGGCCAGCTAACGGCCACGGGGACACCGGGGTACTGGCCCAGTGCAAAATGCCAGCACTGGACCAATGCGAAATGCCAGCACTGGCCCAGTGCGAAATGCCAGCACTGGCCCATTACTTTCAATGCACTTTACCGTTGCTGGGCCAGCAACTGATACATCAATGGACCAGCTAAGGGCCACGGGACACCGGGGTACTGGCCCAGTACGAAATGCCAGCACTGGCCCATTACTTTCAATGCCGGCGAGTATGTGCTTTACCAGTACTGGTCCGGATAAAAATGTTTGCTGGGTTCTTTTTAACGTTCTTTTTAACGTACTTTTTAACGTTCTTTTGAGCGTTCTTTTTAGCGTTCTTTTTAACGTTCTTTTTAGCGTTCTTTTACACGATCTTTTTAGCGTTCTTTTTAGCGTTCTTTTTCACGTTCATTTCAGCATTCTTTTTAACGTTTTTTAAGCGTTCTTTTTGGCGTTCTTTTTAGCGTTCGTTTTAGTGTTCTTTTTAGCGTTCTTTTTAGCGTTTTTTTAACGTTCTTTTTAACGTTCTTTTTAGCGTTCTTTTTAGCTTTCTTTTTAACGTTCTTTTTATCGTTCTTTTTAACGTTCTTTTTAGCGTTTTTTAGCATTCTTTTTAGCGTTTTTTAGCGTTCTTTTTAGCGTTCTTTTTAACGCTCTTTTTATCGTTCTTTTTAACGTTCTTTTTAACGTTTTTTAGCGTTCTTTTTAGCTTTCTTTTTAACGCTCTTTTTATCGTTCTTTTTAACGTTCTTTTTAACGTTCTTTTTATCGTTCTTTTTATCGTTCTTTTTAACGTTCTTTTTAACGTTCTTATTAGCATTCTTTTTAGCGTTCTTTTTAACGTTCTTTTTAGCATTCTTTTCAGCGTTCTTTTTAACGTTCTTTTTAACGTTTTTTTTAACGTTCTTTTTAGCGTTCTTTTTAACGTTCGTTTTAGCGTTCTTTTTAGCGTTCTTTTTAATGTTTTTTTTAACGTTCTTTTAAGCGTTTTTTTTAACGGTCTTTTAAGCGTTCTTTCTAACGTTTTTTTAGCTTTCTTTTTAGCGTTCCTTTTAACGTTCTTTTTAGCGTTCTTTTTAACGTTCTTTTTAACATTCTTTTTAGCGTTCTTTTTAGCGTTCTTTTTAACGTTCTTTTTATCGTTCTTTTTAACGTTCTTTTTATCGTTCTTTTTAACGTTCTTTTTAGCGTTTTTTAGCGTTCTTTTTAAAGGTTTTTAGCGTTCTTTTTAGCGTTCTTTTTAACGCTCTTTTTATAGTTCTTTTTATCGTTCTTTTTAACGTTCTTTTTAACGTTCTTTTTAGCGTTCTTTTTAACGTTCTTTTTAACGTTCTTTTTAGCGTTCTTTTTAGCGTTCTTTTTAACGTTCTTTTTATCGTTTTTTTAACGTTCTTTTTAGCGTTCTTTTTAACGTTCGTTTTAGCGTTCTTTTTAGCGTTCTTTTTAACGTTCTTTTAAGAGTTCTTTTTAACGTTCTTTTAAGCATTCTTTTTAACGTTTTTTTAGCTTTCTTTTTAGCGTTTTTTTTTTACGTTCTTTTTAGCGTTCTTTTTAGCGTTCTTTTTAGCGTTCTTTTTAAAGTTCTTTTTAGCATTCTTTTTAGCGTGTTTTTTAACGTTCTTTTTAGCGTTCTTTTTAACGTTCTTTTTAACGTTCTTTGTAGCGTTTTTAGCGTTCTTTTTAACGTGCTTTTTAACGTTGTTTATAGCGTTCTTTTTAGGGTTCTTTTTAACGTTCTTTTTAGCGCTCTTTTTAGCGTTTTTTTTAGCGTTCTTTTAAACGTTCTTTTTAGCGTTCTTTTTAGCGTTCTTTTTAACTTTCTTTTAAGCGTTCTTTTAAACGTTCTTTTAAGCGTTTTTTAGCGTTCTTTTTAACGTGCTTTTTAACGTGCTTTTTAACGTTCATTTTAGCGTTCTTTTTAGCGTTCTTTTTAGCGCTCTTTTTAGCGTTTTTTTAAACGTTCTTTTTAGCGTTCTTTTTAACGTTCTTTATAGCGTTCTTTTTAACGTTCTTTTTAACGTTCTTTTTAACGTTCTTTTTATCGTTCTTTTTAACGTTCTTTTTAGCGTTCTTTTTAAGGTTCTTTTGAACGTTTTTTAACGTTCTTTTTTGCGTTTTTTTTATCGTTCTTTTTAGAGTTCTTTTTAACGTTCCTTTTAGCGTTCTTTTTAGCGTTCTTTTTACCGTTTTTTTAAGCATTTTTTAAGCACACTTTTTAACGTTTATTAACGTTCTTTTTTGCGTTCTTTTGATCGTTCTTTTTAGCGTTCTTTTTAACGTTCTTTTTAGCGTTATTTCTAGCGTTTTTTTAAAAGTTCTTTTTAGCGTTCTTTTTAACATTCTTTTTAACGTTCTTTTTAGCGTTCTTTTTAACGTTCTTTTTAGCGTTCTTTTTAACGTTCTTTTTAGCGTTCTTTTTAGCATTCTTTTTAAAGTTCTTTTTATCGTTCTTTTTAACGTTCTTTTTATCGTTTTTTTGTAACGTTCTTTTTAGCGTTCTTTTTAACGTTCTTTTCAGCGTTCTTTTTAGCGTTATTTTTAACGTTCTTTTAAGCGTTATTTTTAACGTTCTTTTTATCGTTCTTTTTAATGTTCTTTTTAGCGTGGTTTAGCGTTCTTTTTAATGTTTTTTAGCGTTCTGTTTAGCGTTCTTTTTAACGCTCTTTTTATCGTTCTTTTTAACGTTCTTTTTAACATTCTTTTTATCTTTCTTTTTAACGTTCTTTTTAACGTTATTTTTAGCGTTTTTTTTAGCGTTCTTTTTAACGTTCTTTTTAGCGTTCTTTTTAGCGTTCTTTTTAACGTTCTTTTTAGCGTTCTATTAAGCGTTCTTTTTAGCGTTCTTTTTAACGTTCTTTTTATCGTTCTTTTGAACGTTCTTTTTATCGTTTTTTTAACGTTCTTTTCAGCGTTCTTTTTAACGTTCGTTTTAGTGTTCTTTTTAGCGTTCCTTTTAACGTTCTTTTAAGCGTTCTTTTTAACGTTCTTTTAAGCATTCTTTTTAACGTTTTTTTAGCTTTCTTTTTAGCGTTCTTTTTAACGTTCTTTTTAGCATTCTTTTTAGCGTTTTTTTAGCGTTCTTTTTAAAGTTCTTTTTAGCATTCTTTTTAGCGTGTTTTTTAACGTTCTTTTTAGCGTTCTTTTTAACGTTCTTTTTAGCGTTTTTTAGCGTTCTTTTTAACGTGCTTTTTAACGTTCTTTATAGCGTTCTTTTTAGCGTTCTTTTTAGCGTTCTTTTTAGCGCTCTTTTTAGCGTTTTTTTAAGCGTTCTTTTTAACGTTCTTTTTAGCGTTCTTTTTAGCGTTCTTTTTAACTTTCTTTTAAGCGTTCTTTTAAACGTTCTTTTAAGCGTTTTTTAGCGTTCTTTCTAACGTGCTTTTTAACGTGCTTTTTAACGTTCATTTTAGCGTTCTTTTTAGCGTTCTTTTTAGCTCTCTTTTTAGCGTTTTTTTAAACGTTCTTTTTAGCGTTCTTTTTAACGTTCTTTTTAACGTTCTTTTTAACGTTCTTTTCAGCGTTCTTTTTAAGGTTCTTTTGAACGTTTTTTAACGTTCTTTTTTGCATTTTTTTATTGTGCTTTTTAGAGTTCTTTTTAACGTTCCTTTAAGCGTTCTTTTTAGCGTTCTTTTTAACGTTTTTTTAAGCATTTTTTAAGCACACTTTTTAACGTTTTTTAACGTTCTTTTTTGCGTTCTTTTGATCGTTCTTTTTAGCGTTCTTTTTAACGTTATTTCTAGCGTTCTTTTAAAAGTTCTTTTTAGCGTTCTTTGTAACGTTCTTTTTAACGTACTTTTTAGCGTTCTTTTTAACGTTCTTTTTAGCGTTCTTTTTAATGTTCTTTTTATCGTTTTTTTGTAACGTTCTTTTTAGCGTTCTTTTTAACGTTCTTTTTAGCGTTCTTTTTAGCATTCTTTTTAACGTTTTTTTAAACGTTTTTTTTAAGCGTTCTTTTTAACGTTCTTTTTAGCGTTCATTTTAGCGTTCTTTTTAGCGTTCTTTTTAGCGTTCTTTTGAACGTTTTTTTCATCGTTCTTTTTAACGTTCTTTTTAGCGTTCATTTTAGCGTTCTTTTTAGCGTTCTTTTTAGCGTTCTTTTGAACGTTTTTTTCATCGTTCTTTTTAACGTTCTTTTTAGCGTGTTTTTTAACGTTCTTTTTAGCGTGTTTTTTAACGTTCTTTTTAGCGTTTTTTACCGTTCTTTTTAGCGTTTTTTAGCGTTCTTTCTAACGTTCTTTTTAGCGTTTTTTTAAAGTTCTTTTTATCGTTCTTTTTAGCGTTCTTTTTAACGTTCTTTTTAGCGTTCTTTTTAACGTTCTTTTTAACGTTCTTTTTAACGTTCTTTTGAGCGTTCTTTTTAGCGTTCTTTTTAGCGTTCTTTTTAACGTTTCTATTTAACATTCTTTAAGCGTTCTTTTTAACGTTCTTTTAAGCGTTCTTTTTAACGTTCTTTTTAGCGTTCTTTTTAACGTTCTTTTTAGCGTTCTTTTTAGCGTTCTTTTTAACGTTTTTTTTAACGTTTTTTTTAAGCGTTCTTTTTAACGTTCTTTTTAGCGTTCTTTTTAGCGTTCTTTGTAGCGTTCTTTTTAACGTTCTTTTTATCGTTCTTTTTAACGTTCTTTTTAGCATGTTTTTTAACGTTCTTTTTAACGTTCTTTTTAACGTTCTTTTCAGCGTTCTTTTTAGCTTTCTTTTTAGCGTTCTTTTTAACGTTCTTTTTATCGTTCTTTTTAACGATCTTTTTAGCGTGTTTTTTAACGTTCTTTTTAACGTTCTTTTTAGCGTTTTTTTAAAGTTCTTTTTATCGTTCTTTTTAACGTTCTTTTCAGCGTTCTTTTTAGCTTTCTTTTTAGCGTTCTTTTTAACGTTCTTTTTATCGTTGTTTTTAAAGTTCTTTTTATCGTTCTTTTTAACGTTCTTTTCAGCGTTCTTTTTAGCTTTCTTTTTAGCGTTCTTTTTAACGTTCTTAATATTGTTTTTTTAACGTTCTTTTTAGCGTTCTTTTTAACGTTCGTTTTAGCGTTCTTTTTAGCGTTCTTTTTAACGTTCTTTTAAGCGTTTTTTTAACGTTTTTTTAACGTTCTTTTTATCGTTCTTTTTAACGTTCTTTTTAGCGTTCTTTTTAGCGCTCTTTTTAGCGTTCTTTTTAACGTTCTTTTAAGCATTTTTTAAGCACACTTTTTAACGTTTTTTAACGTTCGTTTTTGCGTTCTTTTGATCGTTCTTTTTAGCGTTCTTTTTAACGTTCTTTTTAGCGTTCTTTCTAGCGTTCTTTTAAAAGTTCTTTTTAGCGTTATTTTTAACGTTCTTTTTAACGTTCTTTTTAGCGTTCTTTTTAGCGTTCTTTTTAGCGTTCTTTGTAACTTTCTTTTTAGCGATCTTTTTAGCGTTTATTTTAACGTTTTTTTTATCGTTCTTTTTAACGTTCTTTTTAGCGTTCTTTTCAACGCTCTTTTTAGCGTTTTTTTAGCGTTCCTTTTAACGTTCTTTTTAACGTGCTTTTAACGTTCTTTTTAGCGTTCTTTTTAACGTTCTTTTTAGCGTTCTTTTTAGCGTTCTTTTTAGCGTTCTTTTTAGCGTTCTTTTTAGCGTTCTTTTTAGCGTTCTTTTTAGCGTTCTTTTTAACGTTTTTTTATACGTTCTTTTAAGTGTTCTTTTTTACGTTCTTTTTAGCGTTCTTTTTAGCGTTCTTTTTAGCGTTCTTTTTAGCGTTCTTTTTAGCGTTCTTTTTAGCGTTTTTTTTCACGTTCTTTTTAACGTTTTTTAGCGTGCTTTTTAACGTTTTTTAGCGTTCTTTTTAGCGTTCTTTTTAACGTTCTTTTTAGCGTTCTTTTTAACGCTCTTTTTAGCGTTTTTTTAGCGTTGTTTTTATCGTTCTTTTTAACGTTACTTTTAGCATTCTTTTTAACGTCCATTTAAGCGTTTTTTTTGCGTTCTTTTTAACGTTCTTTTTAACGTTCTTTTTAGCGTTCTTTTTAGCATTCTTTTTAACGTTCTTTTAAGCGTTCTTTTTAACGTTATTTTTAGCGTTCTTTTTAGCGTTCTTTTTAGCGTTATTTTTAACGTTATTTTTATCGTTCTTTTTAACGTTCTTTTTAGCGTGTTTTTTAACGTTCTTTTTAGCGTTTTTTAGCGTTCTTTTTAGCGTTCTTTTTAGCGTTTTTTTAAAGTTCTTTTTATCGTTCTTTTTAACGTTCTTTTCAGCGTTCTTTTTAGCTTTCTTTTTAACGTTGTTTTTAACGTTCTTTTAAACGTTCTTTTTAACGTTCTTTTTAGCGTTTTTTAGCGTACTTTTTAACGTGCTTTTTAACGTTCTTTATAGCGTTCTTTTTAGCGTTCTTTTTAGCGTTCTTTTTAGCGCTCTTTTTAGCGTTTTTTTAAGCGTTCTTTTTAACGTTCTTTTTAGCGTTCTTTTTAGCGTTCTTTTTAACTTTCTTTTAAGCGTTCTTTTAAACGTTCTTTTAAGCGTTTTTTAGCGTTCTTTCTAACGTGCTTTTTAACGTGCTTTTTAACGTTCATTTTAGCGTTCTTTTTAGCGTTCTTTTTAACTCTCTTTTTAGCGTTTTTTTAAACGTTCTTTTTAGCGTTCTTTTTAACGTTCTTTTTAGCGTTCTTTTTAACGTTCTTTTTATCGTTCTTTTTAACGTTCTTTTCAGCGTTCTTTTTAGCGTTCTTTTTAGCGTTCTTTTTAATGTTCTTTTTAGCGTTCTTTTTAGCGTTCTTTTTAGCGTTCTTTTTAACGTTCTTTTTATCGTTCTTTTTAACGTTCTTTTCAGCGTTATTTTTAGCGTTCTTTTTAGCGTTCTTTTTAATGTTCTTTTTAGCGTTCTTTTTAGCGTTCTTTTTAGCGTTCTTTTTAACGTTACTTTTAGCATTCTTTTTAACGTCCATTTAAGCGTTTTTTTTGCGTTCTTTTTAACGTTCTTTTTAACGTTCTTTTTAGCGTTCTTTTTAGCATTCTTTTTAACTTTTTTTTTAACGTTCTTTTAAGCGTTCTTTTTAACGTTATTTTTAGCGTTCTTTTTAGCGTTCTTTTTAGCGTTATTTTTAACGTTATTTTTATCGTTCTTTTTAACGTTCTTTTTAGCGTGTTTTTTAACGTTCTTTTTAGCGTTTTTTAGCGTTCTTTTTAGCGTTCTTTTTGCGTTTTTTTAAAGTTCTTTTTATCGTTCTTTTTAACGTTCTTTTCAGCGTTCTTTTTAGCTTTCTTTTTAGCGTTTTCGTTAACGTTCTTTTTATCGTTGTTTTTAACGTTCTTTTTAACGTTGTTTTTAACGTTCTTTTTAACGTTCTTTTTATCGTTCATTTTAACGTTCTTTTTAACGTTCTTTTTAGCGTTCTTTTTAGCGTTCTTTTTAACGTTCTTTTTAGCGTTCTTTTTAGCGTTCTTTTTAGCGTTCTTTTTAACGTTCTTTTAAGCGTTCTTTTTAACGTTTTTTTAGCTTTCTTTTTAGCGTTCTTTTTAACGTTCTTTTTAGCGTTCTTTTTAGCGTTCTTTTTAACGTTCTTTTTAGCATTCTTTTTAGCGTTATTTTTAACGTTCTTTTTAGCGTTCTTTTTAGCGTTCTTTTTAGCGTTCTTTTTAACGTTCTTTTTAGCGTTTTTTTAAAGTTCTTTTTATCGTTCTTTTTAACGTTCTTTTTAGCGTTCTTTTTAACGTTCTTTTTAGCGTTTTTTTAAAGTTCTTTTTATCGTTCTTTTTAACGTTCTTTTCAGCGTTCTTTTTAGCTTTCTTTTTAGCGTTCTTTTTAACGTTCTTTTTATCGTTGTTTTTAACGTTCTTTTTAACGTTGTTTTTAACGTTCTTTTTAACGTTCTTTTTAACGTTCTTTTTAGCGTTCTTTTTAGCGTTCTTTTTAACGATTTTTTTAGCGTTCTTTTTAGCGTTGTTTTTAACGTTCTTTTAAGCGTTCTTTTTAACGTTTTTTAGCTTTCTTTTGAGCGTTCTTTTTAACGTTCTTTTTAGCGTTCTTTTTAGCGTTATTTTTAACGTTCTTTCTAGCATTCTTTTTAGCGTTATTTTTAACGTTCTTTTTAGCGTTTTTTTAGCGTTCTTTTTAGCGTTTTTAGCGTTCTTTTTAACGTGCTTTTTAACGTTCTTTTTAGCGTTCTGTTTAGCGTTCTTTTTAGCGTTCTTTTTAACGTTCTTTTTAGCGCTCTTTTTAGCTTTCTTTTTAACGTTCTTTTTAGCGTTCTTTTTAGCGTTCTTTTTAACTTTCTTTTAAGCGTTCTTTTTAACGTTCTTTTTAGTGTTTTTTTAGCGTTCTTTTTAACGTGCTTTTTAACGTGCTTTTTAACGTTCTTTTTAGCGTTCTTTTTAGCGTTCTTTTTAGCGTTCTTTTTAACGTTCTTTTTAGCGCTCTTTTTAGCATTTTTTTTAAACGTTCTTTTTAGCGTTCTTTTTAACGTTCTTTTTAACGTTCTTTTTAACGTTCTTTTTATCGTTCTTTTTAACGTTCTTTTTAGCGTTCTTTTTAAGGTTCTTTTTAACGTGTTTTTAAGCGTTCTTTTTAACGTTCTTTTTAGCGTTATTTTAAGTGTTCTTTTTAACGTTCTTTTTAGCGTTCTTTTTAACGTTCTTTTAAGCGTTTTTAGCGTTCTTTTTAACGTGCTATTTAACGTTCTTTTTAACGTACTTTTTAACGTTCTTTTTAGCGTTTTTTTACGTTCTTTTTAGCGTTCTTTTTCACGTTCTTTTTAGCATTTTTTTCAACGCACTTTTTAACGTTATTTTTAGCGTTCTTTTTAACGTTCCTTTTAACGTTCTTTTTAACGTACTTTTTAACGTTCTTTTTAATGTTCTTTTTAGCGTTCTTTTTAACGTTTTTTTTAGCGTTCTTTTTAGCATCCTTTTTAACGTTCTTTTTAACGTTCTTTTTAACGTTCTTTTTAGCGTTTTTATTAACGTTCTTTTTAGCGTTCTTTTTAACGTTCTTTTTAGCGTGCTTTTTAACGTTCTTTTCAGCTTTCTTTTTAGCTGTTTTTTAAGGTTCGTTTTAACGTATAATATAATATTATAATAATTTAATAATTAAATTATTATAATATTAAAAATATTATGTATATATAATATAATATTTTGACGTTCTTTTTAACGTGCGTCACACACACGTGATTTGTTTAATGTACAGTGATTCTAAACAGGTGACATTAGTAGTGTGGACTGCATGCACTGGAAGTTTATTGTTAATGTATTGTGGAGACTTATAAGGACTAAGAGAAACCAATACTACTTTTCCCAGACTTATTTAAAATCTATTAATTTTATGAGTGTTTTATCCTTTCCCAGATAATTCATTAGTCTTATTTGGATGTTATTTCAAATAATTCTAATCGAAGTACATCTACTCGTATACGAAAAAAAAAAAAAAAATGAAGCTTCAAGAAGATAATCTGATCAAAAATTCAGAGCATATTATTTTGGGTTACATGAACGTGCATTACTCCTGATTTTTTCACATTCTTGAAATTTCTTTTCTGGAAAACAAGGTGAAAATAATGTCGTCGACGGAGGATTATTAACGCAATCAAAAGGATTAAGATAATTTTTAATGAGACATTAGTTAAAAATTTAGTAATTGAAATATTGGTTATATTTAGACTCAGCTAGTCAGTGGTGACCCGACTGTGTTTTAAGTATTGTGCAAGATGAAACACTGAGAAACAAATATTGTTTGAATGAAAAACTTGATAGTGTATTGGCGTACTGAACCAGACTGGCCATAACATCAGCCATGACTTATGATAACTGCATACCACAGGTTAGTTTTTTCAGATTTCTTATTTAATAAAACTTTTTCATCTTCCTTCTGGCTCTTGTTCTTGATAATTTCATAACATTTGTTAGTTTCACAGAATAACTTATATAATTATCTATGTTTGATAAGTATGTAGGTTATATTACCTCAATGTTCAATTCTTCTATTTCTAAGATAGTATGTATTTATAGGCTGAAGGTGCATTTACTTCAATAAATTGCGAAACGTTCCATGAGGTAAATCAATTTAATTTTTACCTATATGACGATTTAAGAAGAATCACCTTTATTATCCTGACTTGTCAATTATACATATTAAGAATGGAATCTTGCATCTTCATCTACGCATCAAGAGTTTTAATTTAATACTCCTCTTAAACTTTACACGTCAATAATGTATGCTGAAATCAACACGAAAAGTCTTGGGGACTTTTATAGCCTAGAAGATCCAGCCTACAAAAGTTCATTTTTTGATAGATCCTTCTCCTATTGCGCTCCATCAATTTATAATCAAATACCCAAGTACCTAAAATCTCTCTCTGTGTAATCATTCAAAGCAAGTATAAAACATGGTTGCAGACAAGAAATCACTCTAAATAATCTCGTTTCGCTCATTTACTTTTTTTTGTCTCAGGTCATATATTTTCGCCCGCACGTCTATTAAATTTAACTAAATTTCTTATGCTAATTTGTATAAATTGTAAGAATGTAATTTTATACATAATGTATCATTGTATTAATATGATGAAAAAGGTTAAGTTGGAAGACCAGCCCTGGCTGAAACGCTTACAATAAAGTTTATTATTGTTATTATTATTATTATTATTATTATTATTATAGAAGGGGGGTTTGTAGTCTCGCCAGTACCGTTCAGGTTTGCCCGCAACGTGTTCGGCACAGACGAGACGCTCTTCTCTTACCTTCACGAGAAGGTCGAGAGAGCTTTTTCCCAGCAATCGGTCGCATCCCAAACCCTGGCGATATGCGACCGATGGGCTCACACCAGATCCAGCGTCCGCACAATGCGAAGCGATCCGAGCAGCACTGCTTTTTGCAATCTGCAGACCAGAGAGGTAGCAGATGGTCTGCAGACGGGAATGATCTCGATTTCCCTCTTAAAATCAGCTTTAAGGCCACCCAATACACCCAAAATCAAGACTACGAGACTACTTATTATTATTATTATTATTATTATTATTATTATTATTATTATTATTATTATTATTATTATTATTATTATTATTATTATTATTATTATTATTATTATTATTATTATTATTATTATTATTATTATTATTATTATTATTATTATTATTATTATTATTATTATTATTATTATTATGGGGTTTGTCAGGTCTTGACAAGCGTCCACTAATCTCAAACTTCAGCAACCTTTTGAGCCGCGTCATACTAGAGACTAGTGGAGCTAAATACACACGACTGCTAATACACTAATTATTATTATTATTATTATTATTATTATTATTATTATTATTATTATTATTATTATTATAATTATTATTATTATTATTAACTCTGTGTTGTGCAAGGTTTTTGTCACGTGACCACTGTGCATACTGTGCAAGAAAATCAAAGACGAACACATTGTTTAGATTGTGCAGTTATTCAAACTATTATTCTAATCTATTTTTTTTTTTTTTGTATTCAAATGAATTATATGTGTGTGATTACATCAAGTCTGTCTCCTGCTAATTGTTTTGTACGATAATATATAAATGGCGCATGAACGTTTTGCAATGCTTTTAAGTAATATACATGAAATTTTATTTGATGAGGAAGACAATTCAGAAGAATTTTCCAAACCAGAAAATATTTTGGAAAAAGTGTTTGAATATGCAGAGAGTATTGTTAACATGACTACAAATCAATTTAAATTACATTTCCGCTTGGATACAGAAAATTTTAAGTCTTTTTGAGTGTATTTACATGTTCCATTATGAGGTTCATGTCTATACTATTTATTTTGCAAATGCTGCAGGAATAAACAAAAATATCTTGATTGTTTTCACTCATATTGTTTTGTAGAAATAATAACTTTGTATTTTTACCACGAAAAACACTATTGCACAGACTGCCGTACGATCTGAACTTGTGACGATTGTGCAACACCAACTGCACTGCACAGTATATGCCGAACGATCTTCGTTCAGCACAAAACACACAGAAACTTTATGACGAACGCTTCTTGTGTAAATTATGCAGAATGTGTAGATTATTAGCTTATGCCGAACGCACCTTATGTATGCAATTTAGAGAAGTGTGCGTATGTATACAAATATCTTAGATGGACACCTTTAAGAACAATGCACGAAGTCTTTATTAATAAATATATTCACAGAGCAATAATAAAATATTTTTTTCAACTCTATTCTTAATTACAACACCTTACGTTTTACTGATTTAATAAGAAAAATATCAACAACGCCATAATATTAAAAAATCAGCTGTGGCCACCACAGGACCGACCGCCATCGTAAAGTACTTGTATAAAATACATTATAGCAGCAGAGTAGAAGGCCTAATATTTTCTAACAGAGATATTATTTATCATGACCATGGAAACGTTACATATAAGTATGAAAATATTGAGACTTGGAAAAAATTTCGAAAAATTTTACAGAAATTATTCGAAATTTTTCGTTTTATCAAAAAACGTCTCAAATAAAAGTTATTAGTTATTGCTTTGATAGCAACTTTTGTTCAATAAATTTTTTCGAAATATTTTTCTGTTGTGAAATATTCACAAAAATCTTAAAATCGAAACGAGTAAACTCCCATTTTTAGTCAACCGATTTTTACCAAAAGTTGATCAACTCGTGCCATTGATGGCAGAAGCTTAAATATGAAGTTTAATAAAAATCCTTTTAGCCGAATTTGCTCTGCACGTGTACACAGACGGACAGACAGACAGACGGACAGACAGACAGACAGACAGATGGACGGATAGACAGACCAACAAACATCATGCTAAAACTAGTCAAAACGTTATGTAGGAACCTCAATTCGTGGAGATCCATCGAAATCTCGAAACGTTAAAATTGGTATGATCACAATACCTCCCTTATATATGTTGACGGTCGGTAAAAGTTGGCAAAATACTATTAGCAATGCCAATAAGATCTTGCACCATCTCATTTATTTTTAATTTTACAGCAAAAACGTTAATAAGGAAGCAACAAATCTTGTATAAGAAAATTGATTTAGAATAAAGGAACGATTCTTCTCCGTTCAATTATAGTTTTTGAAACTTCGGATGGCACTAAGGGCACAAAGTCACAGTAAACGGCATATTTATAATAAGCAAAATGCTTCAGCGGTGAATATAGTGGCAATATCTGGTAAACGGAATTTATGTACTGTACCTTCAAATATTATTGCGGCACTTGTTTTATTTTCTATTTTAGACCCGTCAGTGTAAATGGCATGAAATTCTTTTAGGCTGTCTTGGATTTCGTGGAACAGAGCTTTAAATAGTTCGGGATTAGTAGAATGTTTGGGATACTGAGATAAGGAGAGATTGTACCTTGGGCTTGTTAGAGTCCATGCTGGATATGTACTCAGGTTTTATGTGTCTGTGCATGGAAGGGGTATATTGATTTCGGAAAGGCTGTGGTTGATTTTGTTTTGTAGTGTTATATGATTTGATAGTGTCAGTTGGTTGTCAATTTTTTTAAATAAATATGAGAAGACTTGTACTCTGGTTTGCTAGCTAGCTGTATAACATAGTTTATTGTACTCTGTAGTCTTCGATATTCCAAGGGATTATTGTTTGATTCACATAGTAGACTTTTTATGGGAGTTGTGCGCATAGCTCCTGTGGCTATCCTTATTGCCGCGTTCTGTATGGGCTCAATTATTTTTAGTTAGCTTGGTTTTGCGGTGCTAAGCACTATGTTTCCGTAATCTAATTTAGAATTTGTAATTTTATTGGCACAATAAAAGATGCGTTTTTTTCAAATTAGCCTTTAATTTTTAACTTACCCTTGTATATGACGAGGTTTATTAAGAATGAAGAAATATTTCATTTATGTTCAATGCAGTTTTGAAGATGAGTATTTGGTGGATTATAAGCGTTACCTATAAAATTATAATATCTTCGTTATTATGGTCCAGTGGCGGACTAAGCCTTCGCCGGGCCTAAGACATTTTTGATGTACGGGCCCTCAACTTATGTTTTCTTTGGGAGGTCCTTACCTCCCAAATCCAAGTGAAGAGCAAAAAAAAAAAAAGGTCCTCACCTCCCAAATCCGGGCCCTTCAAAATTACGGGCCCAAGACAAATGTCTTTTTTGTCTAAGGGGATAATCCGTCACTGTTATGGTCTATTTCAAAGTAGAAAAATGTGTGTAAGAAGATAGGAGCTGTTTGTCCTTGCTTCGGATTGGTTTCGATCGTCATCCCTATTACACTGTTAAAATATTGTTTTTAGTTCAAGTTGACAGATGTTCAGTGTCGTACATTGGAAATATATATTATTTATATTATTTAATTTTTTTCATATATTTTGTTATTATTTACATATTTAAATTTTTATTTATATTCTTGGCGTAGATTTTATGGAGAAAATTCCATGTAATTTGTTTTTACGCAGTTATATATTTTTTAGGTTATCTGACATATAAATATTTTTTGACACTTGACAATTAACAGATCAAGAGGGAGGACTAATGTGAGGCCAAAAGACAGCCCAGCTGATTGTGCCCAAAGAAGAAATTATTGATATAATTTTTAGACCTTCATATATACATATATTTTTAATTTTTATTTATAATAATTATTGAAATAAGAAACTTTAGCTCTGAAGATATACTGTTTGTTTTATTGCTTTATTTAACCTATTTTAGCCAAATCTCTCTTTTTATACATAGTACATAATTTTTGAAATTAATATTTTTTTAACTTTTTCAAATTTCCCATTAAACTGAATTTATGTCGTATAAATAACGTAAGTGTATTATCTGCCTTGTTTATTTCAATATCTTATTAACCTTTTTTATATTTAAAAAAAAAATCACTTGCTAGCCCAGTTGGTACGCCCATGCCCTAGTTGTAACTTATTTTAAATTTTCGGCTATACTGTATTTATACAGTGTAAATCGTACTCGGTTCGCAGCGCTATCTACTTTTTTTAAATTTGAAATAGACCATAGTTAATTAACAACAAAAATGTCTAAAAATGTTGTTTAGAATGAAGAAACGATTCTTTTTGTTCTATACAGTTTTTAATAAGATGATTGAACTGATAAATCTCAGTTATGATTTACGTTACAACAAAAATTTTTATAACAAAAACATACGAATTACTTGTAGTTCTTAATGATTTCTTTATTACAAAACTGATGCCAGCGTTGGGATAGATGAAATATTTGTGCTTTGTTGCAGTTAGATTTTCAGATCTGATTTTCTGGTGTTCCGCCTGTAAATTTATTATTGAACAGTCTCATAAAAAATGTGGATTCAGTTTTGCATCCCTTTACAATTTTCAACATGTTTTAAAATTCATCACTGTTGAAAATATTTGATTAGGTACATATTTACAAGCCATACCACGGTAATAAAATTTAGTATTCAAATGTAGATGTCACCAAGATTATAAAACAGTGTAAATAATTTTTAGAAACACATAATTCAAAATACGCAAAAAATCAAATCATCTCACACGGTACTTAATAAAAATTTCAAAGCAAAGCTTCTCATTGTCTCCTCTCCTTCAAAATAATCGATTTACATCGCAGCCAATGGAAAACTCAATGTATTTTTTATTTCCTTTTTTTATAAAGTAGTATTTCGATAGCTACTGAAGTGTCTATAGAATTTAAGTCTCAAAGGTACGGAGAGAAGACAAGTAGGTTGGGGAGACAGGAGAATAGGGTAAGAAGTGGGAATGCTAGACTTAGAAATGTACATTTTCTAAAATTGACAGGTAAAATACGCACCGTAACTGTAGCCCGCCTGATCTCGTTTGTTGGTTTCCATTCTTCTTCATCACTGGACGAATCTGAACTCAGCTCACTGCTGAAATAACATTCACCACTGCCGTATTTTGTGAAATAGTGGACTACGGCGAACTGAAAAATATTCACGTAAGTAATGCGGTGTTTTAGAGCTATATTAGAAATGAGACAGAAAAACTGACATTTTAATTTTAATTTCCAAATTATATTTTTCATTTTTATTTACAAATATTTCCCATCTCATTCTTAAATTTTCAATTCCCTGACGGTAAATGTCTATCGGTTCGAGGTAAAGAATAAAATAATTTTCCTTCGAATATCATCCTTTGTATTAAACCATTTCTCATTAATGTGATTTTGAACACTGCGTAATAGGTGAAAAATGATGGTGACAGACAAGTAAAATATGGTTGATGTCTTCCTATTAATACTTTCTCAGTGTTTGCACCGTTCCTTGTGCTATCTGGCATAGTTGTGATGAGCACTGACAACTTGTCTGTTGGCCAGGTCTGCTTTTTTTCAATGGATTGTTTTGACTGATTTAACTGTTACAATACAGCTCCTTCGCGATGGATTGATTGTAATTTTAACAGTTTATAATGAACAACTCCATCCAAAGTTTCCCAAAATCGACACTATAATTTTTTTAGGAGTCTTCTCTTCAACTGGGGAGCTGATGCCTCGTTGAAATTAACTGTTCTTCAATTTCTAATAGGGTTACATAATCTATTTCCATCACCAGTAACAATTCGATTAAGAAATAGTTTCTCTTTTACCAGTCTCTAGACCCTAAAGCAAAGTATGAAAGTTTGATATTTTCATGATAACAGCTTAATAATTTTATTAAATTGACGCCTTAAATTATAATCCGATACTAAGAAAATAACGTACTTTACAGCGGTATATATGTCATGGTTAATTTGGTAAGCTGTAGATTACTCATAATAATTGGTTATCTATAATATAATACGCCAACGTGTGTCCCTGCGTGGGTGCGTGCTATGACGACAAAACCAAATTTGAAACGAGATTCCGAAATGTAACGAAATATTCCGAAGCTCACCAAAGTGTATATTGACATATAACGCGTGATAATAATAGTTGTTAATTGATATGTTTACACAAAAATAATATAAATTAAAATTATTAGTAGCAGAAAAATAATTATTTAAAAAAATATTTGGTATGTAAGTTTGTAAGAAAAATGTGAATTTCTTTTCTTTATTATTATATTTCAATGCTTTATTATTTATTTATTTCTACGACTAACGTTTTAATTTTCTAAAATGTGGTTCTTTGGTAAAAATTAATAATTTTTACCAATAGTTTGGTCATTCATATCAGCGCCACTAGGTGACAACTTATTTGTGTAAATTTAATAAAAATATTTAAAATATTTTGGTAAAAATTACAAATAGATACGTTCAATAGTTTGTACCTTTGAATATTGTATGTATTGTTGAAGAAGTTCAATTCCTATTACAAAAGCTCGAAGGAATTACTAAGGATTATGGCCTCGACATACATTAACGAAAAACAAAAATAATGATCGTTGATCGGGCAAATAACAACTTTCCTGAAATAAATAGAATCGGTAACTGTGATGTTGTTTCACAAATTGTGTACTTAGGTTCGCTAATTGACAACATTGGTGGTTGTAACCAAGAAATAAGGCGAAGAATACAATTCTGAAGATCTGCTATGATACAGCTAACCAAAGTATGGTCAAACAGAAACGTATATAGAGAAACTAAAATCTCTCTAGTAAACTCCTTAGTATTCTCTATATTCCAAATGCTTCTGAAACCTGGACGATTCGTGACAGCGACAAAAGAAAGATGGATGCATTTGAGATGTATTGCTGGAGACGAATGCTAAGAATTCCGTGGACAGCGAGGCGCTCAAGCATCTCTGTATTCGAAGATATAAAGCCTCCAATGCGCCTATCTTCTACTATCTTCACCCGTATTCTCTAGCCAATTTCTAGACCATATAACGAGAAAAACGGAAAACCAAGAAAGAACCATTCTTCAGGGAAAGGTTAACGGCAAGACGAGAAGAGGTAGATCTGCGTAACGTTGGATCGACATAACGTCAAAAATATTGCAAGAACCGCTAGAGACGGTCCTGAGAACTGCGCAAGACCGTGAGAAGTGAAGGCTGATCGTCAGTCAGATAGTTCCTGTCAACGTCCCTCCATGACCATGATGATTCACAATATATCTATTAAGATATTATGATGGAAGGAGAAGAGTACGAACTGTGTACGAGAGGTTATCGGACAGTTTCTAGAACGAGGTAGAAACTTTTTTGGATGACTTTTTGTGGCAAAGTTGTATTTATTTGTCTACATAGTCTTTATTCAGCTCTATACATTTAATCCAATGCTTTTCAAGACCTTTTATTTCTTCAGAAAAATACGAATTATCCAAACTTTCCAAATATCCATTTACAGCTTCGACAACTTTAGTATTTGATGAGAATTTCTTTCCAGCCAACCATTTTATGAGTTGGAAACAGAAAGAAATCGGAGAGAGCCAAGTCTGGCGAGTACGGTGCATTTTCGATTAATTCGAACCGTAATTCATGCAGTTGCGCCATTGCAATTATCGATTTGTGGGAAGGTGCGTTATCTTTAACAAGACTTTTTTCTTTGCCAATTGAGGCCTTTTGGATTTTATTTCTTCGTTCAATCTGCCTAATAACGACGCATAATACTGGCTTTATACTGTTCTTCCATGATGCAAGTATTTGATATAAATTATTCCTCGGGAATCCCAAAAGACGGTAGCCATAATCTTACCAGCTGATGCATCATCTTGGTCTTCTTCGCAGTTGGTGTACCACGTGCTATCCACTGTTTTGATTGTTCTTTGGTCACCGGAGTATAGTAGTGTATCATCATGTTTCATCGCCAGTTATAGAACATCGCAAAAAATCTTTTCTATTGCGCTTTAACATGTCTAGACATTGCTGAGAAAGGGTCATTCTTACTTGCTTTTGGTCGTTTGTTAGCAAACCAAGCACCTAACTTGCCATCTGGACATGAATACTTCATACAGAATGTCACAGTAATGATATGTTAGAACAGAACATTTATTATTTATTTTTTCATATGTCTGGTTATTTTTCATGGCTATCAATAAAACTAATGAGGAAAGATCGTGAATGTATTATTTTATTCATCTCAAAATTAGCAAAAGTTAATTATTGATTAAAAAATAATTTAACTTGTTTTGCGATCTATTCTTTTGAACTAACTGTATAAAATATAGAGATGAACAATTTTTAAGTACAATTTTTTTTTTTTTTTTTTGGAGTGTTTGAAAAATGGTGAAACGTTAGCACATGAGAAAAATATGAAGACAAGAAAAATAAGAAAAACTGAATATTTACTGAGATAAAACAATAGAGAAAATTTTATATTTTTCTCTTATCTAAATTACCATTAGAGAAAATTAAGTTAAGTTATAAAAAGTTGACGCGTATGCATTATTCAGATTACTTACTTGAATAATGGTTGCAAAAATGAATGCGAACGAAAGAAAAACGAAGAAATCTAACGCAGTTGGATAAGGAACTTTCGGTAGATCCGTCCTGGCTTCCAGTCCAAGGAAAGTCATTGTAAGCACCGTTGTTATTCCTAGAAAAATAATATTCTCGTTAGGTAAATTGTTTTCCAATGACAAAGGATGCTAGGAGGAAAGTATGGCTCGACTGAAAGGACGCAAAGAAATTAAATGTGGATTTACTTCTGAAATCTGAAATCTTTAGAAAATATTTTAAAGTGCATGTAATATCTATCTAGACATACGTATAACTAACTACTGCTTCTGGCATATTAATGTAAAAATGAACATATGTTATTATGATTATTGTCAACATGTAACATATAAAAAACATTTTTATTGCCCTTATTTATAATAATAGTTTATAAGCATATAAGTTTTTGCGCAATCCAAATAAAATGCTCTACGTTACTTTCTCAAAAGAAGGAGTAAAGTAGCAATTACTCTCTAGGGCGAAAAATATACTTTTCAACGACTCAAAAATATCGATATCGATATAAATTTTTCGAAAAACCAATCTTATCAAATATTCCTGTTGAAATATTCCAGTTCCCATTAATATATATTATTGAGGTCTTTTTCAGATTTTTATACTCTTTAAAAATTCCATAAAAAATTGAATTTCAATAACTAAAATTTGTTTGTGTATCCACGATTTAAGAGGTTTCATTTGATATACTAGTCAAAAATTAAAAAAAAATATTTATTTTTTCATTAAGTACATATTTGTTTAACTCTAAATTTTTCCTTTATGTGCTTCAAAGAATTATATAAGCATGCCAATTTCAACTTCAAGTGTTCAGCAGTTTGACTACAATTTTTGACAGATAGACAGACACATGAGTGACGTTATAAAGGGTATTTTGGGTATACCTACAAAACCCTAAAAAACTATTTTTAAAACATTGTTCATTTTGTTGAGAAGACAGAAAAAAATGGTTTCCCACACATTCTGCACTCACGTCCTCTGTTGGCTGTCTTCATTGAGATATCTACGAAATTCTGAAATGTGTGAAATTTCACACTTTGCCGTATATTTTTAATTACTTCCTACATTTCTGCTAGAGTCTCTTTTAGTTGCACTAAAATTGTATAACGTTCGATATTTCTGTTTTCGATTTTCGTGATAGGTGATATTTCATGACAAAATTTTGGCAGACTATATGCGTTCAAACTAAAGAGTCGCAACTTATCCGGAAGGTAGTGAAAATGTAGCTTTCACTTTGACGCAATAGCAATAGAGTATTCAGTGTTACCAGTTCCAGAATAATACGTTTGGTCTTATTATTTTTCTGACACACCTTGTAAATAACGAGGTATTATTGATGTAAGAACTTAATATTAATTGCACTTACCTAAAGATACTCTGTCTGCAGTGGCTTCTCTGTTTAACCAGAAAGAAACCCAGGACAGGACTACGAGTAAAATGCATGGCCCATACACTTGAATTAGGAAATTGCCCATATGGCGTTGTAAATGAAAACTTACTAATAGCATCGAATATTCACCTGAAAATCAAAATTGGTAAGATAAGACATAACAAATCTCTACTTCTTAAGAATTTTAATATCGAAGAGTGTTGTGTATATGGTAGTTGCAATAAACGACTAACGGCTCTATATTTGGTTGCAAATATTAGCACTATTCTTAGAACCATTTTTAACAGTTTATTAAAGTCAAACGCAAGCGCACAATTATTTAATCGTACCTTTACGAATTCTAAACCGTTAGATAGTATTTAGTAACTGTAACACCTTGCAGTAAAAATTCACGGTACACAATAACACGATATCGAAAAAAAAAAAAAAACAATGAGAAGAACTTTAACATTCGATCAAATTTGCCGTGCTTTTTTGGGTCTTGGTTTATTTGAAAGCTTCCATTGAGATGTTTCGATGCCATAATCGTACACCCACGTCTCGTCACCCGTTATGATGCGCTGGATCTATGTAGAGTCATTGACGATATCATCCATCATTTCCTGAGCGAACCGTACGATATACCAACTTCTTCAGCAACCTCTCTAATTGTAAGCCGGCGGTTGTCAAGAATTTTTTTCTTAACTTCGTCCAAGTTTTTTCTGGTAATTGGCCATCTTGAAAGCGTACACAATTAGTAAAACGCTCGTTTATTCATGCTCGACTCACCACATGACTTCTTCAACATTTGCACTACTTTACAGCAATTGATTCCATTTTACACGTAAAATTTAATGCATATTCTTTGATCCCTCTTGTGAAAAATAAAAAATCGCCGAATATTCAAAAACAAAACTTCTTTAATTAGCTGTAAAATCTAAAATACACATCCAATATGGCCAATTGAGCCAACATGACAACGAAAAAGTTTATCAATCTGACAAAAATAGCGCGGGAATTTTAAAAATTGTATGATCTCTTTGATGTCATCTCGTATGTTATTTTAATGTATGAGAACTATTAGTGGCTTAATACCCCTATATAAACATTTTTAATGTCTGCAGACTTCGGAAACTGGTTACCGAACTATAACAATATACGTCTTTGATGTTGGTAGTTAATAACCCTATCACTCGATCTTTGTGCGGTATAATACCTAATTACCCTTACCAAACCGTAAAAAGTCACAAACTTTGAAAATTGAATTGTGGCTTAAACAGTAAATTTTAGTAAAATAAGCCAATCAACTTACTGACATATACACTCTGGGTGTCCTTGAATCCATTGCCGTTGATGACGACGGTGTCTGTGTGGTTGGCGGCGGGGGTTGCTATCAGGTCGAATTGCGACAGTTTCATGTCCTCGGCGATGGCCACCTGCCGTGCGTCATTCCAACGGTACAGCACGTCCTGCGCCGTGTAACCGACTAACATAAACAGATATTAGATTTCAGATGAATTGCTTTATTCAGTTTACAAAGTTATAATTGTCATCTTTTATAAAAATGGTATAAAACTTTATTTTACAACCCGAGATATGTAACAGAATGTATTATTTTTCTCATAGCCGTGTGGGGTAGTGACAAAGGAAAAGCAAAACATTGTTTTATAGATATGTGGCTATTTAAATGAAACAAAATATTACCCAAAGTATAATATATACACTGGTGTGAGATATTTCTATTGGTGAAATCTTTCCTTTGCGCAATTTATACAAAAAAGTTAATTTTTGGATGAGATTGGCGTATCTGCTGCATCGTAATTATATTGTTTTTTTTTACGCCGAATTCTGATCAAAGGTTCAAACTCGAAACCTGGAGATATTTACAAACGCTTAAGCAGAACTAATTGGAATTTTCATTTTTCTAAGATGTCATGAGCTCTTTTTTAGGGTAGGTATGACCATAAAAAACCCTTATAATGTCACTCATGTGTCTGTACGGTAGAAATTGTAGCCAAACGGCTGAACATAGTTGAAATTTAGTATGATTGTATGACTCTGACCCACAAATAGGAAAAATATAAAGTACAAAAAAATACAGCGCGGGATAATTGTAAACAAATATGTATTTAATAGAAAAATAAATATATTTTAAAATTTTAGAGTCGGGTATCGAATGAAACCACTCCATGCGTGGATAAACAAATTTTTATTTTAAAAAATGTCCCCCACCTTATTTCCCAGACCTTTTGGTCTAAAAATCCTCTATAATGTATATTTATGGGAACCGGAATATTTCAACAGGTATTTTTGATCAGATTAGTTTTTCGAAATTTGTTTTGTGTCGTTAAAAAAATTATATGTTTTAAAAATTTATTATGTGATATCAAAAGAAAGCTCTTAAAACGTAGATTAAGGAACGACTAGTAGTTTTTAAAAATTCGTTTCTTTAAACACGATTTTAGACAAAAACATACTAAAAAAGTTCTTATCCCGCACCCCTTTACCCAAAGGGGTTAAAATAAAAATCTTAAAAATTTATAGATAATGCACATTGATCTAAGCCGTAAACGTACGAGAGGAACTTTTGATCGGATTGCGTTTTTGAAAAATATTGCAGTGTTTGTGTTTTTATGACAAAATTTAAATTTAAAATTTAAAATTAATTATTTTTTTCAGTAATGGCTAAATTACTAATAATGATACGGATTTTTTGTATTTATGGCTATGGTAGTATTATGCATTGTTTTGAAATTAAAAATATAATAAAAAGTACTAATACAGCTGAGAATTGAGTTCATGTGTGTAAGGAGCCTGTAAGTTGAGCGCCTACTGTTATACGTCATAATTCAATCTATTGTTTGAATTACTTTAGTTTTTTTTAAAGGTATCGAACAAGAATAAATCATTTTTAGTAGTGAAACACTTTCGAATCAATTAACACATTGATACTAATGAGATAATGATAAAATTTCAGGTACTTTTTAATTTGAATTTAAATGTGATGAAATTTTTGCAACTTATTTAAATTTAGTTTAAAAAAAAACAAATTGAAGCTCTTAGTTCTCAAATAATGAATAAAAATGATTATCAAAAAACTTTTTATCAGAAAAATATTCTTAGACATCAGCATTCTGTTGGCTTCCTACATTTATTAAATACACAGAAAATTCTGAAATGTGTGAAAATTCACACTACACATCAATTTTTAATTTCTAGTTTGGCCCGCCCCAATCTAGATTTTCCGGTACTGAATATGTTCCCGATTCAGCTCTGCCTTCCCCACTGGCACAGCATTGGCAAATTGAATATCTAAATTAAGAAAAGCTAAGCAAAAAGCATAGAAAATTAATTTATTCGTAAAGAATTTCGGCTAAATATTGTGACATGATAGATTCTACTAAATATATATTACTTAATATGTAGCATTGCTCAAGTATTTTACTTTAAATGTATATCACAACTTTTGGTATAGCTATAAAAAAGTTTTTATGCGTTTGAAGAACATATAAACTTTACCATATCTTTCGGACTCGAGTTTTGATAAATCGATTTGTAAATTAGGAAGACAAGTACATGTTAAAATATTTATAATGTAATCTGTCAATCACTGCTAACCGAAATGAATTTTAATGCAGACCTTTATGAATAAAATATCACTATTTCTCCATATTTCTGCACTCTACTAAACAATGGAACGATTTGTCAAACGCAATCACTATTTTCACTTGAATTATTTGGTTTATTTCATAAATCTTAGAGCGTTTTCACTCATACTGGTGAAACCGCTGCTGGTGCCGTCGCGGGAGCCGGTTAGATTGTAATTAAATGAATGCTGATCCTTAACCCTTTTGGTCCTAGTGGTTTCACAAAGAAGCCACTTTTCAAAAAAAAATATATGATATCCAGTGGGGTGCCATAAAACCACTAACGCTACGCTATTTCTTAAAGTATCAACTTGTATCAGTATACTTACTATGTCGATCAACACTGTATTCTATTTAACTTCTAGTGTCTTAAATCGGCAGATCTTGATGTTAGCTTTAGTATGAAACCAATTTACACGTCGTAGCACTTCGTAATCACAAGTTATACAGATTTGAAGTTTGTGCAGCGCAGCGGAAAGTCTCCAAAACGCTGACCCTAACCCTACACTTGCGCTTATTTCTGCGCGCGAACTCAAGGTCCTTAACAAGTCTTTGTTGCCTCAGATATCGAATAAAACTAGGTTGGTTTTATTCGCATTGATGATATAGAAATTACAAGGGTTACCTTCTATGTTTTTACAAACGACCACTAGATGGGAATAATGAAATCTGTCATTGCTATATTCGTAAAATTTGACATTTGTTATTGTGAAATCAGCGGCAGCTTATAAATTGACCGAGTAGTTTGTTGACAGTGAGCATTTAAATAACAAGTTTGTGAAAAAATGGATATTACTCGTGAAGGTTTTCGATGGATGATGTAAAGGCCTAATCCAACAACAATGCATAGATTCGCTTCGTTCAACTTTTGGTAATAAAACACCATCAGAAATGACTGTTTACAATTGGTTTGCAGAATTTCGTCGTGGTCGTGCGTCCATCAGTGATGAATCTCGTGAAGGTCGACTAAAATCGGTTGTGATTCAAAAAAACATCGATGCTGTGCGCAAAATGATTAAAGAAGATTGGCATGTGTTTGGGACTTCCAAGATGAACCGAAACCCACAACAGTTGTCCGTTCACGAAGCACTTCCAAGAAAATAATCGCTTGTTTCTTCGGTTGTACTGGACATGTCGCAACCATTCCTTTGGAGGATCGGAAAACAGTTAATGCTGAATGGCATACTGTTGGGATCTATCTCGACACTGTATCTTAGCAATTCGTTGTCTACACTGTATCTTAGCAACTCGTTGCTAAGATAGTAGTCATGTAAATTATAATATAATAAATAATTGAGGTTATGTCAAATATATTAATAAAAGTGTTCTTCCGTAATCTTTTACTTATTTAACCCACGTCTCAAGACATAACAATTGGCGACAAGGATATGGCTATTTCCATGCAGAAATTAATGACTGTTTGAAAACAGCAACAGGAACAATTTCAAGAGGCGCAGATGAAGTTAGTTGAAAATATCTAGTTGAAACGCACAAAATGTTGTTTCTGAGGATAATGTTGAAACATTATCAAAAAGAATTAACGAATTTTGTTACGAAGAGGATAGTGAAAATATTTTCGAAATTTGGTTCTTCCGTTATGAAGATATTTTTAAAATCGAAGAGAAGGATTTAGATGATCCAACCAAGGTTAGACTTTTATTGAGAAAGTTGAATAATAAGGCATATGAAAGGTACGCAAATTACATTTTACCTAAAAATCCTAGGGACGAAACTTTTGAAGCTACTGTTAATACCTTAAAAAGTCTGTTTTGCAGACAGTCTTCTTTATTTAATATTAAGTATAACACGCTTAAATTAAAAAAGGAGTCTAACGAGGATTATATTACTTTCGCCAGCACTGTTAATAAAGAATCCTACTCCTGATCAGTTCAAATGCCTGATCTTCACATGCGGCTTGCAGTCTCCTGAAGATGCGGATATAAGAACAAAAGTGCTGTCCAGAATCGAAACTAATCCGAAAATTACTCTACAGGCTATCGCTTAAGAGTGCCGTCGACTAGTATATCTAAAAATCGACTCATAACTGACCCAGAAAAAGGAAGGTAATTATAATTCTGACGTAAAGTCAGTAAAAATAGATCATCCCTCGATAAATCTAAATCCTCACATTTAAGTAGCAATAAAGTTTTTAATAAAACATATTCCAAATTTAGTGAAAAAACTTCGCCAACTGCACCTTGCTGGTTATGGCGAGCAATGCATTTTATTCAGAACTGCCCGTATCGTGAACATAAATGCAACAAATGTAATCAGAAAGGACATAAAGATGGATATTGCAATTATCAGAGGCCATTTAATCGAAAAATCCAAAAACCTTTTTCTTCTTTTGACAAAAAACCAAGTCTACAGTCAAATCTAGTATTTTCTGTTTCTGATAAAAGTTATAATATGAAAAGGAAATACGTCACAATTAAAATTAATAATCAACCTTGTGTCCTACAATTAGATACAGCTTCAGACATAACAATAATAACAGTAAATATTTGGAGAAAAATTGGTGAACCGTATGAAGGAAGGATTGCATTGACATTTGCAGTTCAAAAATTTCACAGGTACATTTATGGACGAAAATTTTTATTATGTACCGACCATAACCACTGCTTGCAATCTTTGGCTCAAAAAAAGGAATACTTGTACATACTGCCAATAGGTTACAACGATGGGCGCATACTCTGATGGCTTACGACTTCGAAGTTGAGTACATCAAAACAACAGATTTTGGTCATGCAGACGCACTATCAAGATTGATGAAACGATGTCCTTCTATGGAAGAATATCGAATCATAGCTGCAATCTTTGATGAAACAGAAATGGTTCGTATGGTGATGACACGACGAGATCTCTACCCATTACCTTCCAAGATTTATACAATGTGTTTCAAGAAGATCAGACACTTCAAGAAGTAATGGAGTATCATAGAACGTCCTGGCCAAAAGAAAGAAAACCAGAATTTCAACAATTTTGTAACAGACGTGAAACCCTATCAATTGTTCAAAATTGTTTATTATTTGGAGAAAGAGTTGTTGTTCCAAAGATATTGCGCACCAAGATTTTAAAACAGTTTCATTCCGGACACCCTGGAATGAACTGAATGAAATCTTTGGCAAGAAGTTTCGTCGACTGGCCTGGAATGGACACGGATATTGAAGAATTGGTACGTAAATGCGAAAAATGCAACGAAGTAATGAAATCACCGAAGAAGCTTACAAATTCATCTTGGCCTACACCAGAACGTGCTTGGCAGAGATTACATATAGACTTTGCTGGACCTTTTCAAGGAAAAAACTTCCTCATAGTCGTGGACGCTTATTTCAATGACCAGAAGTTTTCATTATGAAGCGTACCAGTACATTAGAAACTATTTCGGCACTGAAATCGCTTTTTTCTCGTTTTGGAATGCCTGAAACAATTGTTTCAGACAATGGGACACAATTCAATTCACACTATTTCCGAGAATTTTGTCATCAAAATGGTATCAAGCATGTTAATACACCTGCATACCACCCCAGCTCTAACAGACAAGCTGAACGTTTTGTCGATTCGTTTAAATGAGCTTTCTTAAAATTGAAAGGGGAAGGAACAAATGAGGAAATCTTGGACAATTTTCTTCTAACCTATCGGATCACGCCAAGCAATATAGTACCAAGACAACAAAGTCCAGTTGAAGCTCTAATGGGAAGGAGTTTGCGAATTGCTCTAAACCTCCTTCTACCAAACAACCGCGTTCCGATGTCGCAACAACAAGTCAAACCAACATATTCACAACTAATGAATCTGTATTTATACCTGTATTTTGTGTATATGTTAAGAACAACAATAGCAAGTTCGAGTGGATCAAGGGCCGAGTCGCAAAAAACGCGGAAATGTGTTATACGACGTAAATATTGGCCACAAGACAGTCACCAAACACATAGAACAAATAAAACGCAGGTTCACACGCGACGATAATGCTTCAGAACTACTCCTCCACACATCCTCGAACACATTTGACTTGAGTTTTTCAGATAGTTTGCCTACAGGAAAAGCAGAGGAACATCGGGGTTATGTCACTGAAAATTCCGACACTTTTCTCCCAGAAGACACAACAAACGCTTCTCCAGACAGCCTGGAATTCAGCACAGCAGACGCTCCTCCAGACAGCCAGGAAGTCTCCACAGCAGACGCTCCTCTCATTAATCTTCGAGCGACTAAAAGAGCTAGTCACCCACCTCATCGACTACAAATAGACCGGCATAAAAAATCATATTTTTGAAGAAGGGAGGTGTTGGGATCTATCTCGACACTGTATCTTAGTAATTCGTTGTCGACAATGTATCTTAGCAACTCGTTGCTAAGATAGTAGTAATGTAAATTATAATATAATAAATAATTTAGGTTGTGTCAAATATATTAATAAAAGTGTTCTTCCGTAATCTTTTACTTATTTCACCCACGTCTCAAGACATAACACATACAATAATTTGTTTGCCAGAAATCATCGACAAAGTCAGGAAAAACAACCAAAAACGTCGCATCATTCTTCATCATGACAATGCAAGCTCCTACACAGCACGTCAAAAAAATGATTATTTGAAGGAGAAATACATCGAATTAATGTCTCAGACCGTATTCACCTGATTTATCCCCTAACGACTTTTTTTTTTGTTCCCCAGTGTCAAACAAAAAATGCGTGGACAGCGGTTTTCATCACCTCAAGAACTGTTGAAGCCTTCGAAATCCATGTTTTTAAGATACCAAAGAGTGGAAAAAATGTTTCGAAAATTGGTTTGAACGCATGCAAAAGTGTATAAATCTTAAAAGCAATAAAACAGTTTGTTAAAAAAATAATCTTTCTTAGTTTTTGTGAAAACTTAAAAGGTAGCCCTCGTATTAATACGTTATGGTCGATCCGTTTAAAATTGAAAGTAAAAGATTAGCTAATAACATCAAATTATTGAAAGATAATTTATACTAAAATGAAAATGCAGTATTCGTGTAAATGTCGATTAGTAG
This sequence comes from Liopterus haemorrhoidalis, assembly GCA_963971575.1. Lineage (NCBI taxonomy): Eukaryota > Metazoa > Arthropoda > Insecta > Coleoptera > Dytiscidae > Liopterus > Liopterus haemorrhoidalis. The sequence goes on along the minus strand of OZ020611.1, from coordinate 44,881,577 downwards.
GATGTATACTATGAATAATTCAAAGAATACGCTACTTAAAACAGGTCAACTGAAATCTTTGTTTGAAAATACTTTTATTATTATTCACTCATAAAAGAAAATCTTAAAAGTCTTTCATAAGAATATTTACATTCTTTACAAGTTAAATGCTTTTTCAATTTTTGAGGTCTCTCAAATTTAATATCGGTCATCGGTTATCCTTCAAGTGGATAATGCACTTTTTCCTTCAAATGTCGAAAACCGTATTAATGTTTTTGTTTCGGAAGAAGAAATATCTCCCAAACACGTGTCTGGGGCATAAAATAAAAGATTTTACAGAGTAGATTGAAAGGTCCGTTTAGACATCCAAATTAGGCTCTAATCTATTTTTTAAATATTTTAAAAATTTCTAATATTTTTAAAACACACAACAGCATTCAGATATGTCCGATTTACCAGTTAAATTCGTGTAAATTAAGTACAAATTAGGATGTATAAGTTATACAGTATAACCTTACTTTCTGCACCAGATTATTTCAATCGTGGTTTTGAAAAATAGTTTATACTCTCCATCGTCATCGCCCAAATCTATTTGTAGTTTTTAAAATATTAGGCAAAGTTGTAAAGGCAACAAATCCGCACATACATCTCCAAATAACAAAATATTCAAAATATAACTGTCAAAATTAACGTTTTCTCGTAACAGAGGTAAAAAAGACAATTACGTAATTATTTATTGTAATACTCATATTATTAGAATTTACAACATTAACATAGTGAACTTTCCAGATTAGTTTTTTTACTGGTCTCAAATTTAATATAGTAATAATAATTAATTTACTCAAATGTATGCTTGTTGAAGTTGAAGGTTCATTTCCAAGTAAAATAGTAAAATAGTAGTTCTGTGTAATTGCCTCCATTCTTCTTATCACATCATTTTCTGAAATCTGTATATACCTTTTTATACAATCTCCTTGACATTGAATAATTCGGAGGTGCCTCCATTGCAACTGACGCAATATCTGGTGGTATCCGGATGAAGTTCTCATCGCCATCATCACTGTTTATTTCCATTTTTAAATTATAAACAGTGTTATTTGAATAGATTTTAATAAATCTTCACAATATATATTAAATTTAAAACACTTATTCAATATTGGCACATTCAACGAGACATAAACAAATTCTTTATTTCATAATATAAACAAGCTGTCTCCGTAGCAACATAACGATAATCTAGGTCCAGAGCCGTAGCAACGTCCTGGCATCGGGGCGAGTGCCAGGGGCGCGATGTCGGAAGGGCGCCATCGTGGACGTTTTTGTTTTTTGGTCATCACTTGTATGGACGTTTTTTATTATGTCATGACTTGTGTTTTAGAAGTAAAGACCCTTTTGCTTTTTTTGTCATCATTTGCATTTTAGAAGTGAAGACTTTTTTTTGTTATTACTTGTATTTAAGAAGTGACGACGTTTTTTTAGGTCATCACTTGTATTTTCACCTGTCTATTATTAAGATAAAAATAAAAATAATGCCCACCTTAAATAAAATGAAAAAAAAAATAAATGAATAAAAAGGGCGGGCTTTTAGATTAAATCAATTTACAAGTATCTACTTAAAGTATTTCCCGAGAGCGCTATTTTAAGTATTTGCCAAGGGCACCAAAAACATTGCTACGGCTCTGCCTACGTCTATTGATTTCTGTTTAATAATTATATGAAATCAAATTTCAAATTGTTTAAATAAAGTGTAACTGATCGTTGTGAGAAAATTTTGTAAGCATCTAGGCAGTAAAGTGCATTAATCCCTCAAATGAGAATACCCTTGATTCCCTTCGGTCGTCTCGGGCATTTGTTACATTCTCGGGATTAAACCATCTCTTTACTTCCTAGATACATAAATAGCTTTTTCTTCCAGTCATATGATTGGTTCATACTTGTAGTTGTAACTAAAATATATGCGATATATAATATATTTTAAACGTTTAAGTGGAACTAAACGGATTTTTTATTTTCTCAAGTTATCATGAGCTCACTTTTTAATGATAGAAGTGAGTTCTTGCTAAACAAAATGGTCAAAATGTACTTCCGCTTAAACCAAAGAAAGAGACAAAAAATCGTAAAAATATTAAAATTGACTACATTAAAATCGCATACCAATTTGTAACACAAAATGCTTGTGTGGTTTCCAAGGCAAATATAAGTTAAATAATTGAATACCAAATAAATTAAAACTTGTTAGAGCTTAATTTAGAAGGAGAACAGCAAGAAGGAGAGGGACATTGGAGCAAGAAGATAGAAAAGAGCAAAAACATTGTAAATTGTAGTGTTATTTATTTATTTTTGGATTAATTTTACAAGGTGTCTCAAAAGAAATTTTATATTTATTTAGCTTACTGCGTGAACGCAACGTATCCGCGGGGCGCGGGGGTTATGTCAATCGGTAGCCTGGCTCTTGGGAATTCATGCTATGGGCTATGGAGCGTTTCTCGGGAGCAGACCGCGCGTTTTGCGTGCGAGAGTTTTACAAAAACGGTGATTCGGCGACTGTAGCACGTAGAAAATTCTGCAGTATTCGAGGTTTTCGCCACTTAAATGATGCGCCAAGCATTCCTCTCATTCGACATTGGGTTAAAAAGTTTGAAGAGACTGGTACAACGCTGGATAAATCAAAATCCGGGCGACCTAGGTCATCAAGAACGGTAGAAAACGTGGAGAATGTTAATCAGTCTGTTCGTGACGACCCGAACCTTTCAATTAGGAAGCGCGCAAGTGCTTTAAATGTGCATAGATCATCATTACATCGCATTATGCACAAAGACCTAAAGCTGCACCCCTACAAAATTCAATTGGTGCAAGAATTAAAGCCCCAAGATGCCAGTCAGAGGCTTAATTTCGTAAATCAGGTGATTGAGCGATTTTCAACGTTTACCAACATTTAGTTTTCGGATGAAGCTCATTTTCATCTTAATGGCCACGTAAATAATCAGAACTGCCGCTACTGGAGTGCAACGAATCCGAAACGCAAACATCAGAAACCCCTACATTCGGCTAAAGTGACCGTATGGGCTGCGATGTCGGCGCGAGGAATTATCGGCCCTTACGTTTTTGAAGACGAAAGGGGGCGTGCAGTTACAGTGAATTCAGAGCGTTATGTGGAGATGTTAGACAACTTCTTGGTACCTGAACTGCAAAACTTTCCTGGCTATAACCAAAGAACATGGTTCCAACAGGACGGAGCAACTTCACACACGTCCAATATGTCTCTGCCACGTGTTCGTGAAATTTTCTCAGGCAAATTGATCTCCCGGAGAGGTGACATAAATTGGCCTCCACGCAGTCCAGATTTAACCCCTATGGACTTTTTCCTATGGGGTTATCTTAAATCTAAAGTTTACGCCAATAAACCGACTTCACTGGCGCATTTGAAAGAAAATATCCGTCACGAAATGGCAGCCATCCCTGAGTCCACCTGCCGAGACGTCATAAGTAATTTTACTGTTCGATTAAATGAGTGCCGAGAACGCGAGGGACTACATTTAGACGATATTATTTTTAAGAAATAAATCCCCAAAAAGTGTATTTTAATAATTAATAAACATTTTTTCTATATACGGCTTACTTTTTTTTTAAACGATCCACTAAATATAAAATTTCTTTTGAGACACCTTGTATTTGGTTTTATTTTTTGTAATGGCTAATACCCTGAACGCCGCATGCCTAAGGAAATAAAGAATATATATATATATATATATATATATATATATATATATATATATATATATATATATATATATATATATATAGCTTAATTTGGAATTGGAAGTCTGATTGGACCTTAAAGAACATAATTTCAGAGATTTTATGTGTTTTTCTTATACGCAAGTCGAAGAAAAGACAAATACATGAGTGTTAGTTTCTTGGCTGTACACACGAAATCCAAAATATGTTTCAACAGTACTTACATGATCCAAATTTCAGAGGACATCTTTGAGTGTCCATAGGGAAGTCTTCTAAATTCATTGGACAACCAGCTTTAATAGTTAGTCTGAAAAGAAAATAATAATAATTTGATATGTCATGTTGGATTATCACATATTTTGGAATAATAGTATATTAAAATACAAGATTCATAAGACATGACTTTGCCAAATGCGTCGAAGTTAGAATATGACTATGAAGAGGAATCCTCCAAAATCAGTTAAAAGAAAATCAGCCTCAATCTATTGTAATTGATTACATTTTTGACTTACTTGCATTTAAAAATTACTTTCTATTTTCTTACAATTTTTCTTGAATCATTAAAAACTAGAATTTTTTTTTTATGGTTTTTACTCAAAAAAATGCATTCGAATTATTTCCTTGTGTGGCGTCTTCGAATATAGTGTGAATCATAACGCCCGACCACGAATATGTCCGTGGTGAGCCACTGTGTTTATTCATCTCTACAGATTAATACTTGCACACTGTCAAGTATTTACCTGTCAGATCAGATGCTAAGCTACTACAGCTCTATGAGAAAAACAATTAAGTGTTATAACTAGTTATTATATGAAATAACTTAAATTATAATTTTTCAATTAAATGTTTTATAAATAACACATTAGAGTTAAATAACTTTTTGTAAAATAATTGTAAAAGGTATTATCTGTCTCATTTTGTAATACGGAACTAACAGGAAAAGTTCATTTTTTATGTTGTATATTGACAATACATTTATAATATTATCATAGTATTGGTTCACACGGATACGCCAAAGTCTGTTTACACCACAACAGTCACCAAAGTAACCAGATCTAGTTTCGTATTACAAATTGAGACAGATTATAATAGTTTTTTTTTTTTTTCTGAATAGTCAGATAGTTTATTTTAGAGATATTTTGTTTCTTTTTTTATTGTTTTCAAAGCTTGCTACGTTCAACTTTGTAAAATTGATGTTGATTATTATTTTGTAAATAAATGGTCGCCATTTTGAAATGGTTAACATACAAATATGATTTTTTGGTATCATTGTAAAGCTAATTTAATGTACTTTTAGGAAAAAAATATAAAATTATCGATTCCCTATGCTAGATCAAAAGTTGACATCCTTTCCGGTAAAACCGGAAGTGCCTCAGAATTCTTATAGTAACCTTTAGATGGGCCTTTTTGTCTAGTTTAACTTTTGTTCTGAGATTTTTTGTATCTTTACAAATAAAGGAGATTTTCGGGGTGCCCCGTTTCAAACAAACACCCTGTATACCTACATAATGCACATTTGCTTTTTTGTAAAACCCGAAGTAACATGATATTATTAAAATTTAGGAAACTATTTATAACACAACTGCTTGGAAATAAAATGCAAAAAAATTATAATAAGGAGCCAAAACAAAATTCTTGTCATTACTTGGAGATCATACCTCCCACAGAAAAAAAAATGCGACCAACAAGTGCCTGCCGTGTTTGTACAACACAGAAAAAACGTCGAGAAACACGATATTTTTGCCCATTGCGTCCAGAAAACCCTCCACTAGGTATAGAACAATGTTTTAAGACCTTTCATAATTAAAATTTGCTTGTTTGCATTGATTTTTGATATTTTGATTGTTTTGTATTTCTTTTCTTTTCTTATTTTGATTATCCTGTAATAAATAATAAAAAAATCTTTCATTGTCGCCTTTTTGTTAAGAATGAACCTTCCACAGACGCCCAACCCACAGAATTCTTATGTATATACAACGATATATGTCGTGTTGGGCACCGACAAGTTATACTGCAACAACGAGATAACTCGTAGTGGGCGACAACGGGCAGTTTTCACCACGAGTAAACTCGTGCTGGGCAGTTAATGTGTTAAGGCTATTTAGGTGAGTTAACTGCGGAGGTTATTTGCACCTTGTTGTGGTTACATTGTTTTGCAATTTTGAGAATATTACATATAGTGGTACAGATTTGTGTTACATACACATTACAATTAATTACAATTTTGAAATATTTATATAAGGTTACATGAAAGTTATTTTATATTTGTTGAAAAAGGTTTGTTAGAAAATTTATTATTTTGGATATGTTATTGTTGTTTCCTAAGAATTACTTTAAAGTTGTTAGTACTTCGTTATTTTCCCTTTCATTTTTGGATTTTGTGCATGGGATGAGGAAGTGTTCCACGGTCAGCGTTGTTTGGCACTCTTCGCCCTGTGGTGGTTCTTGGTATTGAAAAATGTAAGCATGTGTTAATCGTGTATGTCCAACTCTCAGTTTGTTGATGACAGTTTGAAAAAACTGGAATCTGGAATGTATTGTTTTGTAAGATTAGGAATAAATTTTCTCCGATGAAAAGTTTTGATTTTGTACATCCTAATATCCAGATACTGAGGAAACTTCAGTCTTAAATGTGGATCAGTCTCGAAGAAGGGACAACTCATTTACGATAAATAATAAACTGCTTAATGAATTGGGGATAAGAAAAAATCGAAAAACTTTACTTCTTGAAAAAAGTTTATAAAACAGAAGACAGTGGCGCGCCTCATATTGCTGGCTATAAAATTAGATATTTATGTCAATAATCTATTTATTTAGATCGCTAGACATATGCAGATAATCCTGTGCAAGTGCCTTCATAGTGCAGGTTTTCTTTATAGTTCTCGCATTTAGTCGTGGTGTAAAAGACGATACTTCGACGATAATTGGCTTGTTGTAACAGTCACAAAAAAGCGCTACAAGAATTTGCACCTAGAGATTGACATTTTTGTTTACGGATGGATGAAAAATTTTATTTAATACTTCTGTCATTAACAGAGATCGGACAAATATGTGCAATGACTAATTAAAAATCTAATTATTCAATGTCCTTGAATGTAATTTTTAAAATAAAATATATGCTACATGTTAATCAAATAGATGTCTCTTTTAAGTTTAAAAGAGTTTCTAAGTAAAAGTTTTTTCCGACCGGCGTAGCGTAGTGGTAACACACGTGCTCTGCGTTGCGAAGGTCTCGGGTTCGAATCCCGTTCAGGCATGGAAATTTTCTCAAATAAAAATTGTCCTGGCTAATTGCCACAGCAGCAAAGGTCAATAATTAAAAAAAAAAAAAAGTTTAAAGTTCCTTTGGTTTTTAAAACAAAAGGTTTTTATGGGGCAGTAAATGATTTTTCTTTTCTTGATTTCATTGAGACCATTTTGATGAGTGTATAGTAGAATAAGGTACCAGGAATAAGTGTAAAGAGAATAAGGGACCATTCTCTTTATTTTATTGAAAAATAAAATTAATAGACAAATAATTACTTAAAATTAACGGAATGTAATACAAACTCAGCATGCTCTATGCCTTAGCACTGTTTGTTATGAAGCCAACATCCTGCGAAGTTGCCCTTTTGAGAACAGCAGGTTGCCTAATTTACATTTATTTTGCTACTGCTAGGAGAGGTTATTGTTAGCTTTGCTTGCATAACGGTTTATTACCATCTAACGCTAGCACAGAAATACTTTAACGCACTCCTACAAACTCTGCGCTTGCGTCTGATGATAACAAACCTTTAGAAAAGGTCAACGAACAGACTTTTTATAACAGATTAATTTGTCAGATAAATATTATCATAGAATAAATTATATAATATCTCGGTTTTAAATTTAGAAAGTATCAAAAGCATCGTATATATATATTTTTTTTTAGATGTAAAGTACTTGTATAAAATACATTCTAGCAGCAGAGTAGAAATAACTTATTAGAAGCCTAATATTTTCTAACAGAGATATTATTTATCATGACCAGGGAATCGTTACATATAAGTAAGAAAAAATAGATAGAAAAAATTTCGAATTTTTTTTAGTTTTATCAAAAACTGTCTCAAATAAAAGTTGTTAGTTATTGCTTTTGTAGCAACTTTTGTTAATTTTTTTTTTTTCTAAATATTTTTGTTATTAAATATTCGCAAAAATCTTATAATCGAGACGAGTAAAATCCTATTTCTAGTCAACCGATTTATACCAAAAGTTGACCAACTCGTGCCATTGATGTCAAAAGCTTAAATATGAAGTTGGCTTCATATAAGTTATTCGCGTTCAGTCACTATTTAAAGCTATGTAAACGCTTAATACCGGCTTAACGTCCTTCTACCAACTCTAAGAATTACATATTTTATCCCCTTCGTAACAAAAATATGAATATAAGTGTTTTTGTCTAATCTAAAATGGAAAGCAATACCCAGGTTACATCGGTCGTATTATATTAAGAAGAAATATGTAACAGATTTATTTAATATTGTAAATTTTATTACATGAAAAAAACTAAGTAAACTAAATAAAGAATTAAACAATTTACCTTGAAACCATTAGCGTAAACTACTTCCTCCAATTTAACAAAACACCCACAAATCACAATAAAAATATATGTTGGTCACAAACAATAATTATTCCAATACACCTATTGATAGGGTGACCAGATTTCAGTGAAGGGAAACCGGGACACAGTGAAAAAAAAAGAAGGTCTTTGTTTCCTCCCAGATCCAAGTGAAGAGCAAAAAAACAAAAGGTCCTCACCTCCCAAATTGAAAGTGAAGAGCAAAAAAAAAAAAAAAATCCTCGCCTCTCAGATTCAAAGTGAAGAGCAGAGTATTCAAAAACCAATTTTGGACCAAGGACAATCGGGCGTCCCGAGAACAGTTTTCGGGACACCGGGACAATTGACCGAAAACCGGGACGAATGGTCACCCTACCTATAGACAAACTGTTCACACATGTCTCAACTTGTACTGGCCTAATCATCGAAGGCCACGTCGTTAGGGGTTTAGGGGTAAGCCGCTACAAATATTTATTTTTTTCCCACTACACATTCCTTTTTAATATAATCCTTGAAACAAACTGCACGGTCATCGACCCTTCTTATTCTACCCTTATCTTGTCTCTGCAGGTTCCTCCAACATTCTCGTGTCTTCTAACAGCGCAGTGTCCATCTCACCACACTTTCAGCAACACCTATATATTTTTGTGCCACGCAATTTTTTTTTTTTTGTAAAACTTCTATTTTTGACTATTTATTTATTATTTATATCCAACTTATTTATTTACATATATTTTAATCACTGACTTATTGTTTTTACATTATGATTTTCCACTCATTTTTTATCATCTTACAATGACTGTACGTTTTTAGATAGTATTTAATAATTGATTCAGGGTATCACAAAAGTCATGTATGCCGATCTTAAATTTGTGTAGGCAGCAGCCAGAAGTACCTCCATGCTGTTTATAAAAAGATGCAAACTAATAAAACAATTTCACAAATTTCTGTAACTAGACATAGTTGAGTAATTCCTCCTAACCTGCTAACCGATATAGTCGGCTCCGGGACATAATATCTCAACTAATATACCACAGAACATACCGTTTAGTAGGTTGAATACTCTGAATTGTGCAAGAACTTATTGGAAGCCTGTTCCAAGAACAAGTTTGTCAGAACTGTCATTGACAGAACTGTGAGAAATCTGTCTTAGTATTGTAATATCTGAAGCGATCTGTGTACAACGGAAAAATCCAGTGGCGGACCAACCAATAGGCAGACACATATTAAAAACTATTTTATTAATAAAATAACAGATAATTTTTATCTAATAATATATGTTATATAAATTTGATGACGTGCCCGTTCTGCGTACTGATCACATGCTCAGAATGTGAGGGTAGAGCTGTTTTGGATATCGGGACATGTTGGTATTAAAGGTAATGAATCAGCTGATGTAGCTGCGAAAGCCGCCTTCCACAGACCTATGATTGATGTTAGTTTCATATATCCAGATAACGCAAATAGTCATCTGAAATATCTGGTTTTAGCCAGGTGGCAACATGACTGGAGCAGCATACAGGATGTTAAGTTAAAACAGATTATGGGAGACATTATACCATGTGGTTCTTCCTGCAAGATTAACCGCAAGGAAGAAACCGCCATCGCACGCCTCCGTATAGGCCACCTCCTTCGAGGTGAAGAGTCTCCTATATGTGAGACGTGTAACACAGATTTGTCTGTGTTACACGTCGTTACACGTCGCTAAAAACACGTTAAAACACGCTAAAACACGTCGTTACACGTCGCTAAAAATATTTAGCAGGATCAAATATAAACAAACACGTAAAGAAGGTAGCTTCGGCAATAAGGTCTTCGTGTATATTCGTAAATATTCGGGGAGAAACGATTTATTCTAGAACAATGTAAACAAACAATGATGGAGATACGATATAATATAATCAACGGTGTCCATCTTGGTTATTGGTCTGAGCAATGAACTATATAGAATATATTAAGAAGCGTATATAGTCAAAATAGACAGTGTAGGAAGACTTCGATGGATTATGTATAGAGAGTGGATAAGAGAACAACTCCTATGAAAACTATTTTCAGGACCCTCTTACGAATTGTAAGGGCCATGGGATATAGGTATATAAGTCATTACCGCTATATTTAATTTTACTAAAATTATTGATTAATGCAAAATTAACGACGATTTATTTGAAGTTTTTATTTTGAGTTGAAAAATGACGCTTGTTTTATGTAATAATTATAAAAATATTCTTGTTTTCATGCGTGTCGAAAATCATATTCATGTTCATCACATAATGCTCTACCACTTAGAGAAAGGGTGGAAAACGGCACAGTTATATCGTGATCTCAACGAGCTTTTCGGCAAAGAAACAATCAGTCAAAAACAAGTTGAAAGATGGTTCCACAAGTTCAAATCGGGTGACACAAGTCTTAAGGATAATGAAGGAAGAGGACGGCTATCGGATTTCGACGATCAGGTACTTTTGTCAGCCGTGGAAAAGGACGATAGTATGACAACCCGGCTACTGGCCGAAGTCTTCAATGTCGACCAATCCACGATCGTCCGTCGCCTAAAAAAGCTTGGAAAAGTGTGGAAATTGGCTGGATGCGTGCCTCGCAAACTCTCCGACAGCAACAAAGCCGATCGAGTTCGAATTGCTGCAGAGAAACGAGCAGTCGTCATTTTTGAAGGATCTTGTCACTTGTTGAATAGTGGTTGCTCATCAAAACCGTCAAAAAAAAAAAAAAAAAATGAAAGTTTGTGTATCTCCAGGCGAATCACCGAAAGGAATAGCAAAAGATGCCCACAGTAAGAAGGCAATATGGTGCGTATGGTGGGATAGAAGCGGAATCATCCATTGGGAGATCATTTTAAACCGCATTTGCTTTTCGTGGAATGAAGACGATGAGCGTCAACAGACGCGGATTCCACACAAACACGGCAAACGACAAATCAACATCAACAGCGACGTCTATCTGGCTCAGCACGATCGTCTCCATACAGCAATAGATCGTCTCCAAACAGTAATTTTTTTATTGAATAAAATTGTATACAAAAAAAAAAAAAATCGTCGTTAATTTTACATCAACCCAATACATTTTACATACATAAATACTATAATGCCGAATAGGAGTTCGTCTGAAATATGAATTTCTTGGTATATTTATAATGTTAATGCTATTCATTTTTTATTTATTTATTTATTTTTTTTTTTGTAAAATTAGCAACTTTACAAAATAAAACTAAGACGGGAGACCGGGCCCCTTATATAAGCGGGCCCTAGGCCATGGCCTAGACGAAAAAACGGCCCTGCCTATTTTAAGAATTTCGTTTAGTAAATGAAGTGTAGGCACACAACCCACAAAATTGTTGGATAATGCAGCGGACCTACAGAGATGGGTGTAAATAATTGACGAGGAGTTGCCATGGGTAGAATACAATGGAAGGGACTAATAAAGGAGATCAAGATTCACGACGGAATGTAGTGTCATGAAGAAGAAGTAGAATATTGAGGATTACATAACTTTTATTGTATTCCTGCTGCAGATATGATAGTGAAAATTAACGATAAGTGCGCTGGATCTTTAATACTTTATGCAAGAAACTTTAGATACCAAATTCATTATAATAGAATAATATTGACATTTTCAAGATAAATATTTAAACGAAATCATCTGAAAGATTCTTTGTTTTTTATTCAGTGTTTATCAAAGAAAAGACTATGCGGAAGCGGAATTGCGTTGTTAATAATATTAAATTTTTTAATTCTTAGAAATTCGTAGGTATGACCAATTTAATCTAATATTATATTTCATTATGTAATACGTAAGTAAGGGGGAAACTTCATTTTTAATAAAATATAGGGACCTGCGGTTTGAATTTTTTAAATCTACAGAATTTTTTCTATCTAGATAAAAAATAAGGCCTTTCTTAGTTGAAGCCTTTTTGATCAGTGTAGTTTTGAAAATTTGTAAATATTTCATTTTCGAAAGACCGTATCTCAAAATCTGTACAAGATAGAGACCTACGGTTGAAATTTTTGAAATCCTGAGGTCCTAAAGAACGTTAGAACAGTTAGGAAGCAACTTATAAATATAAATAAATTGTGGAATATCTTATTTGTCGTTTTTTTTTTTTTTTAATTTAAAAGAATCCTTACTTACCTAACAATCCTAACCATAACCTAAAAGAATATATATCCCTGCGCCATAACTAAGACATTTTACGTAAACAAAAATATATATTTCCATATATAAAACACATTTTAAATCACATTAACCTACATATATATTCAAACGTCTGTACACATCAAGTACAAATTTCAAAAAACAATATCACTTTTCGAACAGGACACGATCCTAGGTCTCCTTGCAAAAGCGACAAACACTGTTACTTTCGATGAAATACAGAATACCAACACTAGGTGTTAAATATTGGAACTTTCAACAGGATACCGTAGAAAGGATTGTCGAAAAGCTTACAGAATACTTTACTGCACCAATCTCGTAGCTCATAGTTTTCGAAATAGCAACTGTGAAAAAAATAAAATGAATATCCTTAAGTACATATTGAAGCATATTTCGGAACTTTTGATTTCGCATAAAACTGCATTCAGAGCTCTTAAATTTTCTAGCTAGTGAGTTGTTTTAATGAGACAGACATATAAATATATTGGCTATCTCAGTCTATATCTGTGAGAGCGTTTATATTGTATGTCTAGCCCAAATTTATAAAGACAAACAGTAAATATGATCAATTTAGGTAATTAGGTTAGGTTTAGTTAGTAAAAATCTAGGATAGCATAATAAGGAAAACGATAATATATAATTAACATTTTACGAAGCCACCGTAGTTGGTTTAAAGTTACACAGTTGTCACACTATTCGCAACTCATTCATTTCCATGCTACGTCGAACATTAAAACAATGTATTAAACATATGCACTAAGTATAGTCTAGTAATTAAAAGAGCTCTGAATGCAGCTTAACTTTATTTAAATAATGTCACGGTCAAATTTTTAAAACATTTTCTTCTCAACAAGTCATTGGTTTATTTACATTTTCATTGAAACTTCTGATTCTAAAGTTCATAATTCGGATATGAGGAATAAGACAATCATGACAGTTTGAAAATCGAATTACATGAAATTACCAAGATTTAATTGTCGACTATAGAACGTAATTTACGTGCAGTAATGGAGGTGCAAATCGAACATTTCCTTAATCATCCTGGAGTGGTTTACCAGCAGCCGTAATGCACTTGCTCATACTGGTAATTGATCTCGCTAGTAAAACCATCATATTGATTTTACTATTAATTATTTTTCATTATTATAATAGTGCAAGCCAAACCATAAAAAACTGATATGAAGTGTGAATTCTCAAACATTTCACGGTTTCTAGGTATCTAATGCGTTACAAGAAATTTCGGGTACATATTAAAAATTAAAATTAGTTGTGGTAAATTAAGGTGAGAGTATATGGAATTGCATCAGAGAAATTTGAAGTGCACGAAGGCTTAAGGCAGGGGGGCCCACTGTCATCACTATTGTTTTGCGCTGCATTAGAATACGTAGTAAGAAAGGCAAATATAAATAGTTCAGGATTGCTATATCATAAACGTCATCAAAAACGTCATTGCAGACGACATCGCTATACTCGTAAGAACAAAGAATGAATTACAAAATACAACTAAGGAACTGAGCGAAGCAGCTGTGAAAATAGGACCAATAATAAATGAGAATAAAGCAAGTATATGCAATGGACAGAAAGCGAAATGGGTAAGAACCTGGAAATAACAATAACAGGAAAAAAGTAAACATTTGAGGAAGTGGATCATTTTGTATACCTAGGAGTGGAATTCTATAGAAAACCTGACAGCTTGATGGAAATTCAAAGAAGGATTATATCAGCTAATCGTAGCTTATTTGGTTTGAGAAAAATTTTGTACAACAAAAGTGTATCTAAAAGATTAAAAATTAGAATTTATAAAACAGTAATAATACCGATAGTACTGTACGCAAGTGAGATGTGGACGCTGAGTACAAAAGAACTAACAAGGATAAAAGTGTGGGAAAGGAAAGTCCTTAGAAAAATATTTGGAGGAAAAATAGAACGGATGGGAGAAGCGAACAAATAGAGAATTACAAGAGTTATGCAAAGAACCGAACATAGTAGGAATAGTGAAAAGTAACAGACTGAGATGGAGCGGGCACATAATGCGAATGGACAGTAATAGAACACCAAGGAAGATATTAGAAAGTACCATAGGAGGCAAAATGAGACAAGGTAGACCAAGGACGAGATGGAAGGCAGAAGTTTTAAAGGACATAAATGAATGCAACATCAGCAACTAGAAATAGAAGATAAAGGATAAAAAAGGATGGAGATAAATCGTAAATCAAGCCATGGGCCAACTGGGCCTGCAGAGCTAAATTATATATAAATTACATGACCGATTCCAGCTGACACTACACAAAATACATTCACACACAGAAACACAACACTTAATTGTAATACAAGATACACTAACAGATAAACACTTTTACACAGTATAAAAAATGTAATATCATTAAGTCCGTTATTCTCTTAGTCAGATATATGTCAGTTATCAGTCACTAGTTAATTTTACATGAAATATCCATTTAGGATTTTGTAGGTATGACTACCAAGAAACACTCATAATGTCGCTCATGTGTCTGTCTGTCTGTCTGTACGGTAGAAATTGTAGCCAAATGGCTTAACATAAAAAGTTAAAATTTGGTATGCTTATACAACTCTTTGACTTACAAATAGGAAAAGTACTGAGAGTTCAAAAATACACACCCCGAGATAAATATAAACAATTATGTATTTAATAAAATATAAAAATATATTTTTTTAAAAATTTTAGTGGCATACCAAATAAAACCTCTTAATACGTGGATCAACAAGCAAATTTTAGTTTTTGAAAAAATTTTTTTTTTATGGGATTTTTGTCAAAAATATGTCAAAAAACTTTTGTCCCCCACCTTATCTCTCAGAAGGGTTGATCTAAGAATTTGAAAAAAGTCTCCATAATGATCATTGATGGGAACCAGAATAGTTCAACAGGAATTTATGATCAGATTAATTTTTCGAAAAATGTTTGTACTGTCGATAAAAAAAAAATATTTAAAAAAAAGTTATTGTGTAGTACCAAAAGGAAGCTCTTAGAACGTAGATTAAGGAACGAAAAATAGTTTTTTTAAATTCGTTTTTTTAACACGTTTTTAACCAAAAATAAATTTCGTGTCCCGCCTCCCTTTTACCCGAAGTGGTAAAACTAAAAACCTGAAAAAATAACGTACATTAATCTGAGCCGGAAACGTACGAGAGGAATTTTCGATCCGATTGCGTTTTTAAAAATATTGCAGCTTTTGTGTTTTAGACAAAATTAATTATCTTTTTAATTCATGGCTAAATTATGGCTTAGATAGTGTGTGCCTTTTTTTGAAAAGTCAAGAAATCGAAGCTTTTTGATGGAGTCAGGAGTTGTAATCAAGAGTCGGAAAAACTTTCGACTCTTCAATCAAATAACAGTATTACCAAATTTTTTTTTAAAAACAAAAACGGGAGCAGTATATTGTTTTTTAGGAAAAAGTGACATAATAAAGTATAATAGAACGAAATTTCTTTTAAACTAATCTATTCAAAAATTTGTATTAAGAATGACAAAAATCTAGATGTAACGAAAACGATATATTATAATGACAGCTCATCCCAACCTATAATATTTAATGTAAGAACTATTTACGAGTGAAGAAGTCTGGACTATGAGTTAGATTTCAAAAATACCGACTTGGGGCTCGTTTATTTTTTTACTCTACCTAATAACCTCCAATTTTATTAATACTTTGGTGGCGTTTGGTTTATGACCCAACCAATATGATTTTCTTAAGTATTTTTAAAATTTAATATTTTTACAAGTCTATTCATTTTACATCTCAGTTATTTACAAAGTTTTTATATCTTACAAATTATCACGTTTCGTATTTTTCTTTCTTAGAAACCATCTATCCTAAAGGGCCATAAGCTATCTAGACGCTACGGTTACTCAGCCCCCGAGTTAACATTATTAGACAGTTATCCTTACATTTTCAAGCACTCAACATCTCATATTCAAATTCACTCTTAAATACAAATTATTAAAAATTCTAATACTGGCATATTTTATTTAAAATCTTGCAGACATTTTAATCTCACAATACAGATGAAACACAATTTCAGCGCTCCTCTGCTTGGGAGCCAGGTGCAATTGTCCCTAGTCCCCTCAAGCTTACGCTATTGTACCAATTTCAACATTGGTTTTTACATTATTCTTTATTGATTTATTTATTTATTTATTTATTTATTTATTTATTTATTTATTTATCTATTTATTTATTTATTTATTTATTTAATCAAATTCATAGATACAGATTTTAAAGTTAGAGTAAGACATGTTAAATATATCGCTTCCGCTGGCCACTTCTACTATAAGTACCTGCACATTCTATCCAGACTCGTGTTTTGGCCATAAGAAGTCCTGTACTGGAATGTACTTCTTTCCCATTTTCAAAAGAAGATAAAATTAAGTCTTTATAGTTCAGTAGGCTTGTAGAAATTGATCGTCCTCTAAAGAAGCCATGCTGTTGAGGTATAGTTACATTTTTGAAGGTTTCAAAAATTAAATCAGTTATGATAGATTCGAACACTTTTGCTGCCGATGAAAGCATAGAAATTGGACGATAATTTACTACTTTGTTTTTGGGCCCATCCTTGTGAATTGGGACAACATATGCCGTTTTCCAGATCTGGGGAAATAAGCCAGTACTGAGAAAATTATTGAAAATAATTTGCAGAGGAACAGTCAGAGTATGACAACAGTTCCTCAAAAATACTGGAAGGATTCCATCAGGACCAAAGGACTTTGTCGGATCTAGTACAGCAAATTTATTAGACGTTTAGGGCTGTGACGGTTCGGGAATTTATGTACTGGCCATTTTATTCGTCTTACCCTACGTTGTGTTTTTTTAGGATTATGAAATCGGTTCGTTCTTGGAGCGGGAAGCTATGTCTACAAAGAAACGCCGGGACACATTCAAATCAAGTAGTTTATTAACGGTCTAGTCATTCAGAAATAGTACAAATATGTTTATTAATGCGTCTGATTGCAATGGCTGTAAGGTAAATTCAGATTAACACATTTATAGTGATAACGGAAGTTTCCAATATTACTATCAAATCTACACTTCCAAACTAAGCATGCGGTCCATATCATGCCATATCATTGTTAAGATCACTAGCGTTGACTAGGATCTTATACCTCATTAATTGCAATCAATAATGAGTTGCTGTTTTATACAACACGGGTTTATTACTCGTGTAGATATAGTTTGATCACCTAACCGCTGCTTTCTGTGCATGACGGTGTATTCGGTGATGTTTGACGAACGGGTCTGCTACCCGCCATTACAGTTTTGTTAGGTCTGTCAACCCTTTGATGTGTTTGTGGTTTTCTACGGTTGTGAATCGTAGACAACCGGTCAAGATTCGCGGGGGTACCTCTACGGTTGTGACTCGTAGGAACCTGAATAATATTGTAGGAAGGGTGATCATAATCACCCGAATTTCAACGTGTCGTGCTAAACAAGCCCTTAATGGTCGTTGTATTCACAGCTGGTCCACGTAGAGATCATTCACGGCAAAGTCAATCCGACAGAGTTACGCGAGTGTGGGCGGAATGCGAGCAATTTCCACGTGGTGTGCAAAACAAGCCCGTAATGGTGGTCGTATTCACAGCGGGTCCACGTAGAGATTACTCACGGTGAAGTCAACCCGACAGAGGTACGCGAGTGTGCGCGGAATGCGAGCAATTTCCACGTGGCGTGCAAAACAAGCCCATAATGGTCGTTGTGTTCACAACTGGCGTTGTGTTCACAACTGGCCAACGTAGAGATTACTCATGGCGAAGACAACCCGAAGGAAGTTCACGAGGGAGCGCGAGTAACTTCAATGTGACATACGAAACAAGCCCGTAATGGTCGTTGTATTCACAATTGGTCCACGTAGAGATTACTCATGGCGAAGACAACTCGATGGAAGTTCACGAGGGAGCGCGGTACGCGAGTAACTTCAATGTGACGTGCGAAACAAGCCCGTAATGGTCGTTGTATTTACAACTGGTCCACGTAGAGATTACTCATGGCGAAGACAACCCGACGGAAGTTCACGAGGGAGCGCGAAACGCGAGTAACTTCAACGTGACGTGCGAAACAAGCCCGTAATGGTCGTTGTATTCACAACTGGTCCACGTAGAGATTACTCATGGCGAAGACAACTCGGCGGAGGTTAAGTTCACAAGTATGTAGTGCGCGTTATGACGGACTCTCTCTGCCTGCCCTTTTGAGCTGGAATCTCAGTCTTGTATATGGCTTAAATTCTAGACGAAGAAGTCTTCTCTCCCTCTCCAGTTCTCATAGAATTGTACATAAAACATTTACAAAATCCAGACATATAAAATGGTTACTAATTTCTCACGACACAGACCTGTTAAATCTATTTGACACATTTGGGTTGTAACCCTCACAAAAAATGGTTTATTAGAATTTTAAGTTAAACACTATACTCTATCTCAGAAAGACTGATAGTAATAAAATTTATTATTTGTAAAAAGTTATTGTTTTTTCACACAGAAGCGGCAAAACAAACGCGACAAAATATGAATAGTTCGAAACGAAATATTGTTAAAAACAACCGAGTGTGCCGCACATATTATATAGGAACTAGGGTTAAACACAATAGACCATAAAAATTTGACCCTAAAATTTTGAGGAAAAATATGGTCACAAGGGTGTGTTTAATGATATGATGAATAGTAATATAGAAATACACAAAACCAATTTAAACGTGTTTAAAATGTGCACGCCACTGGGAACTGCCTGACAAAATGACTTATTACTATCAGTCTTTCTGAGATAGAGTATAGGCATATTTAAAATAAACACAATATATATTAATCGGTGAACAGATGTAAAATGTCACCATTTCGGTTTTATGACGCCTACTTATATAGTTTTTGTGTGTATCCTTTTTGAGAAATCCGACACCCCTGTGACCGAACATCTGGTGCCAGGTATAAAAAACATTCTTAAGTTAATCTGTTTCAGTTAATATTTGGAACGCGTAATAAATGATAAAATTGAAAAATAAAAAATTAAATGGGGTACCAGTTACTCTACCATCACAGGGATTTTGCCCTATATTAGAGTGATCTAGATATTACTATTATAATTTACTTATAAGTAAGTGGTATGATCAAATGGAAAATGAATAGACCGAATAGAGTTCGTAAAGTCTTAGTCTGTACAAGTATTTGCATTAAATTTTAGAAAGTACAAAGTTTCTACTGTAGTTCACAACTACTTCATTTGTTTTAATAATTTTCTTCAAAAATTTTCCATACTTTTTTAATTTTATGCTCCTGATTAATATACTCTCAGCATCAGCAACACATAAAGCTAGTTCTTTGTTGCATAATGGTCTTGTTTCAATAAAAGTTTCAAACTTAAGTTATAAAATCTTAGATTGCCAAGTTTTTCTATAGTATGATTAATATTAATAATAATCTTTGAAAAGCGGATATCAATCATGTTTTTTGTTGTTTTCAGTACATTTTGTAGAATATACTGGTGTCAGGGTTAACTTAATAAATCAATCAATATAAATACAAAATAAATATAAAATGCCATAATACATTCATCACTTTTATTTGGATTTATTGAGGCATTTTTCTGTTACAAAATTTTGAAATATTGTTTCATGTTTGATTTAATAAAATATGTAATGAAATGAACCGATTAAGTAACAGTTTTCAATTCTAATCAATTAGATGTACGAATTAACTTCGTGCATTTTTAGGATTTCCCAGGTACGAGGGTTACATTATATATTTTTACAAATTACCACTAGATGGCAATATTGAAATCTGTCATTACTGTATTCGTAAAATTTTACATTTGTTATTGTGAAATCAGTGGCAGCTTATAAATTGACCGAGTAGTTTGTTGACAGTGAGCGTTAAAAAAACAAGTTTGTGAATAAATGGATATTACTCTTGAAGGTTTTAGTTGGATGATTTTTACGATTTTAGTAAAGGCCTAACTCAACAACAATGTATAGATTCGCTTCGTTGAACTTTTATTAATGGAGAACATCAGAAAAGACTGTTTACAATTGGTTTGCAAAATTTCATCGTAGTCGTGCGTCCGTCAGTGATGAATCTCGTGAAGGTCGACCAAACTCGGTTGTGATTCAATGCTGTGCGCAAAATGATTGAAGAAGATCGGCATGTGACTTACCGTGAGATAGAGGCATCCCTTCGCATATCTCAGACTGCAATACATTCGATTTTGCATGAACATTTAGCTGTGAAAAAGATCTGTTCCCGATAGATTCCGCATAATTTGACCGAAGCTTAAAAAAAGGCTCGTGTTGATTGGTGTAAGGGAATTCTAAAAAAAATCAACCTAGGCACTGTAAAATCCGTATTAGGGTTCACATACTTTTGCAGGCGTTCAAACCAATTCTCGAAACATTTTGCATCGTTACAGGTGACGAAACTTGGATTTATTCATATGAACTGGAAACTAAGCAAAAATCCACTGTTTGGGTCTTCCACGATGAACCGAAACCCACAAAACTTGTTCGTTCACGAAGTTTCCAAGAAAATGATGCTTGTTTCTTCGGTTGTACTGAATCCGTTGTACTGGACAAGCTTTTGAAGTCTTCGAAAACCATGTTTTTGAGATACCAACTTCAGAGTGGAAAATGTTTCGGGAATTGGTTTGAACGCCTGCAAAAGTGTGTGAATCTTAAAGGCGAATATTTTGAAAAGCAATAAAACAGTTTCTTCCAAAAAAAAATTTTTTCTTTCTTATTTTCTGTAAAATTTTAAAATGTAGCCCTCGTACAACATTATTTTAATCGTATATCTCTCAAGTTCAAAAAAAAAAAAAAAAATAATAATAATAATAATAATAAATAAATAAGAACAAAAACAAAACATAATGCAGATATTATCTACTATTATATTGTACAAAGTGGTATGTATGTTCTATTCAACTTCTGGTGTATCTTCATTTTTCCGGTACGCGGAGAGAGGAAAATGAACCGCCGTCTTATCCGGATGATATTTTTTTAGTGCTTACGCTTAATTTTATTTCGACAGGGGGTACTGACTAATTTTTATTGATAAAAATCATGCATTTTTTCCTCGAATCCGTGTCGAATCAAAGTCACCATTGATAGGCACGGACAGGTTTTATCAGACGACAATTCAAAAATATTCTTAACACAAGACGGCTGGTCCAGGATATCTACGGCGAGAATCAAAGTGTTAAATGGTAATAATGGTTCAGGATAGCTTTTTGGACGTGCGAGATGATATTTTGAGGTATCAGAAAACATTTTTCAAAGAATCTGGGCTATTATTTGAGCAATTTGAGGTAAAAATATGCTCAAAAGGAGACAGCTGTCAATTTTTTTGCATTTTAAAATGGGACGAGATTTCACATTTTGAACGTGTTTCTTGACAGAAGAATACTAATTAAGGATTTAAGGTGAATTAACGATAAAGTTTAAGACATTTGCAGGGCGAATTTCCATAAAATAGTGTTAAAAAAGATTTATAGATATTAAAAATTTCAGGGTTAATCAAAGTGTTAAGTGGTGATAATGGTTCAAGATAGCTTATTTGACGTGCGACATAATATTTTGAGACATCAGAAAACATTTTTCAAAGAATCTGGGCCATTATTGGAAATATGCTTACAAGATTTCAGAAGGTGACAGCTGTCAAATTTTTTGCATTTTAAAATGGGAGGAGATTTCACATTTTGAACGTGTTTCTTGACAGAAGAATACTAATTAAGGATTTAAGGTGAATTAACGATAAAGTTTAAGACATTTGCAGGGCGAATTTCCATAAAATAGTGTTAAAAAAAGATTTATAGATATTAAAAATTTCAGGGTTAATCAAAGTGTTAAGTGGTGATAATGGTTCAAGATAGCTTATTTGACGTGCGAGATAATATTTTGAGGCATCAGAAAACATTTTTCAAAGAATCAGGGCCATTATTGGAAATATGCTTACAAGATTTCAGAAGGTGACAGCTGTCAAATTTTTTGCATTTTAAAATGGGACGAGATTTCACATTTTGAACGTATTTCTTGATAGAAGAAAACTAATTAAGTATTTAAGGTGAATTAACGATAAAACTTAAGACAGGGGGAATTTCCATAAAATAGTGTTAAAAAAAGATGAGCGACGAGTTTTATAATCGACAAGTGCGACAAAATTATATTAAAACGAGTCGCGAATCGACGAGTTTTAACAACGTAGGGGAGAAGACCGGCGTAGCCGGGCTGAGGCCCCTAGTATGGATATAAGCTAATATTTTGATTAGAGCATAAGCCATATATATGGCGGTTGATTGCTTCCTATGCCGCACTTTACTACACTTACCTCGTCTATAATCCTTGTTTACATTCTCTAGAAATCTCTATGCATGAAACATAAAAATTATGCTAGTTTTACTTGGGATATAGATTTTTAATCTAGTGTTAATATCTTTCTTAATATAGGGTTCAGACCCATAATGCCTTGTTGATTTATTAAAGAAAAATTAAATTTTTCTTTTGTACAGTTTCTGTGAAATGAATACCTCATTACATCCTCAAAATTAATAAATAACCTTTATATATTTACTCGGATTTCCAAGAAGAGAGCATCATGTTCGTACTAAATCTATTTCACATCGTTGACCAAACAAACTTCTTTAATATAACATGTTTACAAATTGCTTATTTGAATATCAATGCTGCTTATGAATGATAAGAGGGTCAAATGTTTTCCTTCACAATATATTGTGTCGAACATATTTTCCTGTAGCGACAAGTTGTTGACATATACGATTAAAAGTCAGATGCACGTGAAAAGTTAGAAAGAGAAAATTGGAAATGAATCGAATTCCAAGCGCGTAGGTGTCTTAAATAAAAGAAGTAAATCGATTACAGAACACAAAGAGAATCTGATGGTCATTTAGTGAAGATGAAATTAAACCTTCTTCATTTCTTTTACGTCAGCGCTTCCTGTTTTTTACCGACCGTCAACATATATAAGGGAGGTATTGTGATCATACCGATTTTGACATTTCGAGATTTCGATGGATCTCCACGAATTGACGTCCCTACATTACATTTTGACTATTTTTAGCATGATGTCTGTCGGTCTGTCTGTCCGTCTGTCTGTCTGTCTGTATATCCGTCTGTCCGTCTGTGTACACGTGTAGAGCAAATTCGGCTGAAAGGATTTTTATGAAACTTTATATTTAAGCTTTTGCCATCAATGGCACGAGTTGATCAACTTTTAGTAAAAATCGGTTGACTAAAAATGGGAGTTTACTCGTGTCAATTTTAAGATTTTTGTGAATATTTTACAACAGAAAAATATTTCGAAAAAAATTATTGAACAAAAGTTGCTATAAAAGCAATAACTAATAACTTTTATTTGAGACGTTTTTTGATAAAACGAAAAATTTCGAATAATTTCTGTAAAATTTTTTCTGTTTCAATTTTTTCATATTTATATGTAACGTTTCCATGGTCATGATAAATAATATCTCTGTTAGAAAATATTAGGCCAAGTTTTTCTACTCTGCTGCTAGAATGTAATTTATATAAGTACTTTATGATGGCGGTCGGTCCTGCGGTGGCCACAGCTGATTTTTTCATACGTTTCCATGGTCATGATAAATAATATCTCTGTTAGAAAATATTAGGCCAAGTTATTTCTACACTGCTGCTAGAATGTATTTTATATAAGTACTTTACGATGGCGGTCGGTCCTGTGGTGGCCACAGCTGATTTTTATTTTTGAGATATTTTAAAAGAGTTGTCAGTAAAAGAATTTTAATTAGAATACATTTTAATAATTCGATTTGTAAATATCTTATGACAATAAAAGAATCATCTGTTACAATAGTTTATATCAAAGAAATCGAGGAATTTTTGCACAGTGTGGGAGAGGTAATTTGAGAAATAAAATTAGATTTTTATTTAAAATAAAATTATTCAATTAGTTAAAATATTCAAATTATTTAAATATAAAAACTAATCTATTTTAATATAAACAGAGATTAGTTGAGTTATCAGCGACGGTATTTATTAGTTAAATGTTGAATGACAGACGTACAATTTACGATCGTATATTATATGATTTGTTTAAAATATTGTCACCGTTTATCTCAAGTACATGGTCGAATGTTTATACAGATGTTGATATGCGACCATATATTTTCATTGATATGCACTTCGGAGGTAATTAGAGTCAAAATTATTTATTTGGGTTTATGAACTGTTGGGGATAGAAATATGAGTCATCAAGATAAGTTAAAAGTTTTTTGTAGTTAATTGGAGAGCTGATTATTTTTACAACAATAAAAAATGGGGTTCAGAGATCAAATTATTAGTTTTGAAAAAAGGGCTGAGAAAATCTTGTGAGACGTGGAGTCGTGAGTAAACCGTCACCGTAACCAGATGAACCTCCCAAGTGTTTGCTTGAGAAACCCGATATCGCTTAGTTGGTGAACCGGAAGTAGTCCACTCCCCAGAAATGACCCACTCCCCAAAAAAAGATATTGATAAGACAAGAAAGATTTGTTTTCTTAAAATAAATCATTAATTTTTAAATCTTTAATTAACAGCATAAGTAGTCTGCACCGTACGCTTCTCTTATCCTAGTACGGTTCTAGGACAAAATGTTGCCGGAATAAATGTCGAGGACAAAATGGTACGGACAAAATGTCGCGGGGACAAAATGTCGTAGAGACAAAATGTTGCCGGACAAAACGTCGCTGGACAAAACGTCGTAGGATAAAATATAATCTTTCATTCGGCTAGTAGCCAACAAAAAAAATAAATAAATAACCTTATCTATATAAATAAATTTATATCTTTTATATCTAAACCTTTTTAATTGTCGTTGATAAAATAAATAAATAAATAAATAAATAAATAAATAAATAAATAAATAAATAAATAAATAAATAAATAAATAAATAAATAAATAAATAAATAAATAAATAAATAAATAAATAAATAAATAAATAAATAAATAAATAAATAAATAAATAAATAAATAAATAAATAAATAAATAAATAAATAAATAAATAAATAAATAAATAAATAAATAAATAAACAAAAGAAAATAAAGTTATTTTAAATATTTATTTATTTGAATTTGACGTTCATAAAAGAAATTGTCCGTTGACATTTTGTCCCCGCGACATTTTGTCCGTACCATTTTGTCGGTGACATTTTGTCCGGCCACCCCTAGTACTCGTAGTATATGAAGAGTTCCTATTATACACGATAGTTACATGACAAATAACAGACATACGGGTCTATTCTCTAAGTAACCTGTTAAAATCTTAACGTCAATAACTGACGTTAATTTTTTTAACACCATTTTAAACGTAAATTCTATTCGGTAAGCATATTTGCGTTAATATATTAACGAGGCGGCGTTAAAATAGCCAGTTAACGTTGTACAATAAGCGCCTACCGAAACGGTGGCTTTAAAAGTTAACGCTGGTGTTTAGTTGCTGGCTGATCTTATTTAAGTAAATGTCATGTTATTAAAATAAATTGAATAAAATACAAGACGGTAGGAATATTAATTGTTATAAGACAAAATTCAAACTTTATAATACTTTTTAAGAATATTCTTTACAGTAGAGCTTAGAATTGCCCTTCGTATATTTTGCGATACAAGTAACCCAGACACAAGTTCAAGTAATTGTATAGAAAAAAAGTAAATGGAGTATTGAAGAGCAGTTTTGGTTATTGTTGAGACACAGTACTTAAAATTATAATCCTTTGCCGTGCCTCACAATATCGCAGTACATTTGAATGGTTTATTATTTGAAGAAATAATTGATGTTAATGATAATGAAGATCACAAAAGTGTTATTCCACATAATCCAGAGTAGAAATAAATCAATTAATTATTTAACAATTGATATTACCAAACACCTTTGAAAAATTAAATAAATTCATATTTTATTCAAAAATGTGATAAACTGTTATAATATAATGTAGTACATAAATTACCTAAATAAAAGTTGAATATAGTTATAGTTTTATTTAATACACTGTCGAAACCCGTTATAATGATTATCACAGGACCAAACATTACTGTTCCATTTTTAAAATAAATTTCGCTACTGGATATTTAAATCTACACCGAAATATTGGCTTAAGATTCTCCTTGCATTTGACACTTTTGTCAAAAAAAAAAAAAATTAAAATTCAACGTAGCAGCGCATGCGCGTGCAATTAATACAGCCTCTCTACAAGGTGAGTTAGCAACCTAGCGTTAACAAATGTTGTATTAACGCTTACCTTAACAATTGCTCTTACAGGATAGCATTTTTGGATAAAGGCGTTAGACATGGTGTTAAAATAAAAATATTAACCTGACGCTAATTTTAACGCATTTCTTACAGAATACACCCGATAAGGTATTATTATATTAGATAGGACTTAAGCAGAGAAACAGTGAACATCGTAAATAATTAGATCGTCAATTTATTTCCGTCTTTCTTTCAGTTCTGAATATGTTGATCTAGTGAAGGTAATTACCGTATCGCTTGCATTGTTTACAATGTTTACGGAAGAACAGTGGCCTAGATACGCCAGGATCAGTCAGTCAGTGCGCTCACAGGACAATTAGTACCTGTCCTCAGTGCGAACACGCCTCCAACAGGGCACGAATTCATTTTAATCGCTCCACAAGTTCACTAGCACAAGGACAATGTGCAATTAACAAAGTGAACTCAAATATTGTATACATCAATATACTAGTGCTGCCCAAAATGAAGTGCTAGTGCTTCAAATGTTCAATAGTTTTATTATATTCAGCTTTGCTTTATGATAATTTACATAAATCAAACAATAAATTAATTTTAAGTGTCAATATTCATATTGTCCTAGTTTCGTAAGTGTCTAGTAAGTAAGGCAGGCCCATTTGGGAGCCTAGATGTGGAATGTCTAGCCTGAGCCGTCATCAGGCGCGCATCCAGGTAGGTTTTTTAGAGGGGGCCCAGAAGGCGAAATTATTTAAATTATTAATAAAGTTCTCACCTCTAAATAACAAGTGATGATCCAAAAAAAAAGGTCCTCGCTTCTGAAATACAAGTGTCAACCGAAGAAAAAAAATTGATGTGAAGTGTGAATTTTCACACATTTCAGGGTTTCGCAGGTATTTAGTATGTGAATGATGATTATTTGGGATGCCAAGACAAATTTTATGTTAAAATATATTTTGTTAATTTTAAGTCGAATGCCTAATACCATTATTTAGGTTTCTAAATATGTGCAGTATTTTGTTTACATAGCAAGGTACATTAGGATTTTAAAAATTGCGCCTATGGCTTCCATTGGTTGTTCCAAGTCATAAGCTCCGCCACTCTGATTTCTTATACATTGAAACATAGAATTAAATTATAATTTCAACACTTCCCACTGGTTATTAAATTTACGCTTTTAAAAATTAAATGCAACATTTGCCAAAATATAACTAGAATTTTCACAAAATAATTTAAACAAAATAAAAATGCCAAAAAAACAGAAAAAATAAAATTCCGGTTCACATCAATGTACATTACTTAGATTTTTTTTTCAGATTTTTAGTTTAAACCATCTGGGCTACAGGGTGTGAGACAAATTTTTTTTGCACAATTTTGGCAAAAATCGCGTCATAATAATTTATTTTGAAAAAATAACATTTTAATCGTTATTTGATACCCTACTCAAAATTTAAAAAAATATTTTTTTTTCCGATAAGCACATATTATATTTTTAGGGGGATATGTTTTTTAGATGTTTTTGTATTTCTTCTATGTGCGGGTCAAAGAGTTGTATAAGCATACCAAATTTCAACTTTCTAGGTTTAGACGTTTGGCTACAATTTTTATTGAACAGACAGACAGACGACAAAATGACGGTATTAGAGCTTTTTGGTCACACCTACAAAACTCTAAAAAAGGTCATCACCTCTATTTTAACAAAAAAACGCCGTAAAAAACAACCACATGTGTTTAGAGTTCTTGGGGGAGGGGCCCATCACTTATATTTTGACGAAATGACGTATTTTTGGGGAGCTCATGAGCGGCTGAATCCCTGGGTGCGCGCCTTTACTTCATACGATCTATGCAGACTGCTGTCTGTGTCAAGTGACAGTAATTCGTATTCTTATTTGAATGAAACAACTAAACATCCATCATGTGTTATTTTTCAAAATTTAAAGAATTTACAATGTATTTATATACGCCGCTCCTGTACGATATAAGAAAACAGTCGCTCAGCTGTATACTTGTATTTCATATAGATTAAAACTCTCTTCAATGTCCATTTGAATAACTGAAACTCCCGGGTTTCTTATCCGTCTTTATTGCTACAATAAGTTATTAAACTATTGTGTTTTATGCTTTTGGTGTGTTCAGTAGCGTATCATTTCTGAGTGAAAAACTGTGGTTGTTTTGATATTTTGAACTGAAAATTGCTATTTTTAAATACATATATTTACCTAGGACGGTGGTAATAATAATAATATTCATTTCTAGTCCGCCAGCCATAGACATGAAAGCCACGTAATCAGTGTGACGTTTCGACCTGTCCTATTATCCCTGTATTATGCCTAAACAGGTGCTCATTTTAAGTATTAAATACTCAAAGCTGAGTCGATCCCAGAGCTGGCTGCACCATATCGAAATCCAAAGGAGGTGGGGAGATTCGAAACCGCGTCCCAGTTCTCCGTAGGCAACCATCTTACCATGGAGCCATGGCAACTCTAGGACCTATGAAAACAGAATTAAGAGGAGTCACTATGGTGCAATTCTTAAAAGTCTCTTATACAGAAGTGAAAATCTGTATTAATAAAATTGGATCCTATATCTGTTTTTAATTTTTTTTTCTGCCTCATATTTGGTATCTATGACTTCACTCTTTTGATGTGAAATGCCAGTGCCCAATATATAGTAGCAGTACGGTAGTCAAAACTGCGACTCTGGGAGACTACTGTGGGACGTTTATGGGTTGATAAAGATGAAGAATTGGTTTTACACGTTTCAGATGAATATAAAACGATATAAAAGAAAATCAATTTTTATCTGTCTGTTTATCCAAGATTCAGGCAAAAACGGCTAGACATATTTTTACGTAATTTGGTATGACGATAAGAGTCAAATCATGATTCAAACATAGGTTATATGGCATCTCAAAAATTCATTTAAAAACTTCAAATGTCTTCCTTTTTATTGACTTAACAGAAAAATCTATATAACAAAAATTGTTTATAATAAAAAACAAATATTATTTGCTCTATGATTTTTTTAGTTGGATTTATATTTGGGACGTTATGGGGGTCACCTTAAAATTAAACTTTGAAATATCTCCTTTATTATTACTTAACAGTCAAAATTTATATGACAAACAGTATTTATAATATTGAAACTGTGGCGGCGTTTGGTCTAATAATTTCTTATTACACATTTCCGCCGGGTTTAAAATGTTTCTTAAATATTTTTAATATTAATACTCCTGCGTATCATAAGAAGAAACCCTTTAATTTAATTCTTGAAATATTTCAGTTATTATTTACTTTATATCATACATTTTTATTAAATCGTTTGTTTTGAATGAAGAAACATTTCTCGGTCTAACCAGGGAATAGATTGCTACACAACTGCGCGTGCGTTACACCGCGTTACATCGCACATGTTTTGTTTTATATACGATGGTTCTAAACAGGCGGCAGTATTATATTAGCGCGAGTTTCTTGAAACATAAAGTGTTTTGTCATTAAACTAGAAGGTGAGTAGCTCGCTTCGCTCGGCTTTTTCTAACCAAACACTTACTAACCTAACCTAACCTAAGATAGTGTTTTGTCATTAAACTAGAAGATGGGTAGCTCGCACCATTGTTTTAGAGCCACTGATAATCCTTGAATTATTTAGTGAAATTGTTATGTGCTGCCCTCTACAAAGAAATTTTGTAACGTTGTAGCAGTCTAATCCCTGGTTTAGCCCATTTCTCTTCTGTTGAAAGCAGTTCACAATACCGGCAGGGCCATCTCCAAGTTTTTCAGCCATATTATATTAATATTGATATACTGACAAAGAAAGTACTTAATGTAATATTTAAATGTCATAGAAATAAAAAACCTAGTATTTTTTAAATATTCTTAAATAATTTTGGGTGCATAAATTTAATGATTATCTATTACGATATTTAAAAAAAGTCCCGAAATGCATTATGTTTCTACTAAAAAGTACTTCAGCGTCGATTCCAGAATGCACCGGATTTACGTACAAATATGTAACGTATTCCACGGACAGATTCCTTTGTCAAACAGACGACAAGTGGCTGACGCTTTATACAAATTTCAGGTCACATGAATAATTTTTGTACAATCCTCCCTGCTATTCTCAATACCTCTATATTGGGATAGCGGCCGTTAGTTTGGCCTTAACAATAGAATAACTGAATTATCACCTCGCTGATGCTATCAGTAAAGGAATCTCTAACTTGTATTTAATACACTCGCGCGGACGTAAACTTGTTTGTAATTTTGGATGTGTGCTAAACCAATTAGAAGCACGGTCAGAGAGCTCCTATCTCTGTACGCACAGCATTCTTATATGAAATGAACTATAACTATATTCTTGCAACCCATATATCAAACATCAACTTATTCTAAATTATATCTCTCTTAAATTCTTTTCCAAAGTACCAAGCGTCGAAATAAAAACAGAAAATATTTAATAAACGGCCTATATACTTGCTGATGTGCGCTCTGATACGAATTCATAAGCAGTGTCTATCACGAGATGTAGAGTAGGCTATGTAAATTGTAATGTCATCAACCGTGGTCCATCGTTCAAAAGGACTATAGATTGATAAAAAGTGAAAGCTTTTGAAAAGGATACTCAATGAATGAAATCCTTTTGACCTTAAAATAGTTTTTATAATAAAGTTGAAAAGACTTTATGCATGATTTATAAGTTTGTAGTTTGTTGTGTATACAAAAAATTATAGTTTATGGTAGGACTTCAAACTTTACAAAAGAGGTCTAAAGTATTTTACATAACATGGACCGTAGTAAAGAAGTTTTCAACAAAATGTAAGATGCAGAGGTTTTCATATATCCCTGCATTACTTAAAGAAATCTTGTTTTAAAGATTACTTGTAAACAGGGGCGGACTGTGCCTATCGAGTTGTTTGTTCCTTTTTTTTTTGTCAATAGAAATATACACAAAACTAAATAAATAACATTTTCCTCCACAATAGCGGGACAACCGACAATTGCAAGAATAAATATTGCAAACACAAACAAATATATAATAAAAACAGAGTCAATAAAATACCTTGGCCTGAAAATTAATCAACACCTTAAATGGAATATTCACCTGGAATATTTGAGGAAAAAGATCCGTATCCTTTTCCACAAATTTTATATTATTCGTGACATCTTATCATTAAAACTACTTAAACAAATATACAAATCATTAGCGGAATCGGTAATAAAGTACCGTATCATCGCATGGTGTAACCTTTACACCAATCATTTATCTGCTTTCCAAACTACTCAAAATAGGATTTAAAAAATAATCTATAAAAAGGGTAATCTATTTTTTACCGATAGATTATACAGAGAATTAAAACTACCCGATACAAGAATACTATATATTATGACAGTACTCACCACAATATATAAAGAGCATGCAAACAAGAACTGATATAGAATGAAAGATATAGATAATGAGTACCAAACTCGACAGAAATGTAATAAACAATTAAAAATACCTAAACTGAATAGCAAAGCAGGCCAAAAAGTTTAACTTATATTATTCCCTGATTATATAACTTTTTACCTATCAGTATTCGTGAAACTAAAAATATGAAATTTTTTAACAAAGTGATGAAAAAAATTGTTTTTGATAACCCAAAAATGTTAAAACACTTGATTCTGCAACAGTGCCAAATGTTCATGAAATCAAACGTAGCGATGTTAGTACCAATAATGTCTGGATGGACCACACACTTACATACATACCCACTCATACACCTCACTTATACATACACACACATCCTGTCACCTCTGAAAAATTCTATGTAAATCATTCATACCGAATAATACCCATAATTAATAATCCCACTACAACAAGCAGGATTCCGCCAAAAACACAGCTGCGTAGAAGAAGTACTGTTTCTTATCACTCGCAGGATTGCAGGACAAACTTAAAATATCCTTAGTCGACATAAAAGACGAAAACTCTATGGTCTAGAACATCGGTCGACAACCTATGGCACGCGTGCCACTTAATGGCACGCGAAGCATTTTTGGGTGGCACGCCAAAATTTGGGAATTAATTCTCAATTTTATTTTTGGTTTTTACTAAGTTCAACCTCTTAGCAGTATAGTAAGTAAAAATATAGTAAGTTCTATAAAATAAAATTGATTATTTTGTAAAATCAAAAATAAAACACGCTTTTGTAATTTTGACCCAGTGCTGTAATCGTAAAATCAGAAGATACATGAACTGTAAGAAAAGTATACGCCAAGGAGTATATACGTACGTTAGGTTGACGTTTTTTTTTTTTAGAGGTGGCACGCGCTCAGTGTCAAATAGAATTATATGCAAAAAATGGCACGCGAGCACATTTGGGTTGCCGACCGCTGGTCTAGAAGAAAGGAATTATGGTCAAACTTGGCCGATTTTTGTCAAACCAAAAACTTACTCAGCTCATAGAAAATCTAATCACGGATACAAGTCTTACGGTTTACCTTAGCAAATGAAAAGTAGTTTAAAAACAATTTACAATGGTCTGCCACTAGGGTCCGTTTTAACTCCCATACTGTTTAGTTTATATCTCTGTCATCATCTCGAAGGAATTTGGATACACTAACGACCTTGATCTAGCCACACAATATTTATCTATTGAAACTGGGTCCTACAAAAACTGTAGTTGCTTGCTTCTACCTAAATAACACAGAAGCTGGGCGAAGGCTGGAAGTCTACTTTAACGGTGCGGTCATATGTATTTCATTCTATATATCTAGGAGTGACTCTCGACATTAGTCTACAAAATCCATCTATAAGGTGTAAGCAAAAAAGTAAAGACAAAAAACAACATAGAAAATTTGCTGGCACGTCTTGGGCCGCTGATACACAAACGTTTCGTACAGCAGCTTTATCTATGGGCTACATGGTACAATAGATCTTATATTATCAGAAAAATTGATACGTAACTCAACAAGTCAACGCGGATAATTTCTGGCATATTAAAATCTCTTCAAAATCTTGGCTACCACTTCTCAACAACATTCACCTGCCAGAGATCAGAAGACGAACAGCTGCAGCTCGAATGTGTACAAATATTCATGATCAGCGCACTCAACAGTTGCCCATTCTCCAAGTACTTTACTCAATTATCGTCTCAAATCCCGTTACCTTATCTGTCTAGACCACAGAGAAACTGTGTTAGACTCCAGAGCAGCATGGGCGAAGTTCTGGCAAAAAACTTTTCTAAAGGCGGTCATATGTAAAAAACAAACAGAAGAAGACCTGTCAGGCTTTGATCTACCAAGGGACTAAACTACCTTGGTGCAGACTAAACCATCTGAGAAGATGCGATGCTAGGGCCAAATACATGCTTAAAAATGGGGCCTCTCTAAGACAGCAGACTGCGACTTCGGAGTACTTATTAAATCATTGAACATAACATACAAAATTGTCCTTTCCACGCTTTTGTGAGCGTACCAGAAGAACTCTTTTTCGCAGCTCCTGTTGTATTTAGTTTAGATTAGATCGCCCGACTCAAGATCCAACTATAAAGGCTTCCTTTTTTTTTCTATTCTGCATACTCTCCCCAATTCTATTTTTAATGGTACTAGATGACATAATGTCTAGGACAATAAGCCAGTCTAGAGGAATAAGATGGGATCTGCAAAGCCATGTGGAGGATTTACACTACGCAGGCGATATCTGTCGGTGGGGTACACATCCCCACCCATATGCAGGAAAAAATTCACGAGCTACAAGAAAATGCATGTGGCTCTCGTTTAAAAGTCAATATTCTAAAAACTGACCCACCTGACGCTAAACGGGTCGATTCAATCCTTTGATCCTCCTCTGTTTATGATGCTTATCCGTAAGATGCGGAGTGGGTAATACTGGCGGGTCGCATGCCGTATACAGTCCATAAACATAAAAAGTAAAATATGCTCTCTTCTCCCTTCTCTGTTTATCAAATTAGAAGGCCTGTCTCTATATTTGAAGTCCCATCTCTGTTTATTATTCTTTTTTTTATAAAAAATAGCCCGCAACGCAAATGTATTTTGCACCCCCGCTGCAGGATTTGATGTAAATATCAAATGCAAAAAAATTGATAGTTTCATTCTTTATTGATAAAAAAATATGGCTATTAATCCACGAATCAAAGGCTTTCATTTGATATCCTTTGAAGCCGCAGTATTTTTCTAAAAGTTGTATACGCATTTAAAATTTCAATTCTCTAGATACAGCCGTCCGACCAAAATTTCTACCTAATAGACTCATGCACTCATGAGTCTGTTAGGTAGAAATCGCCTCATCACTACGATGTAAGGATTTCTTGACCATATCAAATCCTAAAAATCACAGATAATATAAGAATAGGTATTTTCCAATAATTTTATCATAAATATTTTCGTAATCATAATAAAAGATAGCCTATGTTGTAAAATGCCTAAGTGAGTAGAAGTACGATTATTTCAAATTTGTTAAATTTTCAATTTAGTGGATTTTAGGGAGGGGGACGTGCCCGTAGTGCCCCTCCTGAATACTTCACTGAATTATATTAATATAAGGTGTACCGTAAAGTTGTTTCGTTTTTATTAATGCAATATGCGAACTAGTCACGACTTATTCGCTGAATTATACAGACGTCTTTTGCGTTTTGATTAAACTCTGTAATCTTGAGTACCTAATTATTGTTTTCGTTTAATTTTAAACCCTTGCATTTCAAAATAGCGGAAGAATTTTCATCAAAACATTTTTTATGCTGTGAGCACCGCAAAAAAAATCGTCTACAGTTGCTACATAAAACATTTGCACTGTTTATGGTGATAAACTAAGTGTACGCACATGTCAACAGTGGTTTAAAAAATTTAAATCAGGAAATTTATGCTTGGATGATGAACTTCGATCTGGAAGTCCCCTTCCCATAAAGGAATAATTTATTATGAGATGTTAAAACCGGGGCAAAGTGTTAATTCTGATCTTTACTGTGAACAATTGGATCGACTGAATCAGAACTTGACCAGACATCGGCCAGAAATTGTGAATAGAAAAGACCTCAGTCATCAAAAAAGGACAAGTGAAAAAATTTCCGAGCTTGATTGGGAGGTTCTAACACACCCACCCTACTCACCAGACATTTCACCCTTCGACTATCACTTATTTCGGTCACTGAAACACTTTTTAAGAAATAAGACACTTAAAGATATGAACCATATTAAAATGAGCCTTGAACAATTTTTTCCTTCAAATAATCAGGAATTTTATAAATCAGGAATATTTTCTCTTCCTGATAAATGGAAGAGTGTTATAGATCACAATGGGAAATATTTTACTCAATAAAGTACATTTTTTCTTTCGATTTGTTATTAATTTAATAATACCAAATACTCGTACACACAAACATACGATCTTTGTATAAAACATATTCTCAATTTTCTTATTGTCCATTTTGATATTATAACAAACTACTGTTCTCTTTGATAAAGTTTTCTTTACTCTGTTTTTGATCCAATATAGTTGCAATCACTGACTTGTCATATATATGAACACATAATATCCCTCTAGCACTTGACAACAAACGTAAGTGAACCGTCGAACAGAAATCGTATTCAGCAAGGAATAAGTAATGCAATTGGATCCGAGACGTTTACATACAAAACAAAATAAATAACTAGATTCTTCGTGACAGTTCTCATAGCTTCGGGCATAACAACAAGATTATGAGAAGATATTAACTAGCTTGCTTCTTGTAAGATAGAAGTTTCAAATGGTTTTTCTTTAAAGAGATGTTGATAGAGTGCGCTTTAAGCAGTTTTAAACTGTTGAAATGAGAAATAATTGGATATTTTGTATCTACTCATCATGAGATGCACCCAACATTTAATAGGTATTTTTATTGTTTTATTTAAGAACTGCGAATAGTTAACTGCTAGGAAGACGACAGATGTCGCTTTATTACGGGTATACACTATATATATTAACCCGTTAAGGCCCGGAATAAATGTTTTTAACAAAATAAAGTATCATTCATTTTATTTATCAAATATCATAAAATAAGCATTAATGAAATTACATTACAAAAAAAGCGGTGGTACAAGCAGATACCCACTGGGACACAAGGAAAATACTTTTAATAGTATTTAATAACACCGTTTTTTTTTTTTTTTTTTTCATTTAGATAAAATCCTGCCCTACACACTGTGCAGAACAAATTTCTACGATGAGGTTCACTCTTTGTACTGCAGAATCTGCAACTAAGCGAGGTACAGTCGATTCCGCTTAATTGGGACACATCAGGACTTAGGCATTATGGCCCAATTAAGCGAATTTCACATAAACTTAAACTATGCATATTTTTCTTTCAATAATTTTATTTTATAAACTCTTGGACAAAACTATAAATTACATATAACCAAAAAATATAAACTTAATAATAATAAAAAAATAATAATAAATTCCAAAATAAAATAATAAATAGGTACATACAATTTAATTCAATGCAAAAATGCGTCAAGTGTAGTCTGTTTTTTGTTTTTGTAACATTTCACTTCTACAAAATCAGCACAGGTATTCAGTGCGGATGTAGGGCTCCCTTCATTTCCTTCCTGCATAAAATAACACTGTAATATTACATTTTTTGTACATTTTCTTGAGAATATGTGTAACATAATATGTACTGTGATCTTAACTGTCCCAATTAAGCGGAATGTTGTCCCAATTAAACATGTAAATTTACTGTTGGTTTCTTGGTTTGGTTTCTGTTCTTTGAGATTTGTCCCAAATAAGCGGTGGCCCAATTAAGCGGAATCGTCTGTATCTTCACTTGATATCTGACGTTGGAATTTTGTAAGATTAGATATTCTGTGTAAGATTCCTCCAGATGGACTCCAGCCGGCCGGGCAAATATCTACGCATATGTGACCCTAGTTAGAAAAATAAAAACTTAACGAAAAGTTATGGTTATGTGGTCTAGTTTAAATCCTCCGAGACGTTAAAGAGATTATTGAACGAATGAATTGATTGTTTAAACACATATTGTGTAATATTTTGTTAAAAGGATTATTGGATGTTCTGGTTAAATTGCGGAAGTCATATATTTTGATTTTGAGAGTCAGCTGCACTTTGTAAACAAGACTTCGTGGGAATGGAATTTTGATTGCTGTTTAGCTAGTATAAAAGGCCATCTTTCAGTAGGTTCCAGGTCAGTTTCTGGTTCACCGTCACAGAGTATTCTTGGAGTTTGACGAACAAAACTCTACACCGTCACCCCGTATTCTCGGAATTTGGCGAACAAACTCTCTACACTGCATATATATATAAACTAGTATATGGCGCCTGGCCTATCTCTCAATGTAACTTAAGATGTTCCAACATAGAGAGTAAGATATACATATGTCTGTCTCTTTTGGTGACCGTAAAACACAATGCGCATGCTCGGGTAGTGTCAATTTATTTTGAAAAAGCATGATAAAATCAGATGAAATGACATTTACATTTAAAAAAATAAGGTTAGAAGTTATCAAACAAAAACCCTAATTATTTGGTTTATACTATTTGGTAAAAAAGACGTAGCTGTACCCGTTTAAATGGCTGATAATATTTGCTATGAATATTGACTGATTATTTAAAAGGAACAACACACTTCTTTACTTTAAAATTACATTTAGAGTTGTGAAATTTTAATCAAAGTGGTAAACATTAATGGCCGGTTGCTAAAGTAAGAATTATCCTTAACTCAAGTTAAAATCATTTGTTTTTGTATGTTGTTACATATAAAAACAAATGATTTTAACTTGAGTTAGAGAAAACTCTTACGTTAGCAACCCGACATAAGAGTGGTAATTAGTGGTAAACTCCCTCATAATGAGTTTTTATATTAGCATCTTCATATGTTACTTGTGATCTTCATATGTTGTATTAAACTTGATTCGTAACTTGTTACGATCCAAGTGTTTCGAATAGCAACATGAGTTTTGACTAAAAATAAATAGTAATGTGACTGAAATTTATTACTGACTACCTCATATATAAGGGAGATATTTATCATACCAATTTTGATGGCTGTCCATGAATTAAAGTTCATACGTCATGTTTCGACTATTTTCAGCATTGTCTGTCAATCCGTGGACATGGGTAAAGCAAATTTGGCTGAATGGATCTTTGTGA
This sequence comes from Liopterus haemorrhoidalis, assembly GCA_963971575.1. Taxonomy (NCBI): domain Eukaryota; kingdom Metazoa; phylum Arthropoda; class Insecta; order Coleoptera; family Dytiscidae; genus Liopterus; species Liopterus haemorrhoidalis. Next base: position 44,842,738 of record OZ020611.1, on the reverse strand, counting down.
AATGGATCGTTCTACTTTTGGTTAAAAACGGTCAACTGAAAGTAGAAGTTTATTCGTATCAAGTTTTTTGTGAATATTTCGAAAAAATGTATTCGGATAAAGTTGCTGCACAACATAAAAGTAACCATTTTTATTTGAAAAATTTTTCTTTTAGTTAAAGTTTTTTATTAAGTTTTCTGTGATGGCCGTCGATTTTGTGCTGGTTATACCTGATTTTATTCATTATATTTTCTTTTTACTTTCTAATGGCTGATTGCTAAGGAACGAGTCAAATATTTTAATTTTGCTTCGAACTCGAATTAAAGCAGTATACAGAAACACATATCTCGAGATAAAAAATTAACTGTTTCTTTAGTAATTGGCAATAAAATTCTATTTTCTGTTAACTGTAATGTTCAAGTCATGATACTTTCTTCTAATTTTTGTGCATAATACTTTTATCAAAAAGGACAATAATTAAAACAATAAATATTAATTTTATATAAAATATATTGTAATAAAATTCTTACAGTGTCATACTATATAAGTATACAGGATTACAACTAAGTTAATAATACTTAATACTAGCGGACCCGTGTGCAAATTTCGCACAGCCCTTGCTAACATAACTTAACTAAACCACTTTTACAGGTCACAAAAATTCAAGAGTAAAACAAAGACAAAACAAGGCAAAAAAAATAAATAAATAAAACAAAAACCATTATTGGTTTTTAACATTAACACGTTTCTTTTCAGCATTAACGTTTCTCCAACTTCTTCAGAAATTAAGTTTTTCTTCTTTATCACCTTCACTAACTCCTTAAGAGAGGTAACTCTTTTCTTAACGTCCAAAACTTGTGTTCGTAAATCTTCAATTTTTTTGTGTGTCCAGTATTTGTTGCTTTAACCAGTTTCAAAGATCTTTTACGTTTTCTGTGGGTTGAAAAGTTTACATCTGTTAGGTCACCAACATAACGTGGCTCGTAAAATCCTCGTTTCGGAGGTGTGCGCATCAGGCTGCTCTCAACTAAAAATATAATTTAATTTATAAAACATGTCATATTTAAAATCAAATATATTATAAGTTGATTATTGTATACCCTGCTTTAATTTTTAAATTTACTTAAAATTAATATATTACCTGCAGATTCAGTTGTAATACTGCCAGTAACACAGTCAGCTGGACTGCTAGGGACAGGTTCATGAACAGTGTCAGTTTCAAAATAGTCTGAAATACAGTCTCCATAAGTGTGTGCAACAGGAGTGCTCACAGTAGAAGTACTCGCAACAAAACTGCTCGCAACGGGTTCAACTAAAAAAAATAATTGAGAATTTATTTTAACTGAAGGCATAACCCTCGGTTACTTTACTGTGTTCTACGCCAACAGTTCTTAAACTAGGGTCCGCAAAACAATTTTGACATTAACTTTACATCCCCCAACTTTTCGCATATTGCGTTATTTAGTTACATCATTAGATCTCAGACTGATCACTATAATTTGCTAGAGAGCGAGAGATTAGTAATATAGTGTTAAATAAAAACTTACCTTTAATCTCTTGCAAAATTGGAAATGGCACACGCAATGTAGGATATGGATCGGGTTTTAGAAACAAACGTCCACCATAAGTATTAGCTTAAGGATGGATATAACTGTGTATGCAGAAAAATGTTTTCAAACAGAGGTAGATTCTAGACACATCATCTTCTTCACGTAGGTCAAATCATTTTCTACTTCTGACATAACTCAGCATTTCTCGAGAACCTGACAATGGAAGAGGTTATGTAGTTGATATCATAATTATAAATATTTAGATACACATGCAGTTTAGGGTCCTACAATACTGAATGTAACGCAATTTTTCAGTAATTTTACTTGCCCAAATATTCCAATTTCTTCATTTTTTCAGGTATAAATTGGTTAGATTGCACTTGATTAATAGGTTTAGCAAAAAATTGCACAATATTGGCATATATATATATGTATATATATATATATATATATATATATATATATATATATATATATATATATATATATATATATATATATATAAAGTAATCTAATTTGAAAAATAATAATACGCGTGGGTATTAGTAGGCCCCCAAACATGCAGTTTATTAATATTTAATACTTACTTGTGAAAAGAAACAGATTTCTTTCGTGGACAACAACATAATACACAATTTGATGGCATTTTCGTTATAAACACGAATTCTTTTCACAATTTAATACAGACAAAACTTCGCATAATATTTCTAACAGAAAGAATGACACCACATGTCCACATGCCTAGCTCCTTCTCTTAACTCCCGCTACGTAACTTTAATTTTTTCGACCAATAGCAATGTCGTAATTTAGACATGCGCAAACTATTCATCGGTCATGAAGGGGTACGGCAATACATAGCTCCATCCTCCTATCATGGAACATCTAGCCAGCGTTCATGCGCCATATACTTGTTTATATATATATGCTACACTGTCACCCCATATTTTCGGAGACAGACGAACCAACACTTTTCACCGTCACCCCGTATTCTCGGAGATAGACGAACCAACATTTTTCACCGTCACTTCTCGGAGTTGGACGACCTTACACAACGCAAACTATCAAACGCACTACGTTATTTCGGAGAAACTACTCTCACGCAAAATATAAACCTTTTAATTTAATTCGCGTTTGAACGCCAACGAATAAGGTGTTCATACCTATGGGATGGACGACCTGAGAAATGTAACGTACGCGTTCATTTCCTGATTTGTTGCTACAGCACGTCTAAGGATCTGTTTAGTCACCACAAATCGAAATATTAAAATATAATTCATCGAATAAGGCGCTAGTACCTATAAGATGTACGATCTGAGAAATGTAACGTACGCGTTCTTTTCCTGATTTGTTCGTATAGCACGTCTAAGGATCTGTTTAATAAATAGTTAAATAAAATGTGTTCTTTTACTGCATGTTCAGCTACCCATCATCCAGTGATCGAATTTACAGTTACTAATAAACTAACAAAACGTACTGTACTGTCATAATTTATTTATTTATTTTTTGTTAAAGATTTTAGATTGGAAAACAAGTTCGAGGCACAAACTAAACTTGTATCTGGGTCCTTAATGTAGAAGCTCGGGCCTGAATCCTTTCCAGAGCCTGGGCACAAGAACAAAAAATATGTACTTAAGTATAAGTACAAGTACCTTTATAAAAAATGTAATTAAATACAATAAAAATAATAATAATAATAACTTTATTTACATTTTTTACATTGACCTATGTTACAAATGTAAATAAGAAAATATATTTCTAAAACCTATTATAATTTCTTAGACCTAATTTTTATACTTATTGACAATTTTATTTATATATACTATTTTTTTATCATTCTGTCCAGCAACAATAAGCTGAAGCTTGTCGCAATGTCTGGACAGAATAATGAACAAATTACAGACTCAATGATAATAATTATATGTTATTATATAGTAATATACATATATTAAATAAATAATGCAATGGTTTCACTAGGGCATGTGCACAGGCTTTGATTATATATTAGGAATAAGGTCTTCCCCTATAGAGGATCTTGGTTTTAGTGAGTTGATAGTACGACCAAAACTGGTTTGGGTTTGTGGAGATGTTGGACTCACATTCTTTTAGGTAATCTAGGTGTCTTATTTTTATTTTGATGTTGACAGCGGCCAGGTTTTTGGCACGCAATCATCAAGTATTGTATAAATTATGCAATAAATGTTGTCAACTCCTGCATTAGCATTTTCGGTATTGTGGTTTGTTAGTTCTGCATTCCAATCAGTTGTAATAAGTGCCCTATATAATTTTTCAAAGTCAGCAATTTTGAAGTTGTATTTGTAATTGTTACGTGTTAGTTTTTCTTGTGAAATACTATACTTAATTTTTAAATGTAGGACCGGATGAGACTTATCTTCACATATTAATGGGTCCAATGAGTGATGTGTCCGGGTTTACAAATTCAATCCAATTAAAAATAAATTTTTTCATTTCTGTTTCCAACTTCTTTTTATAAACTGAACACTCGGAACGCCAGACGGGGTGGTTGACATCAAGTCTCATCTTTAATTTGTTAACTACATATACGCAGTTACTGCACTTTATTTCTGCATCTTCACAATTACTTCAATTTTAAAAGTACTTAAGTACCGTACTTGTATTTGTATTTTTAAAATTGCATTGACAAACATTGGAATAAATTTTCGTTCCAATGTTGCATGCATTGTCTGGATGAATTAGCAAACCTACCCAGAAAAATATGTACGGTAAATATAGAGTAGAACCAGCTTTAGATGTGGATAGCAATTTCAGAGTTTTTGATAACTCTTATTTAATATTTATTACATAGAATGAAATGAAAGAAAAATGAATAAATTAAATTATGTAACTTTTAATGCCAATTTGAAACTAAACGAAATAATGATTGACTGAAGTAACCAGATAAATAATTTTTGACAAGAATTCAAATAACAAGCATCGAACAAAAGTTGATAATAAAAAAAATATATCTGGTGTAGAAAATAATAAGAATCCAACTCAAAAGAATTAAATTAGCTTGTCAAACAATGATATTTGATGTTTTGATTCAGTGATTTGTTTTGATAACCAACTGACAAGTGTGTCAATAAAAATACAAAAGAATATTCCTCCATCGATACAGTTGCTTTATCTCATATTGGAAAACATGTTTGCATCTATTTTGACTAGATGACATACACAGCTGTATGGCACGTGGATCGTTGACACGTGGATGATTTTAATGAACAATGAATTGTGCATTCATTCAAATCTCAATTGGATGTCACAATTTGAACTTGCACACTTGCACAGTGAAATTACAATTTATACAACGAATTTTAAGAATAATTTTACTAATGGTTTGCGAGTTGTATTAGAAATGTATTGAGACTGAGACCTGAAGGTGATAGTGAGATGTTAAACAAATTAAAATCTTACACTTAAAATTATTAGATAATTGGCAAAAAATGTTTACGATAGGGTGACCATTCGTCCCGCATTTTGCGGGACTGTCCCGCATTCTAACATTTTGTCCCGCATTAAGATGCGTCCCGCAAAAGTCCCGCATCTTAACATTTTGTCCCGCATTAAGATGCGTCCCGCAAAAGTCCCGCATTTTAACATTTTGTCCCGCATTGTCCCGCATTTTGTAACTTGTAAAATGGAAATGAGGACCTTTTTTTTTGCTCTTCACTTGTAGTTGGGAGGTGAGGACCTTTTTTTTGCTCTTCACTTGGATTTAGGAGGTGAGGACCTTTTTTTTGCTCTTCACTTGGAGTTGGGGGGTGAGGACCTTTTTTTTTGTTCTTCACTTGGATTTGGGAGGTGAGGAATTTTTTTTGCTCCGTCACGCATTGCCCTCTTAAGAATATGGTTACCCTAGTTTACGACCTTCAGAAAATTAGACACAGGTAAATTATGGCAAAAATTCGTTAGTCGTACACGAAATTTTAGTAAAGTTTTGTAAATTAAGACAAAATTTGGTAAAAGCTTGTATACATATCAGCAGAAAATTGGTATTTTGGCAAATATTCTTAATACTGTCTGTCGAAAATTGAAATAGTTCTCAAAATTAAAAATAAATACAATTTTTCCGGTTAGATAGGCAAATTTTGGCAACACATCAACGTAAAATTATCAAATCTTTGCAAACATTCTAATATTCAAAGAAATATTATTATAAAATTAAATTTTTTCGACCAGGCATTAATTGACAAATTCGTAAATTTTGACAAAACATGACATTGTTCTAATTTACAGTATGGAATCTCAGTATACTGTTTATCAAATGGAGAAATCTTTTAAACATTATTTTCCCACAAACAAATCGTCCTGCTGTAAGCACTCAACATTTTGGGAACATTAAAAATCTGATCCAGTGGCGTAGCTTAAAATGTCGGCCCTCCTCGTAAACTTATATTCCGTAATCTGGGACGGACTAGAATCAATTTTGCTGTAAAATTATAAATTATTGACCAAACCAGTCCATTTATTAATTAAAAATGGAGTTCATAGAAGCAATTTAATACAGGTGCATTACAGGACGTAAAAAATATTTTGACTGGTGACTAGACTGGTGTTACTCAGTGTCATCGCTGGCAGTTGTGAACAGCACAGCACAGGCACAGCACCTGTGTACAGTACACAGGTGCTGTGCCAAGTGGTCGCCAATTTAAGTTTTTAAAATCAATTCACCATTCCTAAAGCCAATTACGTGGATCGTGTCTGTCGGATTTCACTTCTTCTGAAAGGAATACTCAATATGAATTCAATAAAACTAAACGTATAACGAATTATGAACCTATCAGTCCCTCTAACATTTTTCGGTGTGCATATTGTTGCCAGTGAACTGCGCCGAGATTTCTTTCATTGTAGCGAACAACGTCAAGGCAAAGTGTAGGCATTTGATTACACGCAAATGTGTTAGTAAAATTATAAAACGTTAGCTATAATTGAATAATAAATTAATTAATAACTGAATGTTATTTATTATTGACAAAGAACTGTGTCTTGTTTTGTCTGAGAAAAGTCGTTCAAGTATTATCTTGACCGACTCTCTGAGTGCTCTGGGCTGTATCCAAGATCCAGATGAAGTGAACCCTCTTGTACTAAAGGTCCGGTTGCTACTCCACAGTTTGAATGCTCAGAATATGTGAGTAGAGCTGTTCTGGATTCCGGGACATGCTGGCATTAAAGGTAATGAAGCGGTTGATGTATCTGCAAAAGCCACTTCTCATAGACCTATGATTGGTGTCAGTTTCATATTTCCAGAGGACAAGAAATTGTCTGAAACATCTGGTATTAGCAAGATGGCAACATGATTGGGACAGCATACAAAATGTGAAGTTGAGACTGGTAAAGGGAAACGTTAAGCCAGGGGATTCTTCTTGCAGGATTAACCGCAGAGAAGAAACTGCAATCACACATCTTCATATAGGCCTATGTTGGTAGACCTATGGAACCTCCTTCGAGGTGAAGAGCTTCCTATTTGTGAGTAAATTGTCCAAAATGATGGTAAAAATTAAAATTACAAAAATCATACGTCATTAGACGTTAAAATATTATAATGTCAATGTACATAAGATAGAAATAAATTCATCAATTGAGTAAACACAATTTTCGAACAGAAGTATATTGATCCCGCTTTTAAATTGTTTGAGCGTTTTTTTATTTTTAATAGAGTCTGGTAGCTTATTGTAGAGTTTTAAATCAATTGTGACAAAACCTTTATTTATGTTTTCATACCTATTACGGGGTATTCTAAATAAATCTTTATTTATTATTATTATTATTATTATTATTATTATTATTATTATTTCTGGTATGGTAAATGTGACAATCTTTATTACAGGCAAACTGCATTGTATTGCTATAGATGTGGCATAATAAGTCTAGTATGTCGGCACTGTTAAAATATTAAACTTTGTAAAGTAAGGCCTGCATGAAACTAAAGTGTTTTTATTAGCTATGCACCTAATTATCCTTTTCTGTGCAATAAGAACACTTTTTAGATGATCCCCAAAATCAGATTCAATATTTTATTCTACTATATATCTGACCATACTAGAATTTTATTATGGTGTCATGACTTACATGGTACTTAAGATTTTTACTCTGGTAGTAAAATGAGTGCAGGGGAAGATACTAATTTCTCACAGTGGTATTTCCAGTTTAACACATCATGTCAATATTAATTCCTAAAAACATGACTGAATTTTTGGAATCGAGGAGAATATTATTAATGTCGATGGTCAGTTATATAGTCAATATTTTTTGAATTAAAGGACGGTTGAAATATCATAAAATTTGTTTTTGAGGCATTTAGAAATAGACTGCTAGATGAAAACCAGTTATTTAATTCACACAATAGGACACTTATTTTTTCCTGTAGTTCAATTTTATTCGTCCCAGTTATTACAACAGAGGTATCATCGGCAAACATTGTAATATAATATTTTAATAAAAAAGTGATATCATTTATAAAAAGGATATATAAGATAGGACTCATAACAGAACCTTGAGGCACACCCAATATTGACTGTCAATAAATCTGATTTTACATTAAATTTATTGCTAGTTTTATTTCTAAAGTTCATTTGTACATATTGAAAACGATTTGAGAGATAGGAACTGAACCACTTGGCAACTACTCCCCTTATGCCATACATGTCTAATTTATCTTGAAGCATTGAGTGAACGACACAGTCAAATGCTCTACTTAAGTCACAGAAAACCCTAACTGGTATTTCTCCTTTATTTAAAGATTTATAGACGCATGATAAGAAAGCATCTATTGCGCTCATTGTTGAGAAGTTAGCTCTGAAATCATCTTGAGAGTTATTAAATAACTCATGTTTATTTAAATAATTTAAAAGACGATATAATATGCAGTACTCAAATATTTTTGAAAACCCTGATGCAATTGCAATTGGCCTATAGTTGGACATATCACTTAAAGCTTTGTGTTTATGGACATGCTTGATTTTAGTTATTTTTAACACTTCAGGGAAAACACCTTCAGAAAGGGAAATTTACTAAGTGTGTTAGAGGTGTAACTAGTAGATGACAGATTTGTCGAAGAAGGCTACTCGTGGACAGGCTGATACTCTTTCTGAGGGAATCGAACTTATTGTTCTTTGTCTGAAGTCTTGCACCTTATTTTAATGTGTTTTATTATTATTTGTGATAGCTGATAGTAACTGGCCTTTTTACAGCCTCTTACCATTGCCCTCCGTCTGTTCTTTTTTAGACTTTTATGTTGATTTCTTTTATTGAGTATTCGTAAAAGATTTTATTGATTTATTTATTGTTTAATGTATTGTTTTTAATATGTAGTGTAGTCATTTAGATGGACTACGTTCGGTGCAAATATCCATCGTTGCTGTACGCCAAAAATTTTAACTAACTAACTATAACTCCAGAGTTGGTTTTATTAAATTTTTTAACGAAAAAGTTTACATAAACTTTCACTAGGCATATTAAAATTTTTGCACACATGTAGATACTATTTGTTTTATAAATATAGTCAGTATATCCAATAATTAAATTCTGATCACGTTCTTAAAAGTAGAGACACTGTAAAGAATAATTTTCCGAACTTTTGTTTAGGATTGTACCTACATATATTCTCCTGTCAAACAATGGCTATAAATTTCCATTTTACCGATTATGGTATACTCACTGATAATAGTGACGATATGTTGCTCATTTATTTTTAGATCGAAAAATGGCATGTAAATTATTGTACCAAGTAAATTAAATATCTTAAGTACTTGGATATTCTATGTTGACACTTTAATTAGAGGTAGTGCTGCATTTCAGATGGAGCTGTCTAACCAAACAATGCTGTCTGAAACATATCTAGGAAAAGAGTCAAGATTTCATTACCGATATTAGACCCATATAGAGATGGCAAAAATCAATCGAATGATATATTATTTGTGTATAAATAATAGATTATTTTGTTTCAGTCAAAAAAAAAAAAAAAAAACGCAATCTGATCAAAAATTGCTTTCGTACGTTTTGGGATTATACCATGTGATCATAATTTCGTGTTACATAACAGTAAACAATGAGCTTAAAAATATCAAAACTGTATTCTATCTCATATCTAAAAATTCCAACTTAACAAAGAACCAATCAGTAACGATATTGTATTGATAACTTCATGTTGTTCGTTAACTCATTGGCGTGTAGAGAAAAAGTAGTGTTCATTTCATAATTAAATGGTTTTTGTTAAGATATATTATGGTTTTTTTCGTTATTATTGTTGTTGTTGATATTATTGTTATTAAGATTGTAATTGGAAGACGATTGTTGATCGAGGTTAGCTCTTAGAGGTAAGTGAAATATTGAATCTACGTCTATGTGTGCATGTCCTTGGAAATAAAGTTGATAACAAAATGTTTCTGTCAACTATTGCATAACTGACAAGAAATTATGACCGCTCTGTATCAAAGTTCATTATAATTTTTTTCAGATTTTTAGTTTAAGAGTAAAAGAATGTGGACCAAAATACATACAGGGTGTTGAACTGACCAGGTACATAGTTAACTTGTAAACACAGATATATGCGATTTCCTGTTTTCTCCTTGATTATACAGAAAAAAATTAAATATAAAAATTGTTCAGAATTTGATTTTGGATTTAACAAATTCATAAAAACTAAATTTTTGCACACTTATTAAATTATATTGCAATTATTAGCATTTTTTTCGTGAAAAATAGTACTCATAAATAACTGCAGTGAATTATGGTTTCATAATTCACTGTTTACGGCCAATCACAAATCTACATTTCCATAATTTACTCTCGCTGATCCAATCATATTTGACAATGGCAATGGGAGTGGCGAAAACTGCAGTGGTAGCAGGCAATATGGATGACGCTATCACTGCCACTAAAATGATCAATTTTGAGTCTAATTTATTTGTTTAACACGTTGACTGCTAATTACGAGTTTTCTCGTAGTTAGCGTTCTTGCCCAGGACGCCGACTACGAGATTACTGGTAGTACATTGACTGAATAATATAATATGGCTGTATCAAATTGACTTCTGAGACAAGAATCCTGAATCTTGCCGTGGCAGTCAACATGTTAATAAGTGTGGAAAAAGTATAGTATTACATGCGCGATTTTGGCCATTTTTCACTCAGATGATTTGCGCCACTCGCCTGCGGTTCGTGGGCTCAAACTTCATCTTCGTGAATAATTACTGTCATTATCGCTCATATAATAATATATTATTAATACTCATTAAATGAAAAACAAAAATGTTTAGAATTTATGTGAAACGTTTTTTTGTAACATTTGTCAAACAACAATTGACGTAATACTTATTGAACAGCACGGATCCCTACTAGGCCGATTGGTCACATCAAATCTTCTTCAATGTATGCATGCTTGGTTACTGGCATTTGACAATTCTCTTACTACTGACGACATCTTTCTGGACTTTGCCAGATCCTTTGGTAAGGTGCGTCTCAACAGACTACTCAGTAAACTTGAACATTATGGCATTCAAGAGAAGCTTCATTGCTGGATTAAAGCATGTTTATCTGATATGTCGTTCCAGACCTACCCTAAGTGGAGTTCCACTAGGCTCGGTGCTAGGCCCTATACTTTTCCTGATCTACGTAAACGACTTAAAAACATTTATTTCTAATATATACAAAATAATGTGTACTAAAATATATACAATGAGGATTGTTATTTATCCAGGATGGCCTTAATAAAATCTACAACTGGACTTGTACCACATGGCTTTTATCACTGAATATAAGTAAAACCACGGTACTTAACATGGGTCAAAACAACGCCAGGCATCCTTACTTGCATCCTTTATTAACAATGTAACGCTTCAAGTGGTTGAAGAACAGGTTGATCTGGGAGTCACGATAACGTCTGACCTAAACTGGAGGCATCAGGCTAAAAAAGTGGTAAAACGTACAAACTATGTGTCATATATTCTGTCCAAATCGTTTTATCGGATAGTCAAGATACTCTACATGTCCTACGTAAGGCCTCATTTGAAGTTTGCAATCTCAGTTGAGCAGCTAGCCTCAAAAAGACATTTCTGTTATGGAGAAGTTGCAAAGGCGTTCCACAAAGTTGGCTCGTGGATTATATTCGTTGTCCTATGAAAAACGATTGCGAAAGTTGAACCTTACTTCTTTAGAGAAAAGACGTCATCATGAGGACCTTATTTTGATGTTTAAAATAGTGCGTGGTGATTTTAAATGTGTTTTGTTGAACATCTATATCCTGAATACTAGGTTAAGGGATTGGTTTAATAAAATAAAGTACAGAAAGGAAAAGTGGATGGTATTATGGATGAAGATAATTATAAGTAAAATTTGCAACTTATAGTATACTATGGTATACTACTTCTCTATTGTTTATTAATTTTTGTAACAATACATATAAAATCGCAAGTCTTGATAGCCCGATATACGATAACTAAGGTCCGGCAAAAATATGCAACGGTACTTTAGTTAGGTGTTTTTCGATTAAAAGCGGCAAATGTGTTATCTGTAGAAAGAAAATATAATTATATATATTTGTAATGTGCCCTGCTGACAAATAGTGTAGCGCATAAAAATTTAATATCTTATCAAAACCTGACGAATGACAAAGGAGTGACCGGAATTACTTATCTCGGATATAATCCCAAAATAATGGGGTGTCGTTATTAAGATAAGAATTCATTGTGGTACAAGTGTTTTATTCTTTTGTTTTTTGCTGGTTTTTTTGTTAAAATAAAGTTTAAAATAGCACGCCTATGGCAAAAGTACCGTTGCATATTTTTGCCGGACCCTATCGATAACACTATACAAAAATTAACAACTAGAATTTAATTGACATACATAGGCTTAGTCACCTTATTAGCTCATTAAAGATTAATTATGTGTGTAACACTATCTGACGTAAATGTTGTGTTGACAGTAAATGAATCCGAAGCCAACAAATTAAAAAGAAGAAGATGAATTGAAAACAAAATTCGTTATATAGGTATGTTACTTGATATTATCTTTACTAATCTAAGCATATCTGTTTTTTTTTTTAATCAAGAACATCCGTGCCTTAATTTTTAGTTTTAGTTTTAATAAGCCTAAATATCTGATTTTAAATAATACACACGCACAAACTCTTTTCTTAAGACAAATAAACCACATGATAACTAAATCTTTTAAGCTTCCACTACGTTTTTTATTGTTCTCTGTATACTTCTTACCAACTGCATCGGTGTTAGAAGTAGGATAGCTGTAAACGAGTTGACCAGATGTTTTCTGCTAATTTCCCTCGGTAGCTCAAAGCTTTTAAGTTGCCCATTGACTCATTTAATGTACGTTTTTTTCGGTAATTATCACTCCTTTTATTTCTCTCTCGGGTTTTTAAAATGAGAGCCTTCATAAATTACAAAGTACACAGCAAATACAGAGGGGGACGGTTTTTATTGAGGATTGGAGGGATAACATTTTAGATAACACTGATCTGATGTGAGTATTAAGTGCTTTGTGTGTAACTAATCGATTAATTTACTGAAGATCCAGTTAAGAAGCTTATATTGATATAGTGAATTTTGTATACAAATCTAGCAGATAAGATTGATAATGTTTAAGAGAATTGTAGAGCTTAATCCAATTTTTAAATACAATGAAAAATACAGTACTTGATAAATCTAAAATGTTTAAGCATATTTTAATAAGCTGACCACATTTCTTAGTTTGAAATTCGGGACAGGAGGTCGAAAACGGGGGAAGAAGGAGGTCATTTTTTTATAAATAAAATATTTCAAATATAATTGTAATATTATGAATTATACACCATAAATAAACATTTCTTTTAACAGATGATCATAATTTATATTTATATAAGTAAATTTAACATTCTTCTTTTTTTAATCTAATTCAAATTTCCTTAATTAAAATGACAAATGACCGGTTGCTAACGAACGATTTAAATGCTTCAACTCGAGGTATCCCTAACTCAAGCTAAAATAATATATTTTTGTAAACAGTTTTGATTCGAGTTAGCCATAACTAGAGTTTTTATAGGATAGGTTTTTAATTTTTTAATTATTCCTCACGCAGAAAATGTATACAAATATATAAATAAGTTCGTTTGTGTGTATATATGTTATCTCGAAACTAATGGCCCGGTTACACGATGCCAGTAACTTGTGCAAGTACTGGCACAAGTACTTGTGCCAGTACTTGCACAAGTCGTTTTGTCGTTTACACGTATTCCAGTATCTTATTTAAGTAACCTTGCAAAGAATCCGAAACACACTGCAAAATGTAGATGCTTCCAATTATTTTTTATGCGTAAAACCGTCTTTTTAACGCGCCAATTTTTGATGTTTAACCTAATTTTATGTATTTTATGCGTACGTCTTTCTAAACAAAAATGAATCGGCGCCAAAAACTACATTTATTAAAAAAAGGTGTGAAATAGTTTGTTTTTGTAACCGCGAAAATACATCAGCTGTTTATGGCGGCCATTTTTAAGTCACTGGCACGGCTACTTGTGCCAGTAAATAGGAACGGCTTCTATTCACTTGACTTGCATGAGATACTTGTGCCAGTACTGGCACCAGTACTGTATGTACGTTTACACGATACCAGTGACTGGTGCAAGTACTTACTGGTGCAAGTACTTACTGGTGCAAGTTACTTGCATCGTGTAACTGAGACATAAAGAACGTATTCACAGGTAAAAACCAGTGGCGTAGGGAAACCTCCGCTAGACTTGCCCTCCTATAAAAAAAATAAAAATAATAAAAAAAAATAGATATATATATTTTTTTTTAAATTTAAAATAAGATTTAGATAAATCTTCAAAATTACATCAAATTATGTGCTATACAAATTTTCGTCCAAAACTTGGTTTTAAAATTTAATAAGTTCCGTTTCCGGTTTCGGATTTGAATAAAAAACAATAGGGTTCTTCCCAATTATTAGGAGAATTTTTTAGTACCAGAACGAACTCTTTAAGTTAAACCGTTTTTGAGTTATCGTGTATACACACACACACACACACACACACACACACACACACACACACACACACACACACACACACACACATACGCACGCACGCACGCACGCACGAACGCACGCACGCACGCACGCACGCACGCACGCACGCACACACGCACGCACACACGCACGCACGCACGCACGCACACACACACACACACACATATATGAAATCGAAAATTTTCGCGATTACTATACTTGCCCCTTATATATTAAGGTCGGGCAAGTAAAAATACACCTACATACGTGTCCATGGCATCCTTTATGGTAAAATAGACCTGTTTCTGTGACTCTCAGGGTACCCGAATTTTTTAGGTTTTTGTAGGTATGAACACCAAAAAACCCTTATAATGTCACTCATGTGTCTGTTTGTCTATCTGTCTGTCTGTTTGTCTGTCTGTCTGTTTGTCTGCCTGTCGTTTTATCTGTCTGTACGGTAGAAATAGTGGCCAAACGGCTGAACATAGAAAGTTGAAATTTGGCATACTTGTACACCTGTTTGACCCACATATAGGAAAACTATAGAGAGTTCAAAAAAATACAGCGCGGGATAAATATAAACAAATATGTATTTAATAAAAAAATAAATATTTTTTAAAATTGTGTGTGGCATACCAAATGAAACCTCTTAATTCAGAATCAACAAACAAATTTTATTTTTGAAAAACCATTTTTTTTATAGGATTTTTGCCAAAAATGTGTCAAAAAACTTTTGTTCCCTACCCTATCTCCCAGAGGGGTTGATCTAAAAATCTAAAAAAAAAAAGAAATATATAGTTTTTTTGTGTCGTGGAAAAAAAAATATTTTTTTAAAATTTATTGTGTGGTATCAAAGAAAGATCTTAAGACGTAGATTACCGAACGATAGATAGTTTTTTTGAAATTTAGCAGGAATTTAGCAAAAAATGTGCAAAAGTTCTTGTCCCGCACTCTTTTACCAAAAAGGGTTAAATTAAAAATCTGAAAAAATTACAGGTAATGTATATTGATCTGAGCCGGAAACTTAACAAGAGGAATTTTTAATCAGATTGTGTTTTTGAAAATTTGGCAGTTTTTTTTGTTTTTGAAAAAATTAATTATTTTTTTAATTCATGATTAAATTATGGCTAATAATGTTTTTTTTTTGGAATTAAAAATATTTTAAAAAAATAATATATTTTTTTAATAGTTGTGAACTGAGTTACTCACTTCACACCACACTCTACACAGAAAAAAACGTTGGGATATTTGTCAAATTATTTAAATTTTGTTTAAAAAAATTAAATGGAAGCTCTTAGTTCTCAAATAACGAATAAAAGTGATTATCAAAAAAACTGTTGATTTTGATTGGATAAATATACCTAGACATCCAGTATTATGTTGTCGTCTTACACCTATTAAATACCTGCAAAACCTTGAAATGTGTGAAAATTCACACTTCACTTCAATTTTTAAACATATACAATCAATCGAAAACGTTAAAATTTTATGGAAATAATTCCTAAAAACATTAATGCTGGGAACTCTGCACCTATACTGCGTTCAAAGGTGAGTTTGCAGTATAACTCTTATGGCAAATGGGAGCGCTGTTGCCAAATGTTGTAAAAGTGTCAAATATGTCAATTATAATAATATAAAAAACTTGTATGATTTTCAAAAATCAGCTCTTATAAAACTCAAAATAACACTCAACAAAAACAAATGACCATTTGTAGAATACTGCGTCTTCACACATCAGCGCATTTTAGAGCTGGCAACGTCGACAAGCAAGAAAAGGATAGCGTCATTATGTAAACCCATTAGAGAGTATGAAAAAGAACTACTCCATATGCCCTGTACTGCAAACTCACCTTCGAACGCACTATAATTATTATAGCAGCCGTTGATATGCAAAGGAAGTAGAGCGGCATATGGAGATGTAAAGGTAGGAACAGACACCGGGTATGTCAGCTAGTTTATTTTAAACGAGGCTTAAGAGTCGCTGGAATAGATGAATTTTTTGACTTAGAAGTTACAAAATTCTTTAAGGTTTTGTAGTACTCAGAAGCTTTTTATTCCACTACATCTACAACAACTTTTATAAATCCGTTAAAGAGATATATTTTGTTCTAAAGAGCGTTGGATATTTCTATGGAGATATCTAAATTCCATGGGAACACTTAAATAATGGTAAAAAAGTATATCTTTTAAATTTGTAAGTCATAGATTATTTTTTTTTTTATTTGGTTTGTAGTGTACTAATGTTTTTTCAGAAATGCTAGACTTTTAACGGTCACGCCAACTGGCAATGGTAATAGTAATAAAAATTTAACACATAAAATCTTTAAAAACTGCTGTGGTTGGATTATATGTATGGATTTAATAGGAAACTTGGTAAAGTATTGACTATATATAATGAAATGCAGGGAGATAGAAAGAGAGAAAGAGATGAAAGAGAAAGACTGAATTAAGACTAGATGATAATGACATACAAAGAACGGCGCACTATCTGGAATTAGAGTTTTTAGTTTTATCGAATATTAGAATATTTTCGTACATTTTTTAGTATGTAGTAAAATATGTAGCCAATTGTGCTATTTAATAAATATCATTATTATTATTATTATTATCATTATCGTTTTATTCATCATCATCATTGGTGTGACAGCACGAGGTGAGTTTGGCCTCATATTTCCAGGTTTCGTGACAATATTTTCAATCTGTGTACTTGTACGGTTTCTTTCGAGATGATTGCATTTTTTGTTATTTAGTTAGAGAATAAAATATAATTTTTAATACTTGTTTCAGTTTAATTCACTGTATTGACAATCTGACCGAAGTCAACCGCTTATTTTAATATGTGCCCACAGTTTGTTATCACTTACCGAAATATGTGAAACCCAAAATATGTGAAAATATATATTTCAAATAAATGTTTGTTATTAATAAAACATGTTCTATTTACATTTGATACATTTATTATTTTTTCTAATTTTAACAATAGGTCTGCTCGTCACAATGGTTTATTATCATCAGACACAATCGCAAAGTAATTTTAACGGACTTTTATGAAATCTGCGCTTGTAGCTGACGGTAAGATATTGTTGGAACTGACTCTACAAACAGGCTTATTGCAACTACCCCAATTCTACTATCCCCAAAAAAGAACTGCTATTACTACTGGCAATAATATCTGAATATTCATTATTCGAAATAAAATTGTATCGAAAATTTGAAATTCAAATATTTAAAAATTTCTCTTCGAATAATAAAAAAATTGACTCTTTTAGTGCTGGAAAGCACTCTGCATCATAATTCACATTAACCCCTTTCCTTTATAAGAAATATAGGTTTTGAATCTATTTTTAGATGTGGTTGGATATAACCTAACTTTGCACATCTGGAAACACATCAAATTTCTTAACTGTAACGTCATTCTTTTACTTATCTTAAATGGACTTTATATACTAACACGGGATTGCTTGGTTACTTCAAATAGATTCGACCGAACACTCTAAATGTCTTTAACCCATGATGGACAATATATGACTGCCCTTAAACTTGTATTAACCACAAAACTGTTTTAACTGAACTGTCTTAGAGTCTAATATTGCTCAATTGTAAAATTAAGCCCCCCACCCCACACTGAAACTTGGTCATCTGTTTTAACTTGACGACAGTTATGACTTAATAAATTAAATAGAAGAGGACGCCGCTTAGAAGGTAAGGTATACGCTAACCCGGTGATGGAGACACTTCTCGGAATGCGCGCTCCTCGGAGTCCGTGTTCCTTGGGTGTTTTGACGTAGCCAGCGTCGCCGGCGAGAGTCGGTTTGGGCAGGCGGTCACACCTTTGGACTGCTCAGTCTTAGCTCCGGCTAGGAAGCAGTTATCTGGTGCCATCACGAGGCGAATCGTATGCTCTACCTTTCTAGGGCTCAGATGTCGTAATATACCTCCGTCCGGTGACTGAGACACTTCTCTGAATACGCACTCCTCGGAGTCCGTGTTCCTTGGGTGTTTTGACGTAGCCAGCGTCGCCAGCGAGAGCTGGTTTGGGCAGGCGATCACACCTTTGGACTGCTCCATCTTGATTTCGGTCAGGAAGCAGTTATCTGGTGCAGTTATCACGAGATAGGTTGTGTTTTACGACAGATGGGGGGTCGGCTAAATCAGATATGTAGTTTCCGGTGGCGGAGGTGTTCTGGAGGCACGCGCTCTTCGGAGTTCGTGTTTCTGGGGTACTTTGACGTAGCCAGCGTCGCCGGCGAGGGTCGGTTTGGGCAGGCGGTCACACCTTTGGACTGCTCAGTCTGAGCTCCGGCTAGGAAGCAGTTATCTGGTGCCGTTACGAGATTCTGTATATGGGGGTAGCACTCATAACGTTACGCCACGTCAGGTGTGACGGGCGAGAGCCCTGAGCACCGGTCGTTGGTTGTTGCCACCAACGTGAGGTTGGAGAACGGTGATACTCGGAGTACAATTGAAAGCACATGTCTTAAGGACACTAAAGTCATATTCACCGGCTACAGTACTGACATCCGGACTGGGCCGGCGTCATTTACAACGAAATCTCCGTGTAGTCGCCGTGATCTTGCCTCACACCACGATTTCACAGTACGCGAGCGAGCAGGTCAGTCTATCTCCCGTCCGTCCAGGATGACACCACTGCCGAATCCAGCCGACTACAAGCGACCGGTATTTGCACTGCCTGTCGGTTCCACTACGGGAATCTATATGAAGATTACTTCACACAGCGACAATAAGAGCGAGTATCAGCCACGAACCTTCAGTTCAATTTCCCGTACTAGAGTTTAAATAATTACTTCAATTTTGCCGCCCCTTTTTACAATGAAATAACTAAGGATTGACGTGTACATCTTATGATGTAATAAATACAATGAATGTTAATGTTTTTCTCTTGTGTACAGCTACCCACGTGAACCTTCCTAACGAGACAAGAGGTCCCGTTTTGTCTCAGCACTTAAGCGTCACTTTCTAAGAAATAGTATATTATTTATCATTAAACATTTTTTAATATTAAATAATAAAAATATGATTATATTGAATTTATTTATGAAATTTTATTTCCGAAACAATACCAAAATTACCTCCCTTAGAGTCCCCTCATTACAGAAAAACAATGGGTATTAAAATTATAAAACTATACGTATTACTTAAAACATTCTAAAATGTCAAGTGTAGACGGGGGAAGGTAGAAATTCATGGGAATACATTTTTGAATCTCAAGGCCCCTGACGAGCACCTAATCCGCCTCTGGATATTAGCCTTAAGTTAGTTTTACACAGTTCAATTAATTGATCAATAAATTGATCAAGTTTTTTTGTCAATTAATTGGTAACCTTGGAAAAAAAAACATCACTTTACACACATCAATTTATTTATCATTTTTTTTTTTAATTTTTACATTACCAACTGTAAAACATGTTGACATATTTATCAAAATGTAAATATTGAAAAAATAAATTAGAACGTTTGAGATTATGTTAGATTTGAAAACGAAACACAAACAATATATTTTGAGGTTATGCTACAACTAAATAGTTGGCAATATCTTAACAGATAAAAATATACCTAGAATTTCCTAAAAAATTGATGAAATATAGAACCTGTTCTATTTTCAAAATAAATTGATCAAATTTTTTGTCAATTAATTGATCAATTAATTGACGAAATTTTTACACTTAAGACACATCAATTAATTTTTCAAGGCCAAATTTTTCAATTAATTGATCAACAAAATGAATCGTGTAAAATCCACTTTATCCCTAGTAAATAAAATTGCCAAAGACTGCAAGAAATATTCTGCACAAATATGTATGTGGAGAATAATAAATACTAGAAATCATTCTTTATAATATTCTTATCTCATCCTCAAATCCTCAAATAGCTCTATTACATAATAATGCAGATTGGTTTGTGCCCTTTTTCCTGCCTTCAATGAATCGTTTACGTCATGTGTCGCTTCTCAAGTAGTTATCGTTTTGTGGAAACCCGTATTCGCATCGATTTGACCCTGAAAAACTCTGAGAATAATGACTGCGATCTTTTATTAATTTTCTGAGCTAAAAAGCCATTTGAAAAATTGTTACTCTTGTGGATTTTGTATGCAGTAATTGTATGCCGGCTTCAAGGACAATCAAGGGAATTCAAGATGAGAGCTAATTTAGAGACACATTAGAGGAATGTGCTCTTGAATTAAACGTGTGGGTGGTTAAATGATTACTATTTAAATTTTTATATTTTGCTATATGTTTACACTTTATCGCAATTTCTCATACTAATTGTACAAATGAAAGTTGCCCATTATATTCATTTTATTCATAATTTATTTAAATATATATTTTTTTAGGGACCACCAACTGCTGAAAACCGATTTTTCGGTTTCTACGACATACAAAGGCCGATTAATAGTTTTTTAAGAGAATCGGAGAAGGCAGTAAAATCTAACTAAATATCTATAACACTTTGATGCAAATACTATTTAAAATAAGCAATTAAAATCATATTCGTACCGATTAAAGGGAGGGACACTGGAAGAAGAAGAAAGAAATGACAAACATCCTCCCAGTTATATAGCATTAGTCTAAACAAAACGGGACAAAATAAGTATTAAGACCGGGTGCAGAGCAGTAAAATATAAACAGATCATTAAGCTGCAAAGGACTTCTGAAAGAATGCAGGAAAGAAAAGGAAAAATATACCCAAATAAATTAAGGAACCAAGAAAAGCATATTTGCTTTTCTATAATATATGATATATATATTTCTATAATATTTTTATAATATAATTCTATGATATATAATACTATGACTTAGCTGTGGCCACGCTTAGTGCGGAAAAATCAGCTGTGGCCACCACAGGACCGACCGCCATCATAAAGTACTTGTATAAAATACATTCTAGCAGCAGAGTAGAAATAACTTGGCCTAATATTTAAAGAGATATTATTTATCATGACCATGGAAACGTTACATATAACTTTAAAAAAATAATTTTTTTCGTTTTATCGAAAAATATCTCAAATAAAAGTTATTAGTTATTGCTTTTATAGCAACTTGTGTTAAATACATTTTTTCAAAATATTTTTCTGTTGTTAAATATTATAAAAATCTTAAAATCGATACGAGTAAACTCCTATTTTTAGTTAACCGATTTTTACCGAAAGTATCAACTTGTGCGATTGATGTCAAAAGTTTAAATATGAAGTTTCATAGAAATCCTTTTAGCCGAATTTGCTCTGCACGTGTATACAGACAGACGGACAGACGGACAGACGGACAGACGGACAGACGGACAGACGGACAGACGGACAGACGGACAGACGGACAGACGGACAGACGGACAGACGGACAGACGGACAGACGGACAGACGGACAGACGGACAGACGGACAGACGGACAGACGGACAGACGGACAGACGGACAGACGGACAGACGGACAGACGGACAGACGGACAGACGGACAGACGGACAGACGGACAGACGGACAGACGGACAGACGGACAGACGGACAGACGGACAGACGGACAGACGGACAGACGGACAGACGGACAGACGGACAGACGGACAGACGGACAGACGGACAGACGGACAGACGGACAGACGGACAGACGGACAGACGGACAGACGGACAGACGGACAGACGGACAGACGGACAGACGGACAGACGGACAGACGGACAGACGGACAGACCGACAGACCGACAGACCGACAGACCGACAGACCGACAGACCGACAGACCGACAGACCGACAGACCGACAGACCGACAGACCGACAGACCGACAGACCGACAGACCGACAGACCGACAGACCGACAGACCGACAGACCGACAGACCGACAGACCGACAGACCGACAGACCGACAGACCGACAGACCGACAGACCGACAGACCGACAGACCGACAGACCGACAGACCGACAGACCGACAGACCGACAGACCGACAGACCGACAGACATCATGCTAAAAATAGTTAAAACGTTATGTACGGACCTCAATTTGTGGAGATCCATCAAAATCTCGAAATGTCAAAATCTGGTATGATCACAATACCTCCCTTATATATGTTGGCGGTCGGTAAAAAGGGACATGGATTATGGATTATTTGTAAATGTTGGTATACAGATATAAGCAACTACAGGATTAAAAGACACAAAACAAAATAGGGAGAACAAAATAGATAAAACAAAATACAATGAAAAATACACAATAGCCAGGTTCATATACGGGAACGAGGCGACTGCGAATCAATTTAGGAGGAAACGAGAATACAAGAAGAGCAGGAGAAGCAACAAACCCCTAAAAAACCTGAACCACCTAAGATGCTGTCCAGAAATAGGAGAGAACCAGCGAGTTGGCAAGGATCTTGGAAGAGGTAGGAAGCGGCATAAAATGAATGATGAGGGTCGAAAAAAATCGAACTCGGGCAAACCATGCAAAAAATGACCATGAGATGCACCAGCTTAATTAAAATTTGCTGTATCATTCACTAGTCTATGTATTTATTGTTAGAGTTAAATATGTTTGGTAGATCTATTTTTCAACTAAGATTTTTTTTTTTTTATATTGTTTTAATTTCACATAAATATTGTCTATGTAAATTGGGAAAACAATGTACTGGAATTGTAAGCCGTATTATGCTCTATTGCTGTCTTAATTCTTGCAGAAGGGAACATCGCAATATCTATATAACATTGTTAATAGATTGATATATGTAATCCAAAAATTCAATAAATTCATAACAGCAGCATATGCAAATTGAAACCATTTCAATCCAGATGCTATAAACTTGAGCGTTTAAACGCCTGAATGAGCCAACCTGATGGATTTGCCAACATGTGTATGTTGTAGTGTACAAAAAAATCAAATCGTTTCCCACACGCAAGAGCGCACATATACGATTTTCTTTCAATTTTCCTAGAACTTGGCACGTTTTACATCGAATAAGATTTCTTAGCTCAAAGAAAATCTAAATTAACCTTAGATAAAAAATGTATTAGCACTTAACGATAAGGATTTTTAATACGGTATGCTAGATTGAGATTTTATGCGTTATTTATCACGTTTTATGCATTTTTTAAAGAGAGATTAATCTTGGAAAATATACTGAGAACCGTAATTCATACTTGAATTATATTTGAAAAATTCACGACCTGATAATGGAAGTCTGTATTTTTTAAAAATTACTTTTTATTTTCAATATAACATAGAGTTTTTGCAAATTATTTAACGTTGTTGGCTATACGTTAAAAATATCTGACGACTGACGACTTATGGTGCAATTCTGTGTAACAAATACACCCGTATATTCGTAAATACGTAGATCTATAAGCTATAGAGAATCCGAAAGTAGGACTCTTATAGATTTACGGAAATGTCAATTCTGTGTAATCATCTATAACGCTGCAAGTTATAGAAACTGCAAGCTTCACGCGCGAACAGTTTGTGAATATCGATAACAATAAGTTTGCAAAAAATGTGGCTACCAGTATTTACTTCTTTTAAAAAATTGTTATTAAATTTAAAATGTTTAAACATGAATATTTTTCAATTATAAGTGATACGGAACTTCAAAAATCATCTGAAATTTAAAAGGTCAGTATAGCCATCACCTATCTTGGGCACATTCGAGTTGTACAGGGCAGAGCGAGCGCTGAGCGAACAGTTGATGGTGTCGTCATGAATAGAACACTGACGCTTGGGTTGTGACGTAATATTTATAAAATCTGACAATTCTACAATTTTACTGTCAGATTAGCTGTTTCTTACATTTTAATTTTATGCACGGTGTATTTTAATAATTTTTTTGCTGTTTACAGAACGTCAAAAATACACAAAATGGCCGTACTTGTAGCCATAGACAAATAACAATATTATTTGTTTAAGGCTATTATTTTTATTTATAATTAAATTTTAAACTTTTATTTCTTTCCCGCCGTTCCCCCACTTTTTTCCGTCATAACCCATATGCTTGGTCTTAAAACCCCGAACACACCCTAAATACTCGCTCGATCGCAAAACGAATGCAATTGAGTGTACTCCGAGCGTCAAATCGAACACGTTTGAGTGTACAGAACGTTCTCGGAACACTCGGAGCGTCAACTCGAATGTACCCGAATGATTTTGTGGACCAAATGTAAAATTTTAGAATTTTGGAAAAACATTATAAATATTTCATCGATTAATAATTTGATATATATTTATTTTCGGCAAGATTTATACGACTTAGGTAATTTTCCAGATTAGCGCTATTTCTATATTTTGATAGAATATGAATCATCTTTTTGTATTTATCTGCCAATAAATAAAAACAATCAGTTTCTCCATAATATCGAAATATAAAAACGAAAATTATAGTATTCTATGCACCCATAAAATTCTTCGACATATATTCTAGCTATGCAACTGCATAAGCAATTAAAATTGACTTATTTTTATAGAAAAAACTTGTAAAAAGCGATCTTCGTATTTGTTATAGATAGCACAACTGTACCTATAAACTTTACGGGAATCCATAACAGATACGGATTCGTAAAGTTACGGGAGCTCGCAGAATCAACCATTTGTCTATAGGTACCCGTAACCACTATAGATTGCTTATAGAACGCGTTACGGATTACACAGAATTGACCCATTAACTGCACACACATACGGTAATTTTTAACGTAATTCAGATGACGGAGTACATCTTGGATTAAGGTTTGTCGTATAATTTTTATGTTGTATATCATAACCTAAAAGAGAGACGATTGAACATATTTACAATAGTAAATTGTTTTTAATAGACATTCCTTTAATTGTTTATTGTAATACAGAAAATTACATTTCTTTCTTAAATATATACTAATCATGAAGGGCTAAACCTGAAAACTAAGTGACGTTCTGTAAAAACTGTTTTTCCATACAAAGATAAATATACACCATTACTTCTTACACTTATTAAATACCTACAAAACCGTAAAATGTTTGAAAATGAACACTTCATATACATTTTTACCGACCGCCAACATATATAAGAGAGGTATTGTAATCATACCGATTTTGACATTTCGAGATGTCGATGGATCTCCACGAATTGAGATTTCTACATAACGTCTGTGCGTCCGTCCGTCCGTCCGTCTGTCTGTCTGTCTGTCTGTCTGTCTGTCTGTCTGTCTGTCTGTCTGTCTGTCTGTCTGCCTTTCTGTCTGTCTGTCTGCGTACACGTGCAGAGCAAATTCGGCTAAAAGGATTTTTATGAAACTTCATATTTAAGCTTCTGCCATCAATGGTACAATTTGATCAACTTTTGGTAAAAATCGGTTGACTAGAAATGGGAGTTTACTCGTGTCGATTTTAAGATTTTTACGAATATTTAGCAACAGAAATATATTTCGAAAAAATTTATTTAACAAAAGTTGCTATAAATGCAATGACTAATAACTTTTATTTGAGACGTTTTTTGATAAAACGAAAAATTTTGTTTTTTTTTGTAAAAGTCTCAATTTTTTCATACTTATATGTAACGTTTCCATGGTCATGATAAATAATATCTCTGTTAGAAAATATTAGGCCAAGTTATTTCTACTCTGCTGCTAGAATGTATTTTATGCCAGTACTTTGTGATGGCGGTCGGTCCTGTAGTGGCCACAGCTGAATTTTTATCTTCATGTTGGGTTGGTATTAAATAATAATTAAATTAACAAACGTAGATTGATTAAAAAAATAATAATAATGAAAAATTCCGACTCGCATCTATTTTTTGTTTTGTCACTAGTTTAGGAATTTTACTCTTCAAACCTCCTAATAAAAATTTAAAAATGCTAACAATCTGCTATTACCACACTTTTCATACAGTATTAGTGAGTATAATTTCATAGTATAATTTAATGATGCACCCCTAATGCATCAACTTGCCGATATGTATTGATTAGGGTACGTATGGATGATTTCAGGGCGATGCTGTTAACCCTATAATATATCAATATATGCTCATTAATACGATTACACCTGATGATTCTAACAAGGTATTCTATGTCCTATGATAACAGAGACAAAGCATTAATCTATGTTACAAGTCCTACGTAAGCAAACAGTGTTTCCACTTCTTATTTATTTATTTAAATTTAATTGATCATTCACACCTGTTTTATTTCACAGTTTAATTATACTTTTTCTCTGCCTCTCCCTTCTATTCATCAACAGGACAGGGAAGTAAATAATTCTAAAAAGGATTGTTTACTTGTGTCCCGCTTCGTTAAAGATCCCATTTCACCATCCGGTGTTCGAATTCAGTTTTCCTATACAGGTATATTTTGTAAACTTTAGGTGCGTGTAAAGGAGACAGTGTTAAACAAAAAAATTTGTAAAAAAATGAAGTATTTATTGTATTTTGAAATTTGTGACACATTGAATTTTTTGATTGAGGGTGCTGCATGAACAATATCTTTCTAAAAAATAAATTGGTGGTTTTATCTCTTATTTATACGTTTTTGTCCTCATATTTCGTTTTTATCAGGTGAGTACTCAGGTGAGATATGTTTCAAGTCGATATCCATCGAAAAATCTATTTCTGGTTATATGCTCACATATTTTGGTATAGTGACAGAACAAAACCAGGATATATCAGGGAAGTCAACAAATTTTTACATAAAATCTACTTTGTCCAGAAGAGGTTCTAGTACGAGGGTTATCTTTTATATTTTTACAAACGACCACTAGATGGCAATATTGAAACGTGTCATTACTGTATTCGTAAAATTTGACATTTGTTATTGTGAAATAAGTGACAGCTTATAAATTGACCGAGTAAGTTTGTTGACAGTAAGCGTTAGAAAAAAAAAGGTGAAAAAATGGATTTTGTCGTGAGGGTTTTCGTTAGATGATTTTTTTTACGATTTTAGTAAAGGCCTAACTCAACAACAATGCATAGATTCGCTTCGTTCAAATTTTGGTAATGAAGCACCATCAGAAAAGACTGTTTACAATTGGTTTGCAGAATTTCGTCGTGGTCGTACGTCCGTCAGTGATGAATCTCGTGAAGGTAGATCAAAATGGGTTGTGATTCAAAAAAACATCGATACTGTGCGCAAAATAATTGAAGAAGATTGGCATGTGTGCAAAAAAAATCAACCTAGGAACTGCAGAATCCGTATACAACATCATTACTGGTGACGAAACTAGGATTTATTCATATGAACTGCAAACTAAGCAAAAATCCACTGTTTGGGTCTTACAAGGTGAACCGAAACCCGCAAAAGCTGTTGGTTGACGAAGCACTTCCAAGAAAATGATTATTTGTTTTTTCGGTTGTACTGGACATGTCGCAACCATTATTTTAGAGAATTGGAGAACATTTAATGCTGAATGGTATACAGCAATTTGTTGGCCAGAAGTCATCGACAAAATCAGGAAAAACACCCAAAAATGTCGCATCATTGTTCATCATGACAATGCAAGCTCCCACAAAGCACGTCAAACAATCGATTAATTGAAAGAGAAAAACATCGAATTAATGTTTCATTGCCCGTATTCACCTGATTTATCAACTGACGACTTTTTTTTCTCTTTAATGTCAAAGAAAAAATACGTGGACTGCGATTTTCATCACCTCAAGAAGCTGTGGCAGCCTTCGGAAACCTTCAAAAATTGTTTAAAGATACCAACTTCAGAGTGGAAAAAATGTTTCGAGAATTGATTTGAACGCATGCAAAAGTATATAAATCTTATAGGTGAATGTTCTGAAAAGTAACGAAACAGTTTGTTCCAAGAAAAAAAAAAAATGTTTTCTTTCTTAATTTTTGTAAAAACTTAAAAGGTAGCCCTCGTATCTCAGTAATAAAAAAATCAGTGGAACATGAATAAAAATTACAGAGAACGAACAAAAGATCATAAAAATAATCATTTTTCAGTACCGGTTGAGAAACACTGGTGTAGAGCACTATAGTTAGTTACAAATTTAATTTTTTAAATAAAGAAAAAAAAACTGAATGGCAATTTTTTTTCTCGGGGACCCCAATTATTTTAGTGATGCCACTGAAAAGAATCCGTCATGGCCAACTATATGTATATTCAAAGATTGTCAAAGATTCGTGCAATGATTTCTCGTCACTGGACTACTTATAGTAACTTGATCAGGTATCATTTATGGAATTTAATTTAGAAAACTTTCGTCTGTGTACTTTTGCTTTAAAATAATTTGGAAAGCAGGGATTCGCATTAACATATTTTTTTACATGTTAAATGACCTATAACTGTGATCGACAGGTTCGGTTATCACCCTAAATAGTGTACATGGCTTTTGTTTCCGAATCAGTAAAATTAAGCAAATCTGGCAGTTAAAAACGTGACACATTGCCACTTTAACAACAGCTTATAAATAGCCACATCAGTGTATCCATCACACTAGCTAATATTTTCCGATAAATATGCTACTCATCCATAAACAATGCAACTAGTTCAAAACTATGGCCCAAGTAGTTGCACGCTACTGAAAGTAGGGAAAGGTATCTTCCTCTTGGGAACGCCTCGTGTTCGTATCTAATTGATCGTCCTGTTTCACGTTGTAAACTTCGCTGTGTGAGCGATTAACAAACTTTACTTCAATTTAATAATGTTGATTCCCGAATGTTTATTTGGTAATCAGATACCTATTGGCCATTCCAAGAAGTTTTTTTGACGTTCAATACTTTTTACGAAAGTAATTTTCTCGATGGACTGACCAAGATTTTTATTAATGATATCTGTGAAACTTATTCAATATAAAGCCATTAGAAACTAACCACGGAATCAAGGAGTATGTTAATAATACCTCAGAATACCTCACAAAAAATGATAAACAACTATAAAATTTAGAAATAACAGTTCTGAATTGGAAATTTGACGAACAAATGTGGAAAAACATTTAAATAACTTGGGTTTATTATATCAAAATATGCAACCACAAACAAGAAAACCAAGAAAAGAGCAAATGGGGAAGAACTTATGTAAATTAAAAAACGACGAAATATAATGAGCAGGTCGGTGAGTAAGTTGAAAATTTAGAATAAATTCTTGTACGTAGATCGTTTTAAAAAGAATAGATTTAGAAGAACGGTATTTACCAACTATGATAGTTATACGGAATATCCGTATAGCAAGCGATCAGATGAAGAATAGATATGAGAAAGGATTTAATACTAGTATTTTGGGTAATCATGAAAACAAGTGTGGCTATACAACTCGAAGCAAAACAATGTAAAGGACGTAATTTGGATATTATTTCAAAAATAAATTTCATAACTAAATTCAATATAATCATCCAATTAGTGTAAAATAATAAAAAAATAATCAATTTCTTAGAAGGGACACTTAATTGCAGACATGTTTATTATTGTAACTTTTTAAGACTTTTGTAAACTTAACATGAAAAGGAAATCGTATATTGTAATATTGATGACAACTCTGTCAATAAATTAGATTAGAAGTATTAGGATCATATGGGAAAATCGATTAATCTTTGTCTGAAATATAAATATTAGTTTGGTTACTTATCTGAGTTATCACCAATAAATTGTGGTATGAGTTTTTTAAGATAGACAGTTCAAGAGGGTGTGAAATGATATTTAACAGTTGAGCTTAAACCGTCGTAAGGTTAAGCCAATGTTTGAGAGTTGGTTTTTAAGAGTCATGGGGTTAAGATGTATTTGAGGGAGTGAGATTTTGTTCATCATAGGGTAGAGATACTTAAAGTGCTCTGTCGGATAACGACTACTTCCGTATATTCTGTATTATATGCAGAGCATACTAACGAACACTACACTAAGTTAGTTAGTGTAGTGTTCATTAATATGTATAATGACCAGCTAAAAAGATGGAGAACATATTTATAGAGACTTGGGAGAGACAATTGGTAGCTCAGAGATGTTATTGAGGATTGGGATGTCCAGTGGACAAATTAGTGATTAGTGCTAAAGAGTTTCTCAAGTGCTTAGTGTGTGTGAATGTGGGTCTCTTTGGATTTAGCTGTCGTCGTTAATTTGTAAGTCTAGTGTAAATAATGTAAATATTTAAACCGTATCATAATTAAAGTAGGTTAGTTAAAATGTCGAGTTTAATTCAACAACCCTTAACTCCTTCCTAAGAATCATAGCAACCGTCTAGCGAACATAAAGAAGGGAGGGGGTCCTGACTTGATCCGCTCGCGCCTGTATACTCATAATGTAAGGAACATTTAGACTTTGAGGGATGAGAGTAAGTACAAATGAAGTATGTCAATATTATACTCAAATTAATCCGCCAACCGTGACATTTCATATATATTTCCCATAGTGATTGTATTTTTGGGCTTAATTCTCGTTGTGGAGAACCTCCGATATATATATATATATATATATATATATATATATATATATATATACATATATATATACATGTGTGTGTATATATATATATATATATATATATACATATACATATGTGTGTGTATATATATATATATATATATATATATATATATTGAGTGAACGATCTTGACGAGTCAGGGTAATAATTGTGTTTCTTCTTTAATCGTCAATTAGGTAGAAAAAATAATAAATTAGTTTAATTCGTTGGGACGTTTCGCATATATATTAGTTTTATGCATCTTCAGCCTGTGATATATATATATATATATATATATATATATATATATATATCGGAGGTTCTCCACAAAGAGAATTAAGCCCAAAAATACAAGCACTATGGGAAAGATCACGTCAAATACTAAAACGTCTCAATGATGTGGTATACCTGGTTCAAATGAGTCTTCAAGGAAAGTCAAAGGTTGCCTACGTACATCGATTGAATGAGTTCCTTTGAACTAATGGATTGCCTGATCGGAACGATAACCTAACCTAACGGAACCTAAGAAGGAGGTGATATTTCAAATGTGTTCCTGCTTGACCAAACACCAATCAGAGACACGATATTGGAGTAAAGTTGTTCGGAAGCTTCTGGAAGCTGCACGCTCAAACATATATAAAGTAATTCAGTTTGGTGATGAACAGCCAATGATAAAGTTGAGTTAGTAATGGCTGGTTGCTAAAGAATGAGTTAAATATTTTAACACGAGTTATCCCTAACTCAAATTAAAATGATATGTTTTTGTATGTTGGTCTCGAGTCAGATATAACTCGAAAAGTTCCAAAAATCGACAGACATATTCAATAGCGCTAGACGATACAATTTTAAAGGAAAAGGGTTATGCTTGTTTGAAAAAAATTTGAGTAAAATTTAGGGGGGTCAGGAAATATTTTTTTATCGTTTATATATGAAAATACAAGTAATGACCTAAAAAAAAGGTCCTCACTTCTAAAATATATTTTTATCCAAGCAATTCTAGGGGGGCCAACTGGGGTCCAGAGCAACTTTTAGGGGGGCCCGGGCCCCCCCATATCTCCAGCTACCGCCGCCACTGCAACTAGAGCTCATAGTAAATGTACATAATAAACGCATGCGCTTTGATACATAATTTTAATTGGGTTTATGCGTGGGGAGAATACAGTAATGTACACCTATAAACTAGGTTATTGAGTTAGGTTTAGTTAATAAAAGGTTCTGCTTCTTCTTCTTCTTTTTCTTCTTCTTCTTCTTTGGGCCCTATCAGTCAGGTTGACTTTTGGCCTCACGCACATAAGCCCTCCATTTCGATCTATTCATTGTCAAGTCTTGCCAAGTATTCTGTATACTAATACTTGTTAGATCTTCGGTTAGCTGATCTCTCCATTTCTCGAGGTCTTCTCACTGGTCGACGGGTATTAAATCTTCCTTCCCATATCTTCCTAACCATTCTGTCCTCCCTTATCCTCATAACGTGTCATATCCACTGTAATCGTCTGCCTATGAGTTCTTGGGTGATACTTGGCCTTGAGTACAGTTCTCTGATATCTTTGTTCTTTGGGTTCTTGAACGGATTCTCTATTCACCATTAATAAAAAGTTAGGATAGAATGATGGAAGAATTGAATAGTGAAACCGAGGATATAGGACTCCAAATCAACATAAAAAAGACCAGAGTAATGACAAATTTAGTGCTGAGTGGTAATTTGTCAATCGCGGGTAAACCGGTTGATCAAGTTTGTCACTACAAATACCTAGGACACGAAATCACTATCGGCCGGGACAACCAAACTATAGAAATAAACAGAAGAATTGGTTTGGGATGGGCAGCCTTTGGAAATCTGAGGCACATTTTAAAAGGTGATTTCCCCATATGTCTCAAGAGAAAGGTATTCGATCAATGTGTCTTACCAGTCTTCTTTATTTCTGCAACGAGCCTAATCGCCGATGCCAGGGGCGAGCTCCTACACCTGGATGAGGGGTGAATGATTGTGAAAATGAGAATAATGTAAACCAAAAAAAATATCACCAACGAAGCAGGCTCGAACCACCGGCCGCCCAGTCACGTTTGTTTCCAATAGTGTAAAACCGCACGACTTAATGCGCTTGGCCACTCCGTTGGCAACATCAATGGAGAGAGCGATGATTGGCGTTACACTTTTAGATCGAAAGACAAATTTGTGGATCAGACAGCAAACAAAAGTTTGTGATATAATTGGAAGAATTTCACGTCTGAAGTGGCAGTGGACAGGCCATTTTGCCAGAGTAAATGATGATAGATGGACGAGGAAAATACTGGAATGGCGGCCTAGAGATAGTACAAGGAGGCGAGGCAGACCTCCTACCCATTGGACGGATGACATTAAGAGACTGGTCGGTAATTGGCTGCAGGTGGCACAGAACAGAGAGTAATGGAAAAGCAAAGGGGAGGACTATGTTCAGCAGTGGACGTCAATGGCTGAAAAATGATGATGATGATGATGAGGATAGAAAAAGCCGAAACTTGATAGACGTATAAAAAGGTACGCGTCTTTTTGTTTTTTACTGTTACACACATACTGTATTCTAAACATACAGCTTAGTATTAATTTAAACTGGTGGAATTATGCCGAACATATACCCAATATTACTTTGGAAATAACTTTCGTGTACGTGAAATTTTTACGGAAGCATAAAATATAGTTTTTTTCTGTATGATTAAAAAACTTAGCTCCTACACTCAATACAGGCAAGACATTTTCAATCAATTAACTTTCATAACCTAATAATTTTCATTTAAATTTTAAATAGAGTTTATGAAAACAATTTTCTTTATTTTCTTCTTGCACTATGGTAAACGTTCTGCATTTTAAAATAATTTAACGCATTACAAAGTCTATACTATATTTTTTCAACACAAAACAAAAATAATACAAATTGCAACAATAAAGTTACGCGACACCTTTATAAATATAAAAATCTTTTATTATTCAAGAAATCTTCAGCTCTTAAATAATTGGAGCATGCTTATAAACCACAGTGCAATCGTTTCCACTTCTTAAATACAATAAAAAAAATAAAATAAAACTTTAAAACAGAAAGAATATTTAAAAGAGAAAAACAAAAATTTGCTTATACCGCACTTTGAAAGATATTTTTGTCTCTGCTTTTCAGTGTAACAAGGGAGCCAAATAATCCCTTCTAAATTTGTTCAAGTAGCGTATTTGAGATGGGATGGTATTTCTATACGCTTGCTTGTTGTCCTGTTTTTTAGTTGGAAAGTTCTAAATCTTGCGGAAGATAATTGTGAAGTACTAATTCGTGAAGTGACTCAATAACCATGTAAGCCGATTATGTGAACTATATATTATATTCTAGTAAATCTACTTTAATGAGGGATCTAATAATATCTGAATGTATATGTTATTAAGTTTTTATAGTATTTTTTTTTCCACTTTTGTTCGTTGACTTTAGCAGCTCTTAGCCAGGGTTATTAAGAGTTGTCCCGCAATGTTTTTACTGAATGTGTAGTTGCTGCAAATATATGTGAAGATAATAGCCAACTTTTTAGCAACATAACTTTTGCATTCCTGACAAAACCTGATATTTAACAAAATTAAAGATGAAGATTTCAAAAAGATTCATCATCATCATCATTAATCAGCCTTTCTTGTCCACTGCTGAACATAGGCCTCCCCAAGCTTTTTCCATTCGGAACGATCCTGTGTTATTGATTTCCAGTTCCCTGTAACTCTCTTTACGTCATCCGTCCTAGTTGGGGGTCTTCCTCTACTTCTGTTGGTATCTCTAGTCTAGGATCTTTTTTGTTCATCTGTCATCTTGAAGTCTAGCCACATTCCATTTAAGTTCCATTTCGATGACGTCACATACTTTTGTTTGCTCTCGAATCCACTGATTTGTTTTTCGATCAGCTAGACTAATTCCTAGTATTGATCTCTTCATCGATCTTTGGGCAACTC
This sequence comes from Liopterus haemorrhoidalis, assembly GCA_963971575.1. Lineage (NCBI taxonomy): Eukaryota > Metazoa > Arthropoda > Insecta > Coleoptera > Dytiscidae > Liopterus > Liopterus haemorrhoidalis. Next base: position 44,807,900 of record OZ020611.1, on the reverse strand, counting down.
TTAATTTCTCAGCTGACTTAGCTGTTAGTGTCCGATTGCATTGGTTGAAATTTTTTTTCTTCAAGCAATTTAGTAAGTTGCTAGTGAAAACATCTCTTAATTTGCCAAAAGCCGCCCACCCTAGACCTTAGACCCTAATAATAATAATAATAATAATAATAATAATAATAATAATAATAATAATAATAATAATAATAATAATAATAATAATAATAATAATAATAATAATAATAATAATAATAATAATAATAATAATAATAATAATAATAATAATAATAATAATAATAATAATAATAATAATAATAATAATAATAATAATAATAATAATAATAATAATAATAATAATAATAATAATAATAATAATAATAATAATAATAATAATAATAATAATAATAATAATAATAATAATAATAAATCGAGAATACTATATGGGCATAAGTTAATTAAGAACTCTCGCATTACATTTTTAAATTTCTTATGGGGTAACTTTTGTATTGTGGGATGAATTTTGTTATACATCTCATGTGACGTCAAATTCGCAGGGGAAGTTCTAAATGGCCATAACACCTGGATATTTGCTAAGCTTTCGGGCCTGATGATCCCGCGAACCCTGAATCACGCAAGGAAAGTTCGCAATGGTCGCAACATCTGACCATATCGAGCTTTTGGGCCTGATGATCCCACGTATCCTGAATAATAATAATAATAATCGGGGTACGGCGGTCTTCTGACCGAAAAGGCTTAGCGCCCTTTCCCCCCGGATCGCTACCACACTGTTACCACGGCAGGAACCAATTGGGGGTAACGTCGACCCTATCATCTGGTCGATGAATCCTGCCACCGTTTCATGGGGCCAACCTTCCCATGAAACGTATAAATGGTTCAAGACACGACAAGAAACCATAGAGCTTCCCACAACGGGTCCTTCTCGGATGGGGACCCACAAACAGTTGGGCGAAGCTACAATCCCGCTAGCCGGGCCCGCCACAGGTGGACACCCGAGGAGCAGGAAGACCTGCTTCAGGTTTACGAGGCTGCGTCACCCCATCGCAGGGGCTACATGGTCAGAGTCCACTCACAATGGTGTCAAAATCATCCCGAGCTGGACTTCATGACGCAACAAAATCTGCGCGACCAAGTAGCACGCCTGCGACGCAGGATGAGGCGATCGAGACGAAGAGAGTCGAGAAGGTTGTCCCAAATACCGGTACAGCCATCGACACCTGCAAGCCCACCAACGGGAGGTGGGCAGATAGCCACTGGGTCTTCCCCAGTTTATGCAGGAATATCATCCTCTTCACCGGAAAAAAATCTCCGCGAGGATTTTCTAGCCCTTCTCTCGCCTCACTCTGAACGTACCCGACTCGGACACAATAAGTTCAAAGTTCGTGCTGATGACCTCACGCGACTTCATGAACTTATTGACAAGCAAATTTCCCCTCAGAGTAGTCTCTGGGATATCGACTGTGCTGTATACGCTGCAGCAGCTGTGCTGACGCCAAAGCGGGCTAAGGCTCTTAACGGCAAACTGCGTATACAGCAATTAGAGAAGAAAATGACGCGTTCACGTCAGGAAGCTTCTCATATTCAGTGTGGTATTGATGCTTTACGAAGTATTAAGCCGCTAAGTGCGAATACTAAGCGCATATTATATCAATTGCGCATAAAGCATCACACACTGAATTTGTCCACTCTCTCTCTGCTAAAGCAGAAAGCGGTGGACAAATTGAGAGCACTAGCCCTGGCGAGAAAGAAACTGCTCAACCGGGTTAGGACCATGGAGGAAAATAATATGTTCCTCACGAGTACGTCACGCCTTTTCATGGCCAAACCTGAGGTTTCTGAACCGTCATTATCAGTCGACAGGACAGAGACTTTCTGGAGGGAACTTTATGAACACGAGGCAATCGTGCAGGACACTCCAGTTTTGGAGAGATTTGAGGAATTCTGTTCACAACACCTGACAGAACCTCAGGCATGCCCCCCTGTTACCACGGAAGAAGTAACGCGTGCTATTTCGAAAGCGCGCAATTTCGCTGCACCAGGAGTTGATGGTATTATTGCTTTCTGGTGGAAGTCATTCACAAGCGTGCACGGCCATCTTGCACGAAATTTTACTTCTTTTATCCGTGGAGAAATACCAATACCATCTTGGTTACCAGAGGGGCGTACAGTATTAATCCCCAAAATAGGTGATTTAACCAACCCGAAGAACTACAGACCTATTACTTGTCTCAATACGCTGTATAAGATCTTCACCAGCGTATTAAACGAGCGGGTACTGAGCTCCATTGCCTCTGTTTGGTCAGACATCTACGAACAGAGGGGATCGAAGAGGGGCCAAGCAGGTTGGAAAGAAAACCTTATTATCGACCGGTCAGTCTGTCATGACGCGTCGTATTTCAAACGCAACCTGTCAATGGCTTGGGTGGACTACGCAAAAGCTTATGACACTACGTCACACGCTCTCATTTTAACATTATTGCGCATGTTACGAGTCCACCCGGAGATAGAGAGATGCATTGGGCAACTTATGTCCCTCTGGAAGACACAATTTGTTGTCCCAAGCGGATCAACTGCAGTGTCGACAGAGTGGATATATTTCAAGCGTGGGGGTTTCCAGGGAGATTCCCTAAGCCCGCTACTATTTTGCATCTCACTTCTTCCTCTATCGATCGAGCTTAGGCGCGGCAGTGGCTACATGGCGGGTCCTCCGTCAAACATGCTTGCTGTCCCATTAATTTCATACACTTTTGGTGTAATGAAATGGAATGTTGATGATCTTAAGGATCTCGACAGAAGAACCAGAAAGATCATGAACATCAACCGAAGTCTTCACCCGAAATCTTCTGTGCAGCGCATTTACCTCCCTCGTCAAAATGGGGGTCGGGGATTACTAAATCTGGAGTGCTTGCACGATCGACTCGTCCTGGTTACAGCTAACAGTATCCTCAGAAGTCAGGACCCACTATTAAAATTCGTTAGTGAGCACGAATTTAGTGGCAAAGGGGCGTTTCTTTACCAGGCAGCGCGAAGAGCAGCAACGAGATTTAACCTGGCAGACTTGAGTCCCGTCAGGGAAAACGCTGGAGTACAACTCTCTCGGGAGGAGTACAACAGAGTTACCGGTTCGGTGAAGCGAGGCGAGACAGAAATGTTGACAAAAGAACACATGAGTAAAAGTATGCACTCTGTGTTCTTCAAACATATTAAAAGTCTAGAGTTGTCCACTGAACTCACGTTCTCGTTTCTTAAGTCTGCTGGTTTGAGATCGGAAACAGAAGGTTTTGTGTTTGCGTGTCAGGATGGTGTTATAAATACTTTGGCATACAGGGCCCGCATATTCCAAATAGCGGAGTCCACACTCTGTAGGTTGTGGTCAGATACAAAAAAAAATTACGCTTCATTAATAATTACACTTTAGTGTTACAAAATATTTCAAAATTTATATATTAATATCAAAACATAAATAGTAATTAAAAAAATAAATAAATAAATAAACAAATAATATAGGGTTTACACTTTCTCAGTTTTGTACATTAGTATTTCAGAATTCATATATTCGAGAATACTATATGGGCATAAGTTAATTAAGAACTCTCGCATTACATTTTTAAATTTCTTATGGGGTAACTTTTGTATTGTGGGATGAATTTTGTTATACATCTCATATTTTGTAGCAAGAACTTTTTTTGTGACGGTTAAACGATGACTTGGAATATTTACAAAATGATTGTTACGGGTGCTGTAACTGTGCATTTGTTTTTTTAATAATAAATTTTGAGCGTGTTTGTGAATTTCTACTACATTACCGTATATATATGCACCGTATAGGGTTAATATTTTTAATAATTTAAATTTTGATCTACAGGAATCTCTACGATTAATATTAGCTATTGCCCTTACTGCCTTTTTTTGTAAATGAAAATTTTTTATTGATAGAGTAGAGTTACCCCATATAGTAATGCCGTAGGTCATTATTGAATGGAATAAAGCAAAATATTCAATGCGAGCAGCTTCAACTTAGCACTGACTGCGTGAACATGATTTTTCCAGTGTAGTTGTTGGTCAAGGTAAATGCCTAAAAATTTTATTTGGGGGTTATTAGCCTCACAATCTGTAATTGGACGGGAAGAAAATCTCATTTGCATAGCTTTGTCTTCATTCAAAGTAAGTTCATTCGCTGTAAACCAATCTTTTGCTGCATTCATTATGGTTTTAATGTCGGCAAGAGCATCATCATAATACTTTCGGCTAATTGTGAATGATGTATCGTCTGCAAAGAGAACTGTACTTGCATTAATATTAGCTGGTAAATCGTTAATAAAAAGCAAGAATAAAAATGGACCTAATATGGAACCCTGTGGTATACCACGAGATAGCATTATCTTCATACTTAGTGAATTGTGATACACTTGTTGACTTCTATTATTTAAATATAACCTTAAAAGATTTAAGCAATTACCTCTAACACCATAATACTCTAGTTTGTTAATTAAAATTTTGTGAGATACGCAGTCAAATGCTTTAGATAAGTCTAAAAAGGCACACAATGCCTCAAATTTATCTTCCATAGCATTTATGATACAACTTGTTAGCTTTGTTATTGCATCTATGGTAGAAAGGTTCTTCCGGAAACCAAATTGTTCCTTAGTTAAGATTTTTTATTTTTCGGTAAAGTTTATCAAGCGTTTTAAAATAATAGTTTCAATTATTTTAGATAATATAGGCAAGGGGCGGTAATTTGATGGATTGTGAGCCTCTCCACTCTTATAGATAGGAATAATTTTGGCCATTTTCATGCAATCTGGGAATATACCCTCTTCTAATATATTATTTAAAAGATAAGTTAGAGGTTCCGTAATTAAGTAAGCTACAAATTTTATAACATGCATATTGATACCGTATATATCTAAAGAAAATTTAGTTTTTAAGCCCATTATCAATAGATCTCCCTAGATCAATGGTTCTCAAATTTTTTAATGTGAAGGCACCCCAAATCGATTATGTAAAATTTCCGGCCCCCCAACATCATGTGAAAGAAATTATGAGACATTTTATTAATCTTAGGAAAACATGTTTTTTTTTAAATTTATTTATTTTATTCATTTTTAATTAAAAATATATTCGTTAAATTAGAACAAAAGGTACACAAAAATACAGGATTATTAAGAAATTTTGTGAATCTTAGAAAAGCATGATTTGAAATAAAAAATATGATCTTAAAATGAGAACAAAGGTTACAGAAAAAAATAATGTGATACATGAGCTTGATGTAATTTACATAATTCCTTTATATTTAGGTGTATTTTTAATAAACATACTAGCATTTCATGTTCTAGCGACTTCAATCTTGCCCTCTTTTTAGTTTTGATGTTAACGAGCATAGAAAATCCTAGTTCACAAAAGTAAAAGTTATAAAATTGAACCAAAACTTGAAGTGCCCTGACTCCTATGTTGTCGTGCTGTCGTATTGGGCAGTTGTGGCGCTAATTAACATTAAGAATGCGCTATACCAGTGATTATATAACAGTGATTTTAATACCATCGGAAGTTAATATAAGCATCCACGAGTTGAACCTGTTCGCATTCATTCAGTTGCGAAAAATTTCATTATCTATATAAAAATACATACGATGCTAAATTTCACACCATACCCGCGGCACCCTTACAAGTAATGAACGGCACCCCAAGGTGCCGCGGCACCCACTTTGAGAACCACTGCCCTAGACGGATGCGGCGTTTCATTTCACGAGTTCAAAAAATTATGAAGTTACAATTCTTGAACATATATCTTCAAGTAAAAGACAAAATAAAAACAAAAAACAAAAACCAATAAACAAAAAAGTGCTACAGAAATGAGATACCTGAGGAAGATAGCAGAAAAAATCGAAATATGATAGAATTAGAAATACATCATATAAAGAGCATCTATGGGATATGGAATCATCACGCTGTCATTATAAGTGTTAAACTGTATAAGAATCGAATATGTAAAAATCTGTTACAAGGGATGTGTTATTAATTACTTATTTTTCGTTATTTCAGTCACACATAACATAGGCTCTTTAGCATGGGGACACTCAGCCTCTACTAGAAGAGGTTTTAGACTTCGACGACGTGCAATAAGAGTGATAGCGTGTGCATCTTATAGAGCTGATTTAGAATCAATTTAGAATCATGATACCAACATCACTACTTATTTACTTCCTTCTAATTAACTATTACTCTATAAAGTTTATGAATTCGTTAACAATTTCTATCAAAGAACTAATTGCCGTCCAATTGATCGAAAATCCAATATGAAATTGAATTATTATTTTTGTTTATCATTCTATTATTTATTATCATATATTGTAACCTATTTTAATTATTGTAAATAATTATAAATTATATGTAAAATTCAAATACCTAGGTACAGTTTTTTTCGGAAGATGGAAAAATGGAGGAAGAAATTATTGAAAGAGTAGGAGCAGCAGGAAAGATTATTTGATGCCGTTGAACAATCTGTTCAACGGCATCAAATCATCGTTCTTAACTAAAAAACAAATACCAACCAACATCAAGGTAGAGATCTTCGAAAAAGTAACAGTACCGATTTTGACATACGTCTCTGAATTTTGGACTACCACAGAGATGCACAGGTACAAAATTAGAAGTTCTCAAATGAGATATCTAAGGAAAATTAAAGGGAAGACAAAATGAGATAGAATAAGAAAATAAGCATTTAGAAAAAAACAAGACACAAAGCCAGTGCAGACCATAATAGGAGAAGAAAAGATAATGTGGCTGAGACATATACATAAAATGAGTGAAGACAAAATAGTAAAAATAGTTTATGAAGCAAGAACAGTGAAGAAAGTTAAACCAGGAAGACCGAGAAAAACTTGGCACCAAGAAACAAAAGAAGCTGTGACGAAGAGAGGCGTTAAGTGGGTGGAGATAAGGAAATATATAAAGCACATAACACGATTGAAAGAAGTATGGAGAACAACACTAGAAAATAACTAACTCGACTACAGTCTTACACCGCAAGATAGAAAGGCTTCAGGATTAAGTAAGTAAAATATGTAGACAATATATAAATGTTATGTTATTATTATTATATTAATTCATTTTGGGACAGTTTCCGTAGAGCAGGCTACACACTTTTGTTGAAGATAACATTTTATATTAAATTCGAATTAAGATCTACTTATGAGGAAAGATAATAAAATAATGCCGAATAATGATATTGTTTATTTAAGTATTACAAGAAAGATAAAGTTAAACGAACAAGATTTTTTAACCTCTTTTAAATAAATTTTATTTTAAAAAGATTTAAAATTAATATGAACACTGTATTTGCATACTATCCACAAGTGCACTATAATCCGGGTCACAGATATATAGACACTACCAGTCAAATATAATCAAGCAAATGACAGTCAGTAATACGGGTACGAGACTTAATTTAATTTGGAGAATGCTGTTTCACAAAGATACGATAATAATCCAAAATAGGACTACATTTCGAATGCATAAGATAGGAAAAGCGGGTATTTTTGCTTCACTAAATACAAAATCGTTGATCGAGCGATCGACGGGTTAGCGATTACTGCCATGCAGAGACAGACAAAGGTATTACTGCGCCTTAGACGAAGTACCAGTCTTGCACCCCCATCCTTACTCATAACCAAATAAAAAGGATGATGGGTTGAAATTATGACCAGAAAAGAGTGCCGGAATGATTTTTGCACCCTTACCAACTTTGCGCTCGAAGCGAGTGCCTCATTCGCCACACCCTAAATCCGGCCCTGCTACCATAGGACAATTACTTGGACAAAGTAAGATGAGCTGGTATGGACATGTTTGCAGAATGGATAATAAAAGAGACGCGAGCAGAGTTTTTGAAACAAGTGCATCAAGAAGGAAGATCAAGAAGAACATGGAAAAATGGAATTCAAAAATAGGTAGCAATAAGATAGGTGAAATGGGGAAAAAACGTGGACAAGGACACAAAATGGAAAGAAAAATAAAATGAAATATGAATGATTCCGGTGCTCATTCCGGACACAGCGGGAGCAATACACAAAATCCTGATGGCAGAAAACGGTAAAAAATCTTTCAATCAAATAAAAAATAGAATTAAGCAAACATAAAAAGCTTTCAACACCTAAGTAGTGTATAGGGGATACCCCTTACGATTTTTTTGATTTTTTACCATTTTCAAAGGTTTTGTTTGACGATTCTTATTAATTGTAAAACTTGGGCTATTAAGGCCTTAATTTTTTTTTTGACCAAATAATATATATATTTTTTAAAAATTTAAACCGCAGTTTTCTATATTCTATTGTTCTTAAGTTAGGACTTTATTAAAATAAAAAAAAAAAACAAAATATATATATTTTTTTTTGGAGCTAATTTGATTCTAAAGGCCCTTTAGAACCTCAAAATTTAAAAATTTGAACCGTAGATTTGTAGAACATGTAGATTTTGAGATAGGGTCTTTCAAAAATGAAATATTTACAAATTTTTAAAACGCTTTCTTGATCCGTGTTCAAGAAAGCGTTAACTAAGGAGGACCATATTTTTTATCAAGGTAGAAAAAAATCTATATATTATAAAATTCGAACCGCAGGTCCCTATATTTTATTGTTCATAAAATACAAATAAAAATTTCCCAAAAAAAAAAAAAAAATGCTTGGAGGCTATTTTATAATATGTCCTGAGGCCCTATAGGACCTCGGGATTTCAAAAATTCCAACCGCAGGTCCCTATCTAATGTAGATTTAGAGACGGTTTTTCGAAAATGAAATATTTACAAATTTTCAAAACTCCACGGATCAAAAAGACATTAACTCAAGAGAGCTTCATTTTTACTTAAGTAGATAAAAGTCTAGATTTCAAAAATTCAAACCGTAGGTTTCTATCTCTAATCTGTCAACAACGGAATCATTTCGAGAAAATTTGGACTTAATATTAACTTTACATCCATTTTACTTAATGTGGCGCCCGTTGCGTTGGTTTCGTAGAAGAGACGCAGGCGTCGCGGCGTCACATATGTCTACGACTAAGATCGTAGGTCCCGCCACACGTGGTGACTAATAAACGGTTCTGCTGAGAAAATTGTGATGTGTGCGGATTTAACCTGCAGCAGAATTGCAGGTAAGTCGTTGAAAAAAGGGCGCGTTACTTCAGAGCAGAGTTATACTCACAAACATAAAAAAAGGACAGGCAGGGTTCAGAAGTATTTCACTTCGAGGGGTTATTCTCGGAGACTTATTACATGTGGTTTGGTTTTCTCTGGGAGTAGAGGTATTCGAAGGGGCCCACACAGTAGTTCTGGAGGAGTAATACCGCAATTCTGTCCTCTTGAATCCCTAACCAAAAACCCACCCTTGTTAGAGCTTGATATAATTATTACGCTCCGAATCGTGCTATTCGAATGTTTCGAAAAAAAAATTATTGGTCTTTTAAACATAGCTCCTTCATTTTTAGTGATAGAAAGTTTTTTCAAAAACGATTTTGTAGGGATTTTCAAGAGCTATAAGATTATGTAAATTAAATTCCTTAAGATCCCTTAGTTTTTAAATGGGGTGAGTTTGAAGGGCTCGAATAAGGTGGTGTTCGCTTGTAAATAGAGGTTTTAAACGGCTATATCTCGCCAAATATTCACTGTACAGAAAATATATACACAAGGAAATTTAAGTCATTAAAAAAGCTACAATTTAGTGCTCTATCATTTTTTTTGTATCTCCAGTAATTTCGGAGATATTTTCAAGAAAAGGGTGAAAAATACGAAATCGCAAAAAACTTTTTAAAAACATCGATTTTTTCGTCGAAAAACTGTTACTTTCAACCGCGAATAACTCAAAAAATATTAGTTTTACGAAGAAAACGTAAAGAACATTTTTTTCTTATAATTACTTTTCCCATCGATTCCTATAGTTAAAATGTAGTAAAAAATTTCCACCCCCGAGATGGGTGGCAACCACCCCCAAGGTTTTAGCGTACACCAGCATGATGTAGAAAATGATCCTTGGGCTATTCCCTACCTTCTGTGAAAATTTCACGTAATTCCATGCTTGACGAAAAAATTGCGAGCCAAAATGCTTCATTTCCTGTACTATAGCTCTATATTGACAGTCATGTAACAACATATTTATAAAATCTAATATTTATTATTACTTATTTTATAAAAAGTTGAGTATTAAATCTAAGTGCTTTCGTAAAAATTTAAATCCTCAAATTATATTTGATCGAACATTTCTTCTTAATGACAATAAGAATCTAAAATAATTATTTATTAAAATGTTTAATTCATCTGCGTAAACATCTTGAAGAGCTTACTTAGCATCCATTACTTGTTCGTGATTACGAATTGATTTCTACAGACAAATACAGAGAAACAGTAGCAGTAACATTCATCATAAGTCTTGTACATTAAAACCTTTAAACATGAACGTGCTTAAGTGCATTTAAACTAAACTTATTGGAGATTGTTTTGTAGCTGTATTGGAAATTGCAAGTAATTATCCTTTAATTGTTTCAGAATTGTTTCACAATAGGAATTAATTTAGAGTATATAATGAAATAATTATTAATGAAGAGAAAGCGATTACGAAGTAAAATATAAAGAGCAGGAAATAAAACAAGGATAGAATTGTCCGTTATTGTGATGACTTCATTTACCACCAGTTAAAGTGTTTTAAGGCAATTTGTTTTTAATGATTGTGCATTTGGAAATTTTTCAATAAATTAAGTGATCTTAATTTATGTTCATCCTAAGGAAGTAAGATTCTAACGTAATTTTAAAAACAACGAATAAGACGAAGGAGCCATTTCCTGTTAGTTAAAACAAAGCTGGAATGACGACAATGATGAAACCATGATGAACAATATCCAAAGATGTAAACAGTATTTCCAACTGTGGAGATTCATTTTTCATCAAAAATACCAATAAAATCTACCAGAATTTTGCTAAAAACGGACCGAAGTGATAAGAAAAGGAAGGCGTATCGATGTAATGATGAAAAGAAAAAGGCAAATCGGAAGTGATAACAAAAAAAAAAAAAAAAACAAAAGAAAAAGGATCGAAGTGGATGGTAAACAATCAGCTGTGGCCACCATAGAACCAACTACCACTACAGAATCTTCTTAGAGTGCAATGCTCGATGCTTTGACTTGCCACTTCCGTACTGAGCATATTCCGAGCGTAAGCTATTTCCCCGTATGCAGTTGTGTTGTGTGTGTTGCCTGTGTAATACAATCGTATGGGACCTATATTTTATTATCGTGGAATCCGAACCACTAATTATTTTGGGGAAATTTTACTAAAGCTTTTGCCTCCTATGCCTTCCGAGAGAAAATCGGTGGAAAAAAATGTAAGGTGTATTTGCCGTAGCCGGGGAATGAACCCTGGCCCGCCGTTCAGTAGTCCACACATCAACTAATTGAACCACGACCGTTCTCATGTTATAAAAATTTGAAACGAAAACAAAGATTTCACTTTACGTTTCTACATACTGATCGCATATCCATATAATAAACTTATTAAAAAAAATATTACACTAAATCAAAAAAAAAAAAAAAAAATACCCAGAGTTGAGCAAACCATGACAAAAGCTTAAAAATGGTTTAAAAAAATCCATTCAATCAGATTGGTTCTACAAGTGTCCACGGACAGACATGCAGAGAAACAGACAAACAGATATCATGCTAAAAATGGTCTAAACGTTATGTAGAGACCTCAATTCGTGCACCTCCATCGAAATCTCGAAATATCAAAATCGATATGATATAATACCATCCTTGTACATGTGGTAGTCTATAAAAAGAAAGACGGATCCAAATGATGTCAAAAAAAGGCTTTTGGACAGATTATATAATCTACCAGATTTTCTACTATCTACTAGATCCAAATTTCAGACACCAGATCAACATCACATTCTACCAGATTTAGTAGAAAATTTAAAAAGTTGGCAACACTGGATGTAAAAAATAAAACAACCAGGTCTGGGTGTCCGTTTGTTGTCTTGAACCCACGCCATTAGTTTCAGTACCGTTTGTCCTACATATCGAGTGTGAACACTGCCGAGCTGTCCGCTGTATTTAAGGCCCTGTGTTTTTTTTCGTCAAAGCAAGGTCCTGTGTGGTCCGAGGAAGACCACTTGTGGGGTCCAGTATAGTCAGAGTAAGATCTTTTGTGAGTAAGGTAAAGTGTTATCTTGACGGAGTCTCTTAGCGCTCTGAACAGTATCTAAGATCCTGACCCAGTCTACCTTTTTGTAATAAAAATCCGGTTATTAATCCACAATCTGAATACTCAGAATGTGAGGGTAGGGTTGTTTTGGATACCGGGACATGTTGATATTAAAAGCAATGTAGCTGCAAAGCCACCTTCCATAGACCTATGATTGATGTGGGTTTCATATATCCAGACGACGCAAGATTAAGGGAGACGTTAAACCATAGAGTTCTTTCTGCAGATATAACCGTAGGCTGGAAACTGCCGTCAAACGGCTTCGTATAAGCCTCTCTTCAGGACCTATAGACACCTCCTTCGATGTGAAGAAGTCTCCTTTTCTATTTGTAAAGAGTGTAACACAGGTTTGTCTTGTGTTACATATTTTAACTTAGTATTGCAATTCGAGGATGTCAGGGAATGAAGTTTTACAATTTATTTTAATGTGTTCCTTATCTTATTTTGTGATACCCGATGGTAACTGTCATCTTTACAGCTGCTTAACATCACTCTGCGGCCGTTCAATTTTTCATACATACTTTTTATTTAATATTTTTAATATATATTCTAGTCATTTAGTTGGTCTGAGAAAATAGCCAATTTTGCCATGCACCAAAAATTTAACTAACTAAAGAAACAAGTATTATTTTTCATTTAAAGGGTGAAACCAAAATAATTGAAGGTACAAAATAAAAAGTAACTCGTGGACTATTACCGAATCAATGCGGAGTATACTGAAAATCGCTGAAATGATGTTCCTGGGAAATATTTAAAGAAAACCTTAAGCTTATCGAATTAGTAACTCGGATTCCAGAGTGAATTTAGATAACAATAGAAGATGGACACCTAAAATAGTATGGATATGTAAATAGCATGAACAATGTCGGGCGAAAAGAGTCATAGGAGTGAGAACATTCAAGAAAAACCACAGAGAAAGATTAAGAAAAACAAAGAGCGAAGAACTAAAAAAATATTGAAAGATAGGTTTGAAAAAAGCAAAATTGAGTGGAAAACACTAAAATCATGACAAAGGTCAGAAAAAATTGGAAAAAGTTTTATAAAAAATTACCAACTTTAACATAAACTCAAACTCAAACCTAGTCACACATCCCGATACTTAACTGTAAAAAGGCTAAAGTATTAAGTATTTTGGGTATACAGTTTCGACAAATCACATTTAAAAACGCCTTGCGCTATTATAAATAGCATAAAAAGGACTCCCATTTGACCATAATAACATTTATTACTTAAACCACAAGAGAAATCATAATACACAGAAATAGATATGACCAAAAAACCTTATAACGCCACTCATGTGTCTGTCTGTCTGTTCGGTAGAAATTGTAGTCAAACGGCTGAACAGGGAAAGTTGAAATTAGGCATGCTTGTACAACTCACACACAGAAAAGCTACACAAAGTCCAAAAGAACACACCGCGGGAAAAATATAAACAAATATGTATTTAATGAAAAAATAAGTATATATTGGTTTAAAATTTTGCGTGGGGTATCAAATGAAACCTCTTAATTCGTGGATCAATAAACAAATTTAAAATTTTTGAAAAATCGGGATTTTCGCTAACAATATGTCAAAAAAGTTTTGTTTATATCCCAGAGGGGTTGATCTAAAAATCTCAAAATATCTCAATAATGTACATTAATGAGAACCAGACTAGTTCATCAGCCGAATGCTCGGTATCTGTTATCTTCTACACAAGGAAACAGATATAATGAATTGTGATCTCTATCTCTCTCTCCCTCCTATTATAACCCCTGACCTAGAGAACAAAAGAGGGTAGTCTATCGTTTTAAACCGGCATTACCATAAAAATTTGAAAATACTATGAGATATTTCTGTTCAACAATACATGAATATACGTAGCACTTTGTACTCGTAAAGTTAATGCAAAGAAACCCTTTAACGATATATATTTTTACATTTTCTTTTGCCTTTATCTCATCTCATCCATTATTCACAAGTAAAACAAGTACAAATCTTTAACATAAACCCTTTGTTTTCAAAAACTATAAACCTTTTAAAGTGCTAAATAAAACGCAGTTGAGATGTGCTAGATCATACTAATTGGAGATGGAACTCAGCGGGCGTCGAACGATAGGTTGGTTGGAGTGCGACACGAGTGCGAGCTTTCAGATTGAATTGCCGGAAGATTTAAGCGGATTTCACACGGATCGCCGGAAACATTGCGGATGAATGTTTGCTTGTTATTAACTGGGCAGTGGTTTACGGAATTAGTTATTTAAGTTCGTTAATTGTTGATTTAATTTTTGGTGTACCTACAAGTTTTTAAATTATGATATTTTGTTTATGCAGATTTATTAATCTAGACTAGATTGTTTTGCTAACTATGTTCGTAAAGTTATTAGTACTAATATTGAGCAGTTTAATATTCTGATTAATATTCAAAATTAATCATATCACTGCTATATATGTAGATAATAAACCAAATTTGAAATTCATCCATACATTGCCATGCATGAAATAATATTTTTTTCTCCAATATATTGTGACTTGTAAATGATTTGTAGTACTTGGAGAGTATTCTGACTGGAGACGGCAGCGTGGTTAAAGATGTAGAGAACAGAATTCTTAAAGCAAGATGGGTCTTTTTCCAACTTACTGGTATACGAATTTTGTCAGTTTGCAGTATCCCCACGAGCACTTCCCTCTTTAGGGTATGCTTGGAATCAGTACTTCTGTACATCTGCAAGATTTGGTTAGTTACAGAAGCCATCAAGAGAAAATCGCAAGTATTTGTCCTTTATTGATCATGTAGAATAACGAACGTAGAATTGGGGGTATTAATATTTTCAAATAAATAGAAGAAATTGCGGTTGGTAAGGACATACTCTTGAGAGCTCCTAGCGGGATACTGCCATGCACTACATACAATATACAAGACGGTAGGAATAGAGAACGTCTCAAGAACACTTGGCGTCGACCACCATTGTCAGAGATAAATTAATGGAGATCAAAAAACCAAGACAAAAGATTCTACAGCAACCTTACTGACTTTTAGTTCATTTCATATACACGAGATTAATGGAAAAGAGCCCCTTTAGAGCCAATTCAATATCACACAATAATAGACAAAGCTTAATAAGGATGATGATAGTGATTTCATCGTTTACTTCAAACTGGTTGTTTACTTCAATACATTTTTCTTTCTTTTTAATCCACTGGCGTAATGCTACCAGTTTGTTTTCTTTTGTGTCTTCCTACATACATTATGTCGTTCCGTAGGTGAATTATATCTAGCAATTATCATGATTCTATTAATGTCCATTCCAGACATGTACTGATTTCATTTCTTTACTCTCAGCTTGTTGTTGATGAACGTCTCGAACTTTTTTCATCATCTGACATAACCCCTACGAAATTGCTTAATCTACTTGCAAACAGCCTTAAAGGTCAGTGCTGTGTTAGTATTTGGGTTTCCAATTATCCGACATTAATGAATATCTGGATATCGAATACAAAAAAATCAAAATATTCGGATATATCCGGATATCCGGATAACAAATAAAAAATTAAAGACAATAGTTTGAATCTAATATCCATGGTGTTTTATAACTCATTTATTTAATTTAATTTAAGTATTTTAATTATATACACTAATAATTCACAAAATAATGAAAAATATTATATAATTAAATTTATTTCATTTTAAAAAATCTCTGTTGCAGTAGATGTTGATTTTATTGTAAGAAGTGCATTAAATAATATATTTAAATTATCAGTCCTTGTTTCTGTGTTTTTTAAAATCATGAAATCTTTTTTCAACAATGTAGTAATAACGTTGCTCTGCTCTTCAACATGGGTAATTGAAGAAAATGTTGCTGTAGAGAAATTGCAGCGTTTTGACTTTTAAACACACTTTCACTTGCTATTTCTTCAACTACTTCCTCTACGTCATTGGGCCGGAAAAAATATCCGGATTATCGGATATTCAATGAAAATTATCCGGATTATCGAATAGTCCAAATTGGTTGGATAATCCTGATATTCGGATATCTGGATTGGAAACCTTAGTATAAATAAACACAAATATTTTACGAGTTTCTTTTGCAGTTTTTTGGTTTTAAAATCAAACTTCAAATTAATCATACACGTTCCATTCTTAAGACAAGATTTAAAAACTAGTCTTTACAAAACGATAGCTCATTACGGCTTGATTGATTGATTGATTGACTGACTGATTGAATTCGGTATTGTAGAGCAGGTTGCACAATTAGCCTTTACATTATTTTTTTTAAGAAATATAAGTTAAAATTTTAGAATAGTATTGAGGGCGGAATGCCATATATTCCGAACAAGAATGAAGATTGGGTGCGGCATATGTATTTTGCGCATGTTGCATACTATGTTAAGAAAATACAATGTAAATATTGTTGATAGCCAATAAAGTTCGCGCAGGTGGTACGGAAATGAAACTTCTTGCACCGCTACATATGCGCTTTGGTGCGAATTTATTCATTGCTGAATCTCTGCAAATGCTCATTGGTGCAAATTTGTTCATTCTATCAACACCTGCGCGCGCATAAATGACAATGAAAATAGCATGCGGAATTAAATTAACTATCTGTAAACTAACAAACTATCTAACTATCTCGTAGCTTGATCGCATACATAATGAAGCGGTTAGAGCTAAAATGGGTGTGGAAGAAAATATAATTGACACCAATGAAAAGAAGGGACTTTACTGGTTTGGATATATGCAAAGAATGCTAGACACGCGATGGCCTAAAAGAAACTGGAAATGGGTGCCAGAAGGTCACAGAAGACCTGGTAGACCTCTCAGATCCTAAAAGTCAGATGTGTATGAAGTAATGGAAAATAGAGGTCTCCAAGAAGGAGACCGGAGAGATAGAAATTCAGTGAAGAGGATGTGAAAGGCGGCATCAGCAGTAAGATTCGCTAATAAAGAATGTCCCATAATCTTTTGCAGTTTTTGCATAGCGCTGGTTTGGCAACGTTGTATAGTAGCTCCACGACTCGGTATTATCCAGTTAGAGGAAGGTTGCGGATTATTTAGTAAGAATGGATAGGTGGACGGGAGAATATCACGCGCTCTTCATTGAGCTTTATTTGAAAACCCAAGAATCGCCTTTTTTGCAATCGATTGAATATTCACCGTGTGGCCGATTCTCTGAGCCGGAGTTTAGTGCAATTATGGTTAAACAAGTTAAAGACATTCGCTATTGCGATATTCGAGCTCAGTGACCCCAAAAACCCCCGAGTAACGTGATTCAACTGCTTTTGTATCGAATTCGCATAAAACTCCTGAAGACGAAGGTAAGTACCGATCACCCTGAGCACCAGGTACCTCGGAGACGTTCGCTATTGCGATATTCGGATTCAGCGACCCCAAAAACCCCCGAGTAACGTGATTCAACTGCTTTTGTATCAAATTTGCATAAAACTCTAGGAGACGATGTACGTTGTGTCCACCCTCGGCACCAGGTACCTCGGACACTTCTCTCGTCCCGATATTCATGTTCAGCGACCCCAGAAACCCCCGAGTATCAATATTTGACTTATTTTAGTGAATTTATACCGAGTTATAAATTTTTGATTTTGCAACTCTGGAAAATGCACTTTTCCAATGGATTTTTCTTATGCACAAATGCAGTTTTTCATTTTGCATTGATCGCGTTGGTTCACAAAATTTCCTGAGGCTCTAACGAGTCGAATGCACCAAACCGCATGTAAATCCATCTTACTGCGCCAAAAATCGGAAGTTGGGCTGATTTTTGTGCTTCATTGCCTCGCCTAATAGCAGTCGCAGGAAAATTTTGTGCCAGCATTTGTGTACTTACACATTTGTGTTTCATCATTCAAGTATATTTAAACGCATCTTACACCTATATTAATAATTAATCTCAAAAGTTGTTGATTTAGTATAATACTATCGATTTAACGGATAAATACATTGTCCGAATATCATAATCCTATCAAGATTTAGTTTTATTTCTAAATACTCCTTTTGGCTGAGCAACACTCCGTTGTATTTGGCGGATGAAGGAAACGTTTAGATGTTATCGTTGCTCTGTGAATTTGCGTCACTTCCGCACAGCTGAAAGGGACTGGCGATTGTCCTGGCTAGTCTCGACGTCCGCTGTTTCAGATTTGACATAATCCTTACGTTCACTATCTCCTTACATACCACATACTATTCATAGTGTATCACAATGGTTCCAAGACTCAATGTATTTTTTTTTTTTTCAAAAAATGAAAATGGGTTAAATGGGCTAAATTTACTTAAATAGTTATTTTGAAAAAATTGTTGTAAAAACGATATCGCTTAGTAATCTTATAAGAGATCAGAAAACAATGTTTTGAATTTTTCTTAGCTCTACCTCAGCAATAAATTTAAAAAAAAGAATCATGAACAAAGAACAACATTAGTTATAATTTAGCCATGAATTAACTTTAACAAAAACACAAAAACAGCATATTGCAATATATTTGGAAATATTTTGGAAATATTTCCAAAAACGAAATCGGTTCAAAGATTCCTCTTGTGCGTTTCCAGTTTATATCAACATACTTAGAATTTTTCAAATTTTTTTTAAACCCTTTCAATTGTTTTTTAATAATTGTTTTTTATACACAATAAATTTTAAAAAAATAATTATTTTTTTTCAGCGATAAGAAGAAATCTATATCTTACGAAAAACTAAGTTGTTGAATTAATCCTATTCCTATCAATATACGTTATTGAGATTTATTTCAGATTTTTTTTTATCAACCCCTCTGGAAAATATTTCAATTTCTTGACATTATTTGTACGAAAATAACATAAAAAAAGATTTTTCAAAAATAAAAATTTGCTTGTTTATGGACGTGTTAAAGGGTTTCATTGATACCACACAGAAAATTTAAAAAAAGTCATTAAATACATATTTGTTTATATTTATCTCGTGATGTGTTTTTGAACTGTCTGCAGTTTTTTTATATGTGGGTCAAAGAGTTGTAGGAGAATGTCAGATTTAAACTTTTTATGTTCAGCCGTTTGGCTACAATTTTTATCGTAAAGACAAACACATGAGTGACGTTATAAGGGTTTTTTGTGGTCATACCTACAAACCCTAAAAATGATAATGGCAACTTTTTATATTATATATATTTACTAACGTTTACAATAACTTGTTACCAATAGCTACAATAGTGCAGTGGTACCATCGCACCAGCGCTCAATCCCGAAAAGAGCATTTTTTTACAATGCAATTTGCTTTAGTGCCGAATATAGATCCTGCGCCAGGACTTCCACAACTCTAACTATGCTTTTGCTTGTTGCCGTTTCTCAGGAAGCTCTTTGATTTCTTGTGCATTGAATTCTACAGGATTAGCCATGGAAAAATTCTCCATGACCTTTGTAACCTGATCTTCATTAGAGAAAGTTGTCCCCAGTGCCGGCTCTACACGGTAATCAAAGGATGCGTCGCATCGGGGTGCTTTGCGCTAAGGGCGCCGAAATTACCTTTCGGAACAAATCTGATAATAGAATTATATTCTAAACAAATCTACTCATATAGATATATTATAATCACAAGTGAATAAAACTTTAATTTGCGCTAGTTTCGTTTTAACAGTTACGCCATAAACTACAATCTTAAAGTCATAAACCAAAGCAATGCCGGCTCCACAATGGATACAAAGGATGCGTCGCATCAGGGCGTCACGATCAAGGGGGTAATCGCAACGAACGATTGAGCGGCGCCGTTTTTATACTGGCGAGCTAAACAAAAAGTCTTCGACAATTTTTTCTTCACAAAGAAATTTAAATTTTTTAAAAACGGGGCGTCATTTTTACTATCGAGGCTCCTGGTACCTATACGCATAAATCTAGTGCTTATTCGTATCGCTTGTGTGACGTATAAAAGAATTCAGTTGCATAAAATCAGTGAATTAGTTCAGATCAATTCCTGCTATATATCGATGGTGATTTGCTAATATGGTGTATCTCAAAATAGCGAATATTCCAATTTCCACTTTATTACTACTGATACCCCACAAGGGCAAATAATAAATGTTTTAAATATTTTTTTATGATCGCCTAATGTTTGCAAGTTAATGGTGGTATTTTTGAACATTTAATTTAGATGATTTTTTTTTGTTATATTTGTATTTTCAATAAAAAATGTTTAGCCTTTTCAATGAATATTTATTCCTATGTTGCAAAATAAATGGAGTGCAACTTGCTGTCAAAAAAGTTTATCGTTACTAGGGAAACCATGCATTATAATAATATCACGATAAAAGAAATTCACCGTATTATTATATGTATGCGTACTATTTACACTTAAAAATAAAATGTAATACTTATACGTACTTAAGTATTTTATTATTACCTGTTTCATAATTTCTAATAATGAAAATATATTGTGTCAATACAGGGCCGCGCCAAGCGGGGGTGTTAGGGGTGCACAGAACCCCGGTGGCAGGCCTTTGGAGAGGAAAATATTGGCAAATAGGGGCGGGAGAGCAAACAAAATTCTGGTTGACTTTCTTAAAAGATCTTAAAAAAATTTAAATTAAACCATTAAAAAAAAAAACTTTTAGTCGATTTTTTTTTTTTTTTTTAGAGAACAAGCGAAAATCTGGGTGACTTCTTTTTTTGTATAGAACAAACAAATTTCTGGTCAACTTTTTTTTTACGGGCGCCGAATCAATCTTTGCATCGGGGCGCCACAACCCCTAGAGCCAGCACTGGTTGTCCCCATTAAAGAGTTTTACAGGGATCTAAAAAGATGATAATCGAAAGACGCAAGATCAAGTGAGTACGGTAGGTGAGGCAGGCGAGAATAACCAAGCTCAAAAAATTTAATATCTGTGGGGACAAACGACATTTTTCTCTCTTAACGAATTTTGGGTGCTTTCGATTGAGGTCGTATTTAATTTTCCTGCTATTCTCCGAGTATTTTAGCATGCACTGGATTCAACCAACATTTTAAAAGCTTCATCCTCAAAGTTAGATGAGCATCTTTGTCTATTTTCATCGTTTAATCGCTCTCACTATACACAATAAATAGTTTTATTAGTCTCTGTAACATTTTTCCACTGTAATATTATTTAAATAAGTGTGTAAATAAAGAAGTAAATGTGTAAGACTCCTAAGGTTTCCAGTGCTATATCAAAGATTTACTATTTTGGCACTACTATGGTGATGCTCCACAAAATTTTAATTTTTTTAGTACAAGGAACATCATTAATAGTTGTTATCAATAGTTTAAAGCTTTCATTTTTATACCAGTTTGTATGTTTCTTTAGAAAAAAAAAAAACATTTCTAGTACTCTGTTAGCGTTAATGGATCATATGTTTCTGAAAAGTTTGCACTAAAATACATGTATTAGACATGAGTAAACAATATAAAATCATTTTCTGTTACAATAAAATAAGGTGACCACCAAACTTCTTTTGGTAGTTTTGTACTTCTTTTAGAGCTATTGTACTCCTTGTAGTTGTAACCATGTAGTTGACATGACCCAAAATAAATTTCAATTAAAAAAATAAAATCAATGGTTCGGATTTTTTGTTGCTATTCGTAAAACAAATTTGGGACCTATTAGGAAAATAAATACGTTGAACGCAACCCTATTAACAGAAATGTGCGACCTGTTGCAACTCATGGGGGAATTGAGGCACACTGGGACTTTTCAACTGCTGAATAATGTATCGCAACCTTTTTGTTTACTGAATCTAGTTATTACTAGTGCTGATATACAAAATATTTCACGGCCGGAACGCTAAAGAAATGAATATGTTCAAAAATCTGACGAGCAGACAAAAACTTACTTAGTTATGGAGCAAATTATTCTAATAATTTCCATAACTGCTAATTTTTAGAATTTACTGAACTGATTTTTTGCTTAACAACCGTTACTGTAGTATATCAATATTTTAACAAGTGATTTGCACATACCAATGAGATTTGACAGGGGCGCACACAGAGGGGGTTCTCGAACCAACATTGCAGCTCTTCTTTTTTTAATATATGTTAACGATATTGTTAGTATAAATAATAATCACAAAATATATCTCTACGCGGACGATACAACACTATATGAGAGTAACAAAGACTTAAATACAGCTATAAACAACACAAATATTTTTTATGTTCAAATTGCATAATGGTTAGACATAAATAGATTAACTAAATAAATCAAAAACAGAAAATATCGTTTTTAGCCTAAAACATAACTCAAATGCATATGTAAAATTCCTAGGTGTTTATCTTGACTCTCAGTTGACCTGGAAGCTTCACATTGAATATGTAGCAAAAAACTAAGCAAATATTTATACTTGCTACGTGCCATAAAAGCAAAAATATCCAAACCAGCTTTAATAATGGTGTATTATGCTCATTTTTACTCCATACTTTCGTATGGTATCGAATTTTGGGGTAACAGCACCTATAGCGTTACAATTTTAATGCTACAAAAAAGTGCCATCCGGATGTCACTTCCATGTAGACGCAATTGTCTGCAAACATAAGTTTGAACATAAGAAACATAAGAAATTAAAAATATCGACTCTTCCCTCTGCCTATATTATGAATACTCTGCTCTACACCAAGGAAAACGAAAAAAAAAAAAAAAGAACTATTTAAGACTAACCCCAATAAGTATGAGACGAGACAAAAGACACAGCATCATTCCTACTCCATCACATAAGTTAGCCAAGAGTAATAAAAGCCTAAGCTACCAAGCCATTAAGCCTGGAATAGAATGCACAGCGCGCTACGCCGTCAGCGCGGCGTCATTTGCGACAGCGTTGCGTTAACGCAGTTGAGAATTTTCGCCTGCACACAATGCAATAATTTTTAACGCCGTCAAGTGTCACTTGACAACCTATATCTGTGTTTATACATGCGCTTTATTTTATTAAAAGTATAATGGATGATGAAGACTTGTGTGTGATGTTATTTATGTTGTATGCTAGTTATTTATACATACAAACACTTTATTATTCAGTAAAAACTGAGGTTAGGTGTTCTGCGCCAACGTTCAACGGCGTCAAAAGTTGGAAATTGACGAACATTCAGTATCAACGGCGGTCGAACGTCGTAGGACGTTGTCCATTCTGTGCACTTGCGTACGACAGCTTGGGTTTAACTTTCTCTTGACAGATAGCGCCGTACGAACGGCGTCAACGCGCCGTCAAACTCGTTGCATTCTGTTTCCCACTTTAAGCTCTATAATAACCTTCCATCCAATTTAAAAACATGGGTAGGCCCAAATTTAAAAGCACCATAAAAAAGGTTCACACTGGGCAAGCATTCTACAAAATAAAGGAATATTTTAATTATAAATTTTAAACCTGTTTACTTTTTAAATTATAACTATGAAAAAAAAATAAAAATAATAATAATTTAAGTATATGTATTATTTATTATTTTAATAAAGTTTATCACACCGCCACTCAGCTCCTGGCAATTAGATACACTTACATATTTAAGATTATATTATACTAATTTTGTATTTTTTATTTTTTCATTAATATTGTATGTATGACAAAGGGAAACCATATATGGTATACCAAATAAAGAATTATTATTATTATAACCCTCCCCCAGGAACGAGAACATCATAAACTTATTTAATAAAAACTAAGCGATTAAAAATAAAAAGAACGTCTTATTTATTATAAAAATTGATTTACCATAAAAATTAAATTTATCTATAAGCCACCGCTCTTCTTAAAAACTCAATAATAATTTTTATTACTTAACGGATATTTTTGCGAAATGAACCCCCCTCCCCAGGCCAATTTTTTGTGTGCGCGTTTTGCACTTATCAGAAAATCATCCCGGCTATCACTCATGTGTCAAGTAAGATGATAGCCCATTTTTCTTAAGATCAAACCGTTTCTATGGATATTCAAAAGGCTGCGAAAATCGAGTAAAGATAACATTAATTTTTGACATTTCATATAAATTTAAAAAACAAAATTCGGAAAACAAATAAGATTTAGACATTTTACAAAATTAAGTTACTTGAAATGTAAAAAAATTATATTTTCACTTGTTTTTTGCAGCTTTTTGATCAACAATAAAAAGGTATAGAATACAACACGTAAGTAAATAAATATAGTCATTATTTCTTTGGCTAAGCACGGCAATGAGTTAAATGTTTTCTAACGGCCGTAGAAAAAATCTATTTCTTGATGCACAAAATGTATTAGTGCTTCAAAATGAACTACTATCTTGTGAAGTAATATGCTGCACGACAACGTTCGTAGTTTATACCTTTACTCAAGCTTAAATTGATGGATATCGGTGGCACATTTTGTAGTATACACCATACAGTCTTAACGTTGCGCCAAATGATTGTTTTCCCTCCCATCATAAGGACTGTCTTGGTGGTAGATGATATGAAAATTACGAAGAGGTAAAAACGTAAGTGACAGGCTGGCCGAACTCACAATCGTCTGATTTTTACGAAAAAAAGTATAAAAACTCATTGCAAGATATGATATGTGTCTCAATTTAAATGGTGACTATGAAGAAAAATATGTTATGATAAGCAATAACAATAACAAATAGAAGAAGCAGAAAAGAAGTATGATTTCGTTAATCTGTACAGGCTAATCAATTAATTAGAAAATGAACAAGGGGAGGTAGTAATAGAACTGGATGATACTTTAAAAGTATGGGAACATTACATACATGTAATGTTCATGGCTACTTGACATTTGAAAAAGAATGCAACTGTATGCAACTTGTACGAAAATTACTATGGAGAAGTAAAGCACCCTATATATTCTGCCAAAGATTATAGAGCAGTTGAACCAGATGATATACCAATTGAACTAATAAAATTGCTGAATGAAAACCATTTACGGAAAATTACAGATCTATTTAACTCGATTTATGATTCTGGCAACATTCCATCTGATTGGCTAAGCTCTACATTCATCACACTGCCGAACAAACGAGCTGGAACAAAATATTGTAACTATAGAATCATAAGTTTGATGAGTCACATGTTAAAAAATTTTCTAAAAATAATTCGTAACAGTATTTATCAGAAATATGAACTCAACATATTATGTTGATAGATCCTAGTTTGGGTTTCGAAATGCTCTATGAACGAGCTGCCCCGCGAGCAACGCGCTGCCCCGCACTGAAGTACCCTTTCAGAGATGCAGAAATGTAAACTGTGAAATTTTTGCATGCTTTATTGACTACAATAAACCTTTTGATCTGGTACAACATCAGAGGTTGAGTGTAACGAAGGTATCCTTGTTAGCGGGGAAATCATCAATAATATAAGGTACGCTGACAACATTATATGTTTCAATACTCTGGAAGGTTTAAAAGACATTTTAAACTGCGTAAACAATATAAGCGAACAATACAGACTTACCTTAAATACCAAGAAAATGAAATCCATGGTAATTAGCAAACTTAATTTTTATATATCACAGTAAATTAATTAGTAGCATTGAGACTATCCAATCGCGGTATTATCGTGTTGCTGAATTGCGTTTGACAGGAGTTTATCCTAAATACATATCAACGAGCAATATTTTATCAAAGTATAATGTTAGAACCCTGTCTGAGACGAGAAATGCGACATCGATGGCATTTTTTTCAAGATATTTAAAAACTACGTTGACTGTCCTGATATCTTGTCCAATATATTTCTTATAGTCCCTCTCCGGGTTTTCAGAATCATAGACACACTCTTTACATGTAAAAGAACGTCTATCATGCATTATGAAATGAGTACGTTACTCCGTATGACATAATTTTATAACAGTGTTCTCGGTAAAGACAGATCTGTTGATTTATTCAATATGAATTACTCCAAGTTCCGCAAAGTTATATTAAACTTTATAACATGATTATGTACAGAAAATAATCTAATATTACCAGCTGACTTGTAAAACTGCAAGTAGATTCAGGCTGCCGTTGTAATCTATATAGTACGTCTGGCCTAGGGTGATCATTTTCTTCAGAAGGCAATGCGGGACGGAGCAAAAAAAAGGTCGTCACTTCCCAAATATAAATGAGGAGCAAAAAAGGTCCTCACCTCCCCAAATCCAAGTGAAGAGCAAAAATAAAAGGTACTCACCTCTCAAATGTAAGTAAAGAGGCAAAAAAAGGTCCTCACCACCCCAAGTACCAGTCAAGTGCACAAAAGTTAGAATTAAAATTGCGGGACATGTAATAAGGAGGTACACCGAGTCAAAATGCGGGACATTTTGTGGGACGTGTCATAAGGCGGGACACTGAATCAAAATGCGTGACTGTCTCGCGAAATGCGGGACGAATGGCCACCCTAGTCTGGCCTTGAGTGTGTTTTGCGAATGTCTTAAATATGTTTTGTAACTGAATGAGTAAAGCAAGTTGATGTTTGGAAGGTATATATGAAATTTTACATTTTTTAAAAAATATTGTTGATGATCGAGTTTGTTAGTATGTATGTATATTGTATGTTTGTATATTGTATGTTTGTATACGCACACAAGAAGGATTATGTCTGTAGTGTCCAAATAAATAAATAAATAATGTACCTTGCGGACAACTTTTTGCAAATAGTAATAATTGAAATAATAGAAACTCGTATTTACTTAGGCGCTACTATTAACGACCTATTTCCATAGAAATCAGAAAGATCTAACTATTACATTTACATTTACTTATTACCATTCATAAATACATTCAAACACTTTTTCGACAAATACATAATTGTATACCTGCTTCTAAACATAGGCAATGTATTCTAAAAATCATAATTATATATTTTTTTGTTTGATCAACATTTCGATTCTAATCCTTTCTTTTGTCCATTACTTCGAAAAAGCCGATAAAAAACGAATCACTAGGCCGACACGACAGTCCAAGTCCACCCCTACTTTGAACACTATTTAACAAAGTTTTTCCTCAATTGGTCAGAACATTTTTTTATTACTTTTTTTGAAGTATTGTATTCGCATCTGATTTTCAAAATATTCGCGTTTAGGTTATGAGATATTAAAAATAAAATAAAAATCACTGAAATCTCGTTTATTAGTTGTAACACATATTTATATCAAACTTTCTTGTAGGGAATTTATTGTATATTGGACCTGAAAATTAGCTATTTTGGACAGGAGAATATAATTTATTTATAGTTTTTTAAACAACATATACATTGACATATATTTTACATGACATATTTTTATATTATTTTTTCTGTTACCATGAATATGAAATATGATGCATGGCTGACTTTGGTCACATGACTGAATTAGCCATAATACAATAGAATTTAATAAGCTTTCATAATATCACCATCTATTTCAATTATTAACAATTTTCGATATATTCAGCAAAATGTATCAAAAAACGTAAAAAAAATGTTAAAATTTAATTAAAAAAAGGCTCGGTTTACCAGTCCCTGCTACGCGCTTTTGAAGGTCCATATATGGATTCTTATAGTGAATTTAATTGGCTTTCAGAATGTTACACCACTCTGATCACAGCCGTTTTTGAGATATTGAGCAAATTGTCTGAAAAAGCTTTGACATTATAATGAACATTTTGTTTACGTTTTTCCACAATAAAAATTTTACACTTTTCCTTAATAGGTCTTTTAATTAATATTATGATACTAAATTCGAATCTGATTTTGACTTTTTTTTATCAGGTCTAAATATTGAGATATTAAAAAAATATATCTCTATATATTTATATATAAAAGGCAACGTCTTTCTGTCTGTTCGTATGTGCGGTTTTTACTCGAGAACTGCTGATCAGATTTATTTGCGTGTTTTTTTTTTTATACCCATAGCTACATCGTCTTATCAGGCTTTAGCTGCGATTTATTAAAATCGGTTCAGTAGTTCTAAAGTTATAATGAAATTTGTGCTTACGAATAAAACGAAATTAATGTTTTCCATTCATATTTAACGCATTTTCTAAAAATGATTAGTGACAACATTGGTTTTATCAGCAGTAAGGTTAGTACGCTATTTATACACTTGATTGAAAGTATTTTCAAAATCTGTTTAGTAGTTCTGAAGATATAATTATATTAGTGCACGTGGGTAATACAAAATTCATCGTTTCGGTTTATACTTAACGCATTTTCTTGAAAATTATCAGTGGTACCATATATTTCTCCTATGACAAATTTGGTACACGATTTATACACAAGCAGAATTAAAAGAATTTTTAAAGTAGTTCCAAAGTTACGACAATTTTTACTAGTAAAGTAATCTGGATTCAGTTTGTATCTCTCTTCCATACTTACATGTGAATCGACACGGTTGTAGATGAGCAAGATGCCATTCACTATCCTGTCGAATACCTGAATTTTCTTAACCCATCAGGATTACTTCCTCACGTTCTTACTATGAAAGTAGGTACACCAATAATGTTACTGAGGAAAATAAACCCGCCAAAATTATGTAGTAGAATATGCTAATAGTTACCCGAGCGAAGCTGGGTGCGGCAGCTAGTAATTCGTCAGTAATAAACGAGATTTACGTTACACCTTTTTTTTAATATCTCAAAATATAGACGTGATAAAAAATATTGAAAATCAAATTGTAATTCAGCATCTCAAAATTAGTTTTAAAAAATATGGTTTTGTTATATGTGGATTTTTATTTCTTTTTAATTTGTAAATTAATGTAACCAACAAAGGCACAGCCAATGAATTAATGGTATAAAGTTCATGCATTTTCCTAGAAAAGGATTAAAAATGTTCACAACGCCTAAAATGCGCAATGCACAAGGGCAGAGAAGGTAGTTTCTCAATGAATAGGACAGATGATAGGATGAAAGAGAATAGAATAGAAAAGATCGGGAAAAAACTTTTGTTAGTCAGTGGAGAACTTATTAAACAGTATTATAATAATCCGTTTATGCATTTACCCACTTTCATTTCAATGATGGATTAAGCTTAAAGAATTTAAAAAATTTCATAAAAGTTCATCAAAGTTTTTGTTAATTCCTGATATTAAGTGTTATGATTTTAAATAACATTTAATCAAAAAATCTGAATAATAATAATAATTGGAGTTTTATTTCTTAAAACTATGTATTTTTCTTCTTTTTGAAATTCTAACCTCGAAGCGTTGACGATTTCCACACATACACTTGTGGTGTGTGCGTTGCGTGTGTCACAAAAAGTATAAGACCTACAGCTTCAATATGGATTCCGAACCACTTATATTTTTCTAGGACATTATACCTCGGTGGTTGCTCACTGCATTCCGAGGGTGAAACTTTCGTAAATATGTTTTCCCTGTGTCGGCGATTGATCCATTGATCCAATGCTCAGTAATTCACGTATTGACTTAATGAGCCACCATCATATCTGAGTTATCATAGAATAAATAAATTAGCAAAAAAAAATTAGGATACTGCAACCCTATGTCCTGCCTGAGCTCGCTCAATTCACAATACAAAATCGTTAATGAAGTATAGCCTGCTCCTACTTTGTGGAGCGCATCCTTGTATATAAGTATGAAATGTCATGGTTGGCTGATTTATTTGAATATAGCATTGATATACTTCATTTGTACTTACTATGTACATCCCTCAAACTCAAGGTGTCCCACATAATGAGTTCATACCCCGAGAGAGTTTTCAGATATGAATTCTCCGGGTCTGCTGACTGGTTGCCATGATTCTTAGGAAGAAGCTAAAGTTGTTAAATTAAACTCAATATTTTAACGAACCTATTTTAGTTATGATTACGGGTTTAATGTTTACATGGTTTGATATTTACACTATGACTTACAAAATAACTATGACATCTGAATCCAAAAAAGATACATTCACTAACACTCGAGAGACTCTTTAACACTAAACACTAATTTGTCCATTGGGCACCACAATCCAATAACTACGAAAACTATATGTCTCTCACAAATTTCTAAATATTGCCTCTCCATCTTTTTAACTGCCCGTTACTCATAACATACGGAATTAATTTATTCCATTAACTTAACTGAACACTTTAAAAAAACAGCTGTGGCCACCACAGGACCGACCGCCATCACAAAGTACTTGAATAAAATACATTCTAGCAGCAGAGTAGAAATAACTTGGCCTAATATTTTCTAACATAGATATTATTTATCATAACCATGGAAACGATGTATATAAGTATGAAAAAATAGGGACTTAGAAAAAATTTCAAAACATTTTTCCAAAATTTCCAAAATAAAAGTTCTTAGTTATTGCTCATATAGCAACTCTTGTTAAATAATTTTTGTTGCTAAATATTCGCTAAATAAAAATCTTAAAATCGATAAGAGTTAACTCCCATTTCTAGTCAACCGATTTTTACCAAAAGTTGATCAACTCGTGCCATTGATGACAAAAGCTTAAATATGAAGTTTCATAAAAATCCTTTTAGCCGAATACACAGACAGACGGACGGCCAGACAGACAGACAAACAAACAGACAGACAGACAAACAGACAGACGGACAGACGGACAGACGGACAGACGGACAGACGGACAGACGGACAGACGGACAGACGGACAGACGGACAGACGGACAGACGGACAGACGGACAGACGGACAGACGGACAGACGGACAGACGGACAGACGGACAGACGGACAGACGGACAGACGGACAGACGGACAGACGGACAGACGGACAGACGGACAGACGGACAGACGGACAGACGGACAGACGGACAGACGGACAGACGGACAGACGGACAGACGGACAGACGGACAGACGGACAGACGGACAGACGGACAGACGGACAGACGGACAGACGGACAGACGGACAGACGGACAGACGGACAGACGGACAGACGGACAGACGGACAGACGGACAGACGGACAGACGGACAGACGGACAGACGGACAGACGGACAGACGGACAGACGGACAGACGGACATCAAAATTGTCAAAACGTTATGTAGGGACCTTAATTCATGGAGATCCATCTAAATCTCGAAATGTCAAAATCGGTATGATCACTTATGTATGATTCTTATATATGTTGGCGGTCGGTAAAAATATGTTCAACCCATGGCTGTTTAAATTGAACTATCCCGAGAGGCTGACACTGCCTAACTGTCAAATGTCATCTCACATGCTGGCCATCCAGACCACAGTTATTATCAATAACTTAAGTAGTATAATCTCCTTAAAAAAATATCAAAATGTTGCTCATGAACATAAACCCGCCAAAATTATGTAATGAAACATGCTTAGAGGTAAACAGTTTAAAGAATTATGTAGTAGAGGCAGCCATTATGACTGGTTGGTGTATACAGGCGAAAAGGTGGGAATCCCTAGAACAACAATGATTCCTGCAATTTTACCATTTCAGTTCAAGCGCTTCTAATTTCTTGTCTGGGTTTGTCTTGCAAAGACTAGCTTGCGAAGTCAGGGTCCAAACCTGAAGAAACTGATGTACTTACGCTCTGATGTAGTATGATATATAATCACCATTTTACTTAGTAGTTTATCACTTTTAAGATTAAACTCCGAACTAAAGTGTGAGAAAATATATAACAATTACACTTATCTATTGCATAATAAATAACTTTCCATTTCCGATCCATAAATCCACATATTGAACCTTGTGAAACGCATCAATATATTGTCGTTAAAAGAGTACATCTTGAGAAATCGTTCAGTGAAAGCATGATCATCAGTCACCGCATTCAACAATCTATAATCAACAAGAAACTAAACATCCTGACTCACCGTGACGAATAGAGTACTCTTCCGTCCTGGTACAGCCTGACAAACTTGTTGGGCGTTGTTATCGTGTGTAAGTAGGACTGTTTGCCGTTGTAGAAATACGTATCGGGTTTCCAGATGCGTGCCAGCATTGAGATGGACAGAGCTAGAGTCTGGTTTGTATCGCCTAAGAATGCCAGACGCTGATCTACCCACGATTGACGGAAATAGCAATCCATTGAATACGTCTGCAAAAAAAAGCAATCAACAATTATTTTTGTGGAAACATAATTGCTGACTAAGCAGAATGGTCACTAATTTTTACTTTCTAATTATAACAGAAAGCAAATATTACGCCAACAAAAAAATAGGAATATATTATATTTCTTAATATCATTTAAATTATTATGTTAACTGTCTTTTAATCTATTATGATATCTATATAGGGTGTAATGAGATGAATAATACCAGATTAAGTTAACAAAAAACTTTATTTACACAAAAATTCAACCAACTGAAATTTAATATTACCATAGTGCTAAAATAAGGACGGATAATCAAGTTTAATGACGAGTATTGTCTCCTCGAACTCCCAGTACTTCTTTGAGATGCTCCAACTATCTGCCGAATGTTTTTCCATTCTTCTCTAAGTGCTACATTTAACTACTAAAGGGTTTGGGGTACCGGGGTTTGGATTTTGATTAAATTTACATATAGGTTGCGAGCTGTCCATCCTAATTGACGGATTCCCATTGCGTCTAGAGCAGTGATTCTCAATCTTTTTACTCTCATGCCACATTTTCCAAAGATGAAAAGTTTCGCGGCACACCAGAATATGTCAATTTTAATTCGTCATAAAAAGATCCTTCGTGTACTTTATTCTTAATAATGGTATTGTACGTATATTCGGACAATGATGTTAAAATAATCACGACGCTAGTTTTTTTTTTTTTAAGAATTCGCGGCACGTTTGGAACTTGGCGGCACACTAATATGCCGAGGCACACCCTTTGAGAAACACTGGTCTAGAGATTAGTTCGCGCTATATGTGGACGTGAATTATAGGACATGAAGGTAAAATGATTACCTAGATATGGAGGATAAGGAATAACGTGATCTTCTAAATAGTCCTTGATCTGCAGTCACAGCACGGTACTCAATCAAAAGAAGGTTGGTATGTGAATGCATTTAGATGCCTGCCCTAACCATAATACTACTGCCACCGAATGGACATGTTACATGTCTAAAACTTCTCACTATGCCTTCATATTGCTATGCGGACGATATTGCTATTGTAGCTAAAACCGAAGAGGAAATGAGGAAACTCCTTAAATGTTTTGAGAAATTCCTACAAAAGAAAAGCTAAAGCTAAACGCAGCTAAGTCAAAAATAATGCTGTTCAAAAAAGGAGGAGGAAGACAGACACAAAACAAATGGAATTGGGGAGACGAAGTGATAGAACAAACGAAAGAATACAAATACCTGGGATACATGTTTAAATGCAGCGGGGGCCCAGAAGAACATATTCGGACTCTCTCAAGGAAAGCAATGTTAGCCCTGCCACAAGTGTGGGGAATAGGTGAGAGAAAATTTAAAGGAGACATCAAAATAAGGATGCTTATGTTCAACTCCATTATCAAGAGCATAATGATGTATGGCTCTGAAATATGGCTATGGGAAAACCAGAAAAATTTAGAGGTGGTGCAGAATAAATACATTAAATGGATGTTGGGCCTCGACAAATGCACACCAGAATATATTCTATTAGAAGATTTGAAATTGGACAACATTAGGATAGAAGCTACCAAAAGAGCTATTAAATTCGAAGAGCGGATAATAAAACACCCAGAAAAAAACTTGCTCTATCAGTGCTGGAAAGAAATAGAGATGAAAGGGATACATGGAAAGATACAATCCAAATGGGAAGCAAAAAGAAGGAAACGATTTTAGCATAATGGTTACTCAGCTAAGGAAATAGCAAGAAAGAGGTCGGAAGGACAAGATGTGACACTGGAAATAACTGATAGAATGCGATATATCCAAGGACAAGAAAGAAGTGAGAAGATAAAAAATTCGAGGTATAATAGTAAATACAAAAAAACTTGGACGACGCAAATACCCGAGTATCTCAAAAGTCAAAGTAATGGATTAAAAAAGAAGGTAATAGCAAGATTTAGGTGCGGAAATGGAGTAGAGAAAATGAGTACTGGAGAACGGATGAACAAAGAATGTGCAGGATATGTGGAGAGGAAAGAGAGACCTTGGAGCATTTAATGAAGAATTGTGGAGAAATGAAATTTAAGGAAGGAACAAGAGAAGGCGCGTTGTGTGAATCAGGGCAAGGATGGAAATGGATGGAGGACGTCTTAGAGAAAAGAGAAGATTTGAGACGAAGATTTACCAATAATTAGAATAAGTACTTGAAAATAAATTTAGTTGTGTGAATCAGGGCAAGGATGGAAATGGATGGAGGACGTCTTAGAGAAAAGAGAAGATTTGAGACGAAGATTTACTAATAATTAGAATAAGTACTTGAAAATAAATTTAGTTGTGTGAATTAGGGCAAGGATGGAAATGGATGGAGGACGTCTTAGAGAAAAGAGAAGATTTGAGACGAAGATTTACCAATAATTAGAATAAGTACTTGAAAATAAATTTAGTTGTGTGAATCAGGGCAAGGATGGAAATGGATGCAGGACGTCTTAGAGAAAAGAGAAGATTTGAGACGAAGATTTGCCAATAATTAGAATAAGTACTTGAAAATAAATTTAGTTGTGTGAATTAGGGCAAGGATGGAAATGGATGGAGGACGTCTTAGAGAAAAGAGAAGATTTGAGACGAAGATTTACCAATAATTAGAATAAGTACTTGAAAATAAATTTAGTTGTGTGAATTAGGGCAAGGATGGAAATGGATGGAGGACGTCTTAGAGAAAAGAGAAGATTTGAGACGAAGATTTACCAATAATTAGAATAAGTACTTGAAAATAAATTTAAATAGGCTATATGTAAATAATATGTAGTTTTTAACCGAAAGGTACAAATAAAATAACTATCTATCTATCTATCTAAATAGTCCTTGATCTGCAATCACAGCATGGTACTCAATCAAAAGAAGGTCGGTATGTGAATGCATTTAGATGCCTGCCCTAACCATAATACTACTGCCACCGAATGGACATGTTACATGTCTAAAACTTCTCGCTATGCCTTCACGCGTTCATCATCGTTTGAAGATTATAAACTTGATCGCGAATCGTTTGTGATATAATGCAACTCTAGTCTGCGTTCAGTTAGTCCAAACACTCACGAGCGAACCGTAGTCTTTCCACTTGATAATTTGCGTGCTACGCCGGACAAGTTACAGGTTTTCTGGATACAATCCCTCGTTACCACAACAACCTTCTTTGGACAGGTTATAGAGAAATTTCCTAGTTACGATTTTTTGTAAGACACCGTGTTAGAAAATTAAAGGGCAAGTCACGATTGTGCAGTACAACTTTGGTAAGGAATCGGTCGTCTCGAACACGTGTGGCTCGTGGATGACTTAAACCAGGTTTCTTTATGCAAGGATCAGCTTACTGATGCCACTTTATAGCATCATTTATAATATTTTTTGCTACAGTCAAAACGCCAGCAATATTCAAATACTTCGGACATCTTCATGGAACGACGTAGCTCGTGCAACATCTTCGGATAGAATTTAAATTTAATTGCACAATAAAAATTTGCAAGAGTTTAAAAAGACGAGTAACTGATGCTCAAAATTTTATTTTAACAAAGAGTTAAAATACGTTTACTTAATATGTCACATAGTGTCGTATAGATGTATAGTTTTAATTCAAGCGGGCATGATTTATTGTTACAGCCTGTTTAATTATTAAAAAATGTTTGTTAATGTAGACTTGTTATCAGAGCCGCAGTAAGGTAAACTTGCGCTAGGGGCAGAATCGTGTTTTGGCGTCCTTGGCAAATAAAATTAAGGTTCCTACATCTCAAAATTTAAGTGATGAGCAAAAAAAAAGGTCTTCACCTCTCAAAATCCAAGTGACGAGCAAAAAAAAAAAGATCCTCATGCTTCGCCATGGCGCCTCTTAACAAGCCCGTCAGCGCCCTTTTCCTTAGTGCGCTAAGGGCCGTCGCCCCCTCGGCCCCCCCTCCTTACTGCGGATCTGCTTGTTATATAAATATTGTATTGCTGCTCGATACTTATAGCATCTTTTGTGGTAAAGTTTTGTTTTTTAATATGCTTTTATTTCCTAATTTATCAATATTATAATTAAAAAAAGTATAATTGACCAGAAATGTAAAAGCAAAATTAAAAAGAACATTTTTATATCTTTAATTTTTAAAATTAACAATTCTATTGTTCACTGTATAGCATGGTATAATCTGTCTAGTTTGTGTAATACGAAACTAGATCTGGTTACTTTGGTGACTGTTGTGGTGTAAATAGACTTTTATGGAGACGTGTGAACTTGTAAATCTGGCTTTTAAATTTTCGGTTAAGTTTCATTTTATCGAGGTTATATTCACTCAAAAACTATATATGTCAGATAACAAATTGACATGTCAAAATTACGATTGACATGTCAAAATTGTGATTTATATGTCAAATATTTTGAAAAGTGCCACTTCATTATTACCACCCTAAGATGATATTTTAAATATACAGTCTGTTCCAAACGGTTAAGCGGAACTAGATTTTGCAATCAAGTTACTTTCATCGTGCCTTTCGGCCGTTTTGTTTAAGCTTTGTAAATCATACTTACAATAAACATTTTTTGGTTAAGGTTAATATCATTTTAAAATATCATTTTCTTTATATTTTGATTTTTTGTGTCATTCTTAATACAAATTTCCTATTTATTTATTTTTTTATCATTAAAATTTCTAAAAAAAATATTTAATTTTGACATATGTCATTCGTTTCCATGGTTTCATTGTTGTAATTTTAAATTTTGACATCCCAACGTGAAAAATGAAATATCCTAAGCAAGGTCCCTTCTCGTGACAACCTAAAAGAACTAAATTCCCATTTAGTTCCGCTTAACCGTTTGGAACAGACTGTACAACATAAAAAATTAAGTTTCCCTCTTAGTTTCGTGTTACAAAATGAAACAGATAATATAGCAACATCTACTTTGTATTTAAATAAAATATTTCCGGATTTCAACAAAAAAAAAAATCAAAATATTTATTTTAATTTTACGTTTTCCAATAATATTACTTTATCTTAAATTTTTGCGATTTATTCAAATAATAATTTGCCAGGGCGGTACTGCGAGCAGCCCATATGCTGTCAATTTGACTAAATAAAATGCGCTTCTTTTTCTATTAGTTGTTCTGTGCTTACAATAAATAAATAAATTAAGGATTTGACATGACTATGGACATTTTCATTGCTTCTGTAATGTGAATTTGTTATGTTTTAAATGTAATTTTGATTTCATAGCGGAAAACGAGGCAAAAGATCTAACAAATTTTACTGACAATTTTACCTATTTATGTCTTCATCCGGGTTTCAACAAATTCAATTTTTCTAACAAATATTAAAACAATATGTTAGTCTAATCATCGGAATTAATAGTACAACATGTAGGGCGTAAAATTGAAATAAATAAATAAATAAAACATATAATTAATTCCCGTAATGTTTACTATATTTGTTATTAAACATTATTCATGTTTCATTCATTTTAGTTATTGCACATCAATTCCAGTTTTGTTTTTATAGCGTAATAGAATTTACAGCTGAATAACTTCATTCATATTTTTGATAGATAAAAGATAACAATTATTACATATGTACACGATGAACTATGAACTACTCATTTTCTATATAAATTTGTTTTTGATTTTATTTAAACTGAAATTTGATTAAAGTTTTGGCCAACGGAGTGGCCGAGCGAATTAAATCGTGCATTTTGGACTGGTAAAAACAGTCTGGATTTTGATGCTGGTGGTTCGATTCGCGAGACTAATATGTTTACTCTCATTTCACAATCATTCACCCCTCATCCAGGTGTAGGAGCTCGCCCTACGGTATCGGCGATTAGCCTCGTTCAGAAATAGACCGATGTAAAAAATGTTAGTTAGTTAGTTAAAATTTTTGGCGCACAGCAATAAAGGCTTTTTGCGCCTAACGCAGCCGATTTACAGGACTACACTATATATTAAAAAACAATAAATTAAACAAACCGATATAATATAAATAAATAAAATAATTAAAGTTTTGTTTTAAAATATTAGGTTTACTGGAAATTTATTTCCGTCCTGCGCTCCTTTCTAAAATACAATACGAGGTGTAAAACAGGGTTGTATACTTCGTTACTTATTAACCTGTGTTCGAAAGTATTCTTCAGGATTATGAGGCTGCATGTATAGTCTATAGATTTATTGAGAACTTGTTAATTGTCATGAATTATTGTACTAAAGAGCCAGACGCCTTTTCGCTTTCCACTAAAGCTGCATTCAGTTTAGCTAGTGTATAATATCACTTAAATTCGCTTCGAATCGCTTTCTACTAGTACGTACTCACAAAACACTGGCTTTAATATATCTGGTTTTGTTATATATAGTTATCCAAAATATTAAAATTATATAATAAACTTGCTGGTCTAACCATACTTCGTACGGTTTTTGTAATGCATATTTTGCTGTAACGTAAATGATATATATCAATTTCAAGTAGAATACAATATAATCATTTCTTTATTCTATACTAATCTTTTGCATATATTTTTGATGTTAAATAAATAATAGGTGAGATGCTTCGTTTATAGGTAGCTCTACCCATAGCTCCCGAAAATATATCTCAATAAAAACTGCATTAAACATACAGGAATAACTTATCTCATATTTATTGTTGCTGTTAATAAATGATTTCAACCTTATAAGTACCATTCCCCTTGCCCTCTAAATAATCTTATTAAAAATTGCGTTTAAGAGAAGAAAAGTAAATAATAAGTGAGATATTTCAAGATTTTAGTAAGTACTCCAAAGGACAGTCCATAAAGATTAATTTAATTTTTTTAGTTTTTAATTTAAATTTTTTTTTTCGTTTCAAATGTCAAAATTTTAGACTGTAACATAAAATTGATCATATATTTGTGATCTAAGGCTAAAAATGAATAAAGATACCAATCTATCAACAATATTTTTAAAAAAATCCCCTAAAATTTTGAAATTTTGTTCAAAAATTTTTTGACTCCGATTTTAATCAAAATATAGTTTTGAGCTAATTTTGAAATGAGAATTATGAAAAAATTACTTAAAAAATCATGCTTATCTAGTTTTTGAGTTAGAGCCGATTTTGGTCAGTGTTAGCCTATAAGTACAAAAATTTTGCCCAAACTTCAAAATTAACCAAATTTTGTTGATCTATGACTAAAAATACATGCTTGTACCAATTTTTAATAAAATCGGAGTCAAAAATGTTTTGCTTATAAATCACGATTTTTTTAAAGTCCACCTTACGATTTTTACGATTTTTGACCATATTGAAAGAATTTGGATTACTTCCCATATAGAACTTAATAACTGGTTTATTGAAGCCCAAATTGTTTTTTAGATTAAACAATGTAGGAGAAACAAACTGCAGATTTCTATCCCTAATTTCAAATATTTTTTTTTGTTCAAAATATGGTGACAAGTCAATTAGGACCCCAATATTTCAAAAATTTCAACGGCAGGTCTTGATCCCATTTCGTTTTTGAGATACGTCCATGCGAAGAAGAAAATTTCTATAAATTCCGCCATATTCAAATTTGTTATAATTTTAAACGTGATTTTTTCTAAATCAAAATTTTCACAAATAATGTAAATTATGCCATTCAAAAAATTGTCATAATCTCAAAACGCATTAAACGATTAAATCCTCAATTTTTTTCTACACTAAATAAATTACAGACAATCTAAAAATTTCAACCACAGGTCGCCATCTTTAACCGTTTTTGTGTTGTGCTTTCTTTTATTTCAAAATTTTCATAAGTTATGTGAAATAAGTCATTAAAAAAAAAATTGTCGTAATCTCAAAACGCGTTAAACGATTAATGCCCCAAATTATTTCTAGACTGAATAGACTATGGAAAATCCAAAAATTCTAACCGGAGGTCGCTGTCTCAAACCGTTTTTAAGTTGAGCATTTTTTGTATTCAAAATTTTCAGAAATATTGTAAATTATGACATTAAAACAATTGTCGTAGTTGTTGTCTTATAATAATCTGAAACACGTAGAAGAATCCATCCATGAAGCCATTAATGGGGGCAAGATAATTATTCTTATGTAGGTACCTTCGCACATAAGGGATAAAAGGCAACGAAAAAGCTGACCAACTAGCAAAAGAAGCCGTAAATGGCGAACTAGTAGATATGCATATA
The DNA here is from genome assembly GCA_963971575.1 of Liopterus haemorrhoidalis. NCBI lineage: Eukaryota > Metazoa > Arthropoda > Insecta > Coleoptera > Dytiscidae > Liopterus > Liopterus haemorrhoidalis. Next base: position 44,767,619 of record OZ020611.1, on the reverse strand, counting down.
CCTAGCTATGAGTTGAACAATTCTATTCGAAGAAAAATGGAAGAAAAATGGAAAATCGTATGGCAAAATAAGTAGACACCAATCACCTCCACAGAATAAAAGATACTGTAAAACAGTGGAATTGTCGTACAAACAGAAGAGAACCAGTCATACTGACTACAGAGTGATCCAAAATGATTGAGGACAGTTTAAATTTCTCGGCACGTTAAATTATTGTCATGTTGGCAACACTAATACATACCTACATTTAAACAGCGGCGTCTGAAAAATAAGTTTGTATACATATGTAGGTAAAAATTCTCTATATTTAATAATAATAATTATTTTTATTATTTATTTTTAATTTAATTTACAATGCAGTTACAAGTTCAGGGATAAATACAAGAAAACATAAACATAATTTTTTAAGATGTTTATTTTATTATTTACACAAATTTATACAAACTTAAAAAAAATTGTAAGTAGTCTTACATTTGTACATTCAAAAATAAATAAAAGTTACAATAAATGTTCAAAATGTCTTCCATTGGCATCTAAATATAAATTTACTCTTCTTTTAACATTATCAAATATTCGCTGCAAAGTTTGCTCAGATATGTTTTCTATTTGCCTTTGTATTGCTGCTTGTAATTCCTCTAGCGTATGCAGCCTTGTTTGAAATATTTTATTTTTTAAATATCCAAAAAGATAACAGTCCAGTGGGGTCAAATCTGGCGAACGTGATGGCCAAACACCCCTACTAATCACTCGTTCACCAAAAAATTCCTCTAGATACTACAATGTATCACGAGCCACATGAGGAGGTGCACCGTCCTGCTGATAATAACCATTTTGCAGCTCATCGCCATGTAGTTCATTTATGAAAGGTTCTAATATGTTATCACGGTACCTCTGTCCATCAATTGCACCATGAAAAAGTATAGGACCAATTATTCTACGCCTTGAATTCGCCACCCAGACCTCCAATTTTTGTGGGTGTAAAGGGCTCTCTACAAAATTATGAGGATTCTCCGATGCCCAGGTTCTGCAATTCTGGCTGTTGATATAGCCAGAAAGGTGAAACCAAGCCTCATCTGTCATAAATGTTACATTTAAAATATTGTCATCGTTAATAGTGTCGTTAAACCAGTTGCAATATTACAGTCTTCGTTCGTAATCTATCGGTAATAATTGATGAACAGCTGTAACCTTGTAGGGATGCAGGTCCAACTTTTGAATTAAAGCTCTTCTAGCTGTACCATATGATAAACCTACAACAGTGATTACACTTTTTAATAAAAAAGAGAGGTGTTTACAGGGTAAGTTTCATACCTGATTGTGCCGATAGTTTACGAATAGATTTGTTTGGACTTGCTTCCATTCTATTTTTAACATCCTCAACCACTTCGTCGGTTAAAATAGATGGTCGTCCAGGTGATTTTCCTTTACAAATGCAACTTCTCTCTTCAAACCGACCAATAATCCTTTCCTTGTGTTCATCGAAAACTTTGTACGAGAAATTATGCTCTGGATACTGTTGATTGTACTGCTCTCAACAAAGTTGTAAAGAATACTTCCAAGAACCATCTTCCTGTTGAATACCACTGCGATAATAAGCTTTCAAAATAAAAGCATTTTGTTCATTTGAAAAAACCATGATGATATTGGTATAACCTATAAATATAAATAATACGTACAGATTATAAACTTCATTACATTTAAATAATAAACTTACCTCACAACAAAACTATCCAAAACTGTAGCTCTGAAAAGAACTGTTTTATTTATGTTTATTATTCAAAGAAAGCTTGGAGAAATATAAATACACGTCAACGAGTCACCCTATGATCAACCATTATGATTTTATGCAAATCACTAACAACTGCCAACCTAATATCGTGAAATTCACTCAAATCTATGCCGGGAAATTTAAACTGTCCTCAATCATTTTGGATCACTCTGTAGATTGACACTTGGCTATACTATGTACACCCATAAGTATATCTTTGAGAGAACCGACCCACCAATATGCAGTACATGCAATACTAGACTAACCGTGGAACACATTCTCCTAGAGTGTGACCAATACCAAAGGCAAAGAGATTCAAACTCCTTACCAACAACAATTAAGGACCAACTACACTTGCTAGCCAACTACATGGACGCAGATTCCCGGGCTATCCAATTCTTAAAGGACATAAACATAGCTTCAAAAATATAAAAATCCAACTTAATGAAAATACTACTGATATAATATATTGTTAAAACTATATGTACAATCACACACAAATGTATTTATGTAATATTAATATAGGTAACATATGTATCTGGGCGCCAGAAGCCTGAGAAGCTGAGGCAACCATTAATTAGTTTAAATAAAAAAAATAAAAAAACGTGTATAATCCAAATTAAGTGACGATAAAAAAAAGATAGTCAAATTTCTTGTATAGAAGATATAAAAGCAAAAGAATAATCATTTTATTTTAATATGTACATTCAATGAAATTAATTGTGAAAACAAATGTATTGAGAAACACCAATAATCAAGATTTTGACGTATCTGAAACTCATAAATGGAAAAAATAAGCACGTGTTCTCCATTTCAATCAAGTTTGATATGACGTCATAGGTGTACAATACAGAGTATATTCTTTGTTAAGCTGAACACATCTGTTACATGCAGCGCTTTAACTCCAAATGTCAGAAACACGTACTAAAATCGGCCTATTAGTACTATGTTTCAATTTGTATGCAAATTCTATGATTCCAGTTACAAATTAAATAATTTTATTAACGCCAATCCTTTTTGAAATTCATACGGTGGCGCGCATATCTTATGTATATCACTTAAGATGAATGAAATTTCTAAAGATTAACGTGATCTTAGTAATGTAACGCTAATTTTATAAAATTTTGTTGGAAATTTAATTTCTTAAATCTGATTATGTTTTTAGTTACTTATGATATAACAAGTGTTTCTTGAATAATTAATAACGGAAAAGAAGATATAAAGAAGAAACATAATAATGAAATGTTGAGACGAAAGAACACAAATTAAATTAGTAGATAATACGACTAATTATTTAATGTATTGCGTGTACATTCGGACGATTGAATATAACTTCAAATATGTCTTAACACGTAGTGCGCTAAATGACCACCGCTAGGCACATTTTTCTATATTCCACTGTTGGTCATTTGGCGCACTATCAGGTCTATTCTGTATATTTTGTGGTTAAAAAGATTTGGTTAAAAAGGATGGTTAAAAAGTAACATTTTGGCTAGGCGTTAAAATTTTAACCTTGTTTCTTATTCTATATCTCAGGTTATAACCCAAGTGTTAAGTTCTAACTTTTTAACCTTATGGTTAAAAGTATGTTGTGAAATTATCTACAAGGGACGTATTTTGCTAGTGTAAGTGTGGATTTAACCTAGGGATTTAATGTAAACAAGTGTTATGGTTGAATCGTGAATGAACAACGTTTAAATATTGTCGCACCCGTAAGGCCGCTACTAATATTAAATTTAATTTAATTTAAAAACATCAAAAACTTTTGGTGTTTTTATAAAATGTTTTATACATTAATTTCTAATTAACACACGTTAACTGACCTGTTCAGAGAGTATGTGTATAGTTCGCCTACCAGAATATACATTTTACAAGTTTTCTTAACTTAAAATTCGCGTCTCTAACGCGGTTAAGTGATTCTACACCTGTTGTGTTATCACTTTAATAATTGTGTGTGTGTTAACTTCTACCAAGGATCTATACCGAAGACCCAGGAACCTGTTTTTTGGGACACCAGTGCCACATCTGTAAAATTGGAATAAATATTCTACATATTTATTAAGAATAAATCTATTGTAAGTCTGTTCCGATTTTACATACATTTTAATTCATTGTTTATTTAATATATTTTTTTGTAACTTAAATTCTATTTTGTTATCGCCTCTGTGCGATTTTGTATTTCTTTGTTCACACACGCTGATCTTCTGATCCCGTGTGCTGATTTATTTTCAATTTAAATTTAACATCAGTAATTTTTGTAATATTATTAATTTGTTATTATCAGTTTATTATTTTTATATTGTATTTGTGGTACTGCTATTTCATTTATGTGATACGTCCATCGTGTTGAGCAATGTTTTCCGCATTGTTTGTCGCTTGGCTAGGGTTTTCAGAGACGTCGTGGGATTTCTAGGTTTGGTTCCTCCATAGCCATTGCTTGTGGGCCTAGGATTTTACCCGTCTACACCCCAGCTAGGGCTACCATTTCCCTTGTGTTAGTCTCCTAGAGCAGCCCCTAGAAGCAGAAGAGTTATTTATCCCCTCTCCTTTCCTCTAGGTCGCCCGTGTCTTCCTCTCCGGCTCAACTCGGTGCGTTCGTGTCACATAACCTCCGTTTCATTTCTATATTCCAGCCTTCTGCTGGTGGTCCTTCGAGGCGTCCGCCGGGAAGATCATTTGTGTGACTGTCTGGCCACCCTACCTTACTTAGGCGGGGGGCGGGCGCCACAAATATAATAAATCTATATTGCGGGAATGTACAATATTTATATACAAATAATTATGGGTGCAGAATATAAATAATATAATATTACCATAACATGCAAATGTATCAATATTTTTTCTATCTTTTCTTTTTTCTATATTAAGATACTTTTATTTTCAGGTTATATTTACCTTATTTTTATTTTTAAACAAACAGAGAAATCAAAATTTATAAGTGTAACAAAATTTTAAAGTTTTAAATATTTACTTGTAATATATCGGGAAATCTTTTGGTTTTTCACGGATTTTCAAAAAAGAAAAACAACTTTTGTAAAAGAAGATATTCCGTAGAAGTTCCGCAGAAGTTTTAGCAAAATGAAAACATTTTAAAATGTTTCTTTATGTAAATTAAAAGGATCACTCATATCACGCAGTTGCTTTTGTTTACTTCAAACTGATCTGAAAAGCATTTGTATATATTTTTTATTCACTTATTAACTTCTTTATGTTCATTTTTTAGGGTTTTGTAGGTATGACCAAAAAACCCTTATACCGTCATTTTGTCGTCTGTCTGTCTGTCTGTCTGTCTGTTCGGTAAAAATTGTAGCCAAACGGCTAAACCTAGAGAGTTGAAATTTGGCATGCTTATACAACTCTTTGACCCGCACATAGGAAAAATACTAAAACATCTAAAAACATATCCCCCTAAAAATATAAAAAATATGTGCTCATCGAAAAAAAAAAATATTTTTTTAAAATTCTGAGTAGAGAATCGAATGAAAGCCCTTAGTACGTGGATTAACGATCAAAATTTTATTTTTGCAAAATAAATTATTTTGATGCGATTTTTGCCAAAATTGTGCAAAAAAATTTTTGTCCCACACCCTGTAGCCCAGATGGTTTAAACTAAAAATCTGAAAAAATTCTAAGTAATGTACATTGGTGTGAACCGGAATAGTACAACAGGAATTTTTGATCAGATTATGTTTTCGGAAAATAAAGCATTTTTTGTGTTTTTAACTAAAATATGTTAACTATTTAATACGTTGTGTAACATACCAGAACAGTAGCTCTCGTGGCGTGGTTGGATTTGTCGTACGCTTAATAATTTAAGTTAACTTGCAAACTAGGGTTCGAATCCTGTTGATTTTAATTTTTGTTTTTTTTTTGCATTTTTATTTTGTTAAAATTCTAGTTATATTTGGTAAATGTTGCATTTAATTTTTAAAAGCGTAAATTTAATAACCAGTGGAAAGTGTTGAAATTATAATTTAATTCTATGTTTGTCGAAATCAAAGGGCAGGACTTATGATGTAAGCAACCAATGGAAGCCATAGGTGCAATTTTCAAAATCTTAATGAGCTTTTCTGTATAAAAAAAATACTGCATATATTTAGAAACTTAAATAATGGTATTAGGCATTCGAATTAAAATTCATAATTAATATTTTGACATAAAATTTGTTTTGGCATCCCAAATAATCATCGTTCAGTTACTAAATACCTGCAAAACCCAGAAATGTGTGAAAATTCACACTTCACATCAATTTTTTCTAGTAATAATTGGTTTAAAATTAATAGACTTGCCATGATTAATTCTAAAAATGTTTTTTTTTTTTCAGTCTATTTGATGTTTAGAGGTTAGAATTACAGCTGGTTAAAATATTAATACCATGTATTTGGCTGGAGCTAAAATTCCAAATACACACCCGAGGAGCAGGAAGACCTGCTTCAGGTTTACGAGGCAGCGTCACCCCATCGCAGGGGCTACATGGTCAGAGTCCACTCACAATGGTGTGAAAATCATCCTGAGCTGGACTTCATGACGCAACAAAATCTGCGCGACCAAGTAGCACGCCTGCGACGCAGGATGAGGCGATCGAGACGAAGAGAGTCGAGAAGGTTGTCCCAAATACCGGTACAGCTATCGACACCTGCAAGCCCACCAACGGGAGGTGGGCAGATAGTCACTGGGTCTTCCCCAGTTTATGCAGGAATAACATCCTCTTCACCGGAAAAAAATCTTCGTGAGGATTTTCTAGCCCTTCTCTCGCCTCATTCTGAACGCACCCGACTTGGACACAATAAGTTCAAAGTTCGTGCTGATGACCTCACGCGACTTAATGAGCTTATTGACAAGCAAATTTCCCCTCAGAGTAGTCTCTGGGATATCGACTGTGCTGTATACGCTGCAGCAGCTGTGCTGACGCCAAATCGGGCTTTGGCCTCTAAGGCTTTTAACGGCAAATTGCGTATACAGCAATTAGAGAAGAAAATGACGCGTTCACGCCAGGAAGCTTCTCATATTCAGTGTGCTATTGTTGCTTTACGAAGTATTAAGCCGCTAAGTGTGAATACTAAGCGCATATTACATCAATTGCGCATAAAGCATCACACACTGAATTTGTCCACGCTCTCTCTGCTAAAGCAGAAAGCGGTGGACAAATTGAGAGCTCTAGCACTGGCAAGAAAGAAACTGGTCAACCGGGTTAGGATCATGGAGGAAAATACTATGTTCCTCACGAGCCCGTCACGCCTTTTCATGGCCAAACCTGAGGTTTCTGAACCGTTGTTATCAGTCGACAGGACAGAGATATTCTGGAGGGAGCTTTATGAACACGAGACGATTGTGCAAAACACTCCAGTTTTAGAGAGATTTGAGGAATTCTGTACAAAACATCTTACAGATCCTCAGGCATGCCCCCCTGTTACCCTGGAAGAAGTAACACGTGCTATATCAAAAGCGCGCAATTTTGCTGCACCAGGAGTTGACGGTATCGTTGCTTTTTGGTGAAAGTCATTTTCCAGTGCACACGGCCATCTTGCACGAAACTTTACTTCTTTTATCCGTGGGGATATACCAATACCATCTTGGTTACCAGAGGGGCGTACAGTATTAATCCCCAAAAAAGGTGATTTAACCAACCCGAAAAACTACAGACCTATTACTTGTTTCAATACGCTGTATAAGATCTTTACCAGCGTATTAAACGAGCGGGTACTGAGCTCCATCGCCTCTGTTTGGTCAGACATCTACGAACAGAGGGGATCAAAGAGGGGCCAAGCAGGTTGCAAAGAAAATCTTATTATCGACCGGTCAGTCTGTCATGACGCGGCGTATTTCAAACGCAACCTGTCAATGACTTGGGTGGACTACGCAAAAGCATATGACACTACGTCACATGCTCTCATTTTAACATTATTGCGCATGTTACGAGTCCACCCGGAGATAGAGAGATGCATTGGGCAACTTATGTCCCTCTGGAAGACACAATTTGTTGTCCCAAGTGGATCAACCGCAGTGTCGACAGAGTGGATACATTTTAAGCGTGGCGTTTTCCAGGGAGATTCCCTAAGCCCGCTACTATTTTGCATCTCACTTCTACCTCTATCGATCGAGCTTAGGCGCGGCAGTGGCTACATGGCGGGTCCTCCGTCGAAGCGTAAGCACAAAATTACCCATCTCTTTTACATAGATGATTTGAAGCTCTACGCCTCGAACGAGAGGAATCTGCAGACCGCCTTAGATACTGTTGCTGAGTACACTGCCGCGATAGGTATGCAATTCGAGTTGGAAAAATGCGCTGTTTTTCATATCTACAGAGGAAAAGGTTTAGACAACGGTGAAGACGTTCAATTGGTTGATGGGAGCATTATAAAACATCTTAATGCCGAAGGGTCTTACACATTTTTAGGCATCAGTGAGAGAGGTGTCCAAGATGTCACTCTTATTAAGCAGGCCCTTCGCAGCAAGTATATGGCACGACTTAGGAGAAATGGAGATCATGTCTGTCTGGCAAGAACAAGATCGCTGCCACAAACATGCTGGCTGTCCCATTAATTTCATACACTTTTGGTGAAATGAAATGGAATGTTGATGATCTTAAGGATCTCGACAGAAGAACCAGAAAGATCATGAACATCAACTGAAGTCTTCACCCGAAATCTTCTGTGCAGCGCATTTACCTCCCTCGTCAAAATGGGGGTCGGGGATTACTAAATCTGGAGTGTTTGCACGATCGACTCGTCCTGGTTACAGCTAACAGTATCCTCAGAAGTCAGGACCCACTATTACAATTCGTTAGTGAGCACGAATTTAGTGGCAAAGGGGTGTTTCTTTACCAGGCAGCGCGAAGAGCAGCAACGAGATTTAACCTGGCAGACTTGAGACCCACCAGGGAAAACGCTGGAGTACAACTCTCTCGGGAGGAGCACAACAGAGTTACCGGTTCGGTGAAACGAGACGAGACAGACATGTTGACAAAAGAACACATGAGTAAAAGTATGCACTCTGTGTTCTTCAAACATATTAAAAGTCTAGAGTTGTCCACCGAACTCACGTTCTCGTTTCTTAAGTCTGCTGGTTTGAGATCGGAAACAGAAGGTTTTGTGTTTGCGTGTCAGGATGGTGTTATAAATACTTTGGCATACAGGGCCCGCATATTCCAAATAGCGGAGTCCACACTCGGTAAGTTGTGCCACCATCATTCTGAAACGATAATGCACATTCTGTCTGCTTGTCCATCTCTTGCAGCGTCGAGCTACGTGTCTCGACATAATGCTGCTCTCCGCGTGCTCTACTATCATCTTAGACATGCCTATGGTATTGACCAAATACCAGTTATACCGTACGTCCCTTCTGACATAGAATCGGTGGTGGAAAATTCCAAGTGCCGAATTTATTGGAATTACTCCTTCCCCACCTCGAGGTTACTGACAGCCACTAAGCCGGACATAACCCTCCTGGATGTCGAGACCAAACAGATGTTTGTGATCGAATTCTCAAGTCCAGCTGAGAAGAATATCTCTCTCAAGGAGGAGGAAAAGTGGTCCAAGTATATGGACCTCTTGTCCGAGCTTAGAAAGATGTATCCCGGGTATAAAGTTAAGCTTGTAGTCCTGATAGTTGGTGTTTTGGGTGGCATGAAAGCCTCCTATCGAAGGGAAATCGAGTCCATTCCCGCCTGTAGATCTTCTGCCAACTCTTTGATCTGCAGGATGCAGAAAGCAGTGCTGCTCGGGTCGCTCCGCATTGTGCGGGCACTGGATCTGGCGTAATTTCCGCGGCTGCATATCGCCAGGGTTTGGGATGCAGTCGTGTGTATGTAGCTACACTAGTCTCTAGTATGACGCGGCTCAAAAGGTTGCTGAAGTTTGAGATTAGTGGACGCTTGTCAAGACCTGACAAACCCCAAAATAATAATAATAATAATAATAATAATAATAATAATAATAATAATAATAATAATAATAATAATAATAATAATAATAATAATAATAATAATAATAATAATAATAATAATAATAATAATAGATTCCCTAAGCCCGCTACTATTTTGCATCTCACTTCTTCCTCTATCGATCGAGCTTAGGCGCGGCAGTGGCTACATGGCGGGTCCCCCGTCGAAGCGTAAGCACAAAATTACCCATTTTTTTTTACATGGATGACTTGAAGCTCTACGCCTCGAACGAGAGGAATCTGCAGACCGCCTTAGATACTGTTGCTGAGTACACTGCCACGATAGGTATGCAATTCGGGTTGGAAAAATGCGCTGTTTTGCATATACACAGAGGAAAAGGTTTAGACAACGGTGAAGACGTTCAATTGGTTGATGGGAGCATTATAAGACATCTTAATGCCGAAGGGTCTTACACATTTTTAGGCATCAGTGAGAGAGGTGTCCAAGATGTCACTCTTATTAAGCAGGCCCTTAGCAGCAAGTATATGGCACGACTTAGGCAGATATGGAGATCCTGTCTGTCTGGCAAGAACAAGATCGGTGCCACAAACATGCTGGCTGTCCCATTAATTTCATACACTTTTGGTGTAATGAAATGGAATGTTGATGATCTTAAGGATCTCGACAGAAGAACCAGAAAGATCATGAACATCAACCGAAGTCTTCAACCGAAATCTTCTGTGCAGCGCATTTACCTCCCTCATCAAAATGGGGGTCGGGGATTACTGAATCTGAAGTGTTTGCACGATCGAGTTGTCCTGGTTACAGCTAACAGTATCCTCAGAAGTCAGGACCCACTATTAAAATTCGTTAGTGAGCACGAATTTAGTGGCAAAGGGGCGTTTCTTTACCAGGCAGCGCGAAGAGCAACAACGAGATTTAACCTGGCAGACTTGAGTCCCGTCAGGGAAAACGCTGGAGTACAACTCTCTCGGGAGGAGTACAACAGAGTTACCGGTTCGGTGAATCGAGGCGAGACAGACACGTTGACAAAAGAACACATGAGTAAAAGTATGCACTCTGTGTTCTTCAAACATATTAAAAGTCTAGAGTTGTCCACCGAACTCACGTTCTCGTTTCTTAAGTCTGCTGGTTTGAGATCGGAAACAGAAGGTTTTGTGTTTGCGTGTCAGGATGGTGTTATAAATACTTTGGCATACAGGGCCCGCATAATCCAAATAGCGGAGTCCACACTCTGTAAGTTGTGCCACCACCATTCTGAAACGATAATGCACATTCTGTCTGCTTGTCCATCTCTTGCAGCGTCGAGCTACGTTTCTCGACATAATGCTGCTCTCCGCGTGCTCTACTATCATCTTAGACATGCCTATGGTATTGACCAAATACCGGCTATACCGTACGTCCCTTCTGACATAGAATCGGTGGTGGAAAATTCCAAGTGCCGAATTTATTGGAATTACTCCTTCCCCACCTCGAGGTTACTGACAGCCACTAAGCTGGATATAATTCTCCTGGATATCGAGACCAAACAGATGTTTGTGATCGAATTCTCAAGTCCAGCTGAGAAGAATATCTCTCTCAAGGAGGAGAAAAGAGGTCCAAGTATATGGACCTCTTGTCCGAGCTTAGAAAGCTGTATCCCGGGTATAAAGTTAAGCTTGTAGTCCTGATAGTTGTTGTTTTGGGTGGCATGAAAGCCTCCTATCGAAGGGAAATCGAGTCCATTCCCGTCTGCAGATCTTCTGCCAACTCTTTGATCTGCAGAATGCAGAAAGCAGTGCTGCTCGGGTCACTCCGCATTGTGCGGGCACTGGATCTAGCGTAATTTCCGCGGCTGCATATCGCCAGGGTTTGGGATGCAGTCGTGTGTATTTAGCTCCACTAGTCTCTAGTATGACGCGGCTCAAAAGGTTGCTGAAGTTTGAGATTAGTGGACGCTTGTCAAGACCTGACAAACCCCATAATAATAATAATAATAATAATAATAATAATAATATTTATTAACCATGTTACATTATACATGTTTATAGTACGTCAATATACAAAAAGTACAGATTAAAATACAAGTTAAAATACAAATTCATATACATATTATAATAATAATATACAAAAAGGCTATTATCAAAAAAAAAATATATATATTTAACCTTTTTGAAATTAATTTATTTTTATAGACGAAATCTCATCAATGCTATAAATTGGATAATTACTCAATAATTTTTTAAGCTTACTTTTAAAAATACTTGGCCGAAGGTCTTTTCACTCCTCACTATAGCTGTTATAAATTTTAATTATTAGGTAATTAGAATTATATAAAGTAGTGGCTAAACGGTGCCGTGGCAGATGGATATGACTACTGTTCCTGGTGTTATATTTATGGATATTACTGTTTTTAACTAATTGACTAGTCTCTTTGTGTAGTTCGCACAGGCTAACAAAGGTGTATAAAGCAGGAACAGTAAGTATTTGAAATTTAATAAAATGGGGTTTGCAGTAATCACGTTAACCAATTTCAGCCAGTACTCTAATAGCAGCTTTTTAAATTATTAAAACGGAAGCTGCTTCACTAGCAGTCCCCCATAGCTCTATACCATAGGATAAGTGCGAATGGAAAAACGCGTAGTATGCTGTTAAGAGGATGTCATGAGAGACGAGCTGAGAGAGTCTTCTTAATAGAAAAAGAGATGTAGATAAGCTTTTTTTAAGAGAAATAATGTGACTTGTCCAAGAAAGTTTTGAGTCCAGAGAGAAACCTAGAAGTTTCACCACCATTGTTTCGCAAGAATGACTTGAGTTAGAGGAAAATATGATTTTCTGGGTTTTAGCCACATTAATGGTAAATTGGAATTGCACCAATCACAAGCTTTAGCTAAAGAATCTTCAGCAGATTCTGTTAGTAAATCCACATCTCTGTTTATTATTTTTACGTTTTATATGTTTTTATTATTATATGTACGTTTTAATTATCATTATATATAATGATAATTAAAACGTACACATTCGTGTACTTATTAAATGAAAATGTTTGGTGTTAGGAATTATTTAATTTTTAAGGCTTTTTTACTAACTTTGTGATGTAAATCCACTCGTATCGCAGATCGGCCATATTTAGGAATACAATGTACCAGCCAGCCCCATATAGATAAATTGATATTCGTTTTTGTTTTTGTTACCAAAATCCGAAATTTGAAGATATGCAGCCTTTGTATTGATACTAGTTCGTAGTGATTTGGTAACTGAATGATACATTGTCTGAATATTTAGTGATCAACACACCTCTGTGCGTCAGAGAACATACCTATTTATTAGTGATCTATTTATATGCATGTTAATATTAGGTTATACAGCTTACGTACTCATAGTACATAATGATGACATACTCGTATAACTGTCTGCAGGGACGTACCTAGGATAAATGGCGCCCATGGCAAACATTAAAATTGTGCCCCAATCTAAACATGTCACATCCACTTTTTGAAAATTAAAATTTAAAATAATTTGGCTGGAAATCTTTATATATAAAACTGAATATTTGTGAGTATGTCCGGAAATTCTAACCCACTTCCAGATATGCTACCGAGTTAAAAATTTGCATATAGGTAGGAAATGCCATCATCATAACTAGAAAAATCCCAAAAATCTCAAAAAAGTCCCACTAGAAACGAGAAATTAATAATTTTGTTTTTAATTATATTGGACCATTGGAATATCTATTAAATATGCAGTGAGGGGATAGAAATTTTCGTTCAATAGTTGATTAGATGACTATATTCTGATAGTGGCTCTTCGGGCGGCATCGGCAATGTTCGGCTCAAATATTGTCGGTAAACAGCACTGACCTTTATTCAGTTATTTAGCAAAACTATGATTAGTCCATGTAGAAGGAGACAACATCTATATTATATTTTTGCCGATATTTATGAACTTTATTATTTTGGTTTATTTATTTTTGCTTTTGACGAATCTGTTTTGAAAACAGTTTGACATATTTTAACCAAATTTAGTATGATAATAGATTAAAACCAGGAATCGAACAGAGGCCATATAGCATTTCAAAATTCTCTTCCTAAGGGAGTGTTTCTGAATTAAAACTGTTAACTTAAAAACTTAAAATATCTTTTTAATATATTTTTTTAATTAAACCCCGAAAGGAGTAAATTGCTATTTTTTATTCTATAAAACTATTGAAATTTGGAAAGCATATTTTCTCCATGATGTAAGCATCCACAAACAAGACATTTTTTGAAATTCGACCCCCTAAGGGGGTGAAATATGGTGAAATATGATGTTAAGGATTCCTCAATGTATCTTGGAACCAATAAGATATCGACTTAATTTTTGCTGATAAAGTTTACAAATATTTATGAACGAAATTCAGAATTTTGCCCTAAACAACCCTTAAATCTACATACGGGGTCAATTGTAGAACGCTTCGCATTTTCTATGTTTATTGAGATAACATTCCGTTTTGGCATATAAGTGTATTTTTAAAATCTTTAGAAACTTATTGAGTTTTTTTAAAAATAATTTCACCCCTAAAGGGGCAAAATGCTTTTTCACTTTTTTTATTCTTTTTGTTTTGTTTTCCTTTTTATTTTTTTATTTTTTTTTGCCATTTTGCGCCCCTCTTCATGTGTCGCCCAGGCCACGTGCCATGCCTGCCCTACCCCCAGGTACGCCTCTGACTGTCTGACATATTGTTGTAGAATAGTTCTGTTGTTTATTTATTTTCTCTTTTTTTTAGGTAAGGTTGTCCATTTCATTCTTTTATTGGTGATATTATGAAAGCATTGTTTTTTTGGGAGGAATTGTTTAGAATTCTTATAATATTACAGCCGTGAGGTCGTTAAGTACCGTGATTAGCGCATTCAGAATTTATTAGAGACATAGATTTTATGATAGTAGATTTAAAATATATATTAGTTTTTCGTTTTGTTTTATTTAATTTCGTATAATATTTGCTCTAGTTGAAAATATTGTGTACTGTATTGTTTACTATTATTAGTAAGCGATACAGTTATATACACGGTTTGTATTCGACATTTCGAATAAATATAGCTAAACTTTTGGCCGTGTGATAATTACGGGAGTTCTAGGACATAAGTAAGTATTTGTTTAAAACTCCCTGCTAATCTAGTTACCTCTATTTGAGCTAGCGGTCTTGTATTTGACGTCTATATTAGGTAATTGTTGAATTCCACCTCGCTATTATTATCGATTTTTGTAGCTTATATTGAGAATATGCTCTCTTAGGCCGAACCGAGTGTGTCTGCTAGGTCGGCTGCCAGTGATTTTTCTAACATTATCAAGCCACGTAGCTAGCGATAGTGACTGTCAGTTCATCTTCTCGCCACATTATGTGTCCAAATTTTGAAACATAGAGTTATATACTACGAATGTTAACGCTATTGTATACTGATTTCTCAGCTGGAGCGGGAACTGGAGCTGTTAGTGCGACGAGCAGTTCAGAGCGTTCGTTGTATATCTCTCCAGCACCACATATATGCGTTTACAGTCACTTGGTAGAATAACCCAGGTTTCTGCTGTGTAAAATAGACTGGTTAAGTAAAGGAGACTTTAGTTGAGAGATGACGGTTATTTAAAGCATATGGTTCAATGGGAGAGAACTATAGCAATAAAATTTCCATTTTTGAATAGAGCCATATCATTTGCTGACAGACGACGCTAGAAATAGAGAGATACAATTTGTTTCACTTGACACGCCTGTCTTCCATCTAGTGGTGGGAATGGTGAATGCAAAGTATACAAAGTGTATACAAAGGGACATACGTTGAAGTTACCATATTATAATATAACAAAAAAAAAGACAAAGACTATGAACGTATGTTACAGTAAGAAGCCGAAATACGTTCTTGACATCTTACATTAAACTGTGTGAAATAGATGATCTAGTGATCTCGATGCGTCTTCAGATTTCCTCACTGGAGCCACCTTGATTTGTTATGTGATGTACGGTTTGTTATTGTTTAGCCTGTCAATTATCATAAATTTAGATGTTTGCACTTTAATAGTATTTTAGTAGAGAGTTGGCACTTTCTGCTCTATACTTTCATATGTTCATAAGTTCTTCATCTGGTGCAGCTATAATATTATTATAGTGCAGCTGGTAGTATTAGCAGCGTACCTGAGCTTGCTAAACCTACGACCTTCTACTGAGAAACTTTCTTCCCAATTTATAAAGACTGTGACAGACACCTGTTGCCTGTCAACCACTGAATCTACGAGTCTCTGGATTATGATGACTCTTCTAATATGAGAGCAGGTAAATCAGCTACTAAATCAACATTCCAGATTACGCATGTAGCTCATTCTATAATACGCACCAAAGGTTCGTAAAGAAAGTTTATTTCCATAAAGACTACGGAGACAAGAGGACTCCGCTTTGAATGTTGGGTATACGTTAGCTCAGTGACGAAGGTGCTTTTCGAACCACGTGTTCATCATTGTGTGCCACTAGCATCACGTATTTGTCATTACCAGCAAGGGCAGGTGAAAACTGGGTTTCGGCTGGTTGTCACATTCTTGGACTGCTTTGGACACAACGGAAGTTGTGAAGATCATTGCTATCTGGTCTCACACTGCCATACGTGCTGGCAGACTACTACACAGTGGTGTGCTGTGAACAGAGGGCTCGCGTGAGGCATTGCGAGCCTCCTATAACCCTCGGGCGGTAGCCCATCGTGCCGCTGTATCCACTCCAGATCATGAGCTGTCTGTTTATACGGTCTATCTATTCCTCTACGACGGGTCTACATGGAGAATACCTCAGGTGCGCCACCTGAGGTATTCTCCATGTAGACACGAGAGCATAATCCTCGAACCAGGGACGTAGCCAAGGGGGACATAGGGGGCATTCCCCCCCCCCCCCCCGGGATAGTTTACCTTATATAAAATATAATTTAGGTTGTTAGAAGTTTTCTTCACCGGAGGTGAAGGAAATTTATAAATTTACCGGACTTTTATTATTTAATATACTACAAAAGACCTAGAACAGGGGTCGGGAACATGCGGCTCTTTTAGAAAATTTTGTGGCTCTTTGAAAATTGGCTGGTTTTTATTTTAATATAATCTATTTTTTAATTTTCAACTTTCTGCCTGTACTATACAGGTTTTGTATTTTTCAGAATGTTTTACGGTGCAATTCACGTCCGGTAATTCGCCGAGTTACTGCATATTCCCTTTTAGAAGAAGTTATTTGTTTCGAAAAAAAGTTATCTGTATTTGTGAATGATTTACGTGCAAAAACATTTTTACATTTTATTAAATTACAAAAACATGTTATTAATGCAATTTTTTTTGCACAAACTATTGTTAACATGAAAGAAGCTTTTCCAATTTAAGTAGATATGTAGCAATTACATTTATCACCTTCAATTAGTGGATTTGAAATCCAAAGGTTTATGGAATTATATATTTTTAAAACTTAATTCTGAACTGGAAAATTTAGAAAGAAAAAAGTGAATTTTATCTTCCCAGCATAAGTGGACCGAAATTCGCAATCTTCAAAATGTAGATAAAGTTCTTTTCGAAGCTCGGAACCGTCTTCCAGAATCGTTCAATCTTTTAAAAAATTATGCTTTTGGGCTACTGACAATTTTCGGATCCACATATTACTGTAAGCAAATCTTTTCACATATGAAATTAATTAAGAGTCAGTTAAGAAGTAATCTTACTGACCTGAAACTAGAGTGCTGCCTTAAGTTAAAGGTTACTGAATATTCACCAAATATTGAAGTCTTATAGGACACTATACAGGAACAATCGTCCCATTAAAAAAATTATTATATTGTAATATACTGGCAAGTACAATAGGTATCACAAATTAAATGTATAAGTAAATATTAATTTATTGTAATACTTGATTATTTTAAAACAAATAAACAATTTTTACGTTTTTTTCTTAAATATAGCATATATTTTTTAGCAGCTCTTCCATGTTATTGTGATTTTTATCAATATAGATTTGGCTCTTTGTCACTGAAAGGTTGCCGACCCCTGACCTAGAACGGTGTTATTTTCTACCCAAGCCATGTAATTAAGGTCGTACCAACCAATTTAGAATATTTTGTTATTTTTGCCCCCCCCCAAGCTGAAATCCTGGCTACGCCCCTGCCTCGAACCTTAAGTTTAATTACCCTTATTAAAGATTTGACTAATTATTTAAATTTGCAGCACCTGTTGCAAAAACAAATTATGATTTGTTTTGTTTATGAAATGTTTTTCTCCTATATTACAGCTCACCGTGTGAACTGTTCTAATGAGAGAAGAAATCCCGTTTTATCTCGAGCCAGTCGTAGCATACACCCCATATATAATAAAAAGTAACAACGAAGGAAGAATTGACTTGATCTGGTTTAGAAGCCATTAAAATAGACTTTATTTTATTTTTTTAATTTAATTTATTTATTTTACATCGGTCTATTTCTGCAACGAGACTAATCGCCGATGCCAGGAGGCAAGCTCCTACACCTGGATGAGAGGTGAATGACTGTAAAAATGGGAGGAATGCAAACATATTATTCTCGCCCGAACAATATCACCAATGGGAAATTGAACTAGCAACCTCACAATTCAGACTGTTTTAACCAGTCAAAACTGCATTCCATTGGCTAAAAAATATACATTAATGCAGGTGTTAGAGTTAATGATGTCCACTCTAACGGCCTAAAAGCGACCTAATTAATTATTTAAGTATATGTTGTCGACCTCAGAAGTATGAATAGTTGATTTAGATTTCGGGATGGTAGGTCAGGAACAAAGAATTACTCCGTATTGACGTAAAACTAGTTTCGATAAAGTTTTAATATCTTCTTCAGTTACAATAAAATAATTTGAAAAGAGAGAAACAACAAATTAGGAATGTTACAATAAATAAATAAGTCAATTAAGTCTTAATTAAATATACAACTTACTCAATAATGGTATATGTTCTGTGATGTGAGTAGTCCTCCCTTAGATGAGGGTGGATAATAAAAAACTAACATATTATTATAGAATATTTTTAAAAACAAATAAAAACAGATTAAAAACACTATAAAATCTTAAGTATCACAGATTAATAATTGTTATGAAATAAAATACAATAAAATAGACAAAAATCAATCACAAAATATCGCGGAATTAACATGGAAGCAAATTGAGACAACAGACTGCGACAACATTAACGGAGATAATTTTTTTTTTTTAATAAACCAGTTAAGACAATCAGAAATTCGAATAAAACGCGAGTATAGATTTATTATCTTTTATACAGCTGATGACGTAGTCATAACAATTGTGCAAATTGGTAGTGTCTTGTTGGACATTAATATTATTTTTATTTGATGTATATCATTGACTTATAGTACAGTATTGACTTATTTATTGTAACATTCCTAATTTGTTGTTTCTCTTTTTTCAAATTATTTTAGTGTAACTGAAGAAGATATTAAAAGTTTATCGAAACTAGTTTTAAGTTCTTCGTAGTAATTCTTTGTTCCTGACCTACCATCCCGAAATCTAAATCAACTATTAATTAATTATTATTTTACTTTATCTAAAATAATTATCATATAGCTAGTTTACAATGTAATTTAAAATATCCTCAGTTAAGTAACGTGATTAGGCTGTAGCGAGCGCACAATATTGCAAGCGTACGTAAATCCAAAATGAACGATGTGTTTCATCAGCAATGTTTCATTGACGCTTCATTGGAATTATTGCAGCGGAGAGAGATTAAGCGAGATCCCCTAGATTAACTCTAGCTAGAAAGCTCTTTTATTCATTGTATTTGTTTGTTTTCAATGTATCAAACATTCGACAATGAAATGTGTGCATTAAAAACAGATAGTACTTTCAATGTAAACCATGTAAGCAGTTTATCATTCTGAACAAAGCAACTCTTAAACTAGTACAATGCGTTCAATATTACACGAATTCGATACGAATCACATTACAGTGATTTTTTTCTTGCTCCAATTCTGAAGCTTCTTTCTGGTTTGCATTTATTATAAAAATTTAATTATGCAAAATAGTTTAATATTCTTTCGGGGTTGGACGAAAAAAATTAAAAAACACATACTCGCGTCATTAAACTTTATTAATAAGAAATTATTTTACATTTAATTATCACTTTCAAAACAATGCTCTTCTGTGACTGTACATCGTTGCCAGCGTCTTCTTAACTTTTGGAATCATATTTTTTTGGCACTGTTTTGGAAACACTTTGTAAGTCATTTTTGCTTTTACCGACCGCCAACATATATAAGGGAGGTATTGTGATCACACCGATTTTGACATTTCGAGATTTCGATGGATCTCCAAGAATTGAGGTCCCTACATAACGTTTTGAATATTTTTAGCATGATGTCTGTCTGTCTGTCTGTTTGTCTGTCTGTCTGTCTGTTTGTCTGTCTGTCTGTCTGTCTGTCTGTCTGTCTGTCTGTCTGTCTGTCCATCTGTCCGTCTGTACGTCTGTCTGTCAGTCCGTCTGTCTGTATACACGTGCAGAGCAAATTCGGCTAAAATAATTTCTATGACACTTCATATTTAAACTTTTGACATCAATCGCACAAGTTAATCAACTTTCGGTAAAAATAAGTTAACGATTTTAAGATTTTTGAGAATATTTAACAACAGAAAAATATTTCAAAAAATTTATTTAACAAAAGTTGCTATAAAAGCAATAACTAATAACTTTTATTTGAGATATTTTTCGATTAAATGAAATTTTAAAAGTATTTATTTTTTCATACTTATATGTAACGTTTCCATGGTCATGGTAAATAATATCTGTGTTAGAAAATATTCGGCCAAGTTATTTCTGTCTGTCTGTCTGTCTGTCTGTCTGTCTGTCTGTCTGTCTGTCTGTCCGTCTGTCTGTCTGTCTGTCTGTCCGTCTGTCCGTCCGTCCGTCTGTCTGTCTGTGGACATGTACAGAGCAAATTCAGCTAAAAGGATTTTGATGAAACTTTTGTACAAACAATTGTATAAACTTTTAGGTTAGATTTGGGTTAGATACAAATGTTGTCCGAAACATTTAGTTATCAAATTTATTTCCAAGGACATGTACACATAGGCGTACATTCTATTTTTATTACCTTATACGAATTGAATATTAAATGAACACTATTTTTCTCTACACGCCAATGAGTTGATAACTTATATTAAGTTAGCAACACATATTTTCGTTGTTCCTCGGGTGAGTTCCGGCAAAAAAAGTAATCTGATTAGTTCTTTGTTCAATTGGGAATTTCAGCTGTGAATTAGAATACAGTTTTGATATTTTTAAACGCATTGTTTACTGTTATGTAACGGTCAAGAAATAATGAACGCTCAGTACAAGCGTATAAAACATGTAAATAAGTGTAATTAAAAATATTTAGGTTTTTACCCCCGTAAATTAGATTGTTTTGTCATTAAAATGATTTATATAGGTATATAGGGAAAACTATAGATTTAATTCTAAGTATACATAAAAAATAGTTAATATATATAAACAATAAAAAACTTTTATTGTTTTACTTTGCAAAGCAGTAAATATTTTATATATTCCTTAATTCAGTTTAAATGCAACTAAAATAGAAAAAAAAAAAACTTTCCACATAATTTAGTTTTATACTCCCATATTCATTTAAGCATAACATTTAATAACATGTCTCTGAATTCTGAAAAAAAAAAAGTTAAATCACATTAATTATTTCCTCTTGCAGATTTATAAATTCACTACATAAAAACAACGTTTCAGAAATCATAGAACGAAACCTGCAATGTTAAAGTAAACTAATTGGAAAACCTTTTTCAAGTTACAAAGTGAAAATTGCCGCCCTCTCTGGTCTGCTACTGGAAACTCAATGCTGCACATAATTAATTTTCTAGTAGTTGATTTAATGACTTGAAATAAACTGAAATTTAAAAAATTTAATGATGTGTGGGCAGAAATGTGAAACAAATTCTAAATTTTAAAATGTGAACTTGATAAAAGAGAAAGTTATTCGTCGTTTGGTTGTCAGCCGTCCATGTGCAAATTTTTATAAGACCGCCTTCTACTAGAATCAAACCCAAATGCTGCTCGTGTGCAAATTTTTTAATCACCGCCCTCTTCTAGAAACATTCTAATAGAATCGACTCCACTTGCCGTCCTTTAGATGAGTCCCCGTGCGGAGCACGTCATGAACCGCAACAGGCGGCAGGGAAAACCATTTTTTCAAAACTCAATAAAAGCAAATCAATAAATTTTCAGTAGATTTTTTTTTATGTTTAACCCGTAAGGTATGAAAAAGTATATATTTTTTTCTTAATTATTTTTACTTGCCCGACCTTAATGAAAGTCGATGTCGAGATTTTGACTGATGACCACGTTTCATGGTCCAGGGACTCCAAAAAACCGTCCGTATGTGTGTGTGTGCGCCGACGCATTCCGAATGTTGACTGTGGCATATGGTGAAGCTACCTTGGACCGAAGCAACGTTTATCGGTGGTACAAAATGTTCTCAGAGGGCCGAGAAGATGTGAACGACGAAGAGCGTACCGGACGCCCGAACACGTCAACAACAGACGAAAACATTGATGAAGTGAAGAAAATAGTATTGGCCCATCGTCGAATCACCGTTAGAGAAGTTGCTGAGGACCTAAACATATCGATTGGCTCATGCCATTCGATTTTTACAGCAATGATTTTGGCATGAGATGGGTCGCCGCGAAATTCGTACCAAAATTGCTCAATTTAGACCAAAAACAACACACTACTAATGCCGCAGTCACCGTATTCCTCAGATCTGGCCCCCTGTGACTTTTTCTTCTTCCCGAAACTGAAGAGGCCCATGAAAGGACGACGCTACGCTACGACTGAGGAGGTAAAGACGGCATTGAAGGAGGAGCTGAACAAGATCACAAAAAATGATTTTTTCAAGTGCTTCGAGGATTGGAAAAAACGTTGGCACAAGTGTATATAATATGTGGTGGGGATTACTTTGAAGGGAACAAAATAGATATTCATGAGTAAATAAATAATTTTTGAAAAAACACAAAATTCGCGATACTTTTTGGATAGACCTCGTATATATATATATATATATATATATATATATACCAAAATATAGCTATATACTTGTGTGTGTGTGTGTGTGTGTGTGTGTGTGTGTGTGTACACGATAACGCAAGAACGAGAATTCGTTCTGGTACTAAAAAATTTTCCTATTAAATGGGAAGAACCCTATTGTTTTTTTATGAAAATCGGTTGATTAGAAATGGGAGTTTACTCGTGTCGATTTTAAGATTTTTGCGAATATTTTGCAACAGAAAATTATTTCGAAAAAATTTATTGAACAAAAGTTACTATAAATACAATAACTAATAACTTTTATTTGAGACGTTTTTTGATAAAACGAAAAATTTCGAAAAATTTTTGTAAAATTATTTCTCAATTTTTTCCTACTTATATGTAACGTTTCCATGGTCATGATAATTAATTCGTAACTAGTAAACCAAGCCTTGGACAAAAATTTGTATAGAACATAATTTGCTGTATTTTTGAAGATTTATCTAAATATTTTTAATTTTTTTTTTTAATTTACATTTTTTTTTAATATATTTTTTATTGGAGGGCAAGTCTAGCGGAAGTTTCCCTTCGCCACTGGTTTTTGCCATTATTTTGATGATATACATTAGCAAAAAAAAAATCTCTAAATACTGCAGATTTTTCAAATATTTAAAAGCACGCTATTTTCAAGCAAAACTACACAAAAGCAAACCTTACTGTAAAACATTATTAATGCTAATATACCCTACACAAGGAATGGCGAGTAAACAAAAAAAAAATCGATATGATGCTTACAGATATTTTAATTTTCTTTTACTACATAATAAATAGATGCATCTTAAACAAGAAACACTAATCAGTTTAAAACACGACCACTTCTTGGCTTAAGTTTCTGTGGATCTACGTCAATAGAATTACGAAATTTTTCAACAAAATAAAACCTCCGCTGCCTTCATTCGAGAGCTTTTCAGACTAACGATTTAGGGTGTCTCTTCTTGCAAGCAATATCTTGAAGCATGGATCAAAATTTATAGTCTGGAGGGTTGAAGTCACAGCTACTAGGCGACCACTCGATAGGGGACATAAAGTCCGGTACGTTGCTTTCAACCACTGCTGTGCAGTCTTTGCATTATGGGCTGACGCTGAATCTTGCTGGAAGCTCCAGTGGTGACCAGCGAAGAGGAAGTTGTTCAGATCTTTAATTATCGACTTCAACATGGTTTTCTAGTAGACTTTAACCGACGTCTTTACCCCTTTATAATTAAAATGAAGTGTAGTGGTACCGTCATAACTCCCGCTCCATGAAACAATAACTGGAGCAGGATAATGGCTCCTCTGGATCGCCGGTAGTTTCTCACAGGCTTCACGGGAATTTGTAGCAAACACCATGTTGGTCTGGATTGAAAGCTTTCTTAATATTAAAAATCAAGAACCCCTTCGTAATTCCATTGATGAGAGGCTGCATAGAATTAAGGGCTGTGTAGCGGCTAGAGGTGGTCATTTTGAAAACTGAATGGTGTTGTTTAAGATGCGTCCTTGTATTATGTACTAAAAGAAAATTAAAATATCTTTAAGCATCTAGTGGAATTTCACTCAATTGACAGAGGTCAAAGTAATCTACATAGAATCTAAGTATAATAACTCAAATTCGGGAAATATAGTTTTTATAGAGTTTTGATAAAAAAGGTCCTAAATTTAGATTTTAGCAACATAGCATTTTATAACTTACCATATCTACTTCCGAAATAGGACCCATACTTCTAACCATTATATCCACTTCAATCACAGCTGGGGGACCTAGAAATTATATATTTATTTAGAATAGTTCAGATAAAGACAAGTCGTTGTAAAATGTTGAATGAAAATTTTTATTCATAATATAAAGATAGCAAGAAATAACAAATTGATGCAGTGCGAATTATTGCACATTTCAGGGATTCTTAAGTGTACTTTAAATTTTAAAAGAAGCCTGGTCAAGAATAAAATGTCCGACTTATGCCCGGTATCATAAACAATTACCATATTTTCGCAGAAGTGTTCAATTTTAACAATGTTATAATACTGATTTTTGTTCCATAAAGATACATATGCTAAATTTAACAGAGAACTAAACCTGAAGCTATTTTAACAGAGGTCTGAACTTATGTTAAATATTAAACATTGCGTTATTGACCATAAGTTTACTAATATTTAAATCTAATAACTAAATATAAAAAGTAAGTGATAATAAATATTTCTACATACAAAATTTTTTAGTTTGAAGAAGTGTATATAAGTTTCATTAATATTTAATAATAGCATAGAATATAACCCCTTTTTAAATTGTTTTTCTTTTCGAGCAAAATATTATTCGACTCATCAGATGCATTTTTAGACATTGGTGTATACTTCATTTCTCGGCCGTGTATATTGAGAAATAGGACTAATCTTTTTGAAACAAAATGAAGACCTCGATTTAAATCGTAATTTTGCATGTGCTTTTCTATACTTTCATTTCGAAAAATATGTCAACAAATTGACTGTGTATAAACTATTTCAAAAGTTTAAGCGGAACTAACTGGAATTTTAATTATTGTAAGTTATCATGAATTTTCCTTTTAAGATTTGAAGAAGACTTTTGCTAAAAATGATCAGAAGTCTCACTTAAACGGTAAAAGTTACTAAAATTAAAAATCTAGTTCCTCTTAAACCAAAGAAACGGGCTATAGTATTTTTTGTATTAAGTTTTTACAGTTGGTAATGTAGAAGTTTTTAGAAAAATTGATAACTTAATTGATGTATATAAAGCGTTCATATATTTCCAAGGTTATCAATAAATTTGTAAATTAATTGACAAAAAATTGATCAATTTATTGATCATTAAATCGAACTGTGTTAAACAAACTTATCATATTTTGTGTCGACATGTGTTATGCACGAACATGATTGGTATACTCGGGTAGGATTTATTTGATCTACGTCCGCCAAAATAAGAGTTCAATCTGGAAGGTCGTAAAAATTGAACGATGTTATTGGTTCGGATGGTGAGAAAGACTTATTAGTAAAAGAACTCTTGAA
The DNA here is from genome assembly GCA_963971575.1 of Liopterus haemorrhoidalis. NCBI lineage: Eukaryota > Metazoa > Arthropoda > Insecta > Coleoptera > Dytiscidae > Liopterus > Liopterus haemorrhoidalis. Next base: position 44,741,852 of record OZ020611.1, on the reverse strand, counting down.
CTATAATGGTCATTCGGTTCAGAATATTTTGTAGTAGTAGAGACGATTACTGATGTTATTGCATGATAACATTTAAAATAATGTTATGGCAACCTTTTAAATTTATATGGGTACGAGTGAGAATGAAATATATTCACTTTTTCAAGAGTTTGGAATATTTGTTGAGTATATTGTAAATTTCTTCATAAGTATTTGTTAAATTAAATTTCACACTAGATATATAATACGGTTTTGACGATTAATTGAGTTTTTCGGAAGCCCACAGTTTGTTTATAATCGAAAACACACGTTTGGTCATTGTGTTCCTACTTGATAATGATGACGCATATTCGACAACTAGTAGAATGTTTTTTACGAGTATATGAAGTCGGTGGATTTAAAACAAGTAAATATATCAACCTCTTTTTTTAATCAGATTTTTATTGGAAAAGCAGGATATATTTAGAACTGAGGTGGCAGCACGAAATACAATCAAAAAGCAGAACGTCTGGTCTTAGGCCGCGAACATACAGAAAGCCGGTAAATCAGCGCTGACAATCACCCAGTACCGAAAACAAGCGTACTGGGTTACTGGTTGAGCGCACGCTAAACATTGATATTGCATGTGACACTGACAGATGACATAACCTATATATTGAAGTTTTTATTTATTGTTTCTTATTTATCGTATAGTCGGACTGCTGATAGGTGACTGTTACATGCATGTATCAAGTAGTGCATTCATATAATAATCTAGTTACCATTTTTCAGCGATTTTAAAAATGTTTTTTGTTATTTGTCTTAGCTGTTAGTGTCTGGTAATAAATATTAATTAAAATATGACTTGCGGCCAATTATTAATTTCACACACTTTTCAAAGAGTTTTCAAAAAAGGACTTAAAATGTGATCTTTTGAAAATTGTTAAGAAAGAAAAATCTTAACCAGTTTATTTTATTGATACATTGACACAAAGTTATGGTTATGAAGTACTAAGATTACCTCCTTATCACTGCCAGTTTGAACCACATTGAACAAATTTGGGGTATAACAGTATAACAAAAAATTATTATGATAGACATATTGGTCAAAACGGATATAGTGATAACGAAGTTTTGAAAATGTGGCAAATAGCCTGTGATCAAATTAGTTGTGAAACTTGGGCCAAATCTGTTAAAAAAATCGAAAATTTAGTAAATGAATGATGGGAAAGGATTGTTGATGATATTAATCCAATAATAATAAATACAAGAAATGACAGCGATAGTTCAGATGACGACGATATCATGCATTACAGTGACTAATTTTTTTTTAATAAAATTAATCATTTAAACTTGTAGCAATATATTATATGAATAAATATATTTTTACTTAATATTTTATTACTTTGTACTTAGGGGAAACATACAAATTTAATACAATTAAACAACAAATTATAATCAAATATTTACTTATGAGTATAAATTTATCCTTATTTATAATTATTACCTTAAAATTAATAATTTTGTTTGTTTGAACACTGCTGTGAATTTATTTTCGTGCTCTAATTAGTAAAGATATCTACGAATCATGCCGTTTCTTTCTAATGCTTTGTTTTTTATTAAAATAATTTGGAAGGTTAGTTGTCAACTTGCGTCACTATACGTTACTATGGGTATGCAAATAATTATAATGATATAGACAGAGAAAACATATAGTATTGTATATCGATACTTGCAGCAACAGTCACCTATCAGCAATCCGACTATACATTTTTTAATTATAACGGCCTAGCATAGAATGAACGCTAGTTTTGAAAGTGTATTGAGAACTGACACGCTCGGATACGCAGTCTGGTGATCAAAAATTGCACTACGCGACTGTAGTACTGTTTGAAATTATTACATATTTTCTAGTGTTGATTTTTTGTTAGAATGTTGATAGATACATTTTCATAAAATAAAAATGTACTGTGCTTAAATTAACCTGTTCCCTGTTAGCATATTCACAGCTAAATACTAGACAATTCAGCCATATTGCCTTGTATTATAGAGCCGCCAACGGTAATGTCACTTCTCAATAGCTACTATTTCGTATATTAGCTCAATTATATGTTGAAATAAGTGAAAATGGCGAGTTCTGTTTCATCTTTGGATGAGTTGTTTCTAACAGAATCACTATATTTAAAAATGGAACCAAAAAGAAAAGGTATACATGCAATAAACCAAGAGAGACGTAAATATGAGGAATACCACCACCTTTTTCCTCAATTAAAAGAAGATGATGCAAGATTTTTTAAATATTGTTTCGGCGCTGACTACAATCTGCTTAAACTGCTTAAGCGGGTAGCCGACACCGCCCGGCGCCGACCAGTACACAGCGTGTGCTGTTATATTTAAAAACATGGACAGATACTGCGGCAGATCAGCGCTTGTTGCCAGTAAAGCCGATGCCGGCTTTCTGTCTGTTCGAGGCCTTACTCTAGTGGGCATTATTGCACCCGTTTATAATCAATGAACTACATCATATTTTGATTTAAAGATCCCTGTTAACGTAATTAGTCCCAGAACATATAACATATTTAACACTCTCAGGCCCGGTATTTCCACCTAGCAGTTATCTATAAGAATAACTATCAATGGGATAATATTATACTCTTAATATTCACTTGGATAAATTGCTTTCTGTATTTTCAACAGTTATCACGTCGATAACTGTTCTGATTGATAATAATATTTTACGATTTTTTTTTTATGTTGGTATTAGCAACGTTGTGTTAAACAAAGAGATATATATACGCGACTCACACGAATAAAAGAAAGATAGGCACAACTGTGAAAATAAGTAGATACAACCTAAAAAACTCAAAGTTTTGTTGAATTCTATACAAAGAAATGTGTGACTAACGCCCAAGAAGCAGCGTAAATTTCGATATTTCCGAAACAAGGCAACTTGTAAACCTTGAGTTAAAATGTAAAAATGTTGTAGAAAATAAAGCTACTGACGCTGTTAATCTAAAAGATAAACAAGAGACCTGGGAAAAAATTGTATTATGTTCAGTGCATCCTGCGAATAGAATAGAAATGCAAAAACACTAAAAATGAAATACATTGGATTATTATTATTATGTTTTTTTAATTTGGTGGAGTATTTGTTGAAATATTTGGTGGAGCAGGATATTAAATGTATTTTTCGCAAAGCGAAATCGAGTAATAAATGTTTGCTCATCCCACTGGTCCATATGATTTGGTCTAATACGAACTATGTATGGACATTCTAAATAGTCTAAAATTTCTTCATTATCGTTTGTTAGCAAATTTTCAAAATCAAAATGCATGATTTCCTTCTTTAACAATAAATGTAAATTATTTAAAAATAATCGACAGTATTTTTTTATTTCAGTGTAAATTAAAGTAGATTACTAAATTATTTTGAATTTATTTTGATATAGGTAATTGTATAATAAAATAGTACACATAATGGAAACAGGTATATATAAAATGTATATATAAAGTGTAGGTATGTCTAATATGTACATAATACCTGTAGTATTATATATTTTACGTATATCTGCTTATATTATGTACATATATTTGTCAATAAAATGTTTTTTTTTGTTACACCTATCTGTCAAAATCTGCCATTTTTAACCAATGGATAACATTTATCAGTGCCTTCATTGTGGGAATAACTTATCCTGTGACTAATTTAGTTACTTTATAGAAATATAATTGGAAATATGCAAAAAATCGTTTATTCCCTTGATAACTACTTATCTCATTGATCGTTAATTTTATCAATGGTTGGAAATACCGATCCTTAAAAAATTAAAATAAAGCTGAATAAAAATTAATATCGGCAGTAATAAGTACCTTTAATGGTATGAATGGAAATAATCTATCACATTAAAATTTTATCTCTATATAGGTCCACAGAGGTAGTGAAGTCTCGACTGATTGATTTCGACAAGTTGATTTGTAAACATAGTGTAAACATAATATTTTATTGAAAGACTGCACTACAATATGCATTACAATTTTAAGGTAGCGAATTACACAAAACCTTTAATTAAACACAGTAGAATATATTTGCCGGTTCTTATGAATGTTTTCAGCATATTTAATAAAATTACTAATTGTGCCCTAACTATAAGAATGACAAATGACATTAATTAATTGGGCTAGACTACTTAATTTTATCTAATCTGGCATAGCCTATCAGCAGTTGCTGCAAAAAATATTTCATTATTTAAAGCACGCTCAGTTACATCTAGAAAGCAATCATCTACAGCACGATCTACCGTTAAAATAAATAAAATTACTATGTAAAATTTCATTGGAAAAAACTTTGTGGAATTTTCACAAAAATTTCCAACACAGTAGTTTTATTTATTTCAACATGTATTGCAATTTTTGCGAAGAATTGACCACTGAAATTTAAAATATTAAAACTATCTATTGTTTTATTTATTTATTTATATATTTTATTTTAAAGATAGAAAAAAAAACTTTTTTATAACGGCTGCGTTTTTATAATATTTACAAATTTAATATTTAAAATACATTATTTCAAGCAGGGATGAAATAACATTTCAAATCGCTACGTTATTGTATAACGTTATTTACTTTTCAGGTTTTTAGTTTAGCCCCTTTAGGTTGAAGGGTGCGGGACAAGAACTTTTTTAGCACATTTCTGACTAAATTCGTCTTAAAAGAAACGATTTCTAAAAAAACTACTTCCTGTTTCTTAAGCTACGTTTTAAGAGGTTTATTTTGATACCACACAAATTTTTTAAAAATAACTATTTTTTCATACCAGAAAAAAATCGATTTTTTCGAAAAAAAAAAATACTGATCAAAAATTCCTGTTGAACTATACCGGTTCCTATCATTATACATAATTGAAATTTTTTCAGATTTGTAGATCAACCCCTCTGGGAAATAGGATGGTGTTAAAATGTTTTTTGACATATTTTTGGCGAAAATAACATAAAAAAAAGATTTCAAATTTCGTAGTTAACAAGGATTGGTGCACACATGACCTTCCACTACATTTCTCAATGTCTTTGATAACTGCATATCACAGGCCGAAGATGCATTTACTGAAATAAAATGCGAAACGTCCCATGAATTAATTTATTTATTTCACCTACATGACGATTTAAAAAGAAACACTTTTATTATTATTATAAACGAGGTCTGTTCAAAAAGTATCGCGAATTTTGAATTTCCGCGGGTTACGTATATTCGATTTTCGATTTTTTTGTGGCGTTATGTTGGTACTCATGTCTCTCACATATGCCGACAAGTTCGGCCATTTTGAATGTTCAATTAATTTTTGACAGTTGCTTTGCTTGCACGTGTTTTGTCTTCGATTTTTGCCTATACCAAAAAATGGATCAAAGAATATGTATCAAATTTTGTGTGAAAAACAAAATTAAGTGCGCGGACGCATTCCGAATGTTGACTGTGGCATATGGTGAAGCTACCTTGGACCGAAGCAACGTTTATCGGTTGTACAAAATATTCTCAGAGGGCCGAGATGTGAATGACGAAGAGCGTGCCGGACGCCCGAACACGTCAACAACACACGAAAACATTTATGAAGGGAAGAAAATAGTATTGGCCAATCGTCGAATCACCGTTAGAGAAGTTGCTGAGGACCTAAACATATCGATTGGCTCGTGCCATTCGATTTTTACCAATGATTTTGGCATGAGACGGGTCACCGCGAAATTAGTACCAAAATTGCTCAATTTAGACCAAAAACAACACACTAATAATGCCGCAGTAACCGTATTCCCCAGATCTGGCCCCCTGTGACTTTTTCTTGTTCCCGAAACTGAAGAGGTTCATGAAAGGACGACGCTACGCTACGAGTGAGGAGATAAAGACGGCATCGAAGGAGGAGCTGAACAAGATCACAAAAAATGATTTTTTCAAATGCTTCGAGGATTGGAAAAAACGTTGGCACAAGTGTATAATATCTGGTGGGGATTACTTTGAAGGGGACAAAATAGATATTCATGAGTAAATAACTAATTTTTGAAAAAACATAAATTCGCGATACTTTTTGAACAGACCTCGTATATATATATATATATATATATATATATATATATATATATATTCGTTAAATACATATTTGTTTATATTTATCTCGTGATATGTTTTTTGATATACGTGGGTCAAAGAGTTGTATAAGCATTCCAAATTTCAACTTTCTATATTCGGACGTTTGTCTACGTGAGTGACGTTATAAGGGTCTTTTCGTGGTCATACATACAAAACACTACAAACTGTTAATTTTGTAAATGTGATTATAGAAAAAAAAAAAAAAATTGTCTTAGGCATCCAACATTTTTTTGAATTCTTACACTCATTAAATACCTATTAATTACTGAAATGTGTGAAAATTCAAACATCTTTTTTTTTTATTAAGAAATAAAATTAATACAATAAAATGATACTTATGGCTTAACCCAATATTTCTAGACTAATCAAGACCAATATCCTTTTTTAAAAATTAAAAAAGATTAAAAATTGCATAATTAACATTAATTTGGTGAGTACATATGAATTTTTTGTTCAAATTTATAGTAGATTTTGTAGAACTTACCTCCAAAGTCTGGTCGAACACTGTTATCATATCCACGTAGCAAATTGTCGAGTAGATTTGAAATGTTCTGGTGATTATTTCGTTGAGTCTTGATGTTGCCACAGCGAGTTTTTGCAATAATTATCATTACTATAATATAGATAATGTATAGCAATGCAGACGATGCTTGCATTTTCTCCTTCTGAAATGAAAATAAATGTATTAGTTCAAAATTTATAAAATATGTTGAGTTTTAAATTATATTTAGGTATTAGAATTATGTATTAAAATAGTTATAAAAATTTGGCTCCCAGCATTGTCCTGCTAAGAGACAAAATTTTATTTTATTCCCATTTTGAGCACTGATTCTTCTAAATTTTAAGAAACGATGTCTATATAATTTTCATAGTTAATAATTAATACCAAATTTCTGATGCCATACCATGAAGAACAACGCGAAATCATAATTTATCCACTATTTAATTTTGTCCACTCTTAAAAGATAAGTATTTGTTTATATTTTTATAAATATTGTTTATGTTTTTCAAAAATATGTTATGTTTATCAATTTAAAGTTACCTGTTTGTAAAAAATCTAAATCCGTCCGTCTGTCTGTGTACACGTGCAGAACAAATTCGGCTAAAAGGATTTTTATGAACCTTCATATTTAAGCTTTTGACATCAATGGCACGAGTTGATCAACTTTTGGTAAAAATCGGTTGACTAGAAATGGGAGTTTACTCGTGTCGATTTTAAGATATTTGCGAATATTTAACAACAGAAAATATTTTGAAAAAATGTATTTAACAAAAGTTGCTATAAAAGCAATAACTAATAACTTTTATTTAAAACATTTTTTGATAAGACGAAAAATTTTTGAAATTTTTTTCGAAATTTCTTCCGAGTATCTATTTTTTCATAATTATATGTAACATTTCCATGGTTATGATAAATAATATCTCTGTTATAAAATATTAGGCCACGTTATTTGTACTCTGCTGCTAGAATGTATTTTATACAAGTGTGATGGCGGTCGGCCCTGTGGTGGCCACAGCTGATATGCAATGCGAAGAAATCATGTTGAAAACATAACCGAATATCAAACATCTAACAAAACAATGAGGATATATTTGTATTTTGGCGCCATTTTTTAGGATTGCTCTTGTTGATCTGTGGTAAGAGACATATCAAGTTGAGCGCTCTGAAACCACCAATCGAAAATAAATTTGAGTGCGCTCCAACTGCTCTAAACCAAATGGAAAACGTTTCTTGATCTGAGAGTGATCTGAGAGAAATCTGGGAGCACTCCGAGCATACAAATCGAAAACGTTATTAGTTCCCGACTGTATATAGAGAAGATAATAAATCTTTCAAACTTAACCAAAAATTTGAAAACTATAAACTTAATCTGCTCAAAAATTACCAGGGTTCTATTCCAATAAACTCCAATGTGTATAACTAGATATATATATCTATATTAATAAAATTGGAGGCTTTATTTTATTTATTTTTTTTGCCTCCTATTTAGTTTTACATGTTTCAAATTGCGACAATTTTTTTTTTAAATGGTATAATAACATTATTTATGAAAATTGTGAATTAAAAAAAAGCACGACTCAAAAACGGTTAAAGACGGCAACCCCTGGTTAAAATTTTTGAATTTTCCGTTGTTTATGTAGTCTAGAAAACATTTGGGGCTTAAATCGTTTTACGCGTTTTGAGATTACGACTATTTTTTTAAATGGCATCAATTTTTTTAATAGTCAAAGATCTGTATATGCATATATTTTTCATCTCTTAAGGTCTAACTATTCGGCCCCAATACCTACCATACAGACATACAGACCGACTGTATAAGAGAGAAACAGAGAACATATTCTCTTTAAAAGAATCCTTCTAGCCACGCTAGTTGAACTCCTGCTGCCAATTTTAAAAGTGTATAATTCTTATTATACCATTTTTAACCGTCAGTATTTCATTACTTCGTGCAATATTGAAAACTAGGTTAAAATGTGGAAAGCAAAATGCTCGAACTGTATGCATCTTAAAAAGGAATTATCATCTTCAAACAAATAATATTCTTTTCAATGTTTTATTATTTTGTAACAAGCTTATTTCAGTAATCTTCAGTAATGTCACCAGAAACAATGAAATCTTATGATACTGAAATAAAACAAGTAAAGAAAACAATATAAAATGAAAGAACGTGTTGGTTGCGGCATCTTCACACTTTGATAACTTTATGGAATTACTTTATGAAATGTAAGCATTACAGATTATTCTGGCATCGGTTCAAAACCATTACGAGTGTCATTACATACGGACAAACGGTTTTAGTACCATGTGAGCTTTGTTTTAGGTTTGCAGATGTATATGTGTTTATGACGAGAATGGCTTTTGGTTAACATTTATAAATTTGTTTGGTATTGGTAAATTTTGAATGTTTATTCAATTGGAACTCATAAGTAGCATGATTTGAATATACAAGATTGAACAACAGAATCATCTAAAGCCGCAATACTTGTGCGAATTGAGAATGTTGAAACAAAAATTTCAACATTCATAGTAGGCATGCCAAAACTTAAGTAGGATGGTGTTTTATTTAAGGTTTAAGGTATAAGGAAGCTAGGCATGAGAAACTGGTGGAACGTGGCTAAATTTATGACAGAATTGTGGAGAACTTTTACAGACATCTATGTCTACTTCGGGTTGTAGCACAATCTAAATTTATTTGAAATGCTCATTATCGTAATCATGATACTAGGAGGAGGGAAGATTACAGACTACCACTGAACAGGGACGTAGCCAAAATTTCAGCTTGGGGGGGGGGCAAAAATAACAAAATATTCTAAATTGGTAGGTACGACCATAATTACATGGCTTGGGTAGAAAATAACAGCGTTCTAGGTCTTTTGTAGTATATTAAATAATAAAAGTCCGGTAAAATTATATTTGTAATTTGTATTATGATTTGTAACACCCTAAATTATATTTAGAGCCCTGCGCGGATACGTTTTTCTGTATCCGCATAGATAGGATCCACATCCGATCCGCATCCGCAGCCTTTGTAAATATGAATATCCGCATCCGATCCGCATCCGCAAAAATATCCGAACAGGATTTGCTGTCTGGTTGGAAATAACTAACCTTTTTCGTCTATTGGAATATCGCTGCTTTAAAACTACTGAAATTTTTATCACATTACATATTACTAGGTCCAGAAATATGTTTTGTATCTAACGTCGTACTGAAATTATATAAATTAAAAAACAAAGATGGAAATTACAATTATTCGACTCTTAAACCAAGTTTATATAAAACGTAAAACTTTAAACAGTAATATCTCAAAAACTTAGTGTTTTAAGATATCTCACTATTGTTTTAGAGCAGCGATATTTAGAAATAATTTAATAGATTAATTTATCACATTTATGACCAATAAATAACAAGGAAAGTCCTATAAGATCAACAAATTTATAGAAATGAGTTTTTAATAATAAAATTAAATTCTTAAATTCATCCTGTTATTAAAAGATGAAAGTTATATGACGATTTCAAGATATTTTTATTTTTTTAATTTGATATGAGGTTCATATGTTTTTAAATGTGAAAATTGTCATGGTTAAGTTTGACTAATATTTCCAAAAATCCAAAATAAGGCGATACAGTAAAATCTATTCCAAACGATTAGGCGGAACTAACCGCAATTTTCATTTTTGTAAGTTGTCATCCTGAACAAAATAATCTAGAGCTTCAATTAATCGGTAAAAGTAACTAGAATTCAAAATCTAGTTCCGCCTAAACCAAAATAACAGACTTTACATAATTACTTTTTAATTAATAAACTGACAATAAATAAAAAAAAATTGTTGTATCTACGACTTTTATTAAAAAGTGAAAAGTGCCGTAATGTATCATTATTTTACTCTTGCCATAAGCCCAATACAAATACCAACGATTCATTTTTGGGGTTCTAAACGCGTCTTCCGTAGGAAGAGGCGTCCAACCGAAGATTTTATATTCACGCGGATATTGCGGATAAGCGGATATGATATAAAATCCGCATCCGCACGATTTAAATGATAATTTATCCGCATCCGCAGAAAAATAGCGGATATCCGCGGATTTGCAGGGCTCTAATTATATTTTATGTAAGGTAAACTATCCTGGGGGGGGGGCAAATGCGCCCTATGGCCCCCCTGGCTACGTCCCTGCCACTGAATGTATATATCTTGAACTAAAACTTATACGAAGCTGTGAGTTAAAAATATTTAACCTTTTACCTTCTGATATAAAGAATATACCAACTGTTTTAAAGTTCAAAGGGAAATAGAAATATTTTGCTGGATAGCTCTGTTTATTCGATTGTAGAATTTTTAAATATATTAAAAAAATTCTGTCAAAAAATTATAAATTTTCTAGCATCAAATCTTGATTAGTGAAAATTTTATTGTATACATAACCTATTTCTTTGGTTTAAACGTAACTAGATTTTGTATTCTAATAACTTTTAGCGATTAAGTGAGGCTTTAATCATTTTGTTTAGCAAAAGCACATTTAAATCCTTATAAAGAGAGATATATATAAAGAAAGTTAATATTCTAACATAAAGTTGGAATGATATTGTAAAGCACTTTTCTTCTTATGTATTTTGCGTATATTTCATTCCTTCACTAGTGAAGGAAGAATTACTCCATGTTCGTTTACTATAATTGTTCACTATAAGGTATGCATTACATCGCGTTGATAAGTAGTGCGGTCGGTATCTATGAGCGTATGAATACTATAAACAATTGCACTATAAATTATATGTTAAAATAAAAAGTTTGTTAAAATAAGTCAAGTTAGATATTATATCTACAACTATATTTGTTTTATTAAAAAGATAAGTAGTAATAATAAAAAAAAAAATAAGATAGGTAGTAGTATATTTTTTTATTTATTCTAATTTATAAATAATTTTTTAGGTACAAAGGGCTATGGGAGGCGCAAATAGCCATCATTGCCGAGCGCCAAACATATTAACTAATTAACTTACTAAATAAAAATTTGCAGTGTAAAAAAACGTTAATTTTTCAAAAGTGAGCAGGCAGGCGTATCTCTTTATTCCTCTTGTTGCAATATGAACAGCATAATGTATTTACAGTTGGATACATACTGCATTTATTATTTGATGGTCCTAGTTAAAAATATTATCATTATGAGGTGTCCACTAATCCCAAACTTCAGCAACCATTTAAGCCACGTCATACTAGAGACTAGTGGAGGTAAATACACGCGGCTGCATCCCAAACCCTGGCGATATGCAGACGCGGATATTACGTCAGATCCAGTGCCCGTACAATGCGGAGTGACACGAGCAACACGACTTCCTGCATCCTGCAAGTCAAAGAGGTGGCGGAAGATCTGCAGGCGGGAATGGACTAGATTTTTTTTCGATAAGAGGCTTTCATACTACCCAAAAGACCAACTATCAGGACTACAAGCTTAACTTTATACCAAGCTTAACTGTATACCATACTACTTGTCCATAAGTTACATGTTAAGAGATCCATATATTTGGACTTCTTTTCCTCCTCCTTGAGAGAGATATTCTTCTTAGCTGGACACGAGAATTTGATCACAAACATCTGTTTGGTCTTGATATCCAGGAGGGTTATATCCGGCTTGGTGGCTGTCAGTAACCTCGAGGTGGGGAAGGAGTTCTTCCAATAAAACCGGCACTTGGATTTTTCCACCACCGATTCTATGTCAGACGAATAATAATAACGTATAGTAATAAAGAGTACGGTATAATCGGTATTTGGTAATATTATATGCATGTCATATTATTGTATATATAGCCTGTTTCTATGGTTTAAGCGGAACTAGATTTTAAATTCTAGTAACTTTTACCGATTGAGTGAGGCTTTTGATCTTTTTGTGTAGCAAAATCTCACTTCAATCCATATTATTATGGTAATTATAATTATTATAATGATTATAAAGCTGACTTTTCATATGTCGTAGAACTTTTCTTTGTAGGTTTTATAGTTTGATATTATTTCATCAATATTTTTGTAAATGTGTAAATTGATAACTTCTTTTGCTGCTTCTCTGATTTCTAAAAATATTTATATTATGTAAATCGGATACCTTCAAATTTAATTTTCTCCTCAAAATATTTGGGACAAAAAATATGATCCAATATAAAGAGATAAGTTGTTGAATGGATGTTCGTTGAAAGGACAGGGTTGAGAAACGAGATCAGATGTCTGGACCCGGCCCGAACATAAGCACAACACGTAAAACACCTATTTTTACTTGTATGTTCCACCATAAAACATGTATAAACTCCAACGACAAAAAATAAGCTAGCTGAAGAATAACATTGACAATTCTTGTGTCTTCCAGAGATGTCAGCAGTTAAGCCAAATATTACACATGCAAAGAATATCTCCCATAATAAAAATCTTGTATCTTGAGAATAATATTTGCGATTATTAAATTTGAAATCGCAAGAACTTGATATCTTAAGTAATGAAAAAATTTAACTGAAATGTAAATTTCACACATTTCAGGATTTGGTAGATAACAGAGTTATGCCAAATACTCAGTAAAAATATTTCAAATAGCACAAATCGATTACTTATCAAAGTATTTGAAATAACAAATACTACTAGTCATTACTGATAATATGTATTAATTGAATTAATACACGATTTTTCAGGAATACGCGACGCACACGTCGCGTTGCTCGCAAGCAAGCTCGGGAAAAATAATTAATGACTAAAGTTTTCAAAAAAAAAAAATCTGGTAATATTTAAATTTTCCAGATTTAATGGGAAGTACAGGATATTAAGGACAACTTTTATTTCTTACATGAGAAAGTATGTCGTGCTGAGTATCTTTGGATAGAGCGTTTGAAAAAAAAAACAACTTTTACTCAAACATTTTTACCGACCGCCAATATATATAAGGGAGGTATTGTGATCATATCGATTTTGACATTTCGAGATTTCGATGGATCTCTAAGAATTGCGGTCCCTACATAAAGTTTTGACTATTTTTAACATGATGTCTGTCGGTTTGTCTGTCTGTCTGTCTGTTTGTCTGTCTGTCTGTCTGTCTGTCTGTCTGTCTGTCGGTCTGTCTGTCTGTCTGTCTGTCCATCTGTCTGTCTTTCTGTCCGTCTGTCTGTCCGTCCGTCTGGCTGTCCGTCTGTCTGTCTGTCCGTCTGTCTATCTTTGTACACGTGCAGAGAAAATTCGGCTAAAAGGATTTTTATGAAACTTCATATTTAAGTTTTTCACATCAATGGCACAAGTTGATCAACTTTTGGTAAAAATCGGTTGACTAGAAATGGGAGTTTACTCGGGTCAATTTTAAGATTTTTGCGAATATTTAACAACTATAACAAAAATTGCTATAAAAGCAATAAGTAACAACTTTTAATTGAGACATTTTTTGATAAAACGAAAAATGTGAAAAAAATTTCTAAGTGTATATTTTTTCATACTTATATGTAACGTTTTCTTTTCATGATAAATAATATCTCTGTTAAAAAATATTAGGCCAAGTTATTTCTACTCTGCTGCTGGAATGTATTTTATACAAGTACTTTGTGATGGCGGTCTGTCTTGCGGTGGCCACAGCTGATTTTTTAACACTGTTGAAGAACGATCAGGAAATGTTTCGGTAAATAAATCGACAACTTGCCTTAAACAATAATTTCTATTGTACCATTTCACTAATTGTACTCGTTCTCGTGTGCTATATATTTCAAAACTTTTTACTTTTAAGCAAATGTAATTTAAAACTGATTCTAAGAACAGTTTTTTTTTTTCACGTTTATTGCCTTTATTGCTAAGGCACTTAGCCAAAACAATTCTTATTTTTCTTATAATTTCAATTCTAATGTTTATTCTTATGTTTATAAAATGTAACCCTACAATTTTAGGCGGTGTTTTTACTGTCAGATTAGTTCACGTCATTCATGAAACAAAATTATGTACTTAGATTTGCCGTTGAATTATTTTTCAATGATGAAGTAAATGAATCTGAAAAATTAATAATAATAATAATAATTAATTTTAGAAAGTATGGGGATTTGCGGAAAATACGGTGCTAAGATTTTCAAATCACATTTTCGGGTATCCTAGAGTTTTCGAAAATATTCTTCAAAAACTGCAAGCAGTGCCAGATGAAATTCATCTGAGACCAGGGAGAAATCTCGTAACAAAACTCGAAAAACAACTTATGATAGAATTATAGTACCTTTACAATATTGAGAGTTCCTATAAATTTGCAAATAGAACATAACCCTGTTTCTTCCATGTTAATTTTATGCACGGTGTATTTAATTATTTTTATACTGTGCTTACCAACACAATACAGCTTTCGAAGCTAATAGAAACGTCACAAATTCGAAAAATAGTAGTACTTTTCCCGCCGTTGCCTCTCTTTTTTCCGTCATACCCCGCATGCCTGGTCTTAAAACCCCGAACACATAGAGCGCACTCTAAATACACTCTCGATTGCTAAATGAATGCAATATGGAGTACTCCGAGCGTCATATCGAACAAATTTGAATATACAGAACGTGCTCGGAGCTCTCGGAGCGTCAAATCGAATGTACCCACGGTATATGTTATGTATGGATATAAAATCATTGTTTAAATTTTGAATTGGATATTTACAAGTTTTTCGAGGCCTTATTCGAGTTTCGGCAAAAAAAAAAAAATCGAAGTGTGGCCTCGATAACAGCACCACTGTTTTCAACACCAATTTCCTGGACTACTTAGTACATAATGATTTTAACCTTAAATTCAAAAACTACCCTGTTTTGTTTCAAAAAGTGACGTTGGTATAAAGTCAAAATTGTTATTTTTTAAGTTTAATGTCAACGGGTATGGTATGAATCAAAGCAATAATGGTGTAGTATTTTTTGTAAATTTTTGAGGTATGTCATAATATTTAACCCTCTTCCTGTTTAATTTTCACTAGAAATTATGACTGACGGTTCGTCAGATTAAAAAAACCCCTCATTATTGACATGTCAGCAAAAGGTTATCATAGCACCTTTTCATGAAAAATTAATGTCCACAAGTATTATGTGACAGTATTTAAAGTATACTTTATCTGCTATTGCTGATTTTTCGTGATTTTCATGAGCAAATTTATGTTTAATATAACACTAAAGATTTATATTGAATAGTTTCACATTTTTTGATTTAATATGTATTAATTAAGTAGAAGAAAATTTACATTTTATGTGCTTTACAGTACATATTCTGCATTCATATTTTTGTATTTTGTATATAATTATATACAGTGAATTTCTTTTATCCTGCAATATAGGTATTGTCGTTACTATTTACTATGGTAATTGAAATCTGACAGCAATATAAAATTGCGTTTCTTTTAATTTGCAACATAGGCGATTTAAGTGTATAATCTGTCTCATTTTGTAATACGAAACTTGATCTGGTTACTTTGGTGACTGTTGTGGTGTAAATAGACTTTTATGGAAACATGTGAATTTGTAAACCTAGCTTTTAAATATTTGATTAAGTTTTATTGTATCGAGGTTATATTCACTCAAAAACTATGTATGTCAGATAACAAATTGACATGTCAAAATTGCGATTGACATGTCAAAATTGTGATAGACATGTCAAATATTTTGAAAAGTTCCACTTCAGAATTACCACCCTAAGATGATATTTTAAATATATAACATAAAAAATAAAATTTCCCTCTTAGTTTCGTATTACAAAATGAGACAGATAATACCTTTTCATTCAAAAAAATGTACACAAGTGAAGAAAAAATCAAGCTTGTAACTTGGTACAATTCTCAGATAAGTTTGAGAGAAGTTTTTGCTATCTTCAGTACTACTTATCCGAATCATCTTATACCCTCTACAATATCGAGGCTGGTTATCAAATTTAAACGCTATGGATGCCTCAATTTGAATCATACAAGAAGGAAACGAACATCAACTATACTAACTGAAGAAAAGAAATTAGAAATTGCTTTAGAAGTTGAAAGTAATAACTTTACATCTATTAAATTAATCGTTCAAACCGTATCTGTAAGTCATCTGTATATAGAGCTTCTAAAAGTGAAAAGTCTTACAAATTTGAAAATCATCAAGAACTTTTACAGAGAGATGGGGCAGTACGGATGGATTTTTGCTTTAATCTTTTCGAAAAAATTAATACCAACCCTATTATACCACAAAGAATTTTATTTACCGACGAAGCAACTTTTAATTTAAATGGTGAAGTGCACCCCGAAAATTTTAGGTATTGGAGTCGAGAAAATTTACATTTATTTAATGCTTCACGTACGAAAAGGCGCCAAAAATTAATTGTGTGGGCAGGCATGATAGGAACACTCATAATAAGAACCTTTTTCATTGATTGTAACCTCAATGTGGATAAATACTTGACTTTATTACAAAATCACATAGTACCTGCTTTAAGAAATTTAAATTTTGCTGGTCAAATATGGTACCAGCAAGATGGAGCTCAAGTGCACTATTCCAAACGAGTAAGGGACTACTTGGACAGGGAACGAGAGGGACGATAAATTGGCCAGCACGATCTCCGAATTTATCACCAAACTATAATCCAAACTAACCAATGTATATGATAAAGAAGTAAGCAGCATCATGAACTTACAAAATAGAATCATGCAATCATCAAACACTATTCCACAAAGGCAAATAATAAATGTTTTAAATAATTTTTATGATCGCTTTACTTCTTGTTTACAAGTTAATGGTAGTATTTTGAACATTTAATTTAGGTGTTTTATTTTGTTATTTTTGTATTTTCAATAAAAAATGTTTAGCCTTTTCAATGAATGTTTATCCCTATGTTGCAAAAAAAAAAAAAAAACGCAACATTAAATTGCTGTCAAAATAATTTGTCGTTACTAGGGAAACCATGCATAATAAAAATTTCAATGTTGCACGATAAAAGTAATTCACTGTATTATGATAGTTGAATTATACTCCAAAAGTAGGCATTCTGCTGTTACCAGTCAATGCCAATCGCCGCGTTACAGTAGCAATTGGAGTTGTCAGTGCATGTAGCATAATAAGTTATTGTATATCATAACTTGTAGACGAAATATTTGTTTATGCACAACACAACGGCAGTAGTGACGGTTTTTAATTAAACATTAAGTAGAGACTGGAAAAAAGTCATAGACATCTCTAATGTTTAAATGAAATTTTGGGAGAGCTTGAGCTTTGCAGTTCTTATGTACCAGCCGCCACTCCACCATACATATAAATGCTTATTTGAGCACGAATTACACGGCGGAATGGTAACTTCCCGAAGCCAATCGAACCAGAAGATGAATAAAATCGCGATTTCCATTACTAAATCCACTACAGACGCAAGCCGAGTTAATTGATTAGAATATTTGGTGCACATCTTTAATGTTTTTTGCGCCCAAATGTAAGAGGAACTAACAGGTTAACTGGGAGCTGATCGAACTACAGTTTCGAAACGATTGTTAAGATGACCGAATATAGCATTTTCAGCCAGCATCACACAATAATTTCGTTGCTTGCAAACCAACGTAAGACTTTTTTTTTAAAGGAAAATTGTTACCGGTTCCACAGCCTTGCAGGTGTTACTTTACCAAAAAAACTCCTTTGACTTTTTTCATAATTATAAATATACCCATGTCTTCTCTCAAAAGCAAAGGGATTTAACAAAGATTCGTCAACTGGTTCTATTTGCAACAGGGTTTTCCAAAGTCTTTGTGTTCTGGGCAGACTGTTCTACTATCCGTGCACGGCGCTAGTCACGTAGGGCCACACTAGTGACATTAGCTGGATGTATCAGCAGAATGTGACCAATCTATCTCGACTTTGAATTATTATTTCTTTTAAGTTTTCGCGTTGGTTGGTTTTGTTCCCAAGATTTGTATTTGATACTTTGTCATATCTGATTCGTAATATTCTGCGAAAAAGATTGTTGATAATTATTTTGAGTTTTGAATCTCAGAGGCTTTTATTGTTTAACAACCAGAGTTTACATTTTTTACGTTTATATAATTTAATATACTTTTCTCCACCGCTTTTCCTAAAAAACATTCATAATTACATTATTGGAACGGAATAACCATAAATACAAATATATATATATATATATATATTAAAGAAGAATATTAGAAAATTTTTTAGAACTTTCGCCAAAACAATCCGATAGATTCGTATCTTCAACAAAAAATGTATATATATATATATATATATATATATATATATTAAATTTAATGTATGGCATCAACTGAAAAGATCTTAAAACGCAGGTTCGAGAACAAAAATTTGTTTTTACATTGGCGAGATTTATACCAAATTGTTTTAAAAAGCTTTTGTCCACCATCCTATCTTTCAGACGGTTGGTTTAAAAATTGGATAAATTTCAAAATCATGCCGATAGATGTGAAGCGGAACAGTATGCTCAGAATTTTTGATGCTAAAAAAATAATTATAATTAATATAAGGAAATAAAAATACTGTTAAAGTACGTACTAATGGTTTATAAATGTCTTATAAATGTTTCTTGATTTTGATGTGGTTACATAAAAATGCCTACGAAATCCAGATATGTGTTAAAATTACAACTTGGAATATATTTTTTATATCAATATGTAAATTACTTTACAGGACTTATAAATTAAAATGGTTCCTAACAATCCAAAGTTGTTAGACAGAGTGATTGATATAATTACGGATTTAGATTATCACAATGGTGCATCTTATAAAGCAGTGCTAGAAAATGTACAAGATGAACCTGCGAAATATATAGTTGAAAAATTAATTAGAGCAGAAGTAAAAAAAGCACTGCGTCATGGAGTAAATAATGGATTACTCAAGTTCCGCCAAGGTAAATAATTTCTATTTGTTGCTACTTAAGCAATAATGGGAAAAGTTCTTGAGAAATATTGGTACGAAATGTTTGGAAAAGTTACGTTATAGTATATTAATATTATTTTTAATAATAATAAAAACAAAATGACAATGATATAGCTCGCATAACGTAGCTGGCTCTTACTGGCTTGAAATGCACAGAAGAGAACAGAGATATTCGATATGCAACAGAACTGATGCGTGCTGTGGTAATTTAATCCTGTCCTGTTATTTGACTACAATTTCACTGCCCGTTCATCTTTCAAGTATCAAGTTATGTTATGCGAGCTATATCTTATTCTATTATACGAGGGAATGTCAGTAATTAAGTCACAAAAGGCTACTAAGAAAATACTCAGCCGAAAACAAGTTTTTATTTTTCAGTCTCCACCAACATTAATGCACTTATTCCATGGCTTTATCTATGCCCCAATACCTACTGTATAAATTCTTTGGACTGCAGTCTCAGCCACATTCGTACCTCTCGTTCAACATCGTTATCACCCGCGAAACATTTGCCGCCAAGATTCTTTTTAAGTGGACCAAACAGATGAAAGTCGCTTGGGGCTAGGTCGTTAGCCGGATGTTCAAGAAATTGCCACCCTGATTCGTCAATTCACTCCTGAGTCAATCAAGCCAAATCAGGTCTGGCATTATCGTGATACAGCAATATTCCTCTTAGACCGGGAGCTCATGACAGTTTTTGGTCTCCAATTTCATACAGCATGCCTTTTGGAGGAGAGAACATTTCCACTTGCACAAAAATTTTGTGTTTTTCTCTGATTTAATATTGCTTGCCCTTTTGTCAAAAGAAAGTTAAAACAAATTTAAAGTCTTTTAATTATAGGCATGCGATTCACAGGGTCCCAAAGGGCTCAAACGGTCACGTGATCTTGTGATAAAAAAATATGACTTTCCGCGTTTTCATACAGCATGCCGATGAAAAGAATTAAAGTTTGTGTCATAAAAACTCTATAAAAAAATTGGCATGCAGCCCTCGTTGGCCCAAGGGTGGAAAGTTTCGGAAAATATTTGTGAAAATTTTAATACGTGATCTTAAACAACACCAAATAAAGTAAAATGTTAATTTTATAGTGTAAAATGTCTAAAATTTAAATGGAATGCATGCCGAGGAAGCCCATCACATCATAAATAATAAGAAAAGTAGCAAAAAAAAAAAAAATTGGAAAATTTAGGTCATATTATTTTGCATGCCTTTTTGTATTTCACTAAATAATGTTGTTTTTAGCTCAAATACAAAATGGCATGCATGCCGAGGAATCCCATCACATCAAAAATAATAAGAAAAGTTGCAAAAAAAAAAAAAATTGAAGAAGAGGACTCAATTTTATATTTAATAATAATTTAATATTTAATGAATAAAATTTAATTTTTTTTACCTTTATAAATAATAAAAACATAATTACATACGCTCTTATTTATTTAAAATGAATTATTTAGCTTGTTTACTTCGGGCAATTTTTCAAATTTGTTCCAATGTTGGGAACTAACAATCTGCATGCTATTTTTTCTTTCAGCTAAGCATGATTGAGCTAAAAACAACATTATTTAGTGAAATGTAAAAAGGCATGCAAAATAATATGACCGAAATTTTCCAATTTTTTTTTTTCAACTTTTCTTATTATTTATGATGTGATGGACTTCCTCGGCATGCATGACATTTTGTATTTGAGCTAAAAACAACATTATTTAGTGAAATGCAAAAAGGCATGCAAAATAATATAACCGAAATTTTCCAATTTTTTTTGCAACTTTCCTGATGCATGCCTCTGTTTTAGGACCTCCTTATCTGCATGCCAATTATGTTATACAGCAATGCATTATATCAATAACCTATAGTTAAGATGGCATGCAAAAAGAAATCACGGAAAATCCTATTAAAATATTCACAAATATTTTATATGTCATGAGCTTCCGGTCTATCTCGTCAGTAGGCCTGGACGTTTTCTTCGAATTGCCTCCCGAAGCAACAACAAAAAAGTGTTAAGTGTTATTAAAGTGGATTGTGCGGCCACAAAAGTTCGCGACCAAATATCGAATCTGGTCGTCAGAGTTTCGCAGTAATTTAAAAAATGAGAATTGGTAAGCGTAAGGTCATATGACTACGCTGGGTAATGTAGAACATATCAGTAATAGTTCAAAACTGTTTACTGTGTTATACTTGCAGTATGAGTGTATGAAGTCTTGCGTTTTCAAGTGGAAGAACAACATTTATGCGCAAAAACAGGATTTTTTTAAAAATTTATTTTACATCGGCCTATTTCTGCAACGAGGCTAATCGCCGGTGCCAGGGGGCGAGCTCCTACCATCTGGATGAGGGGTGAATGATTGTAAAAATGAGAGTAATGTAAACATATTATTCTCGCCCGAATATAATCACCAACGAAGGAGGCTCGAACCACTGACCGCCCAGTTCAGACTGTCTACCACTCTAAAACCGCACGACTTAATGCACTCGGCCACTCCGTTGGCTCAAAAACAGGATAGAAGACCAGCTAAAATCTAAATGTGTTTCCTACGTTACTACTGCTGTATGACGTTTTGCGTTGTCATTGCCTTTTTTCGAGTTCGGTGCACTTTTCAAGCAAACTTTACTATTATGAATAGTGCTTAATGCTTTTGATAATTCTTTTTTATAATGCATTGCATTCACCAATCATTTAAAAACACCATCATCTAATTGAAATGAGCGCTCTTGTTTAATCATCAATGACATATCTCCAGAACAAAGTTTCACAAAACAATTTCGAAATGCCCGGTTAGTTTTGGTGCTGTCACCATACACACATATTTTTAGAAATTACAATAGCATTTTTCCTTGCTTGAAAAAACATTAATGTAACGAATGTGCACTTTAATACCATCCACAGAAGCGTCAATCGCCATATTCGCTGATATATCGTGATCCTAACACAAAACCTAGACCTACCAAGTTTAATTGACCAGCTACAACCCACCGCAAATTTTATCTGTCGCTGAATAAATGTACACTTTTTTAGTATAAAAAAGTAAAAATTTATTAGGTGAAGCGTCTTCGTCGTGAATCAGACAAAGTGTCTTTTGAATCAATAATTAATTCTTGTGATTTTTTCACGGAAGCGGGATCTACCTAATAGTTTTTGGAAGGACAAATACGCAGTCGTAGGGAATAGTACCAGTACGACCGCATTAATTTGTTTAGGCCCTAGAAGCTCGTATTTGATTCCCCATCACACCTTGACGTACCACCAGGGACAGACAGAAATCATACCAAAAACTCATCTGTAGACCACAACTTGTCGTAGTTTCTAGGCACTGTTCTTAAAGTGCTTACTTAAAGAGACATTGATAAGACGACATTGAATATATGTGTAATATTAAATTGTTCTCTTGTATATGCCACTGATTTTGGATATAATATTATATTTCTTTCTTCAGGAAGATATAGTATGGCATTATATACAGACAAAGAATATAAGCAGCAATTCAGAAGACATAGACCTAAATCACACCGTCGTAGTTCTTCAGAATATGAAGCTTACAGCAATTATCCATCAGCGCTAGATGCTAGTAGTTCATTTGGAACGATATCATTAGAAGACTGTGGTAATGATACCGACGTAACTTATGCAGAAAAAAGAAAATCATCCATATTGAAACCTAAAATGAAATCTGCTACAGTTTTAAAGAGTAATTCAAAACGTAAGCCGCTTGTAAGGAAAAAGCCATCACAAAATGTTCAAAGTAAATAAATAGCTATCATATCTATGTTCGACTTGATTGTACCCGTCCATTAATTTGGTGAATTCTGTTGGGCAGATGTAATCTATATTTATAAAATAGATTACAATTAAAATATCTGTTTCTATATTTTATTGGCTATATTTTTCGGCCTCATATTTAGTTTTTCCACTTATCATATGACTGGAAGACGATACCCACAACAAAAAAATAATAATTTATTTGTCTATCTGTCTGTTTCCGAGATTCACGCAAAAACGACGAGACCTATTTTAACGAATTTGGTGCGATGGTAGAGTAGACCCAAGATTCAAACATAGGCTATATGGTATCTCAAATTTTTCATTCTAAGGAGGTGTTTCTGGGTTAAAACTTTTTACTTTAGAAACCTTAAATATCTCCCGTATTATTGACTTAACAGAAAAATCTATATTACAATAATTATTTATAATGAAAAAACAAACTTTATATCCCAAAATTAATATCTTGTGCAGTCAGCTCTGAGGTCGATGCAGCCTTATGTATTTAATACTTAAAATAAGTATCTGTTTATACAGAAATAATTCGATCGGGAATCGGGACCAGTTGAAACATCACACTGAACACCTGGCTTTCATATCTATGGCCTTTGGTCTAGAAAAGGAGAACTTACTTACTTTCTCTGCCCTAGTACGCCTATCTAGGCGTTGGGAACTTATTATTTATTTATTTATTTTAAAATATATAAAATAGAAAACAAAAATGCATCAGATTGTAACCAAAAGGTATATAAAATATAATTGTATGCTACCTTGAGTTCTCTCTGTCTGTATGTACATATCCTTCCTCTTCTTTTTTATTTTATATATTTTTTTAATAGGAAAGAAAAGGCCAAAAAGACTAAAAAGACCGAGAAAGAAAACACCAGGTCCAGGGGCGGAAACACAGTCGACAGGTTCAGACAAGCTTAGTGAAGGTAATCCTATGTGGGATTATTTAAAATAATGTTTTATGGTATTTGTGTAAATTTTGTATAAATTTGTGTAACAGATTATTTATAGTAACTTAAAATTTTTATTAATTTCTGCATTTTTGCATTAATTTTTCAAAATAAAACTATTGTAAAATAACGTGTCTATTAATTGGTTCATTTTTAGAATTTCGTGGGTATAGCCAAGAAACCGGTAGAATAGTTTGGAAGTACCAACCTAGAACCCAGTGTGAAATTGTCTCAAATTTATTTATTGATAAAATGTTTTTGATATAACCACAATATTTGTTGGTTATAGTTCAAAATCGATTATTTTCACGAATTAATTTTTTTTAAATTTTTGAATGCATACCTTGAGTAGTAAGTAAAATACAACTTAACGAAAGCGTCTTTATACATTTTCGAAATATCATGTTATTTTGGTGTCCTTAATGGAAATGGGAGAAGTGGGAGAAAACATCATTGCATGCATTTCATTAGTTTCTACGATCATATGTCATGGTTCAAGAGAAAAAATAATGAATAGTTTACATATTATATTAAATAAAAATGATCGTCAGCTGCCGACATAACTGGGTAAAGATCGTCAGTTATATCATTGATTACATTATAAAATGCTTAGGCTAAATGCTCGCTCATCAATTATAATCCCTCAGCTGAAAGTCTTACTCCTATTGTGCAAACAGCTGATTGTTGTTTTTATTATTATAATTATATAATAAGTTATATGATGTTATACGATGTATAAGTTTCATTGAATTTGAAATGACTTTACATATATATATTTTTTTTTTTTGACATGTTTATACAATCGACTGACGTATATCCCCCACTACGCACGCAGCTGACTTATTTTATTATTATTATTATCATTTAAACAATAACTGCAAATTCTCAAGTGACTTGAAATGACTTTTGGATTTTTTTTTTTACAAGATATACATTTTCTCACTACCAACCCCACCATGATTCTGGCGGCTAATCTTGTTTCGATTATTAGCAATATCTAAATTATCAATTACAAAAAAAATTAAGCGGGATGAAATGACCATCATAAATGCAACGCTGCCTCCAGGACTATTAGTGACGTAACTGGCTACAGGAGTGTCTTAGATTAAAGTGCGCAAATTACGTCATGATACCCATTACTTTTTCATTTTCATTAATTTTTAAAACAGATGATCAAAATATAATAACTTTGTGTATGACAATATTAGCAAGAGATATCATGAATAGGGATGGGAATTTATTTTTGAATATCGATATATGCGCGATTCGATATATCGTACAGTCTGTTCCAAACGGTTAAGCGGAACTAGATTTTGCAATCTAGTTTCTTTCATCGTTTAAATCGTGCCTTTCGGCCGTTTTGTTTAAGCTTTGTAAATCATACTTACAATAAACATTTTTTGGTTAAGGTTAATGTCATTTTAAAAAGTCATTTTCTTTATATTTTGATTTTTTGTGTCATTCTTAATACAAATTTCCCTTTTATTTATTTTTTTGTCATTAAAATATATAAAAAAAAAAAATATTTAATTTTGACATATGTCATTCGTTTCCATGTTTTCATTGTTGGAATTTTAAATTTTGACATCCCAACGTGAAAAATGAAATAACCCAAGCAAGGTCCCTTCTCGTGACAACCTAAAAGAAATTCACATTTAGTTCCGCTTAACCATTTGGAATAGACTGTATTACAAAATGAAACAACTTGTAGTAAAAGTACTTTTATAGTGTATTACGGATTTTAAATGTCAATTAAAAATATTCCTTATGTTGTAAAACCAACTTTAGATTTATTGGTTATTATCATTATAAGCTGTTCACTTTTGTAAGAACACACTAGATCTGGTTATTTTGGTTACTTTTATGGTGTGTTACTGACTTTAAATGTCAATTAAAAATATTCCTTACGCTGTAAAACCGACTTTAGGTTGATAAGGTTATGATCATTATAATTAAGATATCATTTTTCATTATGACATATGTCAAATGGATCGACATTTTAAAAAAAGTGACATTTTTCAATACCAACATGACATACAGCTTCAAAGGTGCAAACTATTGAAAACAAAATTCCCTCTTAGTTTGTTCTTACAAAAGTGAACAGTTTATATTAAGAAAGTGAATTTTTTTTTTAAATTTTAATACCAACATGACATACAATTTTAAAGGTGCAAATTATTAAAATCAATATTTCGTCTTACTTTAACGCTTAGGCGGAACTAAATGGAATTTTCGTTATTTTGGGTTGTCACGAAAAGGGACCATGCTTGGGTTATTTCATGTTTCAGGTTTGGTAAGTGAAAATTTTAAATTGTGCATTTAAGCAGTGAAACTTACGCCAGTGAAACCATGGAAGCGAATGACATATGTCAAATATTTTATTACATTTTTCCATATTTTGAAGACTGAAAAATAAATAAATGGGAAATTTTTATTAAGAATGACAAAAAATTATAATGCAATGAAAAGGACATTTTATAATGACAATCAATTTAATCTAGAATTTTCAATGTGAGTATGATTTACAAAGCTTAAACAATATGACCAAAAGTCCGAATTAATAGATAAAAATTACTAGATTTCAAAATCTAGTTCCGCCTAAACGTTTGAAATTGCCTGTATTTTGTTTTTACAAAAGTGAACAGCATATATTTAAATGTAAAAAATATACAATAATTCCGATATTTTGTGCGAATATCGATATTTTGCGCGATATATCGCAATTCAAATATCGATATATTTTTCTAAAGTATCGATATTTTCGAAATATCGATATATCGTTCCCATCCCTAATCATGAATGTCGATTCACTCGAGAATCTGGTAATAAACGTACGTCGGATACTAATGATCATAGAAAAGAGTACAGAACATCCACTATACTCTGTTCGAAATGCAGATATAGTAATAAAATCACCCGAAGAATTGAAGTCGCTATCCTACTGACTGTTGAGAAAAGTTAATAGGTCTACAGCCAACGAACAACGAGAGATCGATGAAATTATCACGTGAACAGTGCGTGATTATTATTTCTTCATTCTGAATAAAGAATAGCAGCAGCTATGTCACAATGACGGAAAAATATAAAAGTATAATTATTTTTTGTCAAAATCATAACGAAATTTACAAAATCATATATGTCAATGTGTATAAAAACTGCTTAGCATTTATAAAAAAATAAAAATAAACAAAAAATCCGGACAAGATTTACAATATTCCACTACAAACTCTATACAGATGGCAGCACATAATGACTACACTAAATAATTCAAGAATTATCAGTGGCTCTAAAACAATGGTTTCTGTTTATTTATCACATTAAAATATCATTTACCTTTTAGTTTAGGTTAGATTCACCTTAAAAGCACTATCTTATGAAAATAGGTTATGGTTGATATAATCCATCTCAATTTGTAATACGAAACTAGATCTGGTTACTTTGGTGACTGTTGTGGTGTAAACAGACTTTGGCGTATACGTGTGAACCAATACTATGATAATATTATAAATGTATTGTCAATATACAACATAAAAAATGAACTTTCCCTATTACGTATTACAAAATGAGACAGATAATAACTGTTTATTTTTTTTTATATATCACCAAAAATAAATTGTATTTTAACTGTTCTGTGCAGGGCCAGGGACAGTGATTCACCTTAAAAGCACTATCTTAGGTAATGGTTGATAACTGTTTATTTTTATTTTTTATAAACCACCTAAAAATAAATTGTGTTTTAAAAGTTCTGCACAGTCCCACCTGTTTAGAATCTCCGTATATTGAAAAAATGACGTGTGTGTGACGCATGCGCAGTGTTCAGTGGGATATTGTAAATCTATCCCAAAAATCCCTCTACAAGGCCTATTACACTCTTTTAAATAAATTATCCCTAACTTTGTTTAGTACCTTGTACAACAGTGTTATGATAATTAGCACGATCAATCTTATCTTCTTCTTCAGATATGATGTATATTTCTTTTATTTCTGCCCGTATTTTAGCCGTAGCTTTTTTGAAAATTTTGACAGTTCTTTAATTTTTTAAGTCGCCTGTTTTTTTAAAATAAAGAAAATTGTTTTTGGTACTTGTCAATATGTGATTATATCGTGGCTATTATTTAATATTATTTTTTTAACAAGGTAAGAATTATAATTTTACTGCAGTATTCTTTTTGGATTTGTTATTTGTATGTAAGATTTATCATGTAGAATCACATGAATGACAACAGACACTGTGCATAAGTCATCTACAATTTGAGATACAAGACAGTTTCTTCTGTCATTATGCATATAGTATGGGAACTGCAAACCAATCATGCTTTAATATACTGTTAATAAGGTGGCTATCTATTTAGGTAAAATTAGAAGTATTTTAAAAATTGTTATGCTGACGTGGTTGATTGCCTTAGTAAAAAAGGCCATTAATGTAAAATAAAAAAGAAATATAGAAATAGAAACGTACTGTTAGAATTTTTGAAATCTAGACTATTTCTTCCTAAATAAAAATAGAAGGTCTCCTGAATTAATGCCTTTTTGATCCGTGTAGTTTTCAAAATTTGTAAATATTTCATTTTCATATTTCAATTTGGTAAATGGAACCTGTTTCTATTCAGGTCATTTTTATTCACGGTTCCGGTACCCAGTTTCGGACACATGGTTTCGGATTCTTGCTTCCGGATACCCGGTTATAAATACCGTTTTATTTGCTCATCTCTTTTTTTGCGGGTATCTGTTTCCGAATACCCGGTACCAAATATCCGGTTAATTTTTGGTACTGGTTCATATTTAGAAACCGGCTACAATTCTGGCAATTCTGACCGCACTAGTATATTGACATTTTAGGGGCATTTGGTGAACTGCTATGGCACAGCAACAAAAAAAGAATCCTAGGTTTTACACACACGTCATAAAAGCAATAGCAGAGTTACATGAAAATAAAGGTTCTCCAGTTAAAAACATAGTGGAATATGTCAAACAGGATATGTCCACTAAACCTTCGCCTACCAGAAATGTGGTTATGCAAGTCCGAAGAGCTTTACGACATGGGATCGACAGTGGAATTTTACAGTACCGAGCAGGTAGGAAGAATATATTTACTAATAGTGTGGTGAGTTCTTCTACAAAGTGGGGAGCAACATACATTTTATATTACCTACTTATTTTTCAACAATTTTTCCATAATTTTGCTGAATATATACCTGAAATGCATACTCCGTAAACTACTTCATCTGATTTTGGATAATATTACGTCGTCAAGGATGAAATTTGTAGAAAAAAAGGCAACGTTGGTTAATAACTTACAAATGTAAGGAATTATTTAGTCGTTAAAGTATTCACCCATATTGTCTATACATTTTTGCCATTTAAGCGGCAGGTTGACAGGCTGGTGGGTAAAACCCTAGCAGACGAGAGTTAATGAATTCCTGGAAGGCCAATTTTACAGCATTGTCGGAATTAAACTGTTTTCCTATTAAAAAGTTGTCCAAATTGAGGAAGAAGTACGCAGTGGGGGCTAGGTCTGCGGAGTATGTAGAATGGTGAAGAAGTTCCAACGCCAATTCCTGTAGTTTTGCTACAGTCATTTGTGCAGTGTGTGATCTAGCGTTAAGTAATAAGATAAGAGTCGATCTGTTGACCAATCTAGGCAGTTCTTTAAGTTTTTGCATAATTTCGTCCAGTTGGTTGCAGTATATTTCTGCTGCGATCGATGAGCCAGGTTTTTTTTTTGTTTTTAAGTTACCTGTACGAAATTTGGCGAACCAGTTTGATATTGTCGGCTGCATAGATGCCAACACTAGAGCCAAGTACATTATTAATGTTTCGCGCAGTCTGCGATGCCGTAGTTCCACGTAGTTTTTAGTATACTTCATAATAGTGCGATTTTCCGACCGTTCCATTTTCAACAAAATTAATTTTTAATAAAAGTCTTTGATATTTTTTAGAGCATACAATGATTTCTTTAAACAGGCAAGATGTGTAACTTTCAAAAAAAAAACAAAAACGGTAAAATATTAAGCCAATGTCAAATAATAAACTGTTAAATTTGGCAATATTATTAACTACAAATTTCATTTTTAATGACCTGATAAATGACTTCAACGAAAACGCTATATCCCGTCTAAAATTCTTTTCATATTGGCAATCCGAAAATGAGAGTTCTTACTTACTTAATCTTAAAGCCTTTTTACCATTTTCTGGTGTCAGATTATTGGCGTTTGAGTATTACTCGTACGGTGTCTTATTTCTTGACATGTCTTTCTATCTTGTGTTAGTCATTGTTTCTTCAGATTTCACTCCTCTTCTTGCTGCCGCTCTTTGGATTCCATCTTTTCACGTTTTTCATGGTCTTCCTTTGAACGTTCTTTTAGTGTTCTTGCTTCAAAAATCCTTCTCCCTTTTATGATTCATTCTGCACATATGTCCATACCACCTCAATTGGCTTCGTTCTACTAAATGCTCAACGGGAACTGTTGCAAGATTCTCTTTATGAACAGAATTTCTGATTTTATCTTATTATGATTTGCCTGCTGTATTCCCTAGGAATGTCTTTTCTGTAGTTCTTACTTCGCTATTTAGTTTTTCTGTCATTGTCTCTGAATCGGATTCGTATGCTGGAACTGTCACCTTTCTGAAAACTTGTATCTTACTTTCTTGTTGGATTTCTGGTTTTGCGAGGACTTCAGATTCAAATACAGTTTTCCAGCTGTTCCTATTCGTTCTATTATTTGTACATCTATTTTACCATTGTCTGCTAACACTGATCCTAGAAATTTAAACGTTTGGACTTGGTTCTATTAGTCTTCCTCCTAGTTCTATCCTGTGCTTCCCTATACTTCTGCTTACAATTATGGTTTACATTTTTTTCCTATACTTATATAAACTCATGTATATTTTCTACAGTTCTTCATTATATATATTCAAGAGTTCATGGAGATTGATTTAATTTTCTGCCATAATTGCCGTATCTTCAGAATAACATACCTCGGATATTAAGTTCCAATGCCCAATTGATATTGTTTTATCTTCTTCTTCGTGTTTTTTACCCAATATATTTGTAAATAGAACTGACACCTAAGTATTATTTAACTATGTAACTATTTTCATTTCGAATTCTTTTTTGGATTTTTAATTTTTTGTCCAGATATAATTCCTTTGTATGGACCTTTAATTCCTTGAATTATCCTTTATTCTATATTCTTCTATACTTTTGCTTCTTAGAGCCCTCCATACATCATTCTTGTCAATCTGGTCATATGCTTTCTCAAAATCAACGAAGTACAGGTGTTATTCCTTATTTTCCATCAAGGATTTTAGGGATATCTGCCCGAGAATAAAGATTGAATCATATACGCCCCAACATGGTCTAAAATCAAACTGGCCTTCTTGGTCCTTGTTGGTTCAGCCTTCATCCTTATCGCCTTTTCTAATATTCCAGCATAAATCTTATCAACTGAGCTAAGTAGTTTAATACCTCTGCAATTATTACACTCTATTGTGTCTAATTTTTTGTTCATTGTCGGTATTATTCCTATTTTACAATCCTTTGGGGGCACTTTCTGAGCACTTCGTTGATTATGTGGAATAACAATTTTTGTTCTTCCGAAAAAAAAAAAAAAAAAAATCAACTGAAAATTGTGATTATGATATTTTTGTTTTGTCGCTTGACAAAATATTTCTCCACATATTGTTTCACAAAATGCATAAATATTTCTGGTTTGTACTTATTTTTTCAGTTTTTAGTTACCGCTCTGTATCTCATTTTCTGTTTCGTGCCACACTTCTAAAATCCAGTATTAAGTTTGCTTCAACGAAGAAATCCCCTTAAATTCCATCGTCATTTAGTGTATTAGTTTTAATTTTAGGCCTTTATTCTGTTCTTTATTGTAATGTTTAAGTTTTTGTTAATATGTTTAGGTAAATACCGCATTGCGATAGCTCCATCCCTTAGCTTTCCTGCTTCCGGTGATAATTCAGATGCATATGGTGAATATTTCGCACAGCACAGTTGTTGTCGTCAACACAGGCGGACACGACGTCGAAGACGACGCCGTAGTCGCCATGTTCGCCGAAATCGCCGCAGAAGAAGAAGAAGAAGTTATGATGATCCATCTGGTATGTCAACTGATTATACCACAGAAGATGAACGCACTAGTCGTGGACGTCCAAACCAACCAAAGAGAAAGAGAGGAAGCAAAACGGAAAAGAGTAGCAACCAAAAAGGTGATATGAAAAAGAAGGAAGGTGTCAGACCAAGAAAGAAAAACGAAGAACAGAAGAAAAATCAAAAAAAGAAACCATCGAAAGAAGGAAATATAAATGGTAACTTACAAAATAAGAAAGCTTTTTTATCTTTATTAATGTATGTAAACACTGTACAAAAAAATTGCTTACAATTATTATTTATTGAAATGATGTATGTATTAAAGTCACTAGATTATACAAAGTAGCGCAACGGCGGCCATCTTGGGGCTAAAAATGTCGCCAACACAAATGATGTTCAGTGATTCCAACATTACAAAAATAAGAAACTAGTTTTTATTTTAAACATTGTAATTACGATTTTTTTAATCAGAGATGCACTATAACAAACTTGTGGTACAATTTCAATTATTTTTTAAATTTTTATTAAATAAAATGGATATAATATATAAATTTAAATTAAACTTAACCTTAAATATTCAAACCGCTGACAAAGAAGGTTATTAAATGAGAGCGAGAGAGAGAGAGA
The DNA here is from genome assembly GCA_963971575.1 of Liopterus haemorrhoidalis. NCBI lineage: Eukaryota > Metazoa > Arthropoda > Insecta > Coleoptera > Dytiscidae > Liopterus > Liopterus haemorrhoidalis. The sequence goes on along the minus strand of OZ020611.1, from coordinate 44,708,941 downwards.
GATGTGATAGCGCAGACGTAAACTTAAGAACGTAAAAATTGCTGCTTTAGTTTGCTTAATAGGGGAAGCAATGTTGCCAATCAAACCCTGGGGTCTGTCGACTTCTTCAAAGGCTTGCGCTATTTTGTATAATCCAGTGACTTTAGTATGTATATTAACCACATGTTATCTTCAATTACGGATGCAATTTTTGACAAGGTCTCAGCAGATCCAAAATAATTTAATGGCATATCAAGCGACTTTTCGCGGTCATGTTTCGCGGGAATGTCATAACAAGCATCTGCCTAGAAATTTAAAAAATTTTAGACTACAACTCCCGACTCCGACGCCAACTCCAATTATAGTATTGGGTTGATACATAAGTCCGTTCGTTTTTTTTTTTTCACCTTTTAGTCAATAAAATATACATTCTAAAAAAAACTTTTATTATCAAATGTTCAGTCCATTATTTTCTATCAGACTTTGGACAAACGCTTAGGCAATTTTATAATGCCATCTCTCCAAAAGGATTCCGTCTTTGCTCTCGAAAAATCTGTAGAGGTGAATTTTGATATCGTCCAAAGATGCGAATTTTTTTCCCTTAAGGAAATTTTGTAGAGAGCGGAACAATTGGTAGTCGGAGCATATGGTCCAGACATCGCACCATCCGACTACCATTTGTTCTACTTTCTACAAAATTCCATAACGGAAAAAATTACTGGTACTGAAATTGTTGGCATGGATTCAAGACAACGAACGCACACCCAACGCGAACCAACTGGTTCCGAATTTTGATTCTCCAGTAAAAATAAGAGTATCCTCGAATTTAGGAACCAGTGTTCTTCGAAATTTGTGTTGGTTTCGATAGGCAACGTAGTATTTTTATCAAACTGTTAATGTGAGATTCACAAGCAGACGCGGTAGCGTCTATGGTGAAACAGCACACAAAACTTAAATAACCTTGTTAAGCTCTGTTTTCGTGACAACTTAAAATTACGAAATCCCTATTTAGTTCCGCCTAAACTAAAGAAATGACCTATATATTATTTTCATAATATTTTCAGTTCGAGATGAAGACAATGTTGAGCAACATAATTCTAATGGAATCGATCCTAAAACTGAGAATAAAACGCGATCCCAAAATGCTAGACAAAACACAAATAGAGAAGGCTCAGAATTGTAGTGAAAATCAAGAAAAAAGAGATGGGTTCATTTTATAAATTATTGTGTAGTTTTTAATAAAGTTTTTAATAAACCTTTTATATTTATTTATAAATTTACTAGTGCACCCGTTGCCAACCATGTTGGCAAACACATCATTACCTTAATGTGGAACTTGCTCGACGCCTCTGACTTCTTTCTGTAGCCATACGCCTTACTTCATGAAGTGCCTTACTTCAAGTGAACAGCATATACCAAGGCGAGTTTTACTCAATACATTACATTTACATTTTTGAAAATAAAGGTAATTTATAACGTTTAATTTATTATTGCCGACCAGCGTAGCGTAGTGGTAACACATGTGCTCTGCATTGCGAAGGTCTCGGGTTCGAATCCCGTTCAGGCATAGAAATTTTTTCAAATAAAAATTGTCCTGGCTAATTGCCACAGCAGCAAAGGCTATTAAAAACTAAAAAAAAAATTAACTAACCTAACCTAACCTAATCTAACTTATTACATTAATTTAGCATTTTTACCTAAATGTATTATAAAATATCTTAAATCAGTTTAAATAATCGTGTAAATATAAAATAAGATCAGTATTATATGGGGATAAATCTGCAAAATATCATTCACATCGGTCAAAGGATATTAAAGTTACTTGTTTATGCCTACAAAACCCTAGACATTTCTATATGGTATTGTATCCGCAGTTTTTTAGAGAATAAACCTGCAAAATATTGTTCATATCGATCAAAGTATATAAGAGTGCCTAGAGTTACTTGCTTATGCCTACAAAACCCTAGACATTTCTATATGGTATTTTATCCGCAGTTTTTTAGAGAATAAATCTGCAAAATATTGTTCATATCGGTCGAAGCATAGGAGTGTTTACTTGTTTATGCCTAAGAAACCCTAAACACTTCTATATGTAATTATATTCGTAGATTCTTAGAGAATAAATCTTCAAAATATTATTCATATCGGTCAAAGCATATAGGAGTATCTTGAGTTTCTTGTTTATGCCTACGGAACCTTAGACATTTCTGTATGTAATTTTATCCGTAGTTTCTTAGACAATAAATCTGTAAAATAGTTTTCATATCGATCGTAGGATATACGATTGTCTAGAATCTTGTTTATGCCTACTAAATTCCAGACATTTCTATATGTAATTCTATCCGCAGTTTCTTAGAGATTAAATCTACAAAATATAGTTTATATCGGTCAAAGCATATAGGAGTATCTAGACTTTCTTGTTTATGCCTATGAAACCCTAGACATTTTTATATGTTATTTTATTAAATTCAGATAAATTAAATACCAGCCGCTGAAAAATACCAAAATGTTTTTAGTCTAGTTATAGCTGGTGACACTTCGGTAAGCTTCGGAATATTTCGTTATATTTCGGAATCTCGCTGCAAATTTTATTTCATATAATTATACTACCTGATTGGACGACAGGCACGAACGTACCCAGCCAGGGACACACGTTGGAGTATTATATTATAGATATAATAAAATTTAAACGATTAAAATTAAATTAAATATATATATGTGTGTTTTTTAATATTATTTTTCCCAAATTTCATGATTTGGTCATCGTACGGGGATTCTCGTCTACGCTCGTCTACGTCTCTCAAACGTATTCACCCAAGTTAAGAGCATAAGTACGTCCGAACTCTATATAAGGTATTATATAAGGAATTCAAGAAATAAAACTCATACTGCTTGTACGAGTTTTATTTCATCATATATTCTACATTTAATAAGCATTCAATTAAATAAAATATAAATAAATTTATTCAGTAAATAATTAAAATTCATAAAATTACATTGTTAGTACACAGCACTCGTTACAAAAGTAACATAATCTGTATTTGAAAATGTTGTTGAATGCATTGGTTATCAGATAAAAGAGTGATATTGTTTAATTCTACGAAAAATTTCAAAAAACCTAACAGAAGTTGAGAAATATGTGATAATGTTATGTGAAAGTGTGAATGTTACGTGTTTAAGTGTTGAAGTAAACGAAGTTTCGGAAACCTCCTCTTGTGTCGTTTTGGTAATTCTTCTAGATTATATAGACCAATTGTATTTATTAATGGGTTCGTATGAATACTGCACTTTTCATAGAATTTTTTGGCATTTTTTAATATATATTCTTCTATAGTTGGTTGGTTTGCTACTTCATGTATGTAAGTAATACGGTTAAATTTTCTTAATTGTGTAGCCATTCGCAGGCATTTATTTTGAATAACCCGCACATCATTTAAATAACTTGTCGACACACTAGCCTAGGCTGCTGATCCATAAGTTAATATTGGTCTGATCACTATATTATATAACAATAATTTATTTTCAGTACTTAAGTAACTCTTAGTATTAATTAGACTGTAGATATTATGCATCGTCATTTTTGTTTTTTTTAGTAATATAATCTGTCTCAATTTGTAATACGAAACTAGATCTGGTTACTTTGGTGACTGTTGTGGTGTAAACAGACTTTGGCGTATCCGTGTGAACCAATACTATGATAATATTATAAATGTATTGTCAATATACAACATAAAAAATGAACTTTTCCTGTTAGTTCCGTATTACAAAATGAGATAATATTATTAATGTGTTCTTTCCAAATTAATTTACTATCAAATGTTAGGCCTAAATATTTAGCATTTGTGCTCCATGCAATTAGTTTTTTGTTATAGTACAAACGATTTCAATTAAATATTTGTCAATAGAGCATATCCAAAAATTTACTGGAATTCCAATATTGCCAGTGTAAAACATAATAATAAACGATTCAATATTAAAAGTTAATTTAACATTCTTTCGAGAAATGTCTATAAATCTCTATTTCCTGTTGAGAATGCTCGGCGTTCACAATAACCCGGACGTGTTAGCAGCTGAAATGATGTTACTTATCCTTTGGCTATTTGTCCCAAACCTCAATTCCAACACATTTCAAATCGCTTTATTAGAGTTTCTCGGCACATCATTTCTAATATTTGTCATACGTGTTGTCTTTAAGTGAATGCTTTTCATCATACTGAATGTTCATTCTAGGATTGCCACTTTACGCCTTAATCTGACCCGGAGCAAAAAAAAAAGTTGTTTTAAATAGAGATGTGCCGGATCACATAAAAGCCAGATCTACGGATACAGATACGGATAGGGATTAATTGTTTTCTGATCCGTGGATACGGATACGGATTTTCCATGTAAGTACAGAGACCTTGAAGAGATAGTTTGATATATCGCGATGTTCCTATAGACCGTTCAATTGTTAGAATGCAGTACAGGTTAAATGCAGTTTCGAAAACCATCAACAAATTATGTGATGCTCGAGTTAACATCAGTCTAAACGCCAAAATAAAATTTACTCCACCTTGGGCATTTTTAGATGCAAGCTTGTATGAAAACTAATTTAAATTTTTCTATAAGATATTTCTTTAAATTCCGATTTAAAAAGACGGATACGGACCCGAATATGGATTTTTATTTTTTGCAGATCATCCGCGAATACGGATAGCCGGCACACCACTAGTTTTAAATATAATCCATTGCTCATCTGAGTAAGCCATGATATATTTTTTGTTTGGTTGCATAAAATTTTACATAAAAAAATAATGATATTCTTCCCATATTAAATAGAATCTATTATAAGCTGTTCACTTTTGTAAGAACACATTAGATCTGGTTATATTGGTTACTTTTATGGTGTGTTACTGACTTTAAATGTCAATTAAAAATATTGCTTGCGCTGTAAAACCGACTTTAGGTTGATAAGGTTATGATCATTATGATCAAGATATCATTTTTCATTATGACATATGTCAAATGGATCGACATTTTAAAAAAGTGACATTTTTAATACCAACATGACATACAGCTTCAAAGGTGCAAACTATTGAAAACAAAATTCCCTCTTGGTTTGTTCTTACAAAAGTGAACAGCTTATATAAGCTGTTCACTCTTGTAAGAACACACTATGGTCTATTTCAAAGTAGAAAAAAGTAGATAGCGCTGCGAACCGAGTACGATTTACACTGATCAAATACAGTATAGCGGGAAATTTAATATAAGTTACAACTAGGGCATGGGCGTAACACCTGGGTTAGCAAGTGATTTTTTTGAATATATAAAAGGTTAACAAGATATTGAAATAAACAAGGCAGATAATGGCACTTACGTTATTTATACGACATAAATTCAGTTTAATGGGAAATTTTAAAAAGTTAAAAAAATATTAATTTTAAAAATTATGTACTATATATAAAAAGAGAGATTTGGCTAAAAAAGTTTAAACAAAGCAATGTAAAACAAACAATATATCTTCAGAGCTAAAGTTTCTTATTTAAATAATTATTGTAAATAAAAATTAAAAATATATGTAGGTATATATGAAGGTCTAAAAATTATATCAATAACTTCTTCTTTGGGCACAATCAGCTTTTGGCTTCACATTAGTCCTCTTTCTTGATCTGTTAATTGTCAACTGTCAAAAAATATTTATATGTCAAATAACCTAAGAAATATATAACTGCGTAAAAACAAATTACATGGAGAATTTTCTCCATAAAATCTACGCCAAGAATATAAATATAAGTCTAAATATGTAAATAATAACAAAATATATGAGAAAAATTAAATAATATAAATAATATATATTTCCAATGTACGACACTGAACATCTGTCAACTTGGACTAAAAACAATATTTTTACAGTGTAATAGGGATGACGATCTAAACCAATCCGAAGCAAGGACAAACAGCTCCTATCTTCTTACACACATTTTTCTACTTTGAAATAGACCATAGTTTGTTCTTACAAAAGTGAACAGATCATAACCTCTGAACTCTATACGTTTTTATTAATATTATTATGATGATATTTTGTACTTCATATTGTTTGGTTTAAGCGAAACTAGATTTTGAAATTTTAGCGAATGAATGATGTTTTCGATCATTTTGTTTAGTAAAATCCCACTTCAGACGTTATAAAGTTAGCTCATGACAAATTCCATTTAGTTTTGTTTTAACATTTGGAATAGACTTTAGTTTTAAAATGTTATTTATCGCGTATGTAACGAAATATTACACATAATTTAATCAATCATGGTAGCTTGACTACTATTTCATTTGTTTTTTTAAAACAAAATATAAAACATACAACATACATCAAAAAATTCTGAGACAAATACAAAATTATCGTTAATATTAAAACAGAAATGAAGTTCCACTACAAAGAAGACCATCCATTCGAAAAAAGAAAAGCCGAAGGCGAAAAGATTCGTAAAAAGTATCCCGATCGAGTTCCTGTTATTGTAGAAAAAGCTCCGAAAGCTCGTATTAGTGAGTTGGATAAGAAAAAATATTTGGTGCCTTCTGATTTGACGGTTGGTCAGTTTTACTTTCTGATTCGCAAGAGAATTCATCTGAGACCTGAAGATGCTTTGTTCTTCTTTATAAATAACGTTATTCCTCCGACTTCTGCCACCATGGGGGCACTCTACGGTGAGCATCATGAGGAGGACTTTTTTATATACATTGCTTATTCTGATGAAAATGTTTACGGTGTCGAATAATTTGTAATCGTAATGTAGCGAAATAAATTTAAAGTGTTTACCAATTTAATTACACTATTTTTTATTAGGGTTTCGTATGTATGACTAAGTAACCCTTATACCGTAATTAATGTTCTGTCTGTACAGTAGAAATTGTGTCAAAATGGCTAAATCAAATTGTTATAAATTTCGGTAAAAATTCCATATATATCCTACACCCAATTTTTATTACTAAGAAAGTCAGGTGAAAAAGATTGTTTAAGTTTATCAAGCCGTTTGGATTTAATGTTAATAAAATTTTGCTGATCCAACCTAACCTAACATAAAGGCTTAGTTTTTAAGTATACAGTAGTACAGTTTGGTTCTGATGTGTTTATTAACTCTAGCGTATTATACTCATAGTAACAAATAGTTGTAAAGTCTGTTCCAAACGGTTAAGCGGAACTAAATTTTGCAATCTAGTTACTTTCATCGTTTAAATCGTGCTTTTCGACCGTTTTGTTTAAGCTTTGTAAATCATACTTACAATACACATTTTTTGTTAAGGTTAATATCATTTTAAATTGTCATTTTCTTTATATTTTGATTTTTTGTGTCATTCTTAATACAAATTTCCCATTTATTAATTTTTTTGTCATTAAAATATATTAAAAAAATAATTTAATTTTGACATAGGTAATTCGTTTCCATGGTTTCATTGTTGTAATTTTAAATTTGGACATTGCAACGTGAAAAATGAAATAACCCAAGCAAGGTCCCTTGTCGTGACAACCTAAAAGAACGAAATTCCCATTTAGTTCCGCCTAAGCGTTTGAAACAAACTGTACACTGAAGTGTAGGATATATACGGAGGTTGAGCCAAAATCAAGTTTTGTACTGATGATTTTCTTTTTTGCTCTTCCACCTTTGTTTTTTTCTAATATTATCTGTCTCATTTTGTAATACGAAACTAACAGGGAAATTTAATTTTTTATGTTGTATATTTAAAATATCATCTTAGGGTGGTAATTCTGAAGTGGCACCTTTCAAATATTTGACATGTCAATCACAATTTTGACATGTCAATTGCAATTTTGACATGTCAATTTGTTATCTGACATATGTAGTTTTTGATATAACCTCGATATAATAATACTTAACCATAAATTTAAAAGCCAGATTTACAAGTTTACATGTTTCCATAAAAGTCTATTTACACCACAACAGTCTCCAAAGTAACCAGATCTATGGTCTATTTCAAAGTAGAAAAATGTGTGTAAGAAGATAGGAGCTGTTTGTCCTTGCTTCGGATTGGTTTAGATCGTCATCCCTATTACACTGTAAAAATATTGTTTTTAGTCCAAGTTGACAGATGTTCAGTGTCGTACATTGGAAATATATATTATTTAATTTTTCTCATATATTTTGTTATTATTTACGTATTTAGACTTTTATTTATATTCTTGGCGTAGATTTTATGCAGAAAATTCTCCATGTAATTTGTTTTTACGCAGTTACATATTTTTTAGGTTATCTGACATATAAATATTTTTTGACACTTGACAATTAACATATCAAGAGAGAGGACTAATGTGAGACCAAAAGACAGCCCAGCTGATTGTGCCCAAAGAAGAAGTTATTGATATAATTTTTAGACCTTCATATATATACATATATTTTTAATTTTTATTTACAATAATTATTTAAATAAGAAACTTTGGCTCTGAAGATATTTTGTTTATTTTATTGCTTCGTTTAAAATCTTTTAGCCAAATCTCTCTTTTTATATATAGTACATAATTTTTAAAATTAATATTTTTTTAACTTTTTCAAATTTCCCATTAAACTGAATTTATGTCGTATAAATAACGTAAGGGTATTATCTGCCTTGTTTATTTCAATATCTTATTAACCTTTTATATATTTTAAAAAAAAATCTCTTGCTAACCCAGTTGCTACGCCCATGTCCTAGTTGTAACTTATTTTAAATTTCCCGCTATACTGTATTTGATCGGTGTAAATCGTACTCGGTTCGCAGCGTATCTACTTTTTTCTACTTTGAAATAGACCATAGTTTCGTATTACAAAATGAGGCAGATTATATTATTATTATGGGGTTTGTCAGGTCTTGACAAGCGTCCACTAATCTCAAACTTCAGCATCCTTTTGAGCCACGTCATACTAGAGACTAGTGGAGCTAAATACACACGACTGCATCCCAAACCCTGGCAATATGCAGCCGCGGAAATTACGCTAGATCCAGTGCCCGCACAATGCGGAGTGACCCGAGCAGCACTGCTTTCTGCATCCTGCAGATCAAAGAGTTGGCAGAAGATCTGCAGACGGGAATGGACTCGATTTCCCTTCGATATTATTATTATTATTATTATTATTATTATTATTATTATTATTATTATTATTCTTATTATTATTATTATTATTATTATTATTTTGGGGTTTGTCAGGTCTTGACAAGCGTCCACTAATCTCAAACTTCAGCAACCTTTTGAGCCGCGTCATACTAGAGACTAGTGGAGCTAAATACACACGACTGCATCCCAAACCCTGGCGATATGCAGCCGCGGAAATTACGCCAGATCCAGTGCCCGCACAATGCGGAGCGACCCGAGCAGCACTGCTTTCTGCATCCTGCAGATCAAAGAGTTGGCAGAAGATCTACAGGCGGGAATGGACTCGATTTCCCTTCGATAGGAGGCTTTCATGCCACCCAAAACACCAACTATCAGGACTACAAGCTTAACTTTATACCCGGGATACAGCTTTCTAAGCTCGGACAAGAGGTCCATATACTTGGACCTCTTTTCCTCCTCCTTGAGAGAGATATTCTTCTCAGCTGGACTTCGATCCGGAATTCGATCACAAACATCTGTTTGGTCTCGATATCCAGGAGGGTTATGTCCGGCTTAGTGGCTGTCAGTAACTTCGAGGTGGGAAGGAGTAATTCCAATAAATTCGGCACTTGGAATTTTCCACCACCGATTCTATGTCAGAAAGGACGTACGGTATAACCGGTATTTGGTCAATACCATAGGCATGTCTAAGATGATAGTAGAGCACGCGGAGAGCAGCATTATGTCGAGACACGTAGCTCGACGCTGCAAGAGATGGACAAGCAGACAGAATGTGCATTATCGTTTCAGAATGGTGGTGGCACAACCTACAGAGTGTGGACTCCGCTATTTGGAATATGCGGGCCCTGTATGCCAAAGTATTTATAACACCATCCTGACACGCAAACACAAAACCTTCTGTTTCCGATCTCAAACCTGCAGACTTAAGAAACGAGAACGTGAGTTCGGTGGACAACTCTAGACTTTTAATATGTTTGAAGAACACAGAGTGCATACTTTTACTCATGTGTTCTTTTGTCAACATGTCTGTCTCGCCTCGTTTCACCGAACCGGTAACTCTGTTGTACTCCTCCCGAGAGAGTTGTACTCCAGCGTTTTCCTTGACGGGACTCAAGTCTGCCAGGTTAAATCTCGTTGCTGCTCTTCGCGCTGCCTGGTAAAGAAACGCCCCTTTGCCACTAAATTCGTGCTCACTAACGAATTTTAATAGTGGGTCCTGACTTCTGAGGATACTGTTAGCTGTAACCAGGACGAGTCGATCGTGCAAGCACTCCAGATTTAGTAATCCCCTACCCCCATTTTGACGAGGGAGGTAAATGCGCTGCACAGAAGATTTCGGGTGAAGACTTCGGTTGATGTTCATGATCTTTCTGGTTCTTCTGTCGAGATCCTTAAGATCATCAACATTCCATTTCATTACACCAAAAGTGTATGAAATTAATGGGACAGCAAGCATGTTTGCGGCAGCGATCTTGTTCTTGCCAGACAGACATGATCTCCATATCTGCCTAAGTCGTACCATATACTTGCTGCGAAGGGCCTGCTTAATAAGAGTGACATCTTGGACACCTCTCTCACTGATGCCTAAAAATGTGTAAGACCCTTCGGCATTAAGATGTTTTATAATGCTCCCATCAACCAATTGAACGTCTTCACCGTTGTCTAAACCTTTTCCTCTGTATATATGAAAAACAGCGCATTTTTCCAACCCGAATTGCATACCTATCGCGGCAGTGTACTCAGCAACAGTATCTAAGGCGGTCTGCAGATTCCTCTCGTTCGAGGCGTAGAGCTTCAAATCATCCATGTAAAAAAGATGGGTAATTTTGTGCTTACGCTTCGACGGGGGACCCGCCATGTAGCCACTGCCACGCCTAAGCTCGATCGATAGCGGAAGAAGTGAGATGCAAAATAGTAGCGGGCTTATGGATCTCCCTGGAAAACCCCACGCTTGAAATTTATCCACTCTGTCGACACTGCAGTTGATCCGCTTGGGACAACAAATTGTGTCTTCCAGAGGGACATAAGTTGCCCAATGCATCTCTCTATCTCCGGGTGGACTCGTAACATGCGCAATAATGTTAAAATGAGAGCGTGTGACGTAGTGTCATAAGCTTTTGCGTAGTCCACCCAAGCCATTGACAGGTTGCGTTTGAAATACGACGTGTCATGACAGACTGACCGGTCGATAATAAGGTTTTCTTTGCAACCTGCTTGGCCCCTCTTCGATCCCCTCTGTTCGTAGATGTCTGACCAAACAGAGGCAATGGAGCTCAGTACCCGCTCGTTTAATACGCTGGTGAAGATCTTATACAGCGTATTGAGACAAGTAATAGGTCTGTAGTTCTTCGGGTTGGTTAAATCACCTTTTTTGGGGATTAATACTGTACGCCCCTCTGGTAACCAAGATGGTATTGGTATTTCTCCACGGATAAAAGAAGTAAAATTTCGTGCAAGATGGCCGTGCACGCTTGTGAATGACTTCCACCAGAAAGCAATAATACCATCAACTCCTGGTGCAGCGAAATTGCGCGCTTTCGAAATAGCACGTGTAACTTCTTCCGTGGTACCAGGGGGGCATGCCTGAGGATCTGTCAGGTGTTGTGAACAGAATTCCTCAAATCTCTCCAAAACTGGAGTGTCCTGCACGATCGCCTCGTGTTCATAAAGTTCCCTCCAGAAAGTCTCTGTCCTGTCGACTGATAATGACGGTTCAGAAACCTCAGGTTTGGCCATGAAAAGGCGTGACGGGCTCGTGAGGAACATAGTATTTTCCTCCATGGTCCTAACCCGGTTGACCAGTTTCTTTCTTGCCAGGGCTAGTGCTCTCAATTTGTCCACCGCTTTCTGCTTTAGCAGAGAGAGAGTGGACAAATTCAGTGTGTGATGCTTTATGCGCAATTGATATAATATGCGCTTAGTATTCGCACTTAGCGGCTTAATACTTCGTAAAGCATCAATACCACACTGAATATGAGAAGCTTCCTGACGTGAACGCGTCATTTTCTTCTCTAATTGCTGTATACGCAGTTTGCCGTTAAAAGCCTTAGCCCGCTTTGGCGTCAGCACAGCTGCTGCAGCGTATACAGCACAGTCAATATCCCAGAGACTACTCTGAGGGGAAATTTGCTTGTCAATAAGTTCATGAAGTCGCGTGAGGTCATCAGCACGAACTTTGAACTTATTGTGTCCGAGTCGGGTACGTTCAGAATGAGGCGAGAGAAGGGCTAGAAAATCCTCGCGGAGATTTGTTTCCGGTGAAGAGGATGTTATTCCTGCATAAACTGGGGAAGACCCAGTGGCTATCTGCCCACCTCCCGTTGGTGGGCTTGCAGGTGTCGATGGCTGTACCGGTATTTGGGACAACCTTCTCGACTCTCTTCGTCTCGATCGCCTCATCCTGCGTCGCAGGCGTGCTACTTGGTCGCGCAGATTTTGTTGCGTCATGAAGTCCAGCTCAGGATGATTTTCACACCATTGTGAGTGGACTCTGACCATGTAGCCCCTGCGATGGGGTGACGCTGCCTCGTAAACCTGAAGCAGGTCTTCCTGCTCCTCGGGTGTCCACCTGTGGCGGGCCCGGCTAGCGGGATTGTAGCTTCGCCCAACTGTTTGTGGGTCCCCATCCGAGAAGGACCCGTTGTGGGAAGCTCTATGGTTTCTTATATTATCTTGAACCATTTATACGTTCCATGGGAAGGTTGGCCCCATGAAACGGTGGCAGGATTCATCGACCAGATGATAGGGTCGACGTTACCCCCAATTGGTTCCTGCCGTGGTAACAGTGTGGTAGCGATCCGGGGGGAAAGGGCGCTAAGCCTTTTCGGTCAAAAGACCGCCGTACCCCGATTATTATTATTATTATTCAGGATACGTGGGATCATCAGGCCCAAAAGCTCGATATGATCAGATGTTGCGACCATTGCGAACTTTCCTTGCGTGATTCAGGGTTCGCGGGATCATCAGGCCCGAAAGCTTAGCAAATAGCCAGGTGTTATGGCCATTTAGAACTTCCCCTGCGAATTTATTATTATTATTATTATTATTATTATTATTATTATTATTGATAATAATTTTAGGAAGTAGGAAGCTGACGTTTAGGAAGTAGGTAGCTGACATTACTCCCGAGTATACAATTTAGGCACATTACAATTTGATTTTAAGGGTCGATATGTCCGGAACTAAATAGGAATTTCGTTCTTTTAGGTTGTCACGAGAAGAGACATATTGTACATGTTTTACGTTGGTATGTGAAAATTTAAAATTCCAACAGCGAAACCATGGAAACGAATGACATTTATTAGAAATTTGAATTTATTTACATATTTTGAACACAAAAAAAACGGGAAATTTTTATTAAGAATGACAAAAACTTAAAATGCAATGAAAAGGACATATTATAATGACAATCAATTTAATCTAGCATTTGAAATGTGAGCAGGGGCGCACACAGATTTTTGGATTGGGGGGGGTCCAATTATACATTTTTATAAACACAGGGCAAAATATCAATTTCAAGTGAAGAGCTTAAAAAAAGGTACTCCCTTCTAAATTTTAAGTGAAGAGCAAAAAAAAGGTCCTCCCTTCTAAATTTTAAGTGAAGAGCAAAAAAAAGTCCTCACTTCTCACATATGAGGGGGGGGGTCCGGACCCCTTGGACATTGTATAATATCATTGTATTCGAGCACAGATTATTATTAGAGAATAGTGTATATGCATCGAAATATATGTTATTTATAAGGTATATATTTTGTTTACATATTATTTACATATTTAGAATTTTATTTATATTCTTGTCGTAGATTTCATTGAGAATTTTTGTAATTTTTTTACGCAATTATATATTTTTTTGGTTATCTGACATATAAATATTCAGATTTCATATCAATAACAGATCAAGATAGAGGACTAATGTGAGGCCAAAAGACAGCCCAGCTGATAGAGACCTTCATATATACATATATAGGCTATTCCAAATGTTTAGGCGGAACTAGATTTTGAAATCTAGTAATTTTTATATATTAATTTAGTCATTTTGTTTAAGCTTTGTAAATCATATTCACATTGCAAATTATAGATTAAATTGATTGACATTATAAAAAGTCCTTTTCATTTTTTTTTTTTTTTATTTTTTAATGGCCTTTGCTACTTTGGCAATTAGCCAGGACAATTTTTGTTTGAGAAAATTTCCATGCCATAACCGGGATTTGAACCCGAGCCCCCATGGTTGGTAGTCAAATGAGCTGACCACTACGCCATAGCGACCGGCGTCCTTTTCATTGGACGTTACTTTTTTGTCATTCGTAATAAAAAGTGTCTTTTTTTTTTCTTCAAAATATACGTTTCTATGGTTTCCCTGTTGGAATTTTAAATTTTCACTTACCAACGTGAGATGAAATAACCCAAGCAAGGTCCCTTCTGGTGACAACCTAGAAAAACGAAATTCTCATTTAGTTCGGCCTAAACTAAATGAGAATTTATATAATAATATCTTATTAACCAATTCCTTTTTTTATTAAAAAAAATATATATATATATATATATGAATTTTGAAGAACTGAACGATGAAACTGAGAAGAAAAAAAAAGAAGAATTGAAGACCTTGGTTTTAACGAAAATTAGAAAACCAAACAGTGTCGTGGATAGAAATGATAACTTTAATATGTGGAATGATACATGGTTTTTAAGTTGTGAATTTTTTAAAATCCTAATTTGCACAAATAAATTACGAGTAAATTATGCCACTAAAAACATTTGCCATAATCTCAAAAACACATTGGACGTTTAAAGCCCCAATTTTTTTTGGATATTGTCTTTAACCAAATATGAGACAGAAAAATTAGCTGTGGCCACCACAGGACCGACCGCCATCACAAAGTACTTGCATAAAATACATTTTAGCAGCAGAGTAGTTATTATTGTATGAGACAATAACGTATTATATTACGTTGACAATTTCATAATGTGTATTTATAATTTACGATAATCATGGAAACGTACCTGCATACATACAAAAAATAGTCTCAAATAAAAGTTGTTAGATATTGCTTTTAAAGCAACTTTTCTTAAATAAATTTTTTCGAAATATTTCTCTGTTGTGAAATATTCGCAAAAATCTTAAAACCGACACGAGTAAACTCCCATTTCTAGTTAACCGATTTTTACCAAAAGTTGATCAACTCGTGCCATTGATGTCAAAAGCTTAAATATAAAGTTTCATAAAAATCCTTTTAGCCGAATTGGCTCTGCACGTGTACACAGACCGAAAGACAGACAGATAGACAGACAGAATGACAGACATCATGCTAAAAATAGTCAAAATGTTATGTAGGGACCTCAATTCGTGGAGATCCATCGAAATCTCGAAATGTCAAAATCGGTATGATCACAATACCTCCCACTTAATAAGTTATATGTTGGCGGTCGGTAAAGATAAAAAGATATAGCCTCCAATTTTATTAATATAGTTGACAAAAAATAATATGATTATCAATAGTTTAACGTAGCATTTGAATTGCTACAGAGATAATAATAATAATAATAATAATAATAATTTATTAACCTTCATATACAAAATACAATTATGTGTGGGTATACATGCATGCATTGATGTGATAGGCATAGTCATATTTGTTTAAGTGCGAAGTATAATGGGATGGAAGTTATCATAGCAATGAAATACAAGAACAGTATAAAATAAATAGTAGGAAACAACATAATAAATACAATAAAATACAGCAAATACAATAAAACACAGTAGAACGTTGATTATCAATTTACAATCTGTCAAGTCTAAAAGGATATTAATTTCTTTAACAATTCTCAAAAATTAAATAAATTACTAAATTGAAATATAATAGAATACAATAAAATAATATAAAACATAATAAGATACAATAAAACGCTGATTATTATTAATTTACATTCTATCAGGTCGAAATATAAAATGTTTAAAATTGCCAAAAATAATCAAAAATTAATAAAATAGAGTACAATAGAATGTAATAAAATACAATAAAATAGATTAAAATACAATAAAATACAATACAATACAATAAAATACAATAAAATACAGTAAAATACAATAAAATACAAATAAAATACAATAAAATACAATAAAACAATGAAATGTTGATTATCAATTTAAAATCTATCGTCGAATTATAAAATTTTTAAAATAGAATAGATTATATTATATTTATTTACCTTCATGCAATCATTCCTTCATTCAATTTATGTAGAGGTCGATAAAGTAAAAGAATAATAATAATAAAAAAAAAAAAAAAAAATTTAAATAAAATAAATAAATTAAAAAAAAAAATAAAATAAATAAATTTATAAAAATAAAATAAAATAAATAAATAAATAAAATAAATAAAATAAAGAAATACATATACAAGAGAGGAAAATATTAAAATTCATTGAAACTGTATATATTTTTTTCTAAGAGATAGCGTTTTAACTTTATTTTGAAAGTATTTATATTTTTTGTGGAGATGATATCTTCCGGTACGCTATTATAAAATTTACAGCAATTAAAAAATGCACATTTTTGATATCCTGATGTACTGTGAGCTTCAGGCAATAACAAATGCTTATTTCTAGTATTATATTTATGGTGAATGTTATTACTGAATATACTTTTATTCTTGTAGACATACATAATAGCCGCATTTATGTATAGAGCCGGGAAAGTTAAAATTGATAATTTTTTGAAGTATTTTCTACATGATTCCCTATAACTTAATGATTCTAAAATGCGGATAGCACTTTAGATATGAATATTCTTACTTTTTTGATGATCAGTTTACTAAAAAATCAGCTGTGGCCACCACAGGACCGACCGCCATCATAAAGTACTTGTATAAAATACATTTTAGCAGCAGAGTAGAAATAACTTGGCCTAATATTTTCTAACAGATATTATTTATCATGACCATGGAAAATGTAACGTTTCCATGGTCCATAAGTATGAAAAAATTGAGATTTGGAAATTTTTTTCGTTTTATCAAAAAATGTCTCAAATAAAAGTTGTTAGTTATTGCTTTTATAGTAATTTTTGTTCAATAATTTTATTCGAAATATTTGCAAAAATCCCAAAATAAATGGGAATAAATGTGTTTATTCCCATTAATAATATTTTTAAACAATTCTGTTACTTATCTTATTTATTAATTTTTAATGACTATATTCCCTAATGAGCTTTATCAGTGATAGCCATCTTGATTTGTAGATACGTGATTTTTACAAGAGGCATTGAATTTTTTCTGGCGTGTTTAGTTATTGTTAAGTGGTAAAAGTGCAAGGTGTAAGTGGTAAAAATGTGGCATAGTGTAGACTTTGGTGTTTGGACTGCATGGAGATCAAAACTGGAATGATTGCAAAGGTATGTCTAGAAATTTTAGTTAATTTTGTAATGCAAGTCATTGTTAAGTACACGTGCACACGTGTACAAGTACAGTGAGTATCTCTTGATTCTAGCAGCACAGTAGAAATAACTTGGCCAAATATTGTCTAACAGAGATATTTATATATCATAACCATGGAAACGTTATATATAAGTAGGAATAAATAGATAAATAGATACCAAAATTTTTCGTTTTATCAAAAAACGTCTAAAATAAAAGTTATTAGTTATTGTATTTATAGTAACTTTTGTTAAATAAATTTTTTCTAAATATTTTTCTGTTGTGAAATATTCGCAAAAATCTTAAAATCGACACGAGTAAACTCCCATTTTTAGTCGACCGATTTTTACCAAAAGTTGATCAACTCGTGCCATTGATGGCAGAAGCTTAAATATGAAGTTTCATAAAAATCCTTTCAGCCGAATTTGCTCTGCACGTGTACACAGACAGACGGACAGACGGACAGACAGACAGACAGATAGACGGACAGACAGACTGACGACATCATGCTAAAAATAGTCCAAACGTTATGTAGGGACCTCAATTCGTGGAGATCCATCGAAATCTCGAAATGTCAAAATCGGTATGATCACAATACCTCCCTTATATATGGCCTTATATATACCTCCCTTATGTTGGCGGTCGGTAAAAAGTATGAAAATTCAAATTGATAATGAATGTGGAAATGAAAATCATATATTTGAGAATCTTAATTTTCATGAAACGGTTAAAGTGTTAATTGACTGCTTCTCTCACAGGACGAAGTTTCCTCATTGTAAATAAGGTAAAACGTTAATAACTACTTACTCTACGTACAGAAATGTTTATTGTTTATCTTGTAGTGGAAGTAATTCTAGAAGAGTGCCATCTACACTAAAAATTTGTATATTGACAGTAATAAACGGTAAAATAGTTGGATTTTGCTTCCCTCACATATGATGGAGAATGTCATAAAAATGAAAGTACGTGATGTAGATATTAAATGAACGTGTCTGAACTATTGATTCTAATTATTCTGCAGAGTGAACAGTGCAGTGGCCTGGAAACCATCGTCACCGCGATAAGTGGATTTCAGTGATTTTAATTTCATTTTTATCCGCAAAATTTAGAACTGGTTAATGCTTATATTCAATTATAAGTACTCGAATTTTTAAAAACTAGAGTTCAAAACTGCCCACATGAATAATTTGTTACAGAGGAGGAAATGATCACATGGACTGTTAGGATATTATGTATTATAGTAAAGTTAATTAGACAACCATTTTGGTGTTTGGTTATATGCGCTTGATATAGTTCAATTAGAGTATATGAAGGGTCGGGCGGAAAAACGATGATAGTCACAATTTACTCATTTTCTGTGAATAGAAAAATAAAGTTTTTGTTCTCATAAATTACTATGATACTAACTTTAAAGCTTCACACATTATTTGTATTACTGGTAATGTTACTATCATCAGCTAATGTACTTTTGAATCACCAAAAATTATGTATAAGGGCAGTAAAAAAAACAATGATTCCAAAGAAATCGTTATATTGAATCTCAGTAAACTTGAAAAATTGTATGAAATGGTGTTATTGAAAAAGAAGGACTATTCCAAGATTAATAAAATATTTTTTCTGATGTTTTTGAAAGGTTTTAAATTAAAGTTTAACCCATTTTTTTCAAATCTATCTATACTATATGAAGCGCCCGCTTAGGGCGTACCACCTTGTATTTTTCATTTTACATCCTAAATTATATTTTATTTCCGTTTACTTATCAATTTTTACCTAATTTAAATAAATATTCATTTTATACAAAAACATGTTGAGAACCACTATATATTATATTTCCGAAAATACAAACATATAACCGTATTCTTTACCTGATACAATAATATTTATATAATATTATATAATACTATAATAATTTATTATTGTATTAATTTAAACCTAATTTAATATAATTAAAAATAACCATTTGTTTTTCTTAAAATATAACTTGTTTAGAGCCGCTGATATGTCAGTTACTAATTACATTCCGATCAGCGCAAGCGACCAAATATGCAACGATATCTTAATTTAATTAATATTTTTCCTATCAAGACCAGCAAACGTGTTTTTTGATTTTATATTGAAGTAATAGTTTAAAATCAGTTTAAATTTAATCAGGATCCCCTGATTTGTGTCAATTGTTAATTAATATATCAGGGTATATTAATTGTTAAATTTATATTTTGTTATAGTTATTTTTTCTGGAGTTTTCCCTCCAGATTTCTTTTGTGGTTAAAATCCGTCATTGTGGCAGTAATTTATTAATTACTGCATTTTTGTAAGACCCGAGAGAAAGGTTTGTTACTAATTTCCTAAATTCTAGTTTAAAAACTGTATATTATAAATTTATTTTGTCATTTTATTGCGTGACGTCATAGTCGCTGCATTTCAGAACGAACGCGTGTTTCACCGTTTCTACTTGTCGTTCGTTCTGTTTAAATATTTTTTTATTTGTTTAATTTAGGCTAATATATTGTTATAAATTTATTAGTAGATCTGTACCCATTTCTCAACATTTTGCGTTGAGAAATCATTTAAATTCATCCTTTTTTTGTAGATTTTTAATATCAATTTTTTGTTAAATTTAGAATCAAGATTTTTTATAAATTTGTTCTGGGATTAATTTACAGTGTAACTGACCGTATTCACCGCCGCACTTACCGCTATTAATTGTTGCAGTCCGCAACAATTAAAATTATTTAATTTTTTCGTACAAATTATTTTTTGTTCAAGTATTTTTTTTTTGATTAAGTTTTTTCATTCAACTATTTTTTTTGATAATAATTTTTTTTATTATTATTTATTATTCCTGGCAACGCTACACCACCTATCATTATTATTTTACACTGTAAATTTCCCTAACATATTAGCGATCCCCATAACCTTTTCTCTCTTTTATTCAATTTTATTGGCAACGCATTTGCACCAAGAACCTGACCTTATTTTTTTATAATAATAAATTCTACGATCCGCGCACCGCGCCTTTATATTTTTGACATTTCAAAGTCAACCCTTGTGTGTCGTCGTGTACTAGTCGGTAGGACCCTGCCTGGGCCGGGAGCGGGCGCCACACTATAAAAAAATTACAAAAGGTACAAATACATAAATCATTAATCATCCATCTCATAATCCGTATAGATGTGTTCAGGGTTTTCCTCTTGAAGGTTTTCCGTTCTCGGGAATGTGGGATAAAAGCCTGTGGGATGGTGAATCACGTCAAATATTTTATGTTACTTAGCGCTATTTACAGGAAGACGAGCGTCGTAGGAGTTGGAAAGGTGACATTGTGGTGGTGGCTGCATCGTTTTGTTTTTGCCCCTAGCTGGTGAGGTAATGAGGCAACTGCTAAATTACATTTCCCTTTAGATAGCAACCAAAAAACGTGTTCCGGTAGGAAATTAATTATGCTCATTGTGCAGAATTTTAGGCATCGTACAGTTCTAGCGGGGAAGAGATATTTAGCCTTATAAAGGGGTTTAAAAAATTCTGTCCATGTTTTGAAGGAAGTCTGATCGCAATCAAAGACACGAAATGATGAATGCTTTTTTCTGCAATGTCTTTTCTTTAGGTAGTTCAACGTAATAGTTCTGATTAATGATGCTCATGTTTTTGTTGCAATCCATGTAGGATTGCCCGTGGTAGGACTTTCATCATTTCTCCCCCGACGCTCGGGACTTTTATCGTTCTTCCCGCTTAGTGCATATCTTTGAATGCGTTTTTTACTGGACTCACATTGGTTTTCCTCCGTAATCGTTGTAGATATAGATAATTTTGATCCCAAGCTAACAGATGGCACTAAGATTTCACTTTTGTTTAAAAATGGGCTATCATCGTTTTCCGGCCCTTCACATATTACTAAATACATTTGCAAATTAATTCTTGTAAAATACCAACAAATAAGACATCTAATTATATGTCGCACAAGAACGTAAAAAAATCCGTTCTCAGAGTAATTTTTAACGGTTTAATATAATCACACGCAAGCGCAAAGCTCGCATAACTGCATTAAAATTACTCTCCGCTTGCGTTTGATGTTAATAAATATTTGGAAATGAGTCTATGAACACCTATTAACTTATATACATATTGGTCCATTTATGCCCAGTAGGTCGTTAGTGACTCTACATAAACAATAATTTTATATCTTGTAACTTTTAAAGTAAGTAAAGTTAGTGTAACTTTTGAGATGCAGTTGTGTCAACAAATTACAAAACCTATCTAGGGATAGGGAACCGGTGGTATCTTAACACTTTGAGCCCCACGTGTCTTCCGGTGGTCACACCTCTACTACACTGATGACCCAACAGAGGCCACATGGGGCTGAATGTGTTTTCCATGCATCCATGCATCCTCCTGAATGAATACAAATTTTGCAGAATAAATCCGTTTATCCTCACCGCCAATATTGGACGAAAAAAAAAAAAAAACAACCCCATCACTTGTTGGCAGCTTCACCATCCTCATCAACATCATGCCAACCGCTACTTCATATCTCTTACTTTGTTTATCCTTTCCATAAGAATACTCTCTTCCAAAAAACTATATCGTTCCGAATCTTCCTCTAACAATCAATCCAAATATGAGTAGTTACTAAATAAAATAGAAGAAAAATGACCCAGTGCATACCATTTTTACACGGATGCTTCAAAAACAGACTTAGGTGCTGGCTGCACCTTTCTCGACACAAACAAACAATATTACGAAGAATACAAACTGCCCAACGATATTAAAATAGTTGCAATAAAATTATGTTTAGTCTACATAAAGTCGAATCACTACTCTAGGCTGAGTAGAGACTCAGCCTATCATCATGTTTTCAGACAGTAAAAGCGCCCATTGTAATTTGAAATATCCTGGGTTCTTGGACAACAATCCCAAAATTTTCTACGAAATCATTGAAGATCTAAACTCTCTAGATCGGCGGTTCCCAACCTTTTTTCTCTCACGTATCTCTTGATTAGACTTTTCATTTATGAGTACATCTATCTTCAATACCCGCACCTATCTCTTATTTCTTTTTTGAATTTTCTTCGGCATAATTATACAATGACATTTATATGCTTTTATATATATAAGCGAAGGTCAAAACTAATAAAAATAGCAGTAAAAATTATTTATGTTGAAAGTGGAATAATTATTCGTCAAATTTTAAATAACAATTAATCATCTTGGTATGATAGTCTTCTATCGTGATACTTAATAATTTTAATGTGATCCTTGAGCTTGTTTCAGGGATCCGAGTTTTTTAAAATCATGTTCAAATGAAGACAGATATAACCTGAAGTCAGGAGCTGCGTCAAGCTTATTGCGATATGTATTCTTAATGTACGCATAAGACGAGAATGTTCTTTCGACTAGCTCTGTGTTCGTAAAAGGTAATAAATATTTTATTGCTTTTAGTACTCTTCTTTCACTACTGCTTAGAAGTCAATGATATTTCTTTTCTTTTTTTTTTTTAAATCGGATTCAAAAGAAGAATCAGTCGACAGTTAAATCAACTTTTCTTTTTCAACTTTAATGTGTGTCTCTGTAAAATTCTGGTGTTTTTCGCCATTAGCTATATTATTTTCGCGTACCCCCAACTGGTCTATCACGTAACCCCAGGGGTACGCGTACCCCAGGTTGGGAACCGCTGCTCTAGATGATATCTGACTTAACATAAGAATAATATATTTAAATATTTTTTTATATTTCAACATGCTTTGTAACATTATATGTAGGTATATACGTAGATATCTGTTATTGGCTACACATTGTGGCTGTTGATATTGTCACGGGATGGATTCAAGAACGGATATCTTTTCTACATTATTTATTATATAATAATAATTTTACATCAGAATACAATTATCTGTCAGAATGGCTGCTGGTGTTGTCTGTTAGTAGCTGATGTAAGTCCCGTTCTTGCCCCGGCTTCTCCAGGATCGGAGGAACCACCCCAGGTATCCGCACGAGGCGAACACGTGGACAAGCCCTGTAGATAGCACTCACATCTCGGGTTGGTGACTTGAACAGCTACCAGCCCAACTGTTCAGGGTAGCGTGCTCACAAAAATGATCGAATGAATAACTACTGAATAACTGACTCAATGAATAACTACTGACGACTCTATTCCCTAAGACCATTTTATAACTGTTAACCAGGACACTATGACGTCAGGTCCTACCTCAATTGTTTTGGAAACAATATTCGTTTGTGTAATTGTTGGCAGCAATTAAAGACCATAGTCGGCACAATTGAATAATGTTTATCAACACATTAGAAAGTAGTTCAAAACTTATGTTGACAAACACGCAACACTCTGCACATTCTTTAATTCTCAAAACCGTAAGTCAGAAACCGCGACCTACACCGCCTAAAGGCCGCTGAAGGAATTGGGACATTAGCATACAATTATATCATAATTGTGACATTATCTTATATGGAAAATAAATAAATAAATAAATAAATAAATAAAATAAAAAAGGCACTCTAACATCCACTATAATGAAGAGGTAGATAAGTTGACGAAAGGAGCAACCAAAGATGAATTACTTGTGCATCACTTTATGAACTTGGATATAACAGCCTTCATTAAAAGGATCATCACCAAACAGGTGAAGGATGACTATATGAAAATAATATCTGAGAAAGGAACATGGTACAGAAACATCCAGCCAGCCTACCTTCCAGCACCTGGTTTTCAACCACAAACAATAGCAAATATAAAACAACAATAAGCCGCATAAGATTCACTGTTTCACAAAACACCATTTTTTCAAAATTAATATGGCTCCCCACCCAACATGTGTCTGCGGCATCCCCAGCAAAGAAGACGTCAATATGGTAAAATTCTCATCTCATATTTCTCTTTTTTTAGGGTTTTGTAGGTATGACCAAAAAACCCTTATACCGTCATTTTGTCGTCTGTCTGTCTGTCTGTCTGTTCGGTAAAAATTGTAGCCAAACGGATAAACCTAGAGAGTTGAAATTTGGCATGCTTGTACAACTTTTTGACCCACACATAGGAAAAATACTAAAACATCTAAAAAACATATCCACCTAAAAATATAAACAAATGTGTGCTCATCGAAAAAAAATAATATTTTTTTAAAATTCTGAGTAGGGTATCAAATGAAAGCCCTTAGTACGTGGATTACGATCAAAATTTAATTTTTGCAAAATAAATTATTTTGACATTATTTTTGCCAAAATTGTGCAAAAAATTTTTTGTCCCACACCCTGTAGCCCAGATGGTTTAAACTAAAAATGTGAAAAAATTCTAAGTAATGTATATTGGTGTGAACCGGAATGGTACAACAGGAATTTTTGATCAGATTATGTTTTCGGAAAATAATGCATTTTTTGTGTTTTTAACCAAAATATGTTAAATATTTAATTCGCTATGTAACCAAGTTGATACGTCAGCGCTCATAGCGATGTGCGTTTAGTCATTGGTTTTCTAATTTGCTAAACAGTTAACTTGCAAACTAGAGTTCGAATCCTGTCAATTTTAATTTTTTTGTTTTTTTTTGCAATTTTCTTTTGTTTAAATTATTTTGTAAAAATTCTAGTTATATTTTGGTAAATGTTGCATTTAATTTATAAAAGCGTAAATTTAATAACCAGTGGGAAGTGTTGAAATTATAATATTCTGTTTGATGTATACGAAATAAAAGGGCGGGGCTAATGATTTAAGCAACCAATAGAAACCATAGGCGCAATTTTCAAAATCTTAATGAACCTTGCTATGTAAAAAAAATACTGCACATATTTAGAAACTTAAATAATGGTATTAGGCATTCGAATTAAAATTCATAAAAAAATATTTTGACATAAAATTTGTTTTGGCATCCCAAATAAGCATCATTCAGTTATTAAATACCTGCAAAACCCTGAAATGTGTGAAAATTCACACTTCACATCAATTTTTGCTATCTTTCTATCTTGTATATTCGTCAGTTTATTAAACAATATAAAACATATAATTTACATTACTGATACGTTTCGTGCATAAAGTTGCACATCTTCAGTCAAGTAAAAATCAGCTGATTAAAAAAAGTCTATAAATGGCAGGGGCCCCGTCACATAATCACACCACTATATAATCAGTGCAAAAAAGAGCAATGGATGAAGTTACAAAAGATCTAAAGAAATTAAAAACGCAAAACTGGAAAGAGATGCCCGTTGTCTCACCCAAGCTCCATCTCTCCCTTTGTGTCACTACGTCCCATAGCTATCACACACTGTCTGTGCTCCATAAGCAATGCATTTATCATGCGAATCTCAGGCAGAGCGCCTAAATTTTGCTTATTACCGACCGCCAACATATATAAGGGAGATATTGTGATCATACCGATTTTGGTATTTCGAGATTTCGATGGATCTCCACGAATTGAGGTCCCTACATAACGTTTTGACCATTTTTAGCATGATTTTTGTCGGTCTGTCTGTCTGTCTGTTACTATGTGTACACGTGCAGAGCAAATTCGGCTAAAAGGATTTTTATGAAACTTCATATTTATGCTTTTGGCGTCAATGGCACGAGTTGATCAACTTTTGGTAAAAAACGGTTAACTAAAAATGGGAGTTTACTCGTGTCAATTTTAAGATTTTTGTGAATATTTCACAACAGAAAAATATTTCGAAAAAATTTATTTTACAAAAGTTGCTTTAAAAGAAAAAAATAACTATTTTTATTTGAGACATTTTTTGATAAAGCAGCATAAATTAAACAAGTACTTTGTGATGGCGGTCGGTCCTGTTGTGGCCACAGCTGATTTTTTTTAATTCAGGAGAGTCATAACCCACTGGTGTACTTTTTAAAATCAGTTTTAAATCCGTTCTTTAGTTCTGATGGAACATACATACATGCGTACACACAAATAAACTAATTAATATGTTAGAATAGATATTAATTTTTTAATATAGTGTTAAATAAGGAAATTGCTTTTCCCTAAACCATCCAAGTAACGTTACTGCCCTTATGCGCCACCTCGACATTGTGAACCTATTATTTATTTTTATAACGTTAACCCTCAGGGACGGTTGCTGAAAGCTTAGCCGAGTTTAACCATTTGGCTAAACTCGGTTACAATATACCAATCCCATAAGTAACCATAGCAAACATTTTCTGACCTTTTGATTATAGTTAACTAAGCTTTCAGAAACCAGCCCTTAAAGAAGACAACACATTTATCATATTTATAGTATCATACATTGTGCTTCATACCACTGACGCTAGTAAAAGCTATAATTACAGAAATATAACACCAATAATTTATATTTTAATCTAATAAAAATTTCTCTACAATATCAACTGCAAAATAAAAAATCAGAACATTCTCTTGCCAAGTTTGCGATATTCACTCATGTTGTGGAACACAAAGATAAAGAAATTAATCAACAAAACAAAGTAAAAAATTATCAGCTCTTTTCACAAGAACGCCATTTCCTGGAACAAGAATACAACTGATAAAAAAGCATATATCTAATGTCGACCTTTTTTAGTTTGAATAAAACTCGGAAGTTTTCCACTTAATAAATTTACTGTCAAGCCCATATGTAAACGACATAGTGCTATCAGAAAACAAACCGCCTAATGTGATATGTTAATTATTAAGTTCAGTTTCAGATTTAGCAATTTAATATCAAGTACATACAGTCCACCTTGGCAGCGCAGAAGTGTCAGCTCTGTTTCGCTCGCAAAAATTCTCAGATTTGAATCCCTGCCAAGGCATGCATATATGTATTAGTCTTTGTCATCTCATATTCATTAAATAAAAAAATAAAAAATAACATAATATAAAGTCTATTCCAAACGATTAGGCTGAACTAAATGGGTCTTTCTTTTCCTTAAGTTGTCACGAGAATCGAGCTTGCTTGGAATATTTCACGTTTCATGTTGGTAACTTTAATATCAATAAAAAATGTCGAGAGGCAAACACGTAACATTGTATTTAAAAAAGAAAATTTATACTACTTGGAAAACTATTAAATTCAAGAAATGGGAGGTGGTAAAATCTACAAACGAACGTTGACAAGGAACGTGCTAGTCAAATTAAAGAATAATTGGCATAAGTGTTTGAATGTTGAAGAAACGCACTAGACTTATATAGAACAACGGTGAATTCTTCAATATTTACTATAAGTGTTATATTGCCTACAAATAATAATTATTCCCTTTACAGTTTTGTATTATTATTTTTATATTTTAATATATTTATAATTAAAATTATTATTCATAAAAATATGTGCAAATATTCTTGACTAGTGGCTTGTAGGGAATGTACGAGACGACTTGTAGGAATGTACAAAACTTAAATGGATGCGCAATGGATTTGTGGCGAGAGTGAGGAGAGGCAAATAAAAATGTCATTTTATAATACCTTAACCTAAAAATAGTAAAATAGGTCTGATTTACAAAGCTTAAACAAAACGGCCGAAAAGTACGATTTAAACGATGAAAGTAACTAGATAGCAAATTCTAGTTCCGCCCAATCGTTTGGAACAGACTGTATGTATCAATACTCCCATGCAGGATTGGGTCACTTTGGGAGTTATAGACCTGGACTTTCAGTTTCTCGTAATGAAGTGTGCTTGTGCCCACAAAAAACCAACAATCGTAATATTGCAAAATATTGCAATATTACGATTGTGATCAGTATCATGACTTGTGAGACTACTGAGACGTTTATGTGCTAATAATAATATATTAGTTAGTACTCTTTGTTAGTTATTGGATTTAACTAATTTGTTTCAAACATTAAGTTATAGTTATAATTGTTTCAAATAAGAAGTAAGTAGTTAGCGCTGCGAACCGTGTATGATTTATACAGCAAAAATACAGCATAGCGAGAAATTAAAAAAATATATATATCTTGAGCATGGGCGCTGTAATTGGGTTAGCCATAGTGATTTTTAATTTGATTTATTTTTTAATATAAAGAATGTATTGGTTGATATACGAGGTGTGTAAATTAAGTAATCGGACAGACAACATTGCGTTTGATCTGGCAGAATTTGGGACATGGGGCTTGGAGGGGCGACAGATTAACATGTGATACGCCTTAATAATAATAATAATTCTTTATTAGAAGATAGACAATACATACAATTGCATTCCTCAAGTCATTACACAAATAATCTTAATCTATAACGGTATTAACATTTTTATTACAGGCTATACAGCCATTTATAATATAAAAGTAACAACAGACAGTTATGCCTACGTAAATTATAATTCTAAGTTTGCACAAAGATATTCATCTACACTGTAGAAACTATATCTCACTAACAAATTCTTCACAGCTGATTTAAATTTATTAATATTTAGTTCTTTAATATTATTCGATATTCCACTCGGTACGAATTCGGTAGTTTATTATATAGTACCGGACCGTAATCAGATTTGTTTAGTGAGATTTATCCTCATTTTTGGTAGTAACATATTGGTTTTATGTCTTGTGTTATGCGAGTGCGTATCTGCATGTGTACTAAAAGTTTGTTTATATTTTCTTGTATACATAAGTATATTGTAAATGTAAACGCATGGGAACGTCAATATTCCTAGTTTCTGGAATAGTGGCCTACAATGATCCCTTCGTTTTGCATGTGATAATATTCGTATCGCTTTTTTTTTGGAGAATGAATATTTTATTTGCATGGGAACTTACACCCCAAAGTACAACCCCATAGTTTATATGCGAATGAAATATTGCATAATAAGCCATTTTAGTTGCCTCCGGTGTAATTACAGAAGATATTTTCCATAATGCAAATATAGTCTACGACAATTTTTTACATACAAAGTTTACATGTTCTTTCCATGATAAATTCGTATCTAAATAAACTCCTAAGAACTTACAACTACTATTTTGTTCTAGGCTAATATGCCTGGTAGTTATTAAAAGATGGCTAGTTTTTTCTGCATTAAGAAGTAGCTTATTTGCTGTAAACCAATATTTTGCTAACTTTAAGCACTTGTCTCTTTGTTCGATGACATCATCTTCAGTACGAATATCAACTCGCTAGAGTAATTTTGTTGTCCGTAGCGATTTTTTTCGTGAAACAGTTTTTTTTTTAGTGCGTTCTAAAAATGAGTGACATTCATTTCGAGCAACGGTGTACTATCAGGTTTTGCTTAAGACTTGGGCACAGTGCAATGGAAACTTTTGTAGAACGCACTTCTACGGTGACAGTGTTTTGTCAAGGACCCAGGTTTTTTGTTGGTTTAAGGCATTTTCAGAAGGAAAAGAGTTGATTGAATATGAATCACGCAGCGGAAGGCCTTCATCTTCAAGAACCATTGAAAATATCGACAGAATCCCGGATATTGTGCGTTCAGATCGTCGATTGACAGTGAGAATGATCGGGGAAGAGTTGAATTTGACTCACATTATCGTTCATCAGATTTTGACCAGTGAATTGGGGATGAGGAAAATGCGCCTTGTCGCACAGCAATTTCAATAAACGAGTTTTTGGCCAGTAAAAACAGTCCTGTGGCTCCTCAGCCTCCTTAGTAAACTGACGAGGACTTTTTTCTCTTCCCAAGATTGAAAAATCACCTCAAGAGACGTCATTTTGGAACACTCGAAAATATTCAAACATCCGTAACCGACCAGCTGAAAGCTATTCCAGTATCCGAGTTCCAGCACTACTATGAGGATTGGAAGAATCGTCTTCAGCGCTGTGTGGCTTTCCAAGGAAGTTATTTTGAGGGAGACAATATTGAATTGAAATTCTATTCGAAAAAATTTTTAAAAATCAGTCCGGTTATATATACGTATATACTTAATTTAGTTGGGACAAAGAAGATCGTGTTGTGAATAACCCACATTTATTTCATAAGGCCGTTATTTCGCCAACTGTTCGTTGGCTTTATTCAAGGTATCTATAACAACAATGTGCAATTAGTTTAGGTAATTATAACAACAGTTAATTTTTACTCACTGAAATAATTAAGAGGAACACATAGATGTTTTAAAAAACGATCTAAGTCGTTATAAATCAACAAACCAATCAGGCACCATATCATTTTCACAATAAAAAACTTTAAATTTACAACATTCTATAAAATTTAACAAAACAATCGTGAAGTTGTTGGGAGCACGAGAAGCAGGGTAGCTACCTCTGCGCTTCCGTGGTCGGCGATCAGTATTAAGTCATGGTTGAGCTTATAAAATTGTATATTCACATTAAAAAATTACAAAGAAATTCAAATTTAGTTTAAGTAGGAATCTTTAGGACCAGAATCACAATCAAGTTTATGTATTGAGTTAAAATCAGGTTGAGTTTCTTCTGCAGTAACCACTTTATTTTCTGCAATGACCTTATCTATGGATTTTCCTTCCAAGTCCTCCTCTGCTTCCTCTTCTAACATTTTAGTCATTGAACCATGTTCTAGTGCATCTACACAAGATTCAGATTTTAATGATTCTTGAGACTTAACTTTTTCAAGGAGAGTTTTTACTTCTGAAAAGAAAACAGTATGAAACCAATTTTATAATCTACGTATATACAAAAGTCCGAAACATGGACCTTAATCAAGTGAGATCGAAAACAGCTCACAATTTTAGAAAATAAAATATTATGTCGAATTTTCGGTCCCATTCACGAATATGAAAATTTCCGAGAACTGTACTCAAGACTGAGTATCACAGAAGAACGGGACAGATAGAGAAGTAGACAGGAATGAGACAACTCATCGTGGCTATCTCGCCGCAAGCTTAATGACCACGCGTTCACGCAATCGCGGTGTTTTTTAGAGTTTTGTAGGTATGACCAAAAAACCGTTACACCGTCATTTTGTCGTCTGTCTGTCTGTTTGTCTGTCTGTCTGTCTGTCTGTTCGGTAAAACTTGTAGCCAAACGGCTAAACCTAGAGAGTTGAAATTTGACATGCTTATACAACTCTTTGACCCGCACATAGGAAAAATACTAAAACTTCTAAAAAACATATCCCCCTAAAAATATAAACAAATGTGTGCTCATCGAAAAAAAAAAAAAAAAAAAAAATAAATTTGAGTAGGGTATCAAATGAAAGCCCTTAGTACGTGGATTAACAATCAAATTTTTATTTTTGCAAAATAAATTATTTTAAAGCGATTTTTGCCCAAATTGTGCAAAAAATTTTTGTCCCACACCCTGTAGCCCAGATGGTTTAAAGTAAAAATCTGAAAAAATTCTAAGTAACGTACATTGATTTGATTATGTTTTAGGAAAAAAACGCATTTTTTGTGTTTTTAACTAAAATATGTTAAATATTTAATTCGCTATGTAACACAGTAGATAAGTAAGTTCTCGTAGCGTAGTGCGTTGTGTTCTCGCTTCGTAATTTGAAAACAACAGTTCGATTCCTGTCAGTTTTAATTTTTCTGTTTTTTTTTTCATTTTTTTTTTGTTTAAATTATTTTGTTAAAATTCTAGTTATATTTTGGTAAATGATGCATTTAATTTTTAAAAGCGTAAATTTAATAACCAGTGGGAAGTGTTGAAATTATAATTTAATTCTGTAACACGCTAGATCTAAAATTTTATATATTTACCGTCTCCTAGAAACGAATGTTTTGTAGTGATAGTTGAGGATCTGACAGTAAATTATCGTGTGTGTGTTCTGTATAGTTATATACTGAATTCTTATTGTAAAACTGTTAAAACTTTGTTCATAATATATATAAATATATCATTATATTACATTTTATTAACTAAAGAGCAATACAAATATAGTGCAATTCTATAACTGGCGCCCCAATGCATAGATGTTTGAATGTATACGAAATCAGAGGGCAGGGCTTATGATTTAAGCAACCAATGGAAGCCATAGGCGCAATTTTCAAAATCTTAATGAACCTTGCTATTTAAAAAAATACTGCACATATTTAGAAACTTAAATAATGGTATTAGGCATTCGAATTAAAATTCATAAAAATATATTTTGACATAAAATTTGTTTTGGCATACCAAATAAGCATCATTCAGTTACTAAATACCTGCGAAACCCTGAAATGTGTGAAAATTCACACTTCACATCAATTTTTTTGTTCTTATTATTATCACTTGTTTATAATAGCCCATCCATGTTAGAAAGCAGAAAAATAAACGACTACTTACAAAAACCCTTCAAAAACCGACTTCAAATCCCGACTCCAACTCCTCTTCGTAAATCGTACTTACTATAAATATTTTAGGTTGGGGTGAACTGTCATTTTATTTTATATATTTTCCTTTTCATAATATGTCACTTTTTCTTGTCGACATTTAGATTTGGGCTAGCAACATGAAACATGAGCAGAGCTCGTTACAACCCGACAAAGCAAAAATCCTGTTTACTTCCGCTTAAATATAATAAACAGAGTATACAAAAAAAAAAATTATATGTTATAAAAACAAAATATCTTGCCTCATCGTATTAATCTGTTAATAATACGAGTAGTATTAATCGAATTATAAAATGGAAAACATGGAAAACCGTTTAAAACCGGTATTACATTTTCCAGTATCGTTTTCGTTCTTGAACAAAAAAAACTAAATTTTATTCTCGTTTCCGTTCTTTAAAAAGTCGGGTAGTATCGTTAATTTGTTTTCGTTTTTGATTTGTTATCATCTTTAGTAAAAATTTAATCAAATAGTTGGGAGTCGATAGTTTTTCAGATTCTCGGCTCCTCCCAAAAGATTCGACTCTTCGACTCATGGATTCTAACAAACCCTGTTTTAGTCGGATGATCTATAGGTTACACCAGGTTAAGTTAGATTAGGTTAGTTTACGTTATTATAATTAGGAGTTATGATTTATTTTTGCATCTCTTTAGAGTTACTAATAAAATATGTTGAACTTCATTTTTTTTCAAGCTGTGTAATTTTAAATAAAACTACATTACAGGGATAATTGTTTTAGACTTAGTTGAATGTTGGTAAAGGAACAGGAACAAAAAAACACCGCGATCACTTGAATGCGCGGCAAGTTGGCTCGGCGATTTGACTCGGCGAGTTGGTTCGGCGAGTCGGCAGTGGCGAGAGAGCTACGCTGAAACGGTCGCCGTAAGACGGCTGCAGCGAGATGGACGGAGTTGTTCTAGATCGGAAGTAGGTGGTAATAGTGGATAGGATACGTGATCAGCATAAAAGAGCACAGAGTGGTAAGGAGGATATTGGATGAAAAATTGAACACCCATTAACCAGTTGGAATACCTCGCAAGAGATGAAGAGATCAGTTAACCAAATAACTAACAATTATTGATGTACAAAATACCTAGAAAGACATGAAACTTAACAAATCAAGATGGAGGTAAAAGTCAACCCATATAAATTCAGTGTAATTAAAAACATCAAGATCAGACTCGATCCTACTACAGTATAATCTTTTCTCATGTACCTAAATATCTCCAAAACATCTACCTTAATCAGTTATCAGCATCATATTACACTTTTTGATAACCAGTTATCATCTCATGCTTACCTTTATCGCTATTCTGTTCTGCTACATTATAAGTTCTACTAGTTTTTCTATCTGCTAAAACTCTTATTCTTCTTCTTCTTCTAAAATTACTAATCATTGGTCTTGTGTTATAATCATTGTCGCTATCTGATTCTAAATTTCTTGTGGTGCTTGCAACTAGATTTGGAGGAGCATCATCATCTGGACTAAGATAAGGTGAGTCGCGTCGGTGACGGCTTCTCCATATCCTGCGCTGCCTTCTTCTTCTTCGCCTCCTTCGTGAACTTCGTCCTCCATGCCCGAAAGAATTTTTTAAATCACCTCCACCAGTGATATTCCTCCAAGGGACTGGTGTTACTGAAAAGCGATATCTACCTCGTCTGTATGAAAGGATACCAGAACTGACGCCATTTTTCAAGGCTTTTCTAACATTATTATCTACCATTGTACGAGAATGGTGTAATCTAACACCATTTCTAACTAGCTGTATTATATTGTGTTCAGAAGATCCTTTATTTTCAGATAAGTCAGCTATGGCTTGAATAACATTAGGAAGAAGCCTTGGATTTCTTTTTCTAACCATATTTTATGATTTTATCAAACCAATATACACAAATTTACCACCAAGTTTTACTTAGTAAAACTGGTTCTGTCAACCCAAAAAATAAGTTTGGGAATTTTGCGTTTGTGTCCCAGCCTGTGATGTAAATCTAATATTATATACTACATTTAATTTTATATATTGTCTGGTTCAAGCTATGACTTTAAAAAATCTGGTACTTTTTACTATTTATTCACTGTTGAATCCCATTAGAACGCACCCTATGCTTCAATATTATCTATAAAACTATAACACCAATACGACCCCAAATTGAATATACCATTTGCATTTTAACTTTAATTTCTTTTATAAAAAACCATATTGACGTTTTAACGTTAATATTTCTAATGAGACATTTGAAACTATGGAAATGGTTAATGACTATTTCCATAGTGTACTGTACAAGGATCTCTCTCAAGATAGGTCCTTGATACTGTGGCATATTGTGTTGCACTATAAGATCAAAAAGAAGCCGGCTAAGGTCTCGGGTTCGAATCCTTTTCAGGCATGGAATTTTTCAAAAATAATAATTGTCCTCACAAAGGTAGTAAAAATAAAAAAAAAAATCAGAAAGAAACTGTCGTGAAGGTGACAATATTCGCCTTAGATCATGGATTGTAACACAGAAGATATTGTGATATACATAGTTGTGTGATTAAAAACTATTTATCAGTGTAAAATTAATAAATAAACAAAGCACTCGGTTAATTTCACAAATATAAGTTTAATGTTACTCTATACGTATTTCGGCAGTGACGCCATCGATATTAGTTAAAATTACAAACTAAACTTATTAAAACCTACATCCAAACCGAAGCCACAGCCAGCACAACCAACAAAAATATCAGCGAAATCCCACCGAACATCCCACTCCGAGACCCAGCACCTAAATAAATTTAGATTTGACATTTAATATTTTCCTTTTATTCGTTTTCGTCTTCACTTTCAGTATCTGACATTAGAATGTCTTGAGGTAAATGTTTTTTCAAGCGATTGTTACAGTTTTTTCTCCCAAATTTAGCTTTTCCGTACTGTGGCAAAGGGTTAAAGTTAAAAAGAATTTTTTCGCTCTTTTTTTTATAAATTCATCTATATATAAAATTACAAGTTCTTGGTGGAGTTGAGTGTTTGTGACGAACCAAGGGGCGTTGCAAGATATTCGTAGTATTTTTTTATTTTTTTTAATTTAAATTAAGGCAATTCGACCGTTAGGTCATTTGTGCAGTTACATAGTTTATAGTTACATAGTTACATAGTTATTTCTAATTCTATAGTGTATGTTATATCTACAATCTTATATCTATAGTTATGTATAATAAATATGTGAAATTAATTTTGATTTTATATTTTGTTTATTAACTCTGTGTCGGTTAGGTAATGGATGAAATTTGTACGATGTGTGTGATGTTCTGCGGTGTGTGGTGTTCTGCTAATATTGTGTGTTCTGCGGTGTGTGATGTATTTTTGACAATCGATTATGATATATTGTACGTTTAACTGAGTATTACATGTGTTACATTTTGCAGGTTCGGTTTTTTTCTAGTATATATTTGTGAGTGAGATTTGTGTGTCCTATTCTGAGCCTAGTAAGTCCTATTTGTTGTCTTCTATTTTCTTGTGTTGTTTATCTTCTTGTTTCTTCTTTTATATTTCGCAGGTGATTTTGGGTATTGTTTCTCCATTCTTCTTGTGCTGCTTGTTCTAATATTCTTTGTAAGTGGCTTTTTAGGTCTTCCGGGGAAATTTTCCTGTTTGTAAGACTCAACTCTTCTGTGGCTTGTTTGGCTGCTCTGTCGGCTTCTTCGTAGTATTTTATTCTGTAGAATTTGTACTTTTTTATTAGAGTTTTTGACGCTGTACCCCATATGGTACAGGCGTAGGAGATGACAGGTCTTATTATTTTCTCATAAATCAGTAATGAACATTTCAATTTAAGGTGGGTCGACTTCGAATTTCATATGGAAGGGTCCGTATTGCGAGGTATGAGTGTAGGTGACTTTTTTTAAAACTTTTCTCGGGAAATTTTCGTTCTTTTTGTTTTATAAAAACAAGGAGCAAAAAAATTTAAAATCCCGGAAATTCTCGCCCGGAATTTCCCGGAGTTTTTTAAGTATAACCCTCTACTTTTTACACAGTGAGATATGTTATATGACATTAAGGTCTTCGTACATGTCGGCGAACATGTATGATCATAAATATTAAGGCCACTTAAATTGCAGGTTGCATTAAGGGTTGCAGTCCAGTGCCTTCTTGCGCTATGTAATTAATTGTTGCCTTAGAAACTTTTTGGTTAACATTACTTGTTATAAATATTAATTTCAAATGTTTCGATGAAGTAACATTCCCAAAATTAAATATAATTAATAATGGTTTTTAGTAGAGAAAATTGTAGTTAAAATCCAAAATTGTAAGTACATATTTATATAATTTAATCATGTTTTTTAAATTTGATAATTTTGAAAAATAAAATTTGACAGATTAAATTGTATTATCATGATTGAGAGACCGAGAAGAAATCCTGGACTACTTCCGAATGTAATTCAGGCAATCGCCGATTTACAAGAGTTACATGGTTCAACTACTCGAAATATCGAACAATACGTCACAAATTGGTTTCCAAGAAGAACACCTAAGGAAAATGTTAACGTAGGCATTAGGAAAGCTTTGAAAGATGGAGTGGATACAGGTTTGCTGGCTTACGATGCTGGCAAATATAAACTGTCATCTTCACCCTCGAAGACACTTTCGATAAGTAAAATTACAGGTAGCGATCTAGCTAAGCAACACAGGCGAAGAAGACGAAGGAGAGGAAGAAGAAGAAGAAGAAGTAGGAGACGCCGCCGTCGTCGTAGGCGGTATTCTATTTCTCCGTCCGTAGATACTGCTACTGATGAGAAAACTAATTTTACTGAAGAACAAGTAGATGAAGGGGAGACTGTTGAACCAGATGACAATATTGGGATTTCTAAGAGAGCTGAAATAAAACCTCCGGTTACAATGAAGAAACGGAGAGCAATGCCCAAAATGAAACAGGACGTAGCTAGCAAAGGCACGGGTGAGTAATTAGATTCATATGAATAATAGAAATATATAGAGTTCAACTTAATGATATAGCTGTAACGCCTTTGAATTTTGCCACGACATGTGCGGAGATTAGAAGAAATAAAAATATGTATGTGTAAATTTTCACACATTTCAGGGTTTTGTAGGTATTTAAAAGTGTAAGAAGCCAACAGAATGCTGGATGTATAAAAATAATTTTTGATAAAAATCTTTAGATAATCATTTTTATTCATTATTTGAGTACTAAGAGCTTCCATTTAAGTTTATAAACTAAATTGATATAATGTTTGCGCCCGCTTACCACTTTATATATTTATAAAATATATTTTTTATTAGTTTAAAGGCCGGCCTTTCCACCTTCAGATAAAGTGGCTGGTAACGTTATCTGACAGATAAAAACATAACAGCGTCTTTCCACCTTCAGATAAAATCATTCCCAGGGGTATGAAACTCATATAAAGTCTGTTCCAAACGGTTAAGCGGAACTAGATTTTGCAATCTAGTTACTTTTATCGTTTAAATCATGCTTTTCGGCCGTTTTGTTTAAGCTTTGTAAATCATACTTGCAACAAACATTTTTTGGTTAAGGTTAATATCATTTTAAAATGTCATTTTCTATATATTTTGTTTTTTTGTGTGATTCTTAATACAAATATCCCATTTATTTATTTTTTTGTCATTAAAATATGTAAGAAAAATAATTTAATTTTGACATATGTCATTCGTTTCCATGGTTTCACTGTTGGAATTTTAAATTTTGACATTCCAAGGTGAAAAATGAAATAACCCAAGCAAGGTCCCTTTTCGTGACAACCTAAAAGAACGAAATTCCCATTTAGTTCCGCCTAACCGTTTGAAACAGACTGTACACGGCCTTTAAACGGTTTTAAGTTATATTCCATCCACCGACAGCGCTAAAAGCGTTTTTTTTAAACCAACATTTTGAGAACACTTCATTATCGGCAATTTGCGGCAATTGTTTTTGATGTTGTAACGATAGGTGATAGTAAATTGTGATTGTGACAGCGATGAATTTTATAAGAAATTTTAAATATTAGCACCACATTTTTTATTTTCAAATGGTGTAGTGTATAAGCAATTCACTTTTATAAGAACAAACTAAGAGGGAATTTTGTTTTCAATAGTTTGCACTTTTGAAGCTGTATGTCATGTTGGTATTAAAAAATGTCACTTTTTTAAAATGACGATCCATTTGACATATGTCATAATGAAAAATGATATCTTAATTATAATGATCATAACCTTATCAACCTAAAGTCAGTTTTACAGCGTAAGGAATATTTTTAATTGACATTTAAAGTCAGTAACACACCATAAAAGTAACCAAAATAACCAGATCTAATGTGTTCTTACAAAAGTGAACAGCTTATAATTAATAATATTTTAAATGGTAAATGCAAAAGAAATATAAATAGTGTAATAAAAAAAATGGCACAGACTAAATTTATTATGTACAATAAAAGTAAATATAAAAGTAAAAAATAAATATAATCTGTCTCAATTTGTAATACGAAACTAAATCTGGTTACTTTGGTGACTGTTGTGGTGTAAATAGACTTTTTTTGAAACCATGTAAATTTGTAAATCTGGCTTTTACATTTCTAGTGAAGTTGCATTATACTGAGGTTATATTCACTCAAAAACTACATGTCAGATACCAAATTGACATGTCAAATTTGTGATTGACATGTCAAATATTTTGAATTGTATACAAATATTTATTTCATCTTAATTCGCTTATTCGTATTTTCTGTTCTAGTTGCATAAAATATATTTCAAATGCTTGTCAATTTGTGTTTTATACAATTTGTGTTAGTAAGTTGACATATACGTAATTTAATGTCAATTATGAATTGTCAAATATTTTGAAAGTTGTTACCACCCTAAGGTGATATTTTAAATATACAACATAAAAAATGAAGTTTCCCTGTTAGTTTCGTATTACAAAATGAGACAGATAATACTTGTTTATTTATTTCATATGCTTGCTTGCAAATAAAATAATAAAACTTAATGCTTATTAACTTTTAACAATTGTAATTAATTTTAATTTTAGGAAATTAATTAGGAGAGTTGTAAATAAATTAATCATAATTTTCGGTTCAAGGCAATCTTTAATTTTCTACCAAAATTACATTTTATTTTTCAATTTTGGTAGAAAATAGGCGCGATTCATAGCAATTTAAAATATAAAAATATATTTTTGTGCACTGCGGGTAGCATACTATCTAATCCTAGTTCATATTACAACCACGAATGTCGCAACTATCGCTGTCCAAAGCCGTAACGTGGGAGTCCGCTATCTTCCTTGTTTTATAATTTGTGGTTATTCCTACGATTAAACTATGCTATCTGTCTGATATGTTATTCAGTAGTCAAAGCAACGAATAAGTAACAAATAAGTGCTGTCACTGTCAAAAAGTTAGAAATTAAATGATTTCTTGGAACAAATAAATTGCAAAATGGACTTGAAAAAATATAATTTGTTTGAATTTTATTAATAGTAGAAATAATGTCTTAACTCCAAAATAACAGTGCACGATGAGAAAAAATAGGCAAAAAATATATCGTGCAATATACAGCTTCTGTTCTAAATTCATTTGTATACCTTGTACGGAAAGTTAAATACACTAATTTCAAAGATTATTTTACGAAATTGCCCTGTATCCACGAGTGGTTGCAGCCTTGCATGAAATGTTAGTAAAACTGCTTTCTTTTGGGGGAAAAAAATGGCTGAAGTAAACAGGTGCCGAGAAGAAAATTTTGTATTAAACGTTAGCCGAGATCCACGCCTTACATACAATGTTTAGTAATTCTAATATTCGCTTCGAATTAGTATAGTAGCAACGGTAGTATTACGCAACTTTAATATTACAAAAGTGGATATGAAGAACAACCCCCAAAAAATCAGTACCGTGTCGGAGACGTACCTGAAGAAACTGATTACTCAGAAGAAATGAAAATGAAAGATGACTCCGTGATTTAATTTCTTATTTTGAAATTTATTATAACTTATTTTGTATTTACAACAGTCATAGTAAAATTTAAAAATTTAATAAACGCAGAACAATTATTATTAATATCTGCTATTTATTTTTCATTCCCCCAATTTTATTATATGTTTACGACATTAATAATTGCTAAAAAATTTTATAACACAAATTTTGTACCCAGAAGTTTATCAGAAGGTGGAAAGACCGGGCCTAAATATATTTATTAATTTTATTTTTATAAATATTATTTATCTTAATAAAACTTGTTTAGAGCCGCTGGTATCAAACTTGAAAAATGTTTTGTCCGAGTATCGCAGCGACCATATCCACCGTTCACCAATTCAATTCATTTAATATTTGATACCGAACTAACCACTACTGTTTTTTGAGTTATATATTGTTATAAATATATTAAATAATGTTGGGCTCAGCGGACAGCCCTGCCTCACTCCCTTATTTACCCAAAAGCTTTCGGACTCATCTTCTCCCACCTTCACCTTGCACCTCGTCTCCTCGTATATTTTTTTAATCCTTTTAGAAGGGGTGTAAGGGAAGAGATGATCTTCCCTTACACCCCTTCTTTCCAATACTTCCCACAATTTTTGCCTGTCCAGTTTGTCAAAGGCGGCCTTAAGGTCGATAAATACCATATACACCTTCCCTCTTTTCCTCTTTATTCTCTCAGCCACTATGTGGTTTATCGTGTATATGTTATCTATCGCCCCCCTTCCCTTCCTAAAATCTGACTGCGTTTCCTCTAATATATCTTTATCTTCTATTTCCTCCACTAGCCTCTTATTTAGCACTGTCGCATACACTTTGTATGCCGTGCTCTTCAGGGTTACTCCTCTGTAATTACCTGCGCTATTCCTGCTTCCTTTTTTGTGGATGGGAATTATTATTCCTTCCCTCCAGTCTTCTGGGTATCCTTCTCCCTTCCACACGCCTCGTATTATTTCTGCCATCTTTTCCGCCACTTTCTCTCCTCCGTATATCCATGCTTCGTTTTTTATTTTATCAGGTCCTGCCGCTTTTTCCTTCTTCAGGCTCTTAATTACGCTCCACACTTCCTCCTCTGCTGGTTCTTCTTCCTTCTCCTCCTCTCTTCTTCCTTTCTCTGCCGCTTTATCCCCCTCCCTTGCTTCCCATACCCTTTTATCCTCCTCGGATTCTTCCCTTCTGCCTTCACTTCCCTCCAATAATTCCACAAAGTGTTTCCTCCAGCTCCCCATAGTTATCTTCTTTCTAATTCCTACCTGTTTCTCTCTGGCCTTATTTATATATTCCCACGCTTCTTTTTCATTCTTTATCTTTTCAACTTCATCTTGTTGCCTCTTCCTGTGCTTTTCCTTTTCCTCCTCGCAAGTTTTTTTATACTGTTTCATTTTTCCCTTGTATTCCTCTTCCGTCCCCCCTCCTTTTATTGTTTTTCCTTCAGGCATTTTGCGCTTCCTTTTTCGCCTTTCTACAATTCATTCCCCAGCATGGCTTCTTCCCCATCTTTGGACTTTAAAGAATTATATATATACTAGGTCATTACCCGTCAACAATGACGGATTTATGATATAAAAATTTCAATTGTTTGTATGTGTATTTGGTTTTATTTTTTAACGTATCCTAATTTCGTCGCCAGTCTGCGAATCATGGGACAGGATATCACCAGTTAGCCAATCACGGGAGAGGGCGTCACCTGTCAGCCAATCAAGAAACAGGATGACCCCAGTTAGCCAATCACGAGAACTTTAGAAAAATTTACGTCATAATGTTACCGACACTACATACAGACACTTGCTAATTATATAGTTAGATTATTTATTCATTAACTTTTTAAGATGAGAAAACGATTCATTTTTCTTAGTACATTGCATTTATATTGTTAAAACTAAAAATAATTTGAAACGTTAATTTATGTCTTCGAAATCCTAGAAATTTCTATATGTAATTGTATTCATAGA
This sequence comes from Liopterus haemorrhoidalis, assembly GCA_963971575.1. Lineage (NCBI taxonomy): Eukaryota > Metazoa > Arthropoda > Insecta > Coleoptera > Dytiscidae > Liopterus > Liopterus haemorrhoidalis. The sequence continues at coordinate 44,666,392 of OZ020611.1, read as the reverse complement.
TACTTAGAGAATAAATCTGCAAAATATTGTTCATATCAGTTAAAGGATATAGGCTTGTCTAGAGTTTCTCATTTATGCGTACGAAATCCAAAACATTTATATATAAAATTTTATCCGCAGTTTCTTAGAGAATAAATCTGCAAAATATATTTCATATCGGTCAAAGGAAACAGGAGTATCTACAGTCTCTTGTTTATGCCTATGAAACCCTAGATATTTATTTATGTAATTATATTCGTAGATTCTTAGAGAATAAATGTGCAAAATATTGTTCATATCGGTCAAAGGAAACAGGAGTATCTAGAGTCTCTTGTTTATGGCTACGAAACCCTAGGCAGTTATGTATGTAGTTATATTTATAGATTCTTAGAGAATAAATCTGCAAAATATTGATTATATCGGTCAAAGGAAACAGGAGTATCTAGAGTCTCTTGTTTATGCCTACGAAACTCTAGACATTTATGCATATAATTATATTTGTAGATTCTTAGAAAATAAATCTGAAAAATACTGTTCATATCGGTCAAAGGATATAGGTGTACCCTAGGGTTTCTTGTTTATGCCCACGAAACCCTATACATTTCTATAGGTTATTTTATCCGCAGATTTTTAAATAATATATATATATTTATTAACAGCCTTGCGGCCAATAAAAAGACAAATACATAAAAATTAAACAAACAAGATAAACTATACAAAAAAAAAAAAAGAATAAATAAATAATGAACAAAAATAAAGAACATATAAAGTTTGAAATTGTCCTCAATAATACTATTATACAATTATTACATTATAAGAAATAACGTTTTAATACATTATAGTAAAATAATGTTGTGACAGACTAAATTTGTCTATGAACAGCTGACCATTTCAGGTTAAAAGTGTTATCACAAGTAAAGCAGTTATGAACAAGCTTGTTCACAGACTTCATTAATCTGTCACGCAGGTTAAAAACGTATTTCCTGAGGACAGTCATACAAGTACATACATCATTCATTACAAACATTTCACTAGCGCTACAATATTTATGTAACCCATTGATAAGTCTAAATGCATTATTGTAACATGTTGTTAATTTACGTACGCTAGATCGGGTTGTATTAATCCATAGTGCAGACGTATAAAAACTTCCGCAAAATGTATTAAACAAGTATCTACGTATATCTTTACTGCATTTAGAGAATCGCCGGTTTAACATATTTGCTCTGACACACAAAGAGCGACATTGTCGATCGACATCTAAACAATCAGAGAGATTATCACTAATTACATGACCAAGGTAACACACATGGGACACTTTTTTCACATTTTCACGGTTGAGCTTAATACCAGGCACTTCATGTCTCTTAGATCTGGGCTGGAATACGATGTACTCGGTTTTTTTGACGTTGTACACCATACCATGTTCCATAGCATAGGATTCACAGATTCCCAATAGTTTTCTCAAACCGGATACTGATGGGGCAAGAACTACCATGTCGTCCGCGTAGCTTATGTGATTTATAAGTGTAGATCCAACCACACAGCCGACGCGTTCTTTGTTCAGCAGTGTACTAAGATCATCCATGTATACGTTGAACAAAAGTGGAGATAGAAGCCCACCCTGCCTTAGTCCAGTGTCCTGCATATACGTACTGGATTTCACCGACCCCCAGCGCACTCTTTTTTGTTCTTTGTCAAACCATTCGGATAGTACTGAGATAATTCGAGGCTTGACTTCTCTTCTTTCCAGTATATTTAACAGCCTTCCACGATCTACTCTTTCAAAAGCACGGCTAAGGTCGAGCAAGCATGCATATACAGGCGTCTCTTTCCTAATATACTGACTAATGGTTGACTTCAGAGTGAATATTGCCATATCAGTACCATGTGCCTTTTTAAAGCCATACTGATTATCAGCACAGTTTAATCTATGAGCACATTTTGACATTAAAATTTGTTCTAAGATTTTTGACAGTACTGTGGCAATGGCTACGGGGCGGTAATTCGCACTTGATGTCACTGTGCCGCTTTTGCCCTTCGGAACTGGAACAACATCCGTCTCGATCAGTTTTGGCGGTAGATGACGATGGACCATCATGAATGTGAAGCAAACCGCGAGTAGAATGTGTAACTGAGGAGGGGCATGTATGATGTGTTCCCCCTTCAAACCGTCTGGACCCGCGGATTTACCATGTTTCAGCATATTCACAGCTTCCTGCACGTTCACACATGTGATAAGACCATCTTCCGTAGGAACTAAGTCGGAGTCATCAGCAAAGGCATTGCTGACACCCCCTACCGAGCCATTTAGAAATGTCTGTCTCCAATGTTCAACGATCTCTTGATCTTCTGTAATCCCATCAATATGAGCTGGCTTCCCAGCCCTAATTTTCGTATTGGTATGTTGCCAAAATTTTGAAAAATCTCTTGACTGATACCTATAGGCAAGCTCATCAGCCTTGACTTGTTCTTGGGATCGCAGATGATTTTTGAGACTTAGCTTAAAGCGGGCACGAGTGACAATTCTCTCCTGGTTGATACTACCTTCCCTCGGTCTACCGGCGTCAAACCAGTTACGTAATGCTAACTTGGCCGCTCTTTTTACTGATAATAATTCTCCGTTCTCATTCCATCCTCTTATTCTGCGCTGTCCAACACGTTTCTTGTTTCTTCTACACACCGACGTAGCAGCACTAGTGATGGTACTGACTATTCGACCGTAAAAGTCATCAATTAATGTTAGATGGCGCACATTCACACAGTTTGTTCTGTCACACATAACTAGTTCACGCGGAATCTCAATTTTCTCTAACTCGTTCACAATTACTCTGCTATAACACTCACTCTTACTATCACTCCACGGCACCTTATTGCAGTCTGTCGAGGCATGATGATGATTCGCAGATTCTCGTACCGAAGCATCCACCTCGAAGTATAAGGGTAGATGATCTGAGTAGGGACACAGATAATCAATCTTCACGTTCGAGATGCTATTCGCAAAAGATCTTGAAACCACGCAGTGATCCAGCCAAGATGTTGTATGAAATGCGTCGCTAACATACGTATAACTGTCGGGCGGCAACATTTCCAAGTCCGCCACTGCGTAGTCGAACTCATGGCAATATTCTAACAGTTCATTCACGAATATAGAATCTGGATCAGAATTAAAGTCGCCAGCGATTAAAACATTTGTGACGTCACTGTCAGATGCGACAGCTTCTATTTTCCCCAAGATGTCTAGATAATCAGGCACATTCTCAAGTGAATTAGTAGGCATGTATACATTTATGACAAGTAGACAGTCTTCTCCTGTTCTTATCTTAATCGCAGCAAGTCTCGGCTCCTCAGGAACGGGCACTACACTGATATGATGGGAGAGAGACTTCCTCCATAGGATAGCCACCCCGCCATATGGACGCCCCAAGTGTACAGATGCTGAAGGATCCAAAGAAGTAGTTCCCGTAGACAAAAAACTATCGTGGATGTTCTCTAGCAGCGGTAAATCACTGTGGCGCAGCCAGGTTTCTTGCAGTAAACATATGTCAACAGATTCACAAATTTCGTGCAGTTCACTCACAATACGTTTGAGTGATTTGCAGTTGAACGTGACAAATTTCAAATTAGCCATTTATTTTGGAATTTTCATCGGTTGCACTGTTCTTCACTACATCTCTCTTCTCCTTCCACACGTATTCACGTATTGCAACTCCATAAGGCCAGCACGCTGGCGATAAGAGCTTATGCACATCTGCTACTCTGACACATATTCTAAAGTTGGAGTAAAACTTGGATTTGCAGTCCATCTTGACAACTTTGACTCCATCAGTGGGCACCTGGTTACGCAAAAGAACACCCTTGACATCCTCTTCCGTAGCCTCCGGGTTTACTCTGGACACGTACAACCATTTCCGTTTTTGCACGCCACTCATAGCTCCGATATTCTCCGATGTTCCCAAAATTAATGTTTTGTTTATGTTCGGTTTTCTCTTTCTACGGGTGACTGTCGTAAAACCGTCAGCGGTTGCAGCATGTTCGTTATCACCGATCCGTGTTACGTCACTACATTTCTTTCCCTTGTCCCCGCTGTTTTTAGCAGCCACAGCGAAGGTCTTCGCACTAGCTTGCTGCTTCTTGCTTTGTGGTATAGACTTGCTAGCAGCAGTTGAGTAGCTAGGGCTTGGGCTTGGTGGGAGCGGGGGCAGGGAAGCGATGTTAACTGGTGTTTTAGCTACCTTCTTCCCTATCTGAACACTATTTAATGAACTTTTCAGTTCTTTAAATTCATTCCGCAGCTCCTCATCTCTGGTCTTGTCAATGCCACGTTCCACTTTCAGGTTGTGCAGTTCCTTTTTCAAGAGAACTACATCCTTAAGTATAGTCGTGACATCTACGTAGTCAAATGTCACTGCCGGAAGTTTATGGAGGTCTCTAGCCACATATATAGGGACCTTATCCGGATCAGTGACCCTCAGCATCTGTATTATGTCCTGAAGATTCTTTTTCTTTTTATCCTCTCCTGTTCTCCGCGTTTTGACCGCCTTAGATCCACAGTGTGAGGCGAGTAGGATCTTTGCGGTCTCCACATCACTCTCACTAAAATGCTCCTGACACAGCCTTAGCACCATAACTTCATCCAGGATATTAAGTTTATTCTGGATGAACATTAAGAGCTCACATACAATCAATTGCACATTTATATTACACATTTTCACTTAACAGAGTACACAGCATACATACACAAAAAAACACGTCCGTACTATACAGCGGACAGTCTCAAACCAACAATAATACATTTGCGGACAATAATAAATTTGCAAAATGTTTTTCATATCGATCAAAGAATATAGGAGTGTCTAGAGTTTCTTATTTATATCTACGAAACCCTAGATATTTCTGTATGTTAATTTATCCGCAGATTATTAGAGAATAAATCTGCAAAATATTGTTCATATCGGTCAAACGATATAGGCGTCTCTTGTTTATGCCTACGAAACCCTAGACATTTCTATATGTTATTTTATTCGCAGTTTCTTAGAGAATAAATCTGCAAAATATTGTTGACATCAATCAAATGATATAGGAGTATCTAGAGTTTCTTGTTTATGACTACGAAATCCTACAAATTTCTATATGTAATTATATTCGTAGATTCTTAGAGAATAAGTCTGCAAAATACCGGTCAATCAAGTCAAACTGGGATCACCCTGTTTCCCAGTTAGCCAATCACGAGAACCTTAGGAAAAATGACGTCACAGTGTTACAAAATCACTAACACACGGTAGCTAATTATATATGTACGATTGTTATAAATAATTTTAAATTCAGTGGGAAGAAGAATTCCTTCAGCAGCCGCTGATCCACGTTCATTTTTTAATTAATATACATTTGTATATTATAAAATTCATTTTGTTGGAACCTAATTTTATTCCGGAGATTTTCATCCATATTCAGGTCGGAATTCCAAGTACCATAGAGGTAAGATTAATTACGTGCAATATTATGAGGCCTAAAAGCGTAACTTGTATTCAATTTTTTATTTAAATTTTCTACATGCGATGTCTAATGTATTTATCTACGTAAGTAATAAAAATGAACTGGAAAGGGCAATGGCGGCGAGTTGTTAGTGTGAATGAGTTGATGAATTTAAGCCGGCGGACTTATGGACTTTGATTTTACTCAGACGTGAAACTGGATAACAGTGCATTATATTAAAACTAACGTGCTTAACTATGAAATTATATTATTAATAAACCAGTGGCGAAGGGACACCTCCGCTAGACTTGCCCTCCCATAAAAATAATAATAAAAAAAAATACATTAAAAAAAAATAATTAAATTTAAAAGAAGATTTAGGTAAATTTTCAAAAATACATCAAATTATGTCCTATACAAATTTTTGTCCAAGGTTTGGTTTACTAGTTAAGAATTTTTTAAAATTTTAAAGTTTAATAACTTCCGCTTCCGGTTTCGGATTTTAATAAAAAACAATAGGGTTCTTCCCAATTATTAGGAGAATTTTTTAGTACCAGAACGAACTCTTTAAGTTAAACGGTTTTAGAGTTATCGTGTATACACACAGACACACAGACACACACACACACACACACACAGACACACACACATACGGACGAAAATAGGTTTTTTGGATTCCCTGGACCATGAAACGTGGTCATCAGTCAAAATATCGACATCGAAAATTTTCGCGATTACAATACTTGCCCCTTATATATTAAGGTCGGGCAAGTAAAAATATTGGTCCTGATTGGCCAAAATTGAATATTTAACAATCGAACAAAAATGGAAACAGAACAGTAATAGAAAGTACAGTAAAAAAACAATGGTAATAATTTAGAAAGGGCCACCAAAAGTTACAAATGAATGTAAGAAAATTTATTTAGAACGAAGAAACATTCTTTTTGTAGAAAAAAGAAACAAGTAGAAAATCAAAAAATTAAATCGTATTTTTATATTTATAGCCAAAATTCAAACTTTACGTATATATAACATGTACAATGAACAAAGACTGACGTCCCGTTAGCATACGGATGACGCGTACCCACTCTATTTACCCCCACCACTACATGTTACGAGACAACCTTATACTTTAATAATCTTGACCCAAAGTCACATTTTGTGTGTCGTAGACTCCTACCCTACCTGGGTCAGGAGCGGGGGCCACATAATCCATAAAATTTAAATTAAAAGATCCTAGCTATTTTTCCTTTATTTGCTTCTTATACAAATCTTCATTAATTCAATAAGAAATATATTGATAAATGGCTTATTTTCCAATTTCAAAAGTATTTTACGTTTTACACTTTTTATTTTGTTTTTGTTCTGTTTCTAATTTATGATGAAAAGGTCTAGTTAATTTTTTTTTATCCATTTCCTGAGATTCTTTTGTCAAATAAAAATTAAAGAAAATTATACTCTTAACTCTCGAGTTGGTCAACATTGGTTGAATTGTATTAATTACCTATTTATGAAAATACATATTTGTTATCATTTGTATTTTAACTGTAAAAAAATATCTGCGATGAGATATTAAGCTGCGGATATTAATCCATTGAAGCATTAATTTAAATCACTTAAGAAGTTGCCATAACATAAGCAGCTGCATCAGTCGTTGCTTTCATGAGCACTATGCATAAAATATTCTTGAATCTCTCTCTTGAAAAATGAAGTGACACACTTTATATTTCACCGGTCTTTTAAACAAATGATCTTCAAGTTTCATCTCTGGTATGAAGGTTAGCTACTAATTTTGGATACAACAAACCTATTCACTCGAAATAGGGGATAGGCATGATTTTTTAATTTTTTTTTATTATATTCCTCTTGTTGCATATAAACATAAAAACCAGTTTTTAATTTTTTTTTTGTAATTTGAAGGCTTAAAAAAATCATAAATGTATGTAGCGCGCGAAAACGACGTGTGACGTCATACCCCTTCTAACTGACGCATGCACTACTAGCTTACCGGCGTACATAGTCTGTTGTGAACTTATTTGTTTGTATAACTTTTGTAGGTTATGTAAAGTTAGAGTGATTTTAATTATAATAAAGTTTAATTCTATAAAAACAATTTATACATGTTTACCGAATTAAATTTTATATTAAAATAGATAACTTATATTGCAGTATTTCAATTATGCCTCTAACGTTTTGTAACTTCATGTAAACAATGTAGTAAAATTCTGACATCTAAATTACATAAATATTTACATTTTACAGAGTTGCAGCGTTTGTTTACATAAAGTTATAGAATATAAAATAAAAATTACTTTGACAACACGTATTTCTTCAGCACTGTAGCATTCATTATTTTTCATATATTCCATGAGCATAAATGCATCAATGTTGGGTAAATTATCACTCTGAGCCCTAACAAAATCTTTATCTGCCATTTTAATAATAAATGCGTGAAAAATTGTTTAAAAACAAATACAAAGCTCTCGAACAATACAATACACACACGTGTAAAGATTATGTTGTAGCTGTATCTGTGATGTGAAATCCCTATCGTTTGGCGTCATACTCAGTCGTTTTTACTCGGCAACCTTCGCTCCGTGGTCGGCTTATTTCAAATTAACAATATTTTAATTCAAAAATTTGGCTATAATTAAAATGTAATTTTTGTTTTGTTAGGTTAGGTTAGTTAGTTAGAACATAACTAACATTAACATATCAAAATAATGTAGTTTTAAGGAAATACAAATTTTATGCGTATCCCCTATTGCGTAACAAAGACGTTACACAATTATATTGAATAGCAACGTTATGCAAGTCTTCTAATTGATCTTTTGCCTCAGGTATTTTCTACAATTTTAAATTATAGGAAACTATATGTAATGAACGCGTGTCATTTTTACCGACCGTCAACATATTTATATAAGGGAGGTATTGTGATCATACCGATTTTGACATTTCGAGATTTCGATGGATCTCAACGAATTGAGGTCTCTACATAACGTTTTGACTATTTTTAGCATGATGTCTGTCGGTCTGTCTGTCCGTCCATCTGTCTGTCCGTTTGTCCGTCCGCCCGTCTGTCTGTCTATGTACACGTGCAGAGCAAATTAGGCTAAAAGGATTTTTATGAAACTGCATATTTAAGATTTTGACACCAATGACACGAGTTGTTCAACTTTTAGTAAAAATCGGTTGACTAAAAATGGGAGTTTACTCGTGTCGATTTGAAGATTTTTGAGAATATTTAGCGACAGAAAAATATTTAGAAAAAATTTATTGAACAAAAGTTGCTATAAATGCAATAACTAATAACTTTTATTTGAGACGTTTTTTGATAAAACGAAAAATTGAGTATAAATTGTCTCAATTTATACTCAATTGTCAATTTGTCTCAAACATACTTATGTATATGTCACGTTTCCATGGTCATGATAAATAATATCTGTTAGAAAATATTAGGCCAAGTTATTTCTATTCTGCTGCTAGAATATATTTTATACAAGTACTTTATGATGGCGGTCGGTCCTGTGGTGGCCACAGCTGATTTTTATTTATAAAATGAACTCTTTTCAACTTTAGTATTCATATTACAATTTCAAGAATATCGTCTGTCTGTTTCCATTTATCATGGGAAAAATTTAGTGCTCAATAGGCATGTCATATTTTAAACGCATACAAAATATACTGTCATCAAGGAAAATGAGTTCGATTTCCGTCTTTCGTCGTGTCGAGTCGCGAGTCATAATTATTCAATAAAAATTAAATAAAAAATGCAATCAATAGAAATCAAGTTCATTCCATCTCCAAGTAATCTATATATATATATATATATATATATATATATATATATATATATATATATATATATATATATATATATATATATATATATATATATCTATATATATAAAAGGCAGTGTCCTGACTGACTGACTGACTGACTGACTCACTCATCACCGCCCAGCCCGAACCCCTGGGCCTAGAAACTTTAAATTCGGAGAGTATATTCCCTTCATGACGTAAGCACCCACTAAGAAGGGATTTTTCGAAATTCCACTCCTAAGGGATGAAAAGGGGTGAAATGTGATTTCACGAATTACTTAATATCTCTTAGGGCCGATGGGATATCGACTTAGTTTTTGCTTACAAGTATTACCCAAACAAATGCCGAAAAACCAATTTCGGGATTTTGCCCTAATCAACCCCTAAAGGGGTGAACCTACAATCGGGGTGGATTATACATCCCGTTGTATTTCCTGTGTTCGTTTAGTTGCAAGATTACTTTTTGGCACATAGGTGTCTTTTTAAAATATCTCGAAATGATATTGACAGTTTTTTGAAATTTCACCCCTAAAGGGTGAAAAGGGGTGAATTGTGATTTTAAGGATTCTTTAATATCTCTTAGGACCAATAAGATATCGACTTGCTTTTTGCTTACAAAGATTACCCATACAAATACCGAATCACCAATTTCAGGATTTTGTCCTAATCAACCCCTAAAGGGTTTGGATCTACAATCGGGGTTAATTATACATCCCGGCGTAATTCCCGTGTTCGTTTCGTTGCAACAGTACTTTTTGGCACATAGGTGTCTTTTTAAAATATCTCGAAATGGGTTTAACAGTTTTTTAAAATTCCACCCCTAAGGGTTGAAAAGGGGTAAATTGTGATTTCAAGGATTCCTTAATATCTCTTAGGATCACTAAGATATCGATTTACTGTTTGCCTGCAAAAATTATCCATACAATTACCGAAAAACTTATTTCAGGAATTTGTCCTAATCAACCCCTAAAGGGGTGGATCTACAATCGGGGTGAGTTATACATTTCGTCGTATTTCCTGTGTTCGTTTAGTTGCAATATTACTTTTTAGCACATAGGAGTCCTTTAAAATATCTCGAAAAGGTTTTGGTAGTTTTTTAAAATATCACCCCTATAGGGTGAAAAGGGGTGAATTATGATTTCCTTAATATTCCTTAATTCTCTTACTATATACTAATAAGATATCGACTTGCTTTTTGCTTACAAAGATTACCTATACAAATACCGAAAAACATATTTCAGGTTTTTGTCCTAATCAACCCCTAAAGGGGTGGATCTACAATCAGGGTGAATTATACATCCCGTCGTATTTCCTGTGTTCATTAGTTGCAGCATTACTTTATGGCACATAGGTGTCTTTTTAAAATATCTTGAAACGGGTATGACAGTTTTTTAAAATTTCACCCCTAAGGGTTGAAAAGGGGTGAATTGTGATTTCAAGGATTCCTTAATATCTCTTAGGACCAATAAGATATGGACTTACTGTTTGCTTGCAAAGATTATCCATACAATTACCGAAAAACTTATTTCAGGAATTTGTCCTAATCAACCCCTAAAGGGGTGGATCTACAATCGGGGTGAGTTATACATTCCGTTGTATTTCCTGTGTTCGTTTAGTTGCAACATTACTTTTTAGCACATAGGTGTCTTTTTAAAATATCTCGAAAAGGTTTTGATAGTTTTTTACAATTTCACCCCTAAAGGGTGAAAAGGGGTGAATTGTGATTTCAAGGTTTCCTTAAATCTCTTAGGGCCAATAAGATATCCACTTGTTTTTTGATTACAAAGATTACCCATACAAATACCGAAAAATATATTTCAGGATTTTGTCCTAATAGACCCCTAAAGGATGGATCCCATTTACATTCACAATCGGGGTGAATTATACATCCCGTCGTATTCCCTGAGATATAAGGTTTCTTTTTGGCACATAGGCGTCTTTTTAAAATATCTCGAAATGGTTTTGACAACTTTTTTAAATTTAACCCCTAAAAAGCGAAAAGGGGTGAAATGTGATTTCAAGGATTGTTTAATATTTTTTAACACCAATAAGACATCGACTTGGTTTTTGCTTACAAAAACTAACCTTGCAAATGCCGAAAAACCAATTTTTTTATTTTGTCCTAGTCAACCCCTTAAGGGGTGGATCTGCAATCGGGTTGAATTATACATCCAGCCGTTTTTCCTGTGTTCGTTTAGTTGCACCATTACTTTTTGGCACATAGATATCTTTTTAAAATATCTCGAAATAGTTTTGATTTTTTTAAAATTACCCCCTAAAGGGTGAAAAGGGGTGAATTGTGATTTCAAGGATTCCTTAATATCTCTTAGGACCAATAAGATATCGACTTGCTTTTTGCTTACAAAGATTACCCATACAAATACGGAAAAATATATTTCAGGATTTTTGTCCTAATCAACCCCTAAACGGTGGATCTACAATTGGGGTGAATTATACATCCCGTCGTATTCCCTGTGTTTGTTGAGTTATAAGGTTTCTTTTTGGCACATAGGCGTATTTTTAAAATATCTCGAAATGTTTTGACAATTTTTTTAAATTTAACCCCTAATAGGTAAAATGTGATTTCAAGGATTGTTTAACATTTTTTAGGACCAATAAGATATCCACTTGGTTTTTGCTTACAAAAACTACCCATGCAAATACCGAAAAACCAATTTTTGGATTTTGTCCTAATCAACCCCTTAAGGGGTGAATCTACATTCGGATAATTATACATCCCGTCGCATTTCCTGTGTTCGTTTAGTTGCAAGATTATTTTTTGGCACATAGGTGTTTTTTTTTTAATATCTCGAAATGAATTTGTTTTGTTTTTTTTTTTTTAATTTCACCCCTTCTGGGTGAAAAGGGGTGAAATGTGATTTCAGTAATTCCTTAATTCTTTTAGGACCAATAAGATATCGACTTGGTGTTTGCTTACAAAAATTATCCATACAAATGCCGAAAAACTAATTTCAGGATTACGTCCTAATCAACCCCTAAAGGGGTGATTCTACAAACGGGGTAGATTATACATCGCGTCGTATTTCCTGTGTCTTTTTAAAATGTGTCGAAATGGTTTTAACAGTTTTTTACCTTTAACAAATATCACCCCTAAAGGGTGAAAAGAGGGAATTGTGATTTCAAGGACGCCTTAATATCTTCTAGGATCAATAAGATATAGACTTGGTTTTTGCTTATAAAGATTACCCATACAAATGCCGAAAAATGTATTTCAGGATTTTATCTTAATCAACCCCTAAAGGGGTGAATCTACATTCGGGGTGAATTATAGAACCCTTTGTATTTCCAGCGGTTGTTGAGTTATAACATTCCATTTTGGCATATATGTTTTCACAGTTTGACAGTTTTCTTTCACTCCTAAAGGGTAAATTAGTATTTTTTTGTTAAAAATAAAAAATTCGGAGAGTATATTTTTCAGTATGATGTAAGAACCCACTAAGAAAGGATTTTTTCAAGTTCGACCCCTATCTGGTGAAAAGGAGTAAAATGTTTTTTCACGGGTTCCTCAATATCTCTTAAGACGAGATGAGATATCGTCTAGATTTTTTGTTACTAAGGTTACCCATACACAAGTTTAAAAACAAACTGCGGATTTTATGCCAATGAGACCATCAATATACCGTAGCGAAGCACGGGTTTTCAGCTAGTATATATATAAAAGGCAATGTCCTGACTGACTGACTGACTCATCACCGTCCAGCCCGAACCCCTGGGTCTAAAAACTTGAAATTTGGAGAATATATTCCCTCCATAACGTAAGCACCCACTAAGAAGGGATTTTTCTAAATTCAACCCCTAAGGGGTGAAATGTGATTTCACGGATTCCTTAATATCTCTTATGGCCGATGGGATATCGAGTTAGTTTTTGCTTATAAAGATTACCCATACAAATGCCAAAGAACTTTTTCAGGATTTTCAGGATTTCGTCCTAATCAACCCCTAAAGGCGTGAATTATACATCCCGTTGTATTTCCTGTGTTTGTTGAGTTAAACAATTCCTTTTTTGCACATAAGTGTATTTTTAAAATATTTCGAAATGGTATTGACAGTTTTTTAAAATTGCATCCCTTAAGGGTGAAAAGAGGTGGAATGTAAATTCAGGGATTCTTTAATATCTCTTAGGACCAATGAGATATCGACTTGGTTTTGCTGACAAAGATTACTCATACAAATGCCGAAAAACTTATTTCAGGATTTTCTCCTAATCAACCCCTAAAGGGGTGACTCTACAATTGAGGTGATTTATACATCCCGTCGTATTTCCTGTGTTTATTGAGTTATAAAATTACTTTTTGGTACAAAACTATCTTTTTAAAATATCTCGAAATGGTTTTGACAGTTTTTTTTAATTTAGCCCGTGAAGGGTGAAAAGGGTGTGTCATGTGATTTAAAGGATTGCTTATTATCTCTTAGGAATAATAAGATATCGACTTGCTTTTTGCTTATAAAGACTACCCATGCAAATGCCGAAAAACGTATTTCAGAATTGTATCTTAACTACCCCTAAAGGGTGAATCTACAATCGGAGTGAATTATAAATCCCGTCGTATTTTCTGTGTTTGTTTAGTTGCACATTCCTTTTTGGCACACAGATGAAAAGTACTTGAAGTACCAAGTATCAAGTACTGCACCTAGTACTTTCTTTTGCAAGTACAAGTACTGGTAAAAAAATTAAAGTACTTGAAGTAACAACTATTTATGAAAAGTATGTACTTCAAGTACTACAAAATACTTCAAGTACTAAAAAGTACTTCAAGTACTACAACGTACTTCAAGTACTAAAAAAATATAAAATATGTAGTACAATAATAATAATAATAATAGTAATACTATACTTACCCGCTAATATTATACTAAATTACAGTTGACCACGGATATCGTGAGACAAAAAGAAAGGATGGAAAATAATAATAATAACTTGTAAGTAATTGAAATTTATGGAAATTATAAATTTAATTTATTATTTTATTTATTTTAAATGCTATTTGATAGCAATAAAATAAAACTTTAACTTTAAAGTGGCTTTAAAACCATTATGAAACTAGGAGTTAATGTAAAATAAATAAAGCAGGCAATAATTTTCAAAAAAATATTTATTTTCATGGTTATCAGATTCAGCATTTTCAACATTCAAGTCGATGGTCTAAATTAATTAAAAATAATAATAATTATTATTAAAAATAATAATTCTAAATTAACAAAAATGTTTTTATTGCTTATATCACTGAACACTATTTGATTTTAACAGTACTAGTTTTTCAAAATTGCTCTCTGATAATGCATGTCGTCGAGGACTGTTAATAATTTCGGAACGAAAATAACTGTTCAACAGGGGCCGAAGAAGGAAGACTGGTATTAAATTTGTAAAATAAATTTTTCATAGTCTGATAATTACTAAGCGAAGTTAATGATGTGTCTGTTTTATTAATATATTGTAGAAATTCTAATTAAATTTTTTTGTTTAAAATTACTAGCGGCATTAAAAGAAACATCATTCTGTTGATCTAATTCAAAAAAATCATCTTCTGCGGGAAAAATTTTAGTATTTTCACTTTCAGTTTTATCATCTAAGCCCAAGTCCTTTGCAGCTTTAAGTATAATTTGTTGCGTTTCATGGTTTATGTCTGATATATGCGAATAAAAGTTTTTAAATGTATGAATCCATCGTAACTTAAAATTGGGTAATGTAAATGAAGCAATAATTGCCTCTCGACATTCAACTGAGTCAAAATTAAAATATTTTTCAAATTTTTGTATCGCATTCTTAACGTCTGTCGTTGCTATCAAATTCAACGTGTGACTTGCACACCTTACATGTTTGTAATAATAAGTGATAATTAGGTATGACGCTAAATTCAAAATCAGAATACTTAACACTGAATACGAAACACAAGGCACTTAACAAACACAAGACTTTAACCAACTATTACCATTTACACATTAAAGAACTTGTTCATTCTTGTGTCTTGTCCGTTAAAATTCTGAAAATATTTAAAAAGTACTGCGTAGCAAAAATAAACTGCTATGAAACTACTGCAAGTATTTAAACTGCTTCAAGTACTTTCAATTACTTCAAGTACTTTCAACTACTGCAAGTACTTTCAAATACTTCAAGTACTTTGAACTATTTGAAGTACTACTTATTTTCGAAAACAAGTATCAAGTAAGTATTTCTATAGATGTACTTGCAGTACCAAGTACAATTGCCAAATTTAAAAAGTACTTGAAGTAAAGTACTTGAAGTACTTAAAAATACTTGAAGTACTTTTTCAAGTATTTTACTTGAAGTAAGTCCCAGCTCTGTGTTTATGGTACATATTATTTATTTCGAGGGTACCGAATTATGTCTTGTATAGGGGAGTCAAGACCGTTGCGCCGGCCCTGGTTTTAATACACTATAATTAATTAATATTTTTCTTTTCAGAGTGTGAGCCCAACATTAGGAAATCACCATCACGAAAATCTGTAAAATCCTTGGGTCGAAGAAGTATTAAAGACTGTCGTTCGAAATCTCGTAAGTTAGAAGAAGCGAATGAGCAATTGAATCGCAACCAAAAAGATGATTTAAGTTCACAAAATTCAAACGAAACAATTGAAATGAACAGAGTCAATTTCAAAAGAAGAAACGATATGGATTATAAAGATTCATATCTGAATTAATTATAAATTATTGTGTTAGAATATTTGAAAAGACAATACAGAAATTGTACGTGTGTATTTTATTGTGAAATTGTTTTAGTAACCATGTTAATCTTTTGAATATTATAACAGTTTAATAATTTTAATTTATATTTTATTTTTTGTTTTCTTTATCTATAATAATTATCTACTTCGCCTATATTAGGAATTATCTCCTTCAATAATAACATTTTCTTCGGTAGTAACATGCGAATTTCGTTCTTTTAGGTTGTCACGAGAAAGGGACCTTGCTTGTGTTATTTCATATTTCAGGTTGGTATGTGAAAATTTAAAATTCTAATAGTGAAACCATGAAAACGAATGAGATTTGTTGTAAATTATAATACATTTTTACATATTCTGAAGAAAAAAAAAAAAAAAATTAGAAATTTTTATTAAAAATGATACAATCAAAATGTAATGAAAACTATATTTTATAATGACCGTCAATTTAAGCTACAGGCTATTCAAAACCTTTAGGTGGAACAAGATTTTGCAATCTAGTAATTTTTATAGTTTGATTCGAGCTTTTGACCATTTTGGCTAAGCTTTGTAAATCATATTTACAATAAACATTTTTAGGTTAAAGTTAATATTCTTATAAAATGTCATTTTCATTACATTTTTATTTATTTTTTTGTCATTTATAACACAAATGTCCCATTTCTTAAATTCTTACATTTTGCAAAAATTTTAAAATTTTAAAATTTAAGACTATTTATTTTATTTTTCTAATAAAT
The DNA here is from genome assembly GCA_963971575.1 of Liopterus haemorrhoidalis. NCBI lineage: Eukaryota > Metazoa > Arthropoda > Insecta > Coleoptera > Dytiscidae > Liopterus > Liopterus haemorrhoidalis. The sequence continues at coordinate 44,649,677 of OZ020611.1, read as the reverse complement.
GCCACTTGATAATAAATGGCAACATAAAAAATGAAATAACCTAGCCAAACTTTGTTTTCTTGACTTCAAATACGAAAAATCCAGTTAGTTCCGCATAAACCAAAGAAATGACCTATTTCTAACATTTGTGCATTTCGGGCTTCTGTTTACTCTGGGATAACTCCGTTATGATTAGTGTTTTATGTATAGTATTATATGCATGATGATTCTACGTGAAATGTTCTAATTTATTTTTCTAAAATAATTTATACATCACAATTAAACTCCAATCTTATGCACCCACAAACTTTATAATACAAAAACTATTACGTTTAAAAACGGAAAATTACTCAATACACGATATCAATGTACGATATCAAGTATATGCTCTCGCGCCCTTTTTTTTTTAGTTATAGTTAAGATCTACATCTTTTGTCTACATTATGTCAATATATCTCTTAAGGTTTAGCCTATGTAATCAATTCAAACTGCACGGAGAGTGCGAAACTGATGGTTTACCCCCTACGGGGACAGGGACGAAGTTGGAACCCTCACTAAAACCTTTTTGGATTATTTTACCCCCCTGTACTAAATTCGGCGAAAATCGTTCTATCCGTTTGACTTTGTATAAAGAACAGACAAACAAACAGATATTCGTTTTTATGTATAAGATAGGCGGTTTATTTGCTTTAAGCGGAACTAGATTTTCAAAACTATTAACTCTTACTTTTTGATTCAAGTTTTTGATCATTTTGTTTCAGGAAAAGCCAACTTCAATATATAAAATCTGCTGTGACCATCACAAAGTACCTGTTTCATTTATGTTTAGAGTAGTTATTATTGTAAAAGACAATAACGTATTATATTACGTTGACAATTTCATAATGTATATTTACAATTTACGATAAACATCGAAACAAACCTGCATACACAAAAAAAATGTCTCAAAAAAAAATTATTGCTTTTATAGCAACTTTTGTTAAGGCTGCGTATAACCCCCAGTGGTTACCAGTTTCTTATACAAAACTAACAATCTGAAATAAAATTAGTATCAATCTATAGATCAAATTTTGCACCGAATTTTTATCTATCTAATAAGATATTTTTAATAGTAGAAACATTTATTGTAAAAATATTATCGCTCAATAACTTAAAAATAGACATCAGCGATATTGTTCTGTAATTTTTTAAATCTATTTGCGGGTTTCGAATAATTTTTATATTTACATAGTTTTGTGTAGAAATGTTCAAGTAATACGTCAGCATTTTTTTCGACTTGATTACTTAGAGTTTAGAACCTTCGTTGAAAAATATTATACTTGATTATACTAGAATGCCTTTTGGTACACGTATTCTTCACAAATATTAAATCATTTTTACTCGTAACACTTATTTTGAGAACCGAGGCAAATTCAAGATGGCGGCAAAAATAGATTACCATGTACAATAACTATAAGTAGTTTTCAAAATAGAGCGACATAGCTTAAAACATATATGTAGAAGGAAGCTTTAGCTACAATTTGCCGCTTCGTACGCAAATACGCGTCGATTGGTTTACAAGATGGCGTCTATAACGCAATTTGCTTAATTACAATTACATAACAGTTTTTTCTACAATTAAAAACATCCTATTAGATAGATAAAAATTCGCTGCAAATTTTGTTATATAGATTGTTATTAATTTTATTTCTGATTATTAGTTTTGTATAATAAAGTATTGAGGTTGTGCGCCGCCTTAAATAATTTTTTTTCGAAATATTTCTCTGTTGTGAAATATTCGCAAAAATCTTAAAATCGACATGAAAAAACTCCCATTTCAATTTAACCGATTTTTACCAAAAGTTGAACAACATCAGTGGCACACTGATGTCAAAAGCTTAAATATGAAGTTTCCTAAAAATCCTTTTAGCCGAATGTGTACATGGACCGACAGACAGACCGACAGACATTACAGTCGGTAAAAAATTAGCTAGTGACATCTTTAAATTTAAATTCCATTTAGTTCCGCTTAACATTAACATACAGAAAAAATAAAATATACGTATTTGTTCAGGAAGTCAAGAAAAGTTTTTCATCGCAATATTACTTCAATTATAATACTCTCAGCATTTTGTAATTGGAAAAGCAGAAAAGTATACCATATGCATGATTTGAGGAAATGATCCGACTATATCTGTGCCTTAACAGTCAACATGGGACATAATTTGTGTCAAGTATTCTGTAATCAAGATCCTTATTGGAAAACTCTCATGTAGAAATCTTACTACTCCACTCAATCTATATACAAGAGTATTTAATTATTAGAAACCAGGAAATTTATTTAAATCACATTTTCAGGAAATGTATTACGGATTTAGAGAATTTTGGATGAAACTACCAAAAAATTTGAACTGTAAAAAAACAACAAAAGATTTAGGATATAAACTGGTTATATGCAATTGAATTTTGTATTGCGTGGATTAGAATCTTACAAATTCTGTTTTTCTCACTGTTTGTTGAATTTTACGTATATAAATTAACAAAAACTGAAGAATTTTAAGTAAATTACATTTTTTGTTACGAAGTTCGGCAGGCTGGGTAATTAGAGGTTGATGAAATAAATACAGAAACGAATGCAGAAACGCAAGAACGCACGCTGGTACACATTAAAATCGTTGAAGGCCATTCAGTGAAATACCTAATGAAATCAAGATAATAATGTTCAGTTTTTACCCTGTAAAAACCCCACCAATAGTATCTATAAAAACCCGAGTATCTATAAAAAAACCACTAGAATCTAAACCAAATCGCGCAGGTTGTCAACTTTTATTAACACCTGTGGATTTTGGGCATAACTCTAGCAAAATACGGTTCCACGACCCGGAAGGTGGCCTATACTTCATCAAATGTTCCTAAACCATATTGATTAATATATAACAGCATAACTGAATACCGACATTATTTTCTTTAGTATCAGAGATAAGAAAAAAACAAAAATGGCAGAGTTTTAGGAGGCTTATGAGGATATCTAGTTATAGAATAAAAAATATATTTTTAAATTTTGCCAGTAAAAATGGTTGTAATTTTGAACTTCGCATTTTGATAAATATATAAATAAATAACAACCGGTTCATTCGAAATGGCTCCAGCCCAATACTGCATATATACATATAAAAAAACTGGCATTATGTATACATAGTGTGAAAGGGATGATAGTGGCCAGTTAGATTCGAAGTGCTCAAAGTACTAGGAGCATATTCCAGCGGTAATCGGCTGCTACTGTTCATTGGTACGCTTTTAAAAAATAAATAAAATAAATCAAAACTGCTGAACCAATACATGGATAACGAGGGAGTACGTACTATTATTATTTCGTATGGCAATTTCTAGGTTTTAGAGATTTTAAGGTCGTGACTAGCGTCCTCTGTCAAGATCTAACGATTACTTTTTACAGTAGCTGCGACCACCGTGCCCTGTGAAATATGCCCCATATTTCCGAAAATTAATTCAGAGATATAGGCACACATTGTAAAGAATCTGAGCCTATGGTTGCAACAGCCAAGTTTTTTATTTTTTAATCTTTTTGCCCATACTAGGTCGATCTCATAATTCTACACTTTCAAAGCAAGTGAGCTAACCACTATGCTGCTGCAACCACAATGATATAACTATAATAAAAATTCTTATAATGTGACATTTATCATATGTCAATTTAATTTTTTTACCGTTGCTGGGTAACAAATACTTATTCGCCAATCAGGGCAAGGGAATAACTTATACTGCCCTTTATCTGAAGTGTCGTTGGCCAGATAAGATATTCTGGTGTTTATTCCGATGTTTATCCTATTCGAGCTTTATCCGAGCATTATAAAAACGATTTTTTGACTTTATATCGGGAATAGCGTTATCCGAGCTTTATCCAACGATTGTAAAAGCGGCCCTAAATCAATTTTAAAAATTCTTGAAATTCTGATAGATATCGTTATAACTTTGGAACTTCTGAACCGATTATAAATTAACAGCCGAAATCCTAACCAGTTGCTGTAGTTACAGATAGAAAAACACTGCATGAAAATCGGATCAGCAGTTCTATAGTGAAAAGCGCACAAACGGGCAGATAGATAGTTTGACAGACAGACAGAGAGTTATTGCCTTTTATATACCGTATGTCCTTTTTCGACATAGAGCTTTCCCATGTTGAATTTTCCATTGCATATCTCAACTATGAGTTTTAGACAAAAACTTTATTAGTAAAAATTGTTCAGTATTTTAGTCCCAACACATTGTGCCTAATTTTGAATAAAAAAAATCCCAATTTGTTTAAAAAAGGCACAAAATATTTTTTTCGCTCTCTACATATTAAGTACATTGATATGAAATTGATTTGATGGAAGTAGAAACAAATTATCGAGGAAGCTTTAGTTACTATTAACAAAGGGATGTAACTAAGTGAAAAAATGAAGCAAAACCTAAATTTTTATGCCATCTGGTAACGTCCCTTCGATTTTTCCGGCAGGAGGAAGGAACATGCAACGTTTGTAGCCTCATCAATTTCCATTTCTCTTTCACTTTTGTTCTTTTATTTGTCCGTGCAAGATTTCTTTTATTGAGTATGCGTTATTTTTATGATTTTATTTATTTATTTATTTATTGTCCAATTTATTGTTTTTATTCTGTAGCGTAGTCATTTAGATGGGCTGCGTTAGGCGCAAATAGCTTTTGTTGCTGTGCGCCAAAAATTTTAACTAACTAACTTTCACTTTTGTTCAAATTCATTTTACAAACTTTTGACACAACGCTTTTAATATTCGCGCTTTGTTTGACGAAAACTATAGTAACCGGCCAAAGACATACTGATATTTTATACGAATATATAAATCAAAAAGAAACTACGCAATTAAAAATAACTTTAATAGTGGAAAAAATATTTTAAACAATTCGGGAGGTAAATATTTACCAGTCTCGGACTCTGTTGCTAGCCCTCGCTGTCGTTAAAACGTCCTCGACTGGTAAATATTACTTTCCTTCCTTAATGTTTAAATAACTATTTTGTATTTATATCTGAAAATAACAGTTGCTATGCACAAATGAAAATCAAACGTCAAACAAAGTTTATTTTTAGGTTAAATATAAATTTACGAAATAAAAAAATATTACATCTAAATTAAATTTTCAAATAAATTTCTATTATCAGTTAAACAAAAACCTAATCTGTTGTAGAAATTTCTGTTTACATTTACATTTTGAATTTGATTTTCATTTGTGCAGGGCAACTGTTATTTTCAAATATAAATACAAAAAATATTATGTGCCTTTTTTAAACAAATTGGGAGTTTTTGATACAAAATTAGACACAATTTGTTGGGACTAAAATACTGAACAATTTTTATTAATAAAGTTTTTGTCTAAATCTCATAGTAGATATAGAATATGCAATAGAAAATTTAACATGGGAAAGCTGTAGCAAGTCAAAAAGGACATACGGTATAATAAGAGACTAGCTGATGTACCCGTAATTCGTACGGTTTTTCTTTAACACATTTTTGTTGATAATTGATTATGATAAGCGAGATATTTGTACTGTATATGTAACTCCCCATAGCCACCCCGCAAATATTATTTTATTAAAAACTACACTGAATAGAAGAGAATCATTTCTTCATTCCAAATCACTTTTCTTATGTATATTTTGCTGCTAAGTAAATAATAAGTGAGATATTTCAAGTGTATAGGGAGTGTTTCATATGGGACCCCAGATATTCATTTAATTAGAAACTACATTGAACAGAGAAGAATCGTTTCATCATTTTTAACAACGTTTCTATTATACAATTTTGCTGTTAAGTAAATGATAGTGAGATATTGTTTCAAATTTATAAGTCACACTCCCATTAGCCTCCTAAATAATCTCCTTATTATAAACTGCATTGAACAGATATATTTATTTATTCTAAACAATTTTTCTTCTATATCATACATTTTTGATGTAAAGTAAATAACAGGTGAATTATTTCATGTTTTAGTTTTAGGGTCGCTCCTCCTACTACTCCCCAAATACTCAACCAATTGAAAAAATGTACAAAAAAAAAAAGATTTTTTTTCTTATTATAACTGATTTTTGTTATATACATTTTTCTGTGAGGTTAATAATAAGGGAAATATTTTAAGTTTTTAATAAACAGTTTTAACCCCGAATCCACCTCTAAAATAAAATTTTTGCGATGCCTTGTAGCCTCGTAGCCATGTTCGAATACTGGTTTTACTGTGTCATCATACCAAATTACGTGAAAATTTGTCCAATCATTTTTACGTGAATCTCGGACAGACAGATACACAGACAGACAGACACATAGACAGGCACAGGGGCGGATCGAGGGATAGAATTGGTCCGGGCATTTTTGGTTGATTCGGCCCGGGCTCACGGGACATGCTTATCATTTATGTTTTAAGAGGCCCGAGTCCCAGGTATAAATAAAGACCAAAGTATGCGAGGGTTGCCACTTATATGTCGGGATTGCGCTAAACTAGTGCTGTCATCTGGCAACTGACGCTTTTATCGTAAAGTTTGACATTTTTGACGGTATACGTACTCAGAACGTTTTGACGTACGAGCGCTATTTGTGTTGTTTATAGTAACCTGAAAAAATTCATCTCGGCTAAAAATAGGATTAAATCGTGAATATTTTCGAGCGATTATTTTTTATAAATTATCTCGATGATTATTAAATCGATGTGAATTAACCCAACAACAGTGCATTGATGCACTTAATTCGACATTTGGCGATGAAGCACCATTAAGGACTAGTGTTTATCGATGGTTTGCCGACTACAAGCGTGGCCGTAGTTCGTTTATGGACGAATTTCGTGAAGGTCGTCCAAAATCGGTTGTTGTTCCGGAAAACATTGATGCTGTGCGTGAACTGATACTGTAAGATCGTCATGTAACTTACCGTCAGATTGGGGTATCCTTGGGCATTAGTGGGACCAACATACATTCACTATTGCATGAACATTTGGTCGTAAACAAGATTTGTTCGTGTTGAATACCACATAATTTGACAATCGTGCCTCAATCGGAGTGGAAAAAGTGCTTCGAATATTGCATTCAAAAGTTTATTGATCTTCATGGAACATATTTTGAAAAACAATAAAGCCACTTTTGTTGATAAATAATTGTTTTGAATCCCGAAATAGAAAAGGCCACCCTCGTATTTAGCTTTGTATTTTTAGTATATTTATATTTTTTTATTTATATATTTTAGTATATTAGTATATTTAGCAACGTATTTCAGTATTTTAAATAAACTTATTTAATTTATATTTTTAACATTAATATCGAAAATAAAAATAGAGTCTCTAAAATAATGAAAAAATGCAAAAAAAAGTGAGTGATTTCTAAAAAATATCATAGAATTGATCATAGGTATTTGAGTGGATAGAGGCCGTCGCATCGGCCCAAAAAGCTATCGGCCCATCCGGCGATGCCCGATCGCCCTATAGGTCGATCCGGCCCTGGACACGCAGACAAATAGAGAGACAGACAAAAATTGTTTTGTTGCGGATATTGTCTTATAATCATCGGAAACGTTTAGAGCCTAAATATGAAGCCGTTACATAAAAAAAAAAAAACAAACGGATATAACCTCCAATTTTATTAATATAGATTACAATTTTTTGCTTAAAATGTATGTACAATATGGCACACACCCTGGAGTTTGGTAAATTCCTCCTGGGACATTTTAATTGTCACTAATCTTATCAGAATATACCAAATCCCAAGATTTATCTGAAGAAGTAAGTTAAGTTATCTGTGTCAAATATAACATCACATCATACTCGTATATGGGAGTATATCGTTTGAAGTTGGTTTTAAATTCTATATTTGTATGCGCATACTGATTGCAGTGAAGAAGGTTGGTTATATGAGTGATCTGCGAGTTGTAATGAATGCTTCGAGTCGTGAGTTTGTTTCTGTGACTTCACTTCTTAATGATGACACTCAATTCAGATCATCGCTCCCTCCGATACTAGCAGAACAAAACCTTTTAAATTAATTGTTAATTTAACTAAGATGAATTTAACGACCTGCTTGAAATAATATAAACAAATGGAGCTAGTATTAGCATTTATTAATATTTTTATATTGTTCTGAAATCCTATATTTATCTTTATAACCTTGTTCACGGGCAAATTAAATTTTATTTTCAAACATTAAATTATGATTGTTAAATACTAGTCTTAAGTGTTTGGTAGATATGACCAAAGAACACTTATATCGTCACTCATGTGTCTGTTTGTCTTTATGGTTGAAATTGTGCCAAATAGATGCAATCCAAGCCTGTAGCTGCAAACATTAAATAGTTTGTACCTGCTATTGGCCGCTAAGCAAAGGCACGGAGGTGAGTTCAATTCCTGCTTATGTCAAATGATTTGTGTAAAAATATTTATACAAATTACAGGTTCTGCTTATCCGTTCACAACTAATGTATATATTATATAACTGTAGGTGCCTTTCTGTGTACGCTAAAAATTGACGTAATACTGACCATATTACTCCTTAATATACACAGATTGAAAACATGATCATGAAACCTGGAAACAGGAGGCCTAGGCTCAACTCGAGCTGTCGCGCCAGGGATGATGTGAAGATGTAATCCAACCAATCAAATTGTGATTCAATGATGGAGAGTGAATATGAATGGATTTTATAAGAATATATAGATTTTTGCCCCCCTTATAGCAAGAAGATACTTATATATTATGTTTTATTTTGTAATACGTCACTATAGGCTATTCCAAACCTTTAAGCGGAACTAAATGACATTTTAATTTTCTTGAGTTGTCACGAGCTAATTTCTGAATGTTTTAAGTTGGCTTTTGCAACTAAATGATCAAAAATTCAATCAAACTTTAACAGTTACTAAAATTCAGAATCTAGATCCGCGCAAAGTAACAGGCAATAGTTCTGATGATTTTGGTGATTTTTGTGGTGTAAACGAACTTTGATGTATCAATGTGAACTAATACTACGATCATTTCACTCAAAAAGGTCTAAGATATCTACCACTGAAAAAACTTTTCAAATCGGTTCGATAGTTTCTGAGATTACCCCGTAGATACAAACATATCAGCTGCATTATATTGCGATATAATAAGAAAATAAGAAAATAAGAAAATAAGAAAATAAGACAATAAGAATAAGATAAGATAATAAGCGAGATATTTCACGTTTTACTATAAGTAGTGACACCATAGCCCTCAAATATCCATCTTATTAAGAACTGCACTACTGTACAGAAAAAAATGTTTTTATTTATTTTTACAGATTTTTTTATATACATTTTTGAGGTAAAATAAATAATAAGTGAGATATTTCAAGATTTTAGTTTAGGGTGTACCTTCGTAACCCCCCAAATATTCACCCAATAGAAAAAATGCATAAGTCAAAAGAGATTTGTTTTCTTATTTTAAATAACAGCATAAATCACTGGCTTCCACTCACACCGTACGTTTGTCATATCGTAGTATTCCGAGACTGTTCGAGTATGTACGAAAAGTTCCGAATGTAGAACAACAGACAAAGCAGTTTATTATATAAGATGTATTGTAAATATAACATAATAAATAAACTTTCCCTGTTAGTTGCGTATTACAAAATGAAACATATAATACCGAACAAGCACATCCTGCTAAAAATATAATCAAATATTAAAAATATATATAAATAATTATAATATTTTTTAAATTTCGGGACGGATATCAATTAAAAGCTCTTTATAAAGTCTATTTACTATAGTTATTAGTTATCAAATCGAGAAAACCGAACCGTATCAATCTCCTAGGTATATTATGGTAAAAATAATCTGAATATAACGTCTTTTACAGATTAACTTTGGCAATGCAGTAAAATGTCAAGTAAATTGTCACGTGGGTGGTTTGATTGAAGAGCAATTCCTGGTTTCAACAATACAATTTATTAAATATATATTACATTTACAATGTTTTACTGTTGTCAATGTAATTGTATGAATCTGTCCATGGAGTTGGGAAAGTCCTCGGTCCACCCCGTGTTGGCCAGGATTGGCTTGGACCTATCGCCAAGGCGGGGGCTGCCCTTCAGGGAGTTGAGGAGCCTGGAGAAGCCTTGTTCCACTCACATGGTACTGCTTGCTTGGCTCACCAGCTGTATGGGTAAATGGCGTCGATGTCTCGGTCGTCACCGTGTGGACTGGAGCTTGTAGAAGAGTTGGCTAGGTTCCTCTGTTGGATTCCATGCGACGTCCATGTACATATACTACTGATTGACCCAGTTCCAATTTTCCTTCGTCATGACATATATTTCTTTATTACGAAAATTCAGCGTATGCCTTACGTAATCAGGCAACATATGCTACACGCTGACAAATAGTTTTTTAATCAAGCAGCTGAAAATCACAATGTCTAGGTGTCGCAATCTTAACCTAGGATTACCTCTGTGACAAAATGTTTATTGTTATTAAATTATAGTTTATATTATACTTAAACAAGCTATAATCACACCCATACTTAAAAGTGGCTCTGCAAGTGAGATTTCTAATTACCGGCCAATATCTAAATTAAACATATTTGCAAAAATTTTTGAATCAGTTGTTACAAAATTCATTTCCAATTCAGTAAAACATACAATTACTCATGAACAGCACGGTTTTATGATGAAACGTTCAACTATTTCTAATCTGCTCCCATACACTGAATATATTTACTCTAAATTAGACTCGTCTGGACAAGTAGATGTGATATATACTGATTTTAAAAAGGCCTTTGATAAAGTTAATCATCATTTATTAATAAAAAAACTTCGAGCTATTGGTATCCATGGTAATTTATTAAGGTGGTTGGAATCTTACATTTCAAACCGATCACAAGCTGTAGCTATTAATAATTATACTTCGAATTTCATTAACATAACATCAGGTGTTCCACAAGGATCGCATTTAGGACCTATTTTATTTATAATTTTTATAAATGAAGTTTACTCCTGTTTTGAGAAATCTAAATTTACTTTATACGCAGACGATTTGAAAATTTATAAAAACATTGAATGTATTCAAGACTGTATAGATCTGAACAGCGATTTGCAAAACTTTGCTAATTATTGTCATAATAATAAACTTTTTTTAAATATAGATAAGTGCAAAATTATGTCATTTACAAGGAAACACCACCCAGTAAATTTTGTATATGAAATATATAATACTCCATTGACACGTTGTAACTTAATTAAGGATCTTGGAGTTTACTTCGACAGTAAGTTGATCTTTAATAAACATATAGACAACATTACTAGATCTGCGTATAAAATGCTCGGTTTCATAATGAGGTCTTGCAAAGATTTTAAACAACCAGAGAGTATAATATCGTTATACAAATCACTAGTCTGCAGCCGTTTGGAATACGCCACTGTTATATGGAACCCGCAATATAGCATATATATCCATAGAATTGAGTCGATTCAAAAGCGTTTTATGACATATTTAAATTACAAATTTTTCAAAATTAGTCACTATTCAAATAATTATAATATTAGCCTCCAAACCTTCAACCTAACTAGTATTTCTAACCGCAGATTAAAAATAGAACTTAATACCGTTTATAAAATTGTAAATAATTTGATTGACTGTCCCGCTGCTGTTGAATTGATTAATTTTAACGTACCTCAAATAATAACTAGGAAAATCTCTACTTTCTACTGTAGTAACAGATTGACAATTTTTGGTCAAAATTCTCCTTTAAATAGAATTATGTTGTCTTTTAATTCATTTTTTGATACCTCCGATATATTCTTCTTGCGATTTTCACAATATAAGTCAGAAATTGACAGAATATTGCAGGATCAAAATGTGACTTAGAATCTAACAATGGTTCAATTATGTGATTCAGTTAATTGTAAAATGTTATATACTGTATTGTAATTTGTTTTATTTTTAGTATCAAATATTTGTAATCTTATTAACTGCAAACTATACGATTGTATGTATAATTTATCTACGGGGTGACATATTAGGAGTTATCTTAACTCTGTCACCCAAATAAATAAAATAAATAAAAATAAATAAAAAATAAATAATTGTATAATATAAGCTATAATAAGTGAGTTATATAAATTATATAATAAATTATATGTTAAGGATATAAAATATAATTATTATAACGTGTGATTTAAAATTCATTCGAGTACGGCGAAAAAAATCACGGATGTCTTAAAATAAATTTAGAACTACTCACATACCTTTTTTGACACTAGAGAGCTATTGAGGAAATTTAAATTCTGTTTTAAACAGTTATTATTTCTTAAATATAAATCTTGTTTATTTATTTATAACACAAGTAGTAAAAATGGACATAAACCCTTGCTGTAAAAAATGACAGTAATAAACAGTTTTTATTACACATAGTAGCACACGTTATAATTTCATCATACCCGCTGAACACATATTAAACGATAACACGTATTAAATGATGCAGCCCAAAAGGAGTACATTTTAATTTAAGAAAAACTATAATTTTACACCATAATTAATAAACTTTAAGATTAAACAAAAACCCTTATAACGTCACTCATGTGTCTGTCCATTCGGTAGAAATTATAGCCAAATGGCTGAACATAGAAAGTTGAAATTTGGCAAGTTTGTACAACTCTTTAACTTACGTATAGGAAATCTAGAGGGCGTTTAAAAACATGTCACGGGAAAATATAAACAAATACATATTTGTTTAATGAAAAAGTAAATATTTATTAAAATTTTTGAGTGGGATATCATATAAAAACTCTCAATGCCTAGATAAACAAGCAAACTTTTATTTCTAAAAAATCAGATTTTTAGTTTGAATTTCGCTAAAAATGTGTCCAAAAACTTTTTTCTCCCATTTTATTTTTCAGAGAGGTTTTCTAAAAATCTGAATAAATTTCAACATTGATGGAAACCGAAATAGCTCAACAGGAATTTTTAATCTGATTATTTCGAAAGTTATCGAATTTTTGGCAACACCGTACCTACAATATTTATCTGCATCTGATTCGAACTCATCTCAAATACGCTTGTAAGTCTCTAGATGAAAGCACCTGAATATTGTTTCAAAAGTTATCAAAACTTGATATGCGCACCATTGTTATCATTTATTAAATAACTACCTGGAAAAAACTTGAAATGTCTTAAAATCCACATTCAACCTAAATTTTTTATTATAATAACGTTTTTTGTCCAACTAAAATTGTTTGCACATGTACCTTAAAATATTCATGAAATATCGGCACCAATAACCTTCTTTCTTATTACAGAGTAGTTTAAATTTTTACCAAGAACAGAAATTGAATTCTGCAATTTTACGCGTCTCTTTTAAACGGTGCCTATTTATTATTAATAATATCATTTAAAAACTCGTGAAAAAGAGTATCCAGGGATCAACAAGTGCTTCAACAAGGAATTGGAAACAGGAAAGTAATTTATTAGAGTTTCATATGTTTCCTTATTGCTTAAGTACTATGTAAGTTAAAGCAGATATGAAAACAATTTTCATATTTCCTCGATTGGCTAGAAAATTCACAAGCGTTAAATAATATTGATCTTTAATCTTACTCGCAACATTAGTATTGCTGGAAAAATTAGGTATGACAAAATTAAGAAAAGTCCATTAAGTTGTGCAAAACCGATCTGTTTTCTCATATACCAAGTATGGCCCAACTACGACCCGCGGGCCATATCCGGCAAACAAGGTCTATTCTTATATGCTATTACAGCAAAAAATCAAATGCGATTACAGCAAAAATCCCCGCTTAATTATAATCAATAACTCTGAATGGTCAGGATTGATCCTCAACTTGTCATATCTTAAGCCTAGTTCATAACAGATACACAACGCGCATAGCATGGCACGTAGATGAATCATAGGACACAGCAGATGTTTGACGATCTCAACAAAATTTACTACTCCCTAGTTAAGACTAGTTGTTTTGATGCCGGTCCAGTGATCTTCATCGTTTTCTAATTACTTATTTTTCTTTCAAATATTTATTAATTTTCATTGTCTACATATTTTGCGTCTTATGTACTTATTTTACATATTGACTATAAAAAAATTTATGTGAAGTGTGAATCTTCACACATTTCTGGGTTTTGCAGGTATTTAGTAACTGAATGATGATTATTTGGGATGCCAAAACAAATTTTATGTCAAAATATTTTTTTATGAATTTTAATTCGAATGCCTAATACCATTATTTAAGTTTCTAAATATGTACAGTATTTTATTTATACAGCAAGGTTCAGTAAGATTTTTAAAATTGCGCCTATGGCTTCCATTGGTTGCTTATATCATAAGTCCCTCCCTCTGATTTCGTCACAGAATTAAATTATAATTTCAACACTTCCCACTGGTTATTAAATTTACGCTTTTAAAAAATAAATGCAACATTTACCAAAATATAACGAATTTTGACAAAATAATTTAAACAAAATAGAAATGCAAAAAAAAAAACAATAAAATTAACAGGATTCGAACTCTGCAACGTTCGCACTGCAATTTACAAAGTGCGTTACGAAACCATCTGAGCTACCAGAGTTTCTTATCTGAAGTGTTACATAGCGAATTATATATTTAACATATTTTATTTAAAAACACAAAAAATGCGTTATTTTCTAAAAACATAATCTGATCAAAAATTCCTGTTGTACTATTCCGGTTCACACCAATGTACATTACTTAGAATTTTTTCAGATTTTTAGTTTAAACCATCTAGGCTACAGGGTGTGGGACAAAAAATTTTTTGCACAATTTTGGCAAAAATCGCATCAAAATAATTTTTTTTGCAAAAATTAAATTTTGATCGTTAATCCACGTACTAAGGGCTTTCATTTGATACCCTACTCAGAATTTTAAAAAAATATTTTTTTTTTTGATGAGCACATTTTAGTTTATATTTTTAGGGGGATATGGTTTTTAGATGTTTTAGTATTTTTCCTATGTGTGGGTCAAAGAGTTGTATAAGCATGCCAAATTTCAACTCTCTAGGTTTAGCCGTTTGGCTACAATTTTTACCGAACAGACAGACAGACAGACAGACAGACAGACAGACAGACAGACAGACAGACAGACAGACGACAAAATGACGGTATAAGGGTTTTTTGGTCATACCTACAAAACCCTAAAAACACATGACAATTTTAATTTTAATTTTAATTTTAACTAAATAACATTTACTAGTTGTTAAATGCGAAGCCCTGCAATGCTCCTAGACGGAGACATTGAACAGATTCCTGCGCTGAGGAGCACGTTCGCGACGATCGTAAAGCAGGACTCACGATCTGGATGAAAAACGCGAAATAAAGCGAATGGACTTTATTGGGCGTAAACTCACGCGATTGTAGAATACTGGAGATGGGATTGGATATATACAGGTTGATGGACTTACCTAGTGGTTGGAACGTCACGGCAAAGGGCTCTTTGAGATGCTGTAGGCTTTGTAATACACCAGGTCTGGAATGGAGAGTTTGGACAAACAGCCACGATCGCTTAGCAAGTCCACACCGTATATTCGTGAAATATACTAACACACACGAATGTGAATGCATGCGTAAAATGCATTCATGACAACAAAAAAATAACGAATTGATGTAAAACAAGACTAATTCTACCTTTGCTTAAAGAAGTGCCATACTAAGTGCTCAGAAAATGCGGAGATCGAATTGAGCGACTAAGATACACTAAGATACGACACGAATGTATATGTACCATATATTCGTGAACATAACCTGAGCGGCAGGGCGCGTACAAGCAGAACTGAGTACACAAATATTAACATGACACAGTCGGTAGGAGTGTTATATGGTAACTTAACTAATAATATGTTGGACTGAGAACTCCTTCACTTAAATATTAATAATTTGCGCGACTGGGGCGAACACTAGTTGAATTGTCAAACTACTACGCAGGAAGGTCGGTCATTGATCTTGTAATAACTCATATATGTTAAGTTTGCAAGTTTTGATATACATGATTCACCTAATTCTTTATCTTGTACTAATATGCAATCTTTCTCGATATTTGATTTTTAACAACCGCCGTAGAAACAAGATACTTAACTGTTTTTTTTTTTTTGTTTTTTATAAATTTAATACAAAATATTTATTTAATTTTACTTTTTTGGAAACTTTTTTTACTACCGCACTGAATATGATTGCCCATAATATCAGCCATCGCTTTTGAAAACTACACATCACAGGATAGTTTTTCTGATTTCTTATTTAGTAGGTACAGAATAAATACAAATTATCCTTATAGCGTCAATACTTTTTATTTAATACAAATATTTCATCTCTTTCATGCATGGATCTTCTGTTACTCTATCTATGGTCTGCAATTCATTCTGTCTCTTGTTCTAGATAAATTTCACAACACTTGTAAGTTTCGGAGAATAATTTATATAATTAGCTATGTACTTGTTTGTTAAGCATATATCAACCCAAAAATTGTATATGTTTAATTCTTCTATTTCTAAGATAGTATGTGCTTATAGGCTGAAGGTGCATTTACTTCAAAAAAATGCGAAACGGTCCATGAGTTCAACAACTTATTTTTTACTTACATGACGATTGAAAAAGAAACACATTTATTATGTGTTTCTTTTCCGGGACTAGGTCATTATAGAGGTTCATTATAGACATTCTACCCAGGCTGCAGTGGTAGTTCGTAAGATGTTCGGCGCCTAGGCAGATCGAACAAAGCCACGTTCCTTGTAGGCGAAAGGGGTGTAACTCTCAGTCAAACAGCGAGGATGTTAGGAACTAGGGTTGTACATCGAAGACAAAACATGGATGTTTAACAACGATGTTAACATCGGCGCTTACTATCGGAAACATCGATGTTTTATTAATATTATAAAAAGATATTTATTTATATTATGTAGGATTTATTTAATAATGTAAAGATAAAATACAAAAAGCATTTATTAGATTTTGAAATAGAAATATTCCTTTTTAATAGTAATTAATTTCACATTAACATTATTATACCCAATATAATAATCCTAATTTGTACCTACAGTCTATTCCAAACGATTAGACGGAACTAACCGCAATTTTCATTTTTGTAATTTGTCGTTAGATATTTTTTTGTATAACGAAGTTGACTTTTCATGAACAAAATGATCAAAAGCTTCAATCAATCGGTAACAGTAACTAGAATTGAAAATCTAGTTCTGCCTAAACCAAAGAAACAGACCTTACTATTTTTACATTTCTAAAATGAAATAATGGATTTTATTAAAATACTAATATAGTAACCTTAATGTTAATTTTATATTATTTAACATAAAATTAACACTGTCATACACAATTATTTTTATAATTTTTTAGGTTGAAATAAAGTCTGTTCCTTTGATTAAGGCGGAACTAGATTTTCAATTCTAGTTACTTTTACCGATTAATTGAAGCTTTTGATCATTTTGTTAAGGAAAAGCAAACTTAAATATAAAAAAAAAAATAGCTAATGACAACTTACAAAAATCCAGGGATTGGTGAATAACAACTGGGAAAGTGTCAACAAGACTCAAAAAGAAAAAGTGTGTTGGCGTCTTTGGTCGTTCGAATTGTTTGCAAAAATTAGAAGTTTCTTCTTATTTTTTCGTATTCTGCTAACTGCTAAGAAGAATAAAAACTAACACTATTAGTATTGTTATATCACAATAGATGGCGCTTATATTTTGTGTACTAATTTTAATAAATATTAAATTTTTTAGATTCCTACGCCTCTAGTGGTAGTTTCTGAATTTCAAAGTTTAAACATCGACATCGGTAGTAGACATCGATGTTTTATGGATACTATCACCAGCTGACCATCGATGGTAAAAACATCGATGTTTTCGATACATCGATGTTGTTTTCCCATCCCTATCAGGAACCTCAGAGGTACTATTCACTATCATGTGAAGTAGACATATGTCAAAAATCCAACGCCTATCATCGAGAGGTTTCAGGTTAAGTGCGGATAGTCGATCACTTTTGGGCACAGCACTATAATGGATATCTGATTTATAAAGTATATAACTACAAAATTTAATTTGTACGTTCTCTTTCCTATCAATCAAATTTAGTTGGAGAAGCGGGAAGAAAATAGCACCATGTGATCAAGATAATGATAAATGGAAAGAATTAATTGAGGTCTATGGCTAAGAGTGGACGACTAGAGGATTAATGAAGAAAAAATCAGAACTAGTTTGTTATCTGACGTCAAGTCTGCTTAAATTCCACTTTTGTCAAATATTGAGAGTTCCTGATCTTCCCGATGGCGCATCTTTTAAAGATCATGCCTTGAAGTAATTTTGGTAACTATTTTAAGCGGATTACTTTCTACTGCAATTTTCCAGCAAGCATCGGTATCCTTGGATCCCAGTTTAAATTCGTACGGTAATCATGTACATCACGCTTATGTCAGTAATATTGAAGAGATCATTTACTTATTTAAAATAAATTTAACAAACTATTAATGGCCTTTGCTGCTGTGGCAATTAGCCAGGATAATTTTTTTGTGAAAAATTCCATGCCTGAACGAGATTTGAACCCGAGACCTTAGCAACGCAGAGCACATGTGTTACCTACGCCGGCCGGCAATTTTATTAATGACAATAAAAAAAAGAAACGCTTGACAGATATCAAATTTGTTATAAATTCAGTGTTACAAATCTAAGAATTCTATATGTCAGTCTCATTATCCGTCAGGTAACTATCCGATAGATAAATTTGAATTGAAAAACGGGATGGAATTTATTCAGTAGATAAAGTATCCAATAACTTTGTCTATCAGATAGTTGCCCAGAAGTTTATCTGAAGATGGAAAGAATGGGCCTTAACAGTAAAAAATCCTGGAGGGACAAATACTATATTCGTGGAGAGCATCTGTGGAGAACATGCAGTCGATGCAAACACTCGAACTACGTCACACTTGTTCTGATTGGACGAAAGACGTTTCAGTAATTTTTAATGTCTTTTCGTCCAATCACAGCAAGAGTGATGTAATTCTAATGATTACATCAACTATAGTCTATTCCAAACGATTAGGCGGAACTAGCCGGAATTTTCATTTTTGTAAGTTGTCATTAGATATTTTTGTATATATTGAAGTTGGCTTTTCCTGAACAAAAAATGACAAAAGCTTCAATTAATCGGTAAAAGTAACTAGAATTGAAAATCTAGTTCCACCTACACCAAAGGAACAGACTTTACATGTTTTCCGCGAATAGAGTATAGTTACACTTGGTTATTTTAACTTCAGTTTAAAATCTGTGTGATCAATAAAAAATGAAACAAGACATCACATAGCTTTAGATAATGAGAATCATTTAATACTTGGATGACATCTTTTTCTCAATGTATATGAACATCATGTTCCGATATGAGATCGGTGAGGCGCAAGGCCTTGAATTCACGATAAAGAAAATGACGCTATTATAAAGAAATTGACAAGATCAGCAATTTGAGGTTGGTATCGCTTACCCGTGACCCACTGAACACTGATGCCAACATTTACAAGATGATTACAATAATGTATTTATGTAGCAAAGCTATCTGTTACAGATTATACCTAATATTAGAAATTTTATAAAACTTATAAGTAGAGTTATTTATTCTTTGAACTAAATTTTATCTTTTATATTTATGCCTACCATTCATTCCGCAGAAATTAAATTCAATTGTCAACGGTCTTCTGTTTCCAAGATTCATGACCATGTTTTCAATCTATGTACATTAAGGAGTAATATGGTCAGTATTACGTCCATTTTTTAACGCACTCAGAAAGGCACTTACAGTTAAAAGCCGGCTGCGAACAGCTAAGCCGAACCTGTAATTTGTATAAATATGTTTACACAAATTATTTGGCCTAAGCAGGAGTTGAACGTACGTCCATGCCCTTGCTTAGTGGACAAACAGCAGATACAAGCGGTTTAATGTTTGCAGATAAATTCGTACAGGGTGATTATAAAATGGAGCCCTAATGTCAACTATTTTACTTTACCCCCTTGCAAACATCATTTTATAAAACTTGCTAATGCTAAAATTTACTTATGCCGTCTCTTGATGAAAAGTTGAATTACTGAACTTTTAAAACCATATTTTCTTACGTTTTGCGTGTGTGGTTTGGTCTCCTTTTCACGCACTTTATATAAAGCGCACAGAGATTATCCAAACCAGGTATTTCCGTGTTGTTGAATTAAGATTAACAGCCGGAAAACGCTGGCTGGGAGGAGAGATATGGCTTCGATGATCTTCCTCTATAAGTTATTTAATAATCTTGTCGATTGTTCTGATATCCTGTCTTGTATTTGTATCAATGTGCCATCCCGGGAATATAGAATTAGGGACAAACTTTTTGATTGTAAAAGAACGAACACTGAACACTGCAGAATGAGTCCACTGGACCGACTGCCTTGTTTGTATAATATGTTTCTTTCTAGAGACAGATAACTGGATATATTTGGACAAAGTTATTCACAGTTTCGTAGATTATTAGAGACGTTATTTTCTTAAACTATCTGCATTTCAATCTAAAAGTATTGTTGAATATGATTATAATGAGTGTTATTCGTAAGTTTATTTTATATTCTAAAATGTTAGTTTAGGTTAAGTGTACCAATTTGTTAACAGTTTTTTTTTTTTTTTTTTTTCGTTATTGTACATATGACGTATGCATGTATATGTGTATGGGCACAAACAAGGACATATTGTCTGTGGTGTCCCTTAATAATAAATAAATAAATAAATATTTTTCATTGCGTTGTTAAGAAGTATTTTATGACAAAGCTTGTATTTATTTGTTTTTTTAGCATTTCTACAAATATAATCGTGTTATTTAACTTACATTATTTTTAGTAATTCATTTTTGGTAAGTTCCAGATTACTTTTTTAAATATATTCGTTTTATAATTATAAATTTTTTATTTCAACTTAAATCAATATTCAAATACTAGAAATTCAGTTCAATATTATGAAAATTACATTATTTTTGTACACCATAACCTGAATTATTTAGTTTCCGACAGTTCAGTAGTTCAATTTTTCATCAACTCTACAATTTTCCATTAGTAAGTTTAACAACTTTTAAAATAGGCACAGGCACAGGCACAATAAAATTTGCTGACATCACGGCCATTTTATAATCACCTGTGCAGTTCTTTTAAAACGTGGCAGGGTTACAAACAACGAGCGCGAACTCGCTGTAAACAGTCCCAGTGCAGTGTAGTGTAAAACATCAACTGTGCTTTACGTAGTAACTTATGAAGTTACTCGTACAACGAACGAGCATGGAAAGAACTCCGTCTGGTATTATTTACCGAGTCTACTGCGCATCTAACTGCAAACTACCAATTTATATTAAAACTGTTGTATTTGGTTATATTTTTCGCGCGATATATATACATATGCCAAATTTCAACTAGTTCCAGCCGTTTGCAAAAATATCTAACGTACAAACAGACAGGTACATAATTGGCGATATAAGGATATCTTGGTTATACTTACGTAATCGTAGAAAAGAGAATAAAATGTGCCAAACATTTGATGATGTATGTTACTTTCCCAGAAAGGCACTAGCCTTAGTTGAGAAGCAATTTTAAAAATCAAGGATAATATATCGATGTAACTTCGCTACTAAATTTCTCTCAAAAAAAGTAGACATATAAAAACAGGATGAATAAAATATATTTTCTGTGAAAGTTATAAATAAAGTATAGATTTTTCAAGTCAATTTGGCTTTAAAATCTATTAAAACCGGTGAAAGGCTATGTATTTTTTTATTGTACTGTTAACAATGGTGGCTATGAAGACAAGAAAGGATCACTATTATGAGTAAGTCTTGATCACCATTGTATGGACATGAAAGAGATATACTCATATTTCTTACAAATGCATATTGTTAAGCATATTTCTTTGTGTTCTTTAGAGTTTTTATTTTTCAATTTCTGTCTCCAATAAGTTAATAAGTAAGTTTTTAAGATGAATTATTCAAATTAAAGAACATACAGGCTATTCCAAACGATTAGGCGGTACTATTGTCACGGTAGGTTGTCACGAAGAGGGACCTTTCTTGGGTTATTTCATGTTTTAGGTTTGGTATGTGAAAATTTAAAATTCCAACAGGGAAACCATGGAAACGACATATGTCAAAAATTTTAATACATTTTTCCATATTTTTAGACAAAAAAATAAGTAAATGGGAAATTTTCATTAAGAATGACAAAAAATTAAAATGTAATGAAAAGGACATTTTATAATGACAATCAATTTAATATAGAATTTGCAATGTGAGTATGATTGTAAAGCTTAAAGAAAATGACCGAATTAATAAATAAAAATTACTTGATTTCAAAATTTTGTTCCACCTAAACGTTTGGAATAGCCTATACGCCCTCTAATCCACAACAGTTCCTGTATTTCAGTATTTTTTCTTCTAATTATTCCAGCATTTTTTTTTTTTTTTTGTATTATTTGTAATATTTTTAATTTAAAATTAAAATACAGCCTCTTAATAGTTCCGATTTAATTGTACTTGCTTTTAGATTTTTTGAATGCTATTGAAACGTTCACAACCCTATTTGTCATCATTAAACGATGAACTAACTGAGGTAGCCAAAACGTCTTTGACAAAATGACGATGGCAGTTGGGTGATATTTTCTTAAAATTGCAAACAAAGTATTTAAATGAACAATTAATGATATAAAATGGGAATCATACTTAAAAAACTATACATATGAATAAGGAAACATTACGTGTAGCCGAATTTTTGTAAGAAGAATTTGAGGTCACCGAGCTATCAAATATATACAAGTGCCATAAATTGTGGTACTTATGGCACATAATTGTGTTTGAATAACAGCCATTAGGACTGTACTAATAAACATGTATATTTTTGTCATGTTTGATTATTATTGACAGACTGAAGATGAAAAAAGAACTTTTATTTCTTCTTCATATAGTTGGTAGGGGTTTAGGTTTTAAACCATCCTCCGCCAAGCACTGCACTTCAAGTTTATCACGAGATAGCACGTCATACACAAATACTTAATTGGGAAAAAACACAGTGTCGTATCCCAGACCCTGGGGATGTGCGTCAAAGGCTAGTCTTAAAAGTGCATAGAGAACCAAGTAAAAACCCTTTTTGCACTATGCAGACCAAAGAAAGTGATCTGCAGGAAGGCATGATATCAAGTTCTTGCTTAAAGGACGCCTTCGTTCCGCCTCGACAGGCCATGATGAGTACCAGGAGCTTAATTTCTTAGGCAGAAAGTCGAAGTATTTCTATATTAGTACATAAGAAAAGCTTCTGAACTATGCGTCATGCGTATTCTGGCTTATTAAACTTCAAACAACTCAAAACACCATGGAGCATGTTGGGCATCACATTAAAAGACAAAGTACCTTACACGAAATTTCGTAACCAAACCAAACTGACAGCCTTGTGAAAACAGCTATAATTAAATGGGGATAGGCAGGACATTTTGCCAGAACAGAACACGGGCTTTGGAGTAAACATGTGATCCAATGGAGATTTTGGTCAGATAAATAGAGCAGAGGAAGATCAATTACTCCCTGGACTGATGATGTCATCATCGATAAACACGTCGTCACAAATTGGATGCAAAAAGCTCAAGACCGTACAAGATGGGAAATTCTTAGTCTCACGTAGTCAGGCACACTTAACTGCACATATTAGCACCTACTAGTACTCATAATCACCGTTCGGCATAATTGTACAGTGTTAACTCTGTGTCGTGCAAGTTTTTTGTCACGTGACCACTGTGAAAGAAAGTCAAAGACCAACGCTTTGTTCAGATTGTGTAGTTATTCTATTATTTTTTTTTATTTTGTAAACAAATAAATTATGTGTGTTTTATTACATGAAGTCTGTCTCCCGCTACTTGTTTTGTACGATAATATAAAAATAACGCATGCTGGTTTTAGGATGCTTTTAAGTAATATTAAATAAATTTTATTTGATGAGGAAGACAATTCAGAAGAATTTTACAAACCATAAAATATTTTGGAAAAAATGTTTGAATATGCAGAGAGTACTGTTCCAAACACGACTACAAATCAATTTAAAGTACATTTCCGCTCGTATCCATATAATTTTGAGTTTTTTTTATTGTATTTACATGCTCCATCATGAGGTTCATGTCTATACTATTTATTTTGCAACTGCTGCAGGCATAAACAATGATATCTTGATTGTTTTCACTCATATTGTTTTGTAGAAATAATAACTTAATAATATTTTTACCGCAAAAACAATATTGCACAGATTGCCACACGATCTGAACTTGTGACGACTGTGCAACACAAACTGCACTGCACGATATTTGCCGAACGATCTTCGTGCAGCACAGAGCACACAGAAACTTTATGCCGAACGCTTCTTGTGTAAATTATGCAGAATGTGTAGATTATTAGCTTATGCCGAACGCACCTATTCTAGAAGCGATTGTTCTAATAATTCTCGCCGAATCATAACCAATCAGAGCTAAGCTCTAACTGGCTATTACTAGCCCGCAACTTGTCTTGTCTTACTATTTCTGCCATGCGTAAAAACTTGTTTGATTTTATTTATATATTTAACTATTTTTTGGTACTTTGGCTCGAGATAGCTTCTGACAGACTGAATATGACCCACGTAGGTAAGAGTTTGGTCATTCTCAAACTATGACCAAGTATATAATAGATCCAAGACACTTCATTGAGGAAAACATTTTTGCAACCTGTAGTATCTAATTCTGCATAAACATTTTCTTTCTAAATTATATAGACAGGCGTAAAATTTGAGTACTTTTGTTGAGATTTCAAGAGAAATATCTCTGATATAACACTTTATGAGCCAATCAATTTTATTGTCTTAAAATATATTTACGTAAGAATTTTCTTAAATTACTTGGCAGTGAATCTAATTTCAGATTCCAACAAGATGTTTACTTCAGGAATTGCATTTCTTATAAAAATGCCTCTGGACAAATTTAATATCTTGGAAAGATTGATAGCGAGGAAATATGAATATGTTACATATTGCAGTCCTCAATTATTTTGCTTTATATGAATGTAGTGGCATTCACAATGTCGTTCAAATAATCAAGTTACCCAATATCGTCAACATCTAGAAATACAAAATTGCTCACTTTAAGGATTTCTTATGTATGACCAACCAAGAAACCATTATACCGTCATTTATACATATATATGTCTATCTGTATGGTAAAAATGGCATCCATATGGTTGGACCTTAAGTTAAAACTTGGCATGTACATACAGGTTTTACCCTCATATAGGAAAAATATTAAGACTTCGAGAAGCACATCGCGTGGAAAAATATGTATTTATAGAAAAACAATATTTAAAATTTTTTGAACGGTGCAGCAAATGAGAGCTCTTAATACGTGGATTCACATAAAAATTATGCAAAAATATTTTGAGTTGATTTTTGTCTAAACGTGTCTTCTCATTTCCTAGAAAGGCTAATATAAAATCTGAAAAATCGTAGTAATGCACATTGATACGAACCCAAATACATAGTTCAAGAAGGATTTTTGATCAGATTGTTTGTATAAATATATAAAATTTTAGGCCTTTTAAAATTTATTGTGCGGTATCAAATTTAAAAAAGTAGCTTCAGTAGTAAAAGTTTTTAAATTTTCGCGATTTTTATTAACAATATACTAAATTTTTTCGCACCCTGTAATCCAGAGGGAGTTATCTATAATTATTATTCATGCACATTGATATGAACCGGTATAGTTGAACAGGAATTATTGATAATTTCTAATTTTTGATAATTTATTAAGCTTAATTTTTCGAAAATATAATTTTCAAATTTCAAGTAGGGTATTAAATGAAAGCTTAAATTCATAGATTAAAAGGACGATAAACTATTTTCAGAATCGATATTTTGATGTGACTGCCAGGGAAAAATATTGTCCCAAACATTTTTGACCGCCTTCATACTCCAGGAAGTTGGTGTTCAAAGGGAAGTTGAGTATATTTTCCATGAATTCGCATGTGCAAAAAAACTTATTGGAATCAATCCAATAACCGAAAGAAATAAAAAAAAAAAAATCTGGAGTTCAAGTTATAGTATTATGGGCCGAGAGTTCCAGTTGCTAATAAACTGTCCAATAAGTTTATTAGCAATACAATTTTTTTCCGAGAGTTCCACCCTGAAATAGTTTTTAGGTTGCTAATAAATAGGCTTATTTGTTTAATAACTTATAGGTAACATGAAGTGCTTAATAAAGTGACATACATATAACCAAAAACAAGTTCGCAAAATGTGTCAATATTTCAATTTTAATTGAAAGACAGTATAATTTTAAAAGAATATACGAATCTGTAGTTTTTAAACATTTCTATAATGGTGATTTTAGTGTTTTATATACATTTTAGTTGTATTTTGACGAAATCGACGATCTGTTTGGATGAATTTATAAATTATGGACAACCCTTTTTAGAATATTTTGGGCATTTATTGTAAATGTGATATATAAAGAACAATATATAAATATATATTTTTAAATAAACATTGTCTTTTATTTTTATATATGTATTTATTTCAATTACGATTAGAACACATTACAAACAATACTTTAAGCATTACTATTTATATAAAAATTATAAGAAGACAGATGCAATTACTGGCAGAATAATATAGATGTGTTGCTGAAAATTGCTGATTAGTTAAGTTCATATTGTTTAAGGAATGTAAAATAAAGCAAAATATGGCTGTCTTCTTATTTTCAGTCACAGTAGTATTATAAAATGCTATTATTATTAACTTCTCTTCTATCTATATTGCCCTCTTTTTCTGTGATAAAATTTGTTGAACGCCGTTTAATTGTCATTTTAACAGTAACACAAAAAATATACGTAACGTCATTGAATGTAAAGTCAAACTATTTATTGTCAAAATATTTAATGTCAAAATATTCAGTGTCCAAATTGTATCTCACTTTAGCTCTACAAATTTACGTATAGCTCTATCCCTCTTGCACCGTGTTACTATCTTCATAAGAAATACCAATACAAAAACAAAAAATTATGTTGCTAATAAACTATTAGAAGGATTTTGTAACTTGGAAATTACCAATAAATTTATTAGCTTCATAAATATATTATGTGTCTAATAACTATTTGGGAGTTTATTAGGAACTGGATCTCTCGGTCCTAAATGTGTTAATTTTGCGACGAACGCGAAAATTATTTTTTTCAATGACTGGGAATGTATTGTTGCAAATTTACACAAACAAAAAAAAAAAAAATGCCTTTAAAATATCAGGTAAAGGTCTTCTTTTGTTAACCTTCAAGCAGGCGCGGGGTCATTTGGAGCGGCAGTGGTCACGCGTGAATCAGAATTCGACAACATAAATCTTATATTTACATTGCGATAAAATCCAAAGTTAAAAAAAAATTTAAACTAAAATAAAACTATTTGGATTATAAAACAATTTGGTAAGATGAATATACCTGATTATAAAGCAAAATCAAAATTATTCAGAGAACAAAAAACTTCTACAATGATTATCTTTGGATTATAATTCAATTTGGCAAGATAAATCCTTATAATTAGAAATCAAAATTATAAAATCAAAAATCTAGTATATACTACTTATAGTTTAGTTTTCTTCCTCATCTGTCTTTTCGTCATGATAACATTCATCGCAATCAAATGAAGTGTGGTCCCTACAAATATTTCTTAGACAAGATGTGCATTGTGTCTTGGATTGTCTCCTTTTTTAGGGTTTTGTAGGTATGACCAAAAAACCCTTATACCGTCATTTTGTCGTCTGTCTGTCTGTCTGTCTGTCTGTCTGTCTGTCTGTCTGTTCGGTAAAAATTGTAGCCAAACGGCTAAACCTAGAGAGTTGAAATTTGGCATGCTTATACAACTCTTTGACCCGCACATAGGAAAAATACTAAAACATCTAAAAAACATATCCCCCTAAAAATATAAACAAATATATGTTCATCGAAAAAAAAATATATATTTTTTTACAATTCTGTGTAGGGTATCAAATGAAAGCCCTTGGTACGTGGATTAACGACCAAATTTTATTTTTTCAAAATAATTTATTTGAGGCAATTTTTGCCAAAATTGTGCAAAAAAAATTTTGTCCCACACCCTGTAGCCCAGATAGTTTAAACAAAAAATCTGAAAAAATTCTCAGTAATGTACATTGGTGTAAACCGGAATAGTACAACAGGATTTTTTGATCAGATTATGTTTTCGGAAAATAACGCATTTTTTGTGTTTTTAAGTAAAATATGTAATATATTTAATCCGCTATTTACCATAGTAAACGAGTGACCTGTATAGCACAGTGGTAGTGTTGTCGCTTAGTGAGTAGAAACCACTGTAAGAAACTGTGTTCGAATCCCGTCAATTTTAATTTTTTTAGTTTTTTTTTTTGCATTTTTATTTTTTTAAAATTATTTTGTCAAAATTCTAGTTATATTTTGGTAAATGTTGCATTTAATTTTTAAAAGCGTAAATTTAATAACTATATTTGAAGGTATCAGAGGGCGAGGCTTATGATTTAAGCAACCAATGGAAGCCATAGGTGCAATTTTCAAAATCTTAATGAACCTTGCTATATAAAAAAAATACTGCACATATTTAGAAACTTAAATAATGGTATTAGGCATTCGAATTAAAATTCATAAAAAAATATTTTGACATAAAATTTGTTTTGGCATCCCAATAATCATCACACAGTTAATAAATACCTGCGAAATCCTGAAATGTGTGAAAATGCACACTTCACATAAATTTTTTAGCTGGACATATTTTGCAGCTTCCTCTGCATGCAGTAGAACTTGTGCTTGGTTCATTGCTTCTCACCCTGTTGTTATTAGATTTCTGCCATTTTGTCACCTTATCACGTCCCGTAAAAAATGCTTATCTGTGATAAGGGCTCATCTTCGTCCAAACTAGAGCTGCTTGCTTCTTCTACATACTGAATTCCTTCGTTACTTTCTACATTAGAAAGGTGGTCGGAAACTTCTGAACCTACGTCACTGAGCACTGATTCTAGGAATCACTAATAGGTCTACGAACCATTTTTTATAAAAAATACCAACTAAGTTGAAAAAGCAAGAAAAAATATTTTAGCAAACAGAGTCGCACGTAACCTTTTCGAGGACAGGCGCGTGTATTCTTTTCGACGCCTACGCCGCGTAGGAAACAAAAGATAATTGGGCAACACGGGACGCACGGGAAAGAGGAGTATATAGTTGTTTTTGTTTATAGTGAACTTAGAAGAGGTTACTTGAGACGAGAAATAATTGTGGCGGAAATAATCGATATTATAAACAAAAATGCATCAAGTGTGGTCGAATCGACGCCGCGCGCCCGGTTGAACGTTAATAAGTAATTTTTTGTTTGAAAAATTTAAAGAAGCAGAAGAAGTATTTATTAATACATAAATTACGTCTGAATTTATCGAAGCCATTTCTAAAACCCTGAAATTAATAAATACATATGAACACTATTTTTTATTCGCAATTGAAGATCCGTCAATAAAGAAAATAGCAACAAATAAATTCAAAAATAAGCCGTACATACGTATAAAAACGCTTCTTAGAGACTGTATACCGCAGAGTAGACGTAAATACGGCCCGGCAATTAAAGTAAAACGACTTTCAGTCTGCATCCAAACTGGGTTAAATCACATGGTCTAGCACTGCGACGTAACCCGTTCTAGAGTGGATTATGCGAAACACCCGATCTAGAACGAAGCGATCTAGATCTTAAGCGAAACACCCGATATACATATACCCGAACTTATTCTTATTGCATAAAATAAAGCTGCATGCAGCAGTTTTCATCGCGCGACAACCTGAGTAATATGGTCAGTATTACGTCCATTTTTTAACGTAAATAGAACATGTTGTGACTGGTGACTAAACTTGGATTTATTGAAATGATCCGGAAACTAAGCAACAATCCACTGTTTGGGTTTTCCAAGATGAACCGAAACCCACAAAAGTTGTTCGTTTACAAAGCACTTCCAAGAAAATGTTCGCTTGTTTCTTCGGATGTACTGGACATGTCGCAACCATTCCTTTAGAGGATCGGAGAATAGTTAATGCTGAATGGTATACAACATTTTGTTTGCCAGAACTGTTGCCAGACGCCACGCCATTGCTGCTGACATTAATAATTTGAATGTGAACACATTAAGTGGTGCTGAGCGGTTAATTTCTATACAAATCTCAGTACAGACAATAAAATCAATATTCAAGTTCATGACCGTTAAAGTGTTTACAAAAACTTATATCACAACCCATAATAAATCATTGAGCTATATTTTGATTAATACCTTGCGAATTACTTATAGCAATCTTTTACTATCGTCAATTTTTTACTTGTCTGGCAGATGAGAAATGACGAATTAATTACCTATTAAACCTGAGTTATATAAAGAAGAACTAACAAAAAGAAAGTGAGAATGAGCGACATAGATAACATGAGAAATATCTTAAAGATTACATACATTTCATTTTCGGTATCATTATAACATTTAATAGATTTTAAACTAAAATTAACGCCGTCTTATAAATTGTTTTTATATTATATCAGACTAATGTTTATTTAAATATGGAAATATTTCATATTCAACAGAATAAGATAAAACATATTAAAACATATATTTAGAGTGAACTATTTATGACTACGTATTTAAAATTTGTTTAAGGTTATGGCAGTATGTTTCAGCTCATAGACTCTTGAATTCTGTAATTTCTTCAATTTTTTTTTTTCTTCTCTGCATATAATTAAATATTTTGAATAAAAACCAAATCATTTAATCAGATTAGGCTGCGTTTAACATCTAGAATTAAAAGATGGTCCATCTTAGTTATTAAATCCAGCTCAACCAATACGAGGGTTACCTTTTATGTTTTACAAACGACCACTAGATAGCAATATTGAAATATGCCATTACTGTATTCGTATAATTTCACATTTTTTATTGTGAAATCAGTAGCAGCTTATGAATTGACCGAGTAGTTTGTTGACAGTGAGCGTTAAAAAAACAATTTGTGAAAAAATGGATATTACTCGTGACGATTTTCGTTGGAAGATTTTTAACGATTTTAGTAAAGGCCTAACTCACAACAATGCATAGATTCGCTTCGTTCAACTTTTGGTAATGAAGCATCATCAGAAAATACAAATGGTTACAATTGGTTTGCAGAATTTCGTCGTAGTTATGCGTCCGTCACTTATGAATCTCGTGAAGATCGACCAAAACTGGTTGTGATTCAAAAAAAAATTGTTGCTGTGCGCAAAATGATTAAAGAAAATCGGCATGTGACACCATTAGATTGAGGCATCATTTGGCATATCGCAGACTGCAATAGATTCGATTTTGCATGAATATTTAGCTGTGAAAAAGATCTGTTCCCAATGGATTCCGTATAATTTGACCAAATCTCAAAAAAAGGCTCGTGTTGATTGGTGTAAGTGAATGATAAAAACAAAATCAACCTATGCACTGCAAAATCCGCATACAAAATCGTTACAGGTGACGAAACTTGGATTTATTCATATGTACCGGACACTAAGCAACAAACCACTGTTTGGGTCTTCCAAGATGAACCGAAACCCACAAAAGTTATTCGTTTACGAAGCACTTCCAAGAGCATTTTTCTTCAGTTGTACTGGACATGTCGCAACCATTCCTTAGGTGGATCGGAGAACAGTTAATGCTGAATGATAAACCACAATTTGTTTGCCAGAAAGCAACGACGAAATTAGAACGAGATTAGAAACAACCAACAACGTCTCATTATTCTTCATGATGAAAATCCAAGCTCCCACACAGCACGTCAAACAATTGATTATTTGAAGGAGAAAAACATCGAATTAATGTCTCACTGCCCGTATTCACCTAATTTATCCCCTAACGACTTTTTTTTTGTTCCCCAATGTCAAACAAAAACGTGTGGACAGCGATTTCATCACCTCAAGAAGCTGTGGAAGCCTTTGAAAAACATGTTTTTGAGATATCAACTTCAGAGTTGTTTCGAGAATTGGTTTGAACTCATGTGAAAGTGTATAAATCTTAAAGGCGAATATTTTGAAAAGCAATAAAACAGTTTGTTCCAAAAAAATATTTTTTTTCTTAGTTTTTGTAAAAACTTAAAAGATCGTATCGAACCAATTGCTCTTTCTTCTTTTTCTGCTTCTCCTTCGTTATGACAGCATATATGATATATTTTGATACTTATAGAGAAAGTATCCATGGATCCTCTTTTAATTAAAGATTTCCACTTCTCCCTATTCTATGTTATACGAACAACCGATTGAAGGAACCCATGAAGAACGTTTTCTGTGACATCGCTGTGATGATTTTCCTCGCCTTCATTTTCCGTTTGATTTACCTTGGATAATGATTGTCTCTGTATTTGCTGTTCTACGTGTAACATTCCCCTCATGCTTGCACGGAGTGTGCGGGAATCATATAAATAAATTTATTGTTGATTCATTAATTTGTCATTGAACAAACTTAAAAAAAAAATTGAATTGTAAGTAACGTATAATGTATTATTAAAATATAAAATTTATTTAATTGTTTCCTTTATGAGTTATTAATCTTGTGGTAGTATTGTAGCTGAAAAAGGTTAAGCAATACTGATTTAAAATGATGCTGGTTATTGCTTGCCTTTTCGACTATGACTATTATTATTTTTCTGTAGTTAATATTCAGGCAACATTCTTTGCTGACTTCTTCTAAAATACCTAATTAGTCTTATAAATCTGTAGTTTCTGCCGTGAATAGTGTGGTATCATCAGTAAATGATTGAGATATTTAAGCCACTTATGTCACCATAGATAGTACAATAGGTGCGTTCGGCATAACTGTGCAGTGTTAACTCTGTAGCGTGCAAGTTTTTGTCACGTGACCACTGTGTATACTGTGCAATAA
Source organism: Liopterus haemorrhoidalis (assembly GCA_963971575.1). NCBI lineage: Eukaryota > Metazoa > Arthropoda > Insecta > Coleoptera > Dytiscidae > Liopterus > Liopterus haemorrhoidalis. Next base: position 44,616,723 of record OZ020611.1, on the reverse strand, counting down.
AGTCAAAGACAAACGCTTTGTTAAGATTGTGCAGTTATTTTCGTTTTTCTACCCTATTACTTTTTGTAAACAAATGAATTATATGTGTTTATGTTTTAAGTAATATAAAACAAATTTTATTTGACGAGAAAAAAAATTCAGATGAAAAGTGCTTGAATATGCAGATATTACTGTTCCAAAAATGACTACAAATCAATTAAAGTACATATCCGCTTATATCCAGAAAAAAATTTAGAATCTTTTGCATTAAATGCACGCTTGTAAAATAAAACATTATTATAAAGGACAAGAGCAGTTCCTTTAGAGAAGGAATTAATGATCTTGATATCTGAACTGTTTATTTGGCAAATTCTGCAGGCATAAACAATGATATCTTGATTGTTTTCGCTCATTTTGTTATATAGAAAAAATAATAACTCATATTTTACCACGGGAAACACTATTGCACAGATTGCCGCACGCTCGGAACTTGGGACGATTGTGCAGCACAAACTGCACTGCACGGTATTTGCCGAACGATCTTCGTACGGCACGATGCACACAGAAAACTTATGCCGATCGTTTCTTGTGTAAATTATGCAGAATGTGTAGATTATTAGCTTATGCCGAACGCACCTAATATAGTATTTTAGTGTGACGACATAAACTTCAAATGGACATTTAAAAACTTAAAGCATGCCAAATTTTGGTGTAGTTTTGGGGCTGTGGGACTTGTGGGCGTAAAGATGTAGTATCTTTTATCGATTCCGAGCTATGTATATTAAAATTGAAAGCAAATTAAAAAAAAAAGACAACTATAGGCGCCAGAAATGGATCATAAACTTTGTATCGTTATTGATTTAAAACAACACGAGTTCGAAAAAGTCTTTACAATGCAGTTTATTTATTCAGTATGATAAGTAAAACTATATTTTTTTAAATTTCATTAATAAAGTGATAAATTGTTGTGTTATATTTAAATTATTTAATTATAAATAAAAACGATAAATTCACAAAAAATATATCAATCAACATTAATGATCTACTTTGGAGTTTGTACACTGAATATGATCAATATAATAGCACAAGATAACAATTTGATTCACTCAAAGTTTATAATAATTTACAAAAATAACATAAAATCTTTCAAATGAAACAAAAAAACATGTTTGATCCCATAACGTGCATGGTTAAATGTCTGCAGGTCACGTGATTTAAATGTTCTATATTAAAATCAATCCACTTTACGTATTTTAATCGTGTAATGCGAAGAGCACCTGTATATAGAAATATATTTAGTAACATAAATAAATTTTATAACAAATTAAAAATATTGACAATATTTCGAGTGTACATATCAGTCAGTTGTGTAGGCGGTTATATCGTCAATATAAAATTTCAGGAGGATGAATCATTGTTCAATTTCAGAGAATTCGAAATTAGCAGAATATCTTCCAGCAGAAACTATGAAAGCTCTAATGGTTTTTATGTCCGCCCACTTCTTTATAGAAAAGTATCATTAATCTCTCCTCACCTACATCCTACATGGACACGAGGAAATTGAGAACAATCCCTCAGAAGATGAGCTTCGGATCTTGTTATGATCTATTTATAACTGCAAAATAGATCTTTGTAGAGGGTGTGAGACAAGATACTGATGATTTTCAAAACATGATTCGCACAACAAAAATAAAACCGTCTGGTAGATATATAGTGGAGTTGGGGAGAAAACAATTTTTTTTGGCGTACATCACATGAAAATGTATAGCGTGAGCCAAAATTCACTTGACTCTAAACAATTTTAATTTTACTATTTTTTGAATCATACATTTTAAACATTCGATTTGCATTAATGCAATGTCGAAGACTTTGCGGGATGCTGGCACATAATTTATGGCAAAATGATAATATATCCATCAGTGTCTTCGAAGACTTCGTCGATGAGAAGTTTAGCTTCTTCAAGCGTTGTTAATTTTCTGGCTTAGACACTATCTTTTATCATTTCCCAAATAAAAGATTCATTAGGTATGATATCTGTTGACTTTGGTGGCCAGAAGAATCTGTCTTCCTAGTCTACCAATGACTCTTCTATTAGAAGCCTTTTCCATGAAACATGACGTAAAAGATTTCATCAAAATTGTCACAATTTGTTTTCAAACCAGGAATAACGTAATTTTGAAGCATTTCTAAGTAAGTAATGTCTATTACTTTCTTTTCTGCGTCGATACTGGTTAAAAATCTAGATTGTTGCAACCGTAGGCTCACTCAGCCTTCTTTTCAATGAGTACCTGTATCACTGTATTGATATTCGGTAATATGGGGCATGTTTTATAGGGCACGTAAAGCCGGCAATCATGGTTACTGTAAAAAGTAATCTTTTCGTCATGTTAGAGGCGTTAGTCGCTACATCTTTCTAAAACCCATGCATTATACCATTCGAAACAATAATGGAATATGCGGTTATGAAATTATAATTTTTTTATTTTTTAATAGCGAAGCAAAAAACAGTAGCAGCTAATTGTCGCTGCAATGTGTTCCTAGCAGTTTGAGCACCTGGCATCTGATTGGGCATTGTCACCCTTTCCGCGCTACTTACATATAATGCCTGTTTTTATATAAGAGCCTATGTATATGGTTAATCTTATTATCTGTGTTTTTTCTATCCGCGGCATGTTGGTGGAACGTTAGGCGCAAATAGCCTTTGTTGCTGTGCGCCAAAAATTTAACTAACTATTGGTGGAACATAACTTCCGTGGATAACGGGATGTTGCAGTATATAAGTATGAATCACTATAATAGTTATTTGTGTACCATGGCCAAAACAAACTTAAAGACGAAAATGATTTTTTTGACCAAGGTGTACATTATATTTTTGGGCGACCAAAAGTAATTTATATTAGAATAATTAAATTATTAAATAGTTAAATAGAATAAAAATATATTAAATAGTTTCAACGAGAGTGTTTGACAGTTTGACCATATAACCTTAAAAAATATTTAGAGATGGATCCATTTCTAATAGATAAAAACCATTTTAGACCGTCACGTCCTCAAGTGGCAGAATTAACAATTTGTTAGGTCCAGTGCTATTTAACTTGTATCTTGAATAAATTTCCTGCTACTTATTTAGGTTAGGTATACAAGTCAACATAACTAAACGTAAAATTTTTACGTTGAGATGTTTAGTAAACTGTTGACTGTCAACTAGGGTTGTATATCGAAGGCAAAACATCGATGTTTAACATCGATGTTTAACATCGATGTTAACATCGGCGCTTACTATCGATGTTGAAAAAACATCGAAGAAAAAACATCGATGTATCGGAAACATCGATGTTTTATTAATATTAAAAAAAGCTATTTATTTATATTATATAGGTTTTATTTAATAATGTAAAGATAAAATACGAAAAAAGTAACACATAATACACAAAAAGCATTTATTAGATTTTGAAATAGAAATATTCCTTTTAAATAGTAATTAATTTCACATTAATATTATTATACCCAATATAATAATCCTAATTTGTACCTGCAGTCTATTCCAAACGATTAGGCGCAACTAACCTCAATTTTAATTTTTGTAATTTGTCTTTACATATTTTTTTATATATTGAAGTTGAATTTTCCTGAACAAAATGATCAAAAGCTTCAATCAATCGGTAAAAGTAACTAGAATTGAAAATCTAGTTCCGCCAAAACCAAAGGAACAGACCTTACTATTTTTACATTTCTAAAATGAAATATTGGATTTTATTACAATACTAATATAGTAATCTTAATGTTAATTTTATAATAACACTGTCATACACAATTACTTTTATACTTTTTTAAGTTGAAATAAAGTCTGTTCCTTTGGTTTAGGCGGAACTAGATTTTCAATTCTAGTTACTTTTACCGATTAATTGAAGCTTTTGATCATTTTGTTCAGGAAAAGCCAACTTCAATATATAAAAAAATAGCTAATGACAACTTACAAAAATCCAGGGATTGGAGGAATAACAACTGGGAAAGTGTCAACAAGAATCAAAAAGAAAAAGTGTGTTGGCGTCGTTGGTCGTTCGCATTGTTTGCAAAAATTAGAAGTTTCTTCTTATTTTTTCGTATTCTGCTAACTGCTAAGAAGAATAAGAACTAACACTATTAGTATTGTTTTATCACAATAGACGGCGCTTATATTTTGTGTACTAATTTTAATAAAAATTAAATTTTTAAGATTCTAGCGCCTCTAGCGGTAGTTTCTGAATTTCAAAGTTTAAACATCGACATCGGTAGTAGACACTATCGCCAGCTGACCATCGATGGTAAAAACATCGATGTTTTCGATACATCGATGTTTTTTTCCCATCCCTACTGTCAACGGTAACGTTCAGAAGGTAAACGTAGTGAACGTACTAACCTGTTTAGGGCTCTGAACGCGCCCATTTATAAATGTTTGACTGCCAGTTATTTCAGTGTAACCACGAAGATCTTGTAACTTAAGGAATGACACATAGATGGCTCTAGCATCCAGCGGCCAAAAAATAAACAAATCGGCCTAGGCCGAAAAAGAAACTGTTTTTGATATGGTCACCCAAAAAAGAATTATTTGAATCGAATATTTTGACATTAACTGCCAATATTATCCCAAACTGACCAAAAATATATGGTTACTATAGCAATGTCAGTTTATAATTATTATGAGTTTATTGATGTGTCTGCCGGTCACTATGTCGTAGTGGTCAGCTCGTTTGACTGCTAACCATGGGGGCTCGGGTTCGAATCCCGGTGATGGCATGGATGTTTGTATTTGTTATAAAAATTAATGTATCCATAATAAAAATAAAGATATACTGGTTAATGGCCATCGCAGCTAAGAAGCAAGAATTAAATTAAAAAAAAAAAAAAACGTGTCAAACAATACCTACTTTATTTTATTTACGTTAAAACCATGGATAACTCTCCGAGAATAAAAAATGCATTGTAAAAGTAAACATCGGAATAAATATAGAAATAGACTAATATATCCGATAATAGTTCCACTGCATTTCCGAGGTTTGTAAAAACGTCCCTTAATGGAACATACACCAAGTGTTTAATTTTTATTTCAAATTTCCCTGATTCTACAGCGGTCTAGCTGTCTGCTAGGAAAGAGTATTAGTGCGGGCCGGTCAATTTATTTCATAGACTGGCGGTTGAGTACGGGTAATTCTGTTTAAAGTTTAAATAATAGAAAAAATACTTTGCTAAAACTTATCCAATAATCCTGTTCCATACATATTAATCATAGATCTAGTAAGCTCATTGAATTGTATGTGATTTGTTTGTTGCTTAGTCAGAAAAGCCCACACGACTAGAGGCCAATTTAATTTAGTTGGTGTACGGTACGGGCATTAACATATGGATGTAGAGATACGTCACCACCTCCGCCTGTAATAAAGGAAAAGCAACCCGTTGTTCGAACGAGTAGTGACAGCGGCGGATAACTGAAGTAGCAATGGACAGACTAGTGAAGAGCGGTAGACGGCACATGCTGACCGACTCTCTGAAAGCGTTGAATCAGTGCGGTAAGCGATTGATAGGAATTGATCATGATGCCAGTGTTCTAATACTGGACAGTGTTGGAAATAGTCTATTTTCAAATGTATTTACGTCTTGAAATGCAGTAATTAGATTAATAAAAATATAATAAAAAATTAATGTGACGTGTTAATTTTTTCACATTTCTAGGTTTACAGTAATCTCATCATCATCCGTGTTTTTTTCCCCGCACTTTTGGTTCGTGGAGGTTGAGAAATTATTTATATATTATATTATTACTACCCCAGAGGAAAAAAGACATTGCCTATTTATCAATAATTTTATTTACTAAACGTAAATTATATTGACATTTCATAAATAAGTTTAGAGTCTAAACATGTAGGCCTACACATCAGCATATCTAATACCAAAATAATAAACCAGGGCAATTGGTGTTCCTACGTCTTGAAACTGCCAGCAAGTATGTATATTTGGGATACTTAATCCAGTTGAGATAAAATAATCATAACCATAAATGAGTTATAGAAAGCTTGGTGGTTTTGAAGAATTCTGAGTTATTAATTGAATTAAAAGAAAATGTGTATCATACATATGTTCTGCCCGTAGCTATGTCTGATTTTGACATCACCACCCAATAACATTCTCAGCTGAAAACTTAGAGTTGCCCAAAGAGCAACGAAGCGTGCGATGCTTGGTATAAGCTTACAAGATGGAGGTATCCGCAGTATCCACAATTGAAGCCGGATGGGGCACGTATTAAGGCAGAAAAATAAATAAATAAATAAAATAAATTACAATAGAGGAACAAAAAAAAAGTCCTTAGGGGATAAATCGGGTGAATACGGGCAATAAGACATTAATTCGAAGTTTTTCTCTTTCAAATAATCAATTGTTTGACGTGCTGTGTCAAACAGCTTTCATTGTCATGATATAAAAAGATGCGACATTTTTTGTTGTTTTCCCTGATCATTTCGATGACTTCTAGCAAACAAATAGTTGTATACCATTCAGCATTAACTGTTTTCCAATCTTCTAAATGAATGGTTGCGACATGTCTAGTACAACCGAAGAAATAAGCAATCATTTTTTTGAAAGTGCTTCGTGAACGAACAAATTTTGTTGGTTTCGGTTCATCTTCGAAGACCTAAACAGTGGATTGTTGCTTAGTTTCAGGTTCATATGAATAAATCCAAGTTTCCTCACCTATAACGATATTGTATACGGATTTTGCAGTGCCTAGGTTAAATTCTTTTAGCATTCCCTTACACTAACCAACTCGAGCCTTTTTTTGAGCTTCGGTCAAATTATGAGAGAACAGCTCTTTTCACAGCTAAATGTTCATGCAAAATCGAATGTATTGCAGTCTGCGATATGCCAAAGGATGCTTCTATCTCACGGTAAGTCACAGGCCGATCTTCTTCAATCATATTGTGCACAGCATCGATGTTTTTTTGAATCACACCGATTTTGATCTACCTTCACGAGATTCATCACTGACGGACGCACGACCACAACCAAATTCTGCAAACCAATTGTAAACAGTCTTTTCTGATGGTGCTTCATTACCAAAACTTGAACGAAGCGAATCTATGCATTGTTGTTGAGTTAGGCCTTTACTAAAATCGTAAAAATCTTCCAACGAAAACCTTCACGAGTAATATCCATTTTTTCACCAACTTGTTTTTTAACGCTCACTGTCAACAAACTACTCGGTCAATTTATAATCTGCCACTGATTTCACAATAAAAAATGTCAAATTAATGCTTCATTTCAATATTGCCATCTAGTGGTCGTTTGTAGAAACATAAAAGGTAACCCTCGGACTTAAATTTTCTTCCTGTTTTCCTATTGACTTAGATATCTCTAATTATAAACTACATAGATATTTGAAGGAGCAAACTGCCGCATAGGTTTTTTCATTTACGTAAACTATGCATCTCTTCACGATTATGTCTAGTGGCAACGGGCTTATTTTTGTTAACTAGAAAACGCAATTAAAATGAAACAAATATTTAGCAGCCGGTCCTGTTGATCGCTTCGGGAGAGCCACGTGTATTTAGCCATTAATGACAAATCCAAGTTCGATTCGGATATGTTACGTATTTATAGAATAATACGGTAACGTTACATGTTTTGTCAATTTTAAGCCGATCTACTTTATAAATCAATTAGGAAAATAGACATATAATTGGTGTAGATGTTTACACTACTATCCTATTTATTTAAGAGTATCACAAAATATTATGTACATTTTCTGTACAGGGACTAGCTATTTGTGTATTAAAAGCGCAAAGTGGCGTATTGTCGCTCGAAAGAGACAGTTGCCGCGCGATGCTCGGTAATCTCTTAGGGTGCATTCGAGTTGTACAGAGTAGAGCGAGCGCTGAGCGAACAGTTGATGGTGACATCATGAATAGAGCACTAACGGAGCGAGCGTTCTTGTGACGTAATGTTTATAAAATCTAACCCTACAATTTTAGGCGGCGTTTTTACTGTCAGATTGGTTCACGTCAGTCATGAATCAAAATTATATACCTCGGTTTTTCCTTGATTTTTTTTTTCAATGATGCAGAAATAAAATTAATTAAAAATTAAATAATAATTAATGAATTAATTTAAAGGATTTTTTTCATTTTAATTTTATGCACGGTGTATTTTAATAATTTTTTTGCTCTTTACAGAACGTCACAAATACATAAAATGACCGTACTCTGTAGCCATAGACAAATAACAATATTATTTGTCTATCGTTATTTGTGTAAGGCTATTATTTTTATTTTATTTATAATTTAATTTTAACCTTTCATTTCTTTCCCGCCGTTCCCCCACTTTTTTACGTCATACTCCATATGCTCGGTCTTAAAACCCCGAACACATAGAGCGCACTCTAAATGCTCGCTCGATCGCAAAACGAATGCAATTGAGTGTACTCCGAGCGTCAAATCGAACACGTTTGAGTGTACAGAACGTGCTCGGAACGCTCGGAGCGTCAAATCAAATGTACCCTTAAGAAAGCCAATCACTCCTTGCACTCGGGTTACACAAGATTTTTTCTACAATCACATGCATAAATCATGCACGTCACTATTAATTATCATTTATTTTTTATATTAAAAGTACAATTTGTATTATTTCTTATTATAATACCCGATGCCGAAGGATTTTTGGCTAAATTTAAATATATATATATATATATATATATTAAGTGCTCTTCATTCTCATCCAAGCGTTGTTGACATCATTGAGAAATTGAAGTGCATACATCATCAAAAAATACTCCTATATGATATCTGTTAATATTGCTGCCCATTTTTCAAAAGCTTCAGCGATAGTTTGGTTTTGTGACATGAACTTTATCTTTGAATTATCTCCACAAATAAAAATCCAAATGGGTTAATCCATCTGTATTTCTGACCACATGTATGTCTTGTCAGGACGGTAGTGTCATCCGCGTAAAGTATAATTTTGGCACTTTCAATAATCAAATTTGGGAGGCCATTCGGGAGTGATATTTTCTGCAGGTAAAGCTGGCCCGAGTTATCTCGGGTGTGGGACTTTTCGCACATAATAGCCGCTGGAGCATACTCGGGCGTAGTGCTTAAGCGGATAAGGGAAAGTTGGTTTGAAGTGAACTAATCTTTAATTCTCACCATTTCCAGTTCTGTATTTCTGACCACATGTATGTCTTTTAGGACGGTAGTGTCATCGGCGTAAAGTATAATTTTGGCACTTTCAGTAATCAAATTTGGGAGGCCATTCGGGAGTGATATTTTCTGCAGGTAAAGCTTGCCCGAGTTATCTCGGTTGTGGGAATTTTCGCACATAATAGCCGCCCGAGCATACTCGGGCGTAGTCCTTAAGCGGTTAAGGGAAAGTTGGTTTGAAGTGAACTAAACTTTAATTCTCACCATTTCCAGTTCTGTATTTCTGACCACATGTATGTCTTGTCAGGGCGATAGTGTCATCGACGTTAAGTATAATTTTGGCACTTTCAGTTAGCAAATTAAGGAGGCCATTCGGGAGTGATCTTTTCTGCAGGTAAAGCTTGCCCGAGTTATCTCGGGTGTGGGAATTTTCGCACATAGTAGCCGCCCAAGCATACTCGGGCGTAGTCCTTAAGCGGTTTGAAGTGAACTAATCTTTAATCGTGCAACGAATATTACCACTATAAGTGCTTGAAACTTACAAAAACTATTTTTGAATCTGTATCAACATGTAGACAGTTAAAATTTGTATGTAAAAAATGTGAGGAAGACCCCATGCAACTTCTAATCAGTAAAATGAATATTTTGGTAGAGTTTGTGTATAAAATGGATATGCAAGTTCAGCTACAAGATGTACAGTTGAAAGATATAAGTAAAAATGTTGATGATGTGAAACTTATGTTGAATGAAAATGAAAAATTATCTAAAAAAGATATCAAAGCGAATGAAGAGGATAGTTCCAAAAAATCTTTTAGTGATGTGATTAAAAGGCAAACGGAATCGATTATTGTTGTTAAGCCAATTACGGCAGAAAAAAGTTGTAAAACTACTAAAGAAGAAGTCAAGAAAAATATTGATCCAGTCAGAATGAGGGCAGGAATCTCAAAATTGAAAAATATATCTAATGGAGGTGTAGTAATTGGATGTGAAAATAAGAGCAAGAGAGGCGAAATACAATCAAAATTATCTGAGAAACTAAGTAAGAATTATGCAATTGAACAACCGAAAACTAAAAATTTAAAAATAAAAATATTTCAAGTAGATAAGAGTGATACTGATGAACAAAATTTTGAAAATAAAATCAAAGAACAGAATGAAATTGAAGAAGGAAGACTATTTAAATTAGACAGGATTATTGAAAATAAGAATAAAACCAGTTTTAGATATAATAATAGTGTTGATATTATAGTTGAAGTCGATAAGGAATTGCATGATTATTTTATGAATGTAAATAAAATTAAAATTGGATGGAGAATCTGTAAAGTTGATAACTATGTGGCCATAATAAGATGCTATAAATGCCTGGGTCTAGGTCATGTAGCAAATGTTTGTAGAAATAAAACTGCATGTGGGTATTGCTCAGAAGAGCATAACAGTAGAGAATGTGAAAAAAAAGAGTCACTTGTCTGTGTGAACTGCTTGCGTACAAACACTAAATTAAATTTGAATTTGGACACCAAGCACTCAGCATTTGATAAAAAACTGCAAATACTATGACAGACATTATAATAATATATGTTCACGCATTAATGGTAGCATGTTTTAGTTGGTCAATGTTTTCCTCAGAAGAAATTAAAGACAAACAAAAATAACAATAATTATAACTATAATCTGTCACCTGAAATAACGGCCATGAAAGAAAAACTGTTGTTAATTTATGACCTTCAATTGCATTATAAAACTCCGGAATTAATAAATTTATATAGAACTTACAAAAAGAGATATAAAAGGGTAATTATTAATTATAAAAAGAATAAAAATGATCTATACATACATACAGCTAGCAATAAAAATAAAGCTGCGTGGAATTTAATAAATCGAAACGCTAATAAAAACGCAGTTCAAATTCAAAATAAAGTTAAATTAAACAGTAATGATTTTAATAATTTCTTTACAGCCATAGCTGAAAAAATAAAAGGCGAAATACCGCACACTGACATAAAAGCAAGTGACTTTTTGAAGAAAACGGGTAAATTCTGCAAAACAATGTTTATACGACCAACTGATAAATATGAAGTAGCAGCAATCATAAACTCACTTAAAAATAAAAACAGTTGTGATATATATGGTATAAATGTTAAAATTTTAAAAATGATCAATTTAGAAATAGCAGACTATTTAGCAAAATTAATTAATAATTGTATCGAAGCAGGAATTTTCCCGAATGTATTAAAATTAGCTAAAATTATTCCTATACATAAGAAAGATGATAGAAACGATCCTAACTGTTACAGACCTATTTCGCTACTACCCATTCTCTCAAAAGTTTTTGAAATAGTCTTAAAAAATCAGCTAATTAGTTATTTTGAAAAATTTAATTTATTCACAGACTGTCAACATGGTTTTAGAAGAAACAGGTCGACACAAACTGCGTTAATGAAAGCATATTATTATATGCTCCGATGCATAAAAAATAATGGAATGGTTATGGGTATATTTTGTGATCTGAGTAAAGCCTTTGACACTATAGACTTTAACATCTTAATTGAAAAATTAGAACATTATGGTATACGGGGCACAACATTGCAACTATTCGTGTCTTATTTAAAAAATAGAAAACAGCAAGTCATCTACAAAGATGAGTTATCTAACTGCAAAATTGTATCAAACGGTATTCCACAAGGTTCAGTCCTAGGTCCAATTCTGTTCATAATATATGTAAATGACCTTCCAGATTCCATAAATTGTGAAGAAAAAATTATTTTTGCAGACGACACAAATTTCTTGAATCCGTATTCCGAATTAGACTACAATAATATAATTACAGAAGCACAAAATTGGTTTAATAGTAATAAATTACTATTAAATCTTACTAAAACCGACAAACTAATTTTTTCTTTAAAGCAAAACAACGTAGATTTTGGTTCAACATCAATAAAATTTTTAGGACTAAATTTAGATCATAAATTAAATTTCAAATCTCACATGTTACAACTTGGGAATAAATTATCAAAAACAATATATCTAGTAAGAAAAATTAGACTTGATGTTTCAGACAATATTGTTAAGATGATATATCATTCATTATTTGAGAGTCACTTGATTTATGGTATAATAATATGGGGAGCATTACCATGTGCGAAAAATATGTTCTTAGTACAAAAAAGAATGATAAGAATAATGTGTAATGTTAAAAGTAGAACGCATTGTCGAGCACTTTTTATTAAACTAGGTCTACTTACCTTGCCATGCCTGTACATTTATTATTGTCTTCTGTACGTGAGAGAAAATATAAATAAATTCAATAAGATGAAAGATGTTCATGAATACAATACCAGGCATAATGATCTGTTACTAGTTAATAGAATTAGACTGGAAAAAGAAAAATCTAATCCTAATTACATGGGTGTTGTTTTATATAATAAGTTACCTGCTAGTTTCAAAAAATTATCTTTCATTAAATTTAAATATGAATTAAAAATTTTATTAAAAAAACATAATTTTTATAGTATTTGTGAATACTTGAATATTAAGTATTTCTGAGTGAGATAAATTTTTGGAAATAAAAATTAATTTGTTGCTAAACCTAAGATTGATGTTCTATAATATGTATTAACACTGTATGTCAGCTGAAATCTATTATATTTGTATTTAATTCAATTATTATAAAATTTCGTTAATTTAAATATATTGTAGATTATGTATGTATGTAAACTATGACCTATGTAAACATTCCTGTAATGTCTGAACATCAATAAACATTTATTATTATTATTATTATTATTATTATTATTATTATTATTATTATTATTATTATTATTATTATTATTATTATTATTATAATTCTCACCATTTCCAGTTCTGTATTTCTGACCACATGTATGTCTTTTAGGACGGTAGTGTCATCGGCGTAAAGTATAATTTTGGCACTTTCAGTAATCAAATTTGGGAGGCCATTCGGGAGTGATTTTTTCTGCAGGTAAAGCTTGCCCGAGTTATCTCGGGTGTGGGAATTTTCGCACATAATAGCCGCCCGAGCATACTCGGCCGTAGTCCTTAAGCGGTTAATGAAAGTTGGTTTGAAGTGAACTAATCTTTAATTCTCACCATTTCCAGTTCTGTATTTCTGACCACATGTATGTCTTGTCAGGACGGTAGTGTCATCCGCGTAAAGTATAATTTTGGCACTTTCAGTAATCAAATTTGGGAGGCCATTCGGGAGTGATATTTTCTGCAGGTAAAGCTTGCCCGAGTTATCTCGGTTGTGGGAATTTTCGCACATAATAGCCGCCCGAGCATACTCGGGCGTAGTCCTTAAGCGGTTAAGGGAAAGTTGGTTTGAAGTGAACTAATCTTTAATTCTCATCATTTCCAGTTCTGTATTTCTGACCACATGTATGTCTTGTCAGGACGGTAGTGTCTTCGACGTTAAGTATAATTTTGGCACTTTCAGTAAGCAAATTTGGGAGGCTATTCGGGAGTGATATTTTCTGCAGGTAAAGCTTGCCCGAGTTATCTCGGTTGTGAGAATTTTCGCACATAATAGCCGCCCGAGCATACTCTGGCGTAGTCCTTAAGCGGTTAAGGGAAAGTTGGTTTGAAGTGAACTAATCTTTAATTCTCACCATTTCCAGTTCTGTATTTCTGGCCACATGTATGTCTTGTCAGGACGGTAGTGTCTTCGACGTTAAGTATAATTTTGGCACTTTCAGTAAGCAAATTTGGGAGGCTATTCGGGAGTGATATTTTCTGCAGGTAAAGCTTGCCCGAGTTATCTCGGTTGTGAGAATTTTCGCACATAATAGCCGCCCGAGCATACTCTGGCGTAATCCTTAAGCAGTTAAGGGAAAGTTGGTTTGAAGTGAACTAATCTTTAATTCTCACCATTTCCAGTTCTGTATTTCTGACCACATGTATGTCTTGACAAGACGGTAGTGTCATCGACGTTAAGTATAATTTCGGCACTTTCAGTAATCAAATTTGGGAGGCCATTCGGGAGTGATATTTTCTGCAGGTAAAGCTTGCCCGAGTTATCTCGGGTGTGGGAATTTTCGCACATAATAGCCGCCCGAGCATACTCTGGCGTAGTCCTTAAGCGGTTAAGGGAAAGTTGGTTTGAAGTGAACTAATCTTTAATTCTCACCATTTCCAGTTCTGTATTTCTGACCACATGTATGTCTTGTCAGGACGGTAGTGTCTTTGACGTTAAGTATAATTTTGGCACTTTCAGTAAGCAAATTTGGGAGGCTATTCGGGAGTGATATTTTCTGCAGGTAAAGCTTGCCCGAGTTATCTCGGGTGTGGGACTTTTCGCACATAATAGCCGCTCGAGCGTACTCGGGCGTAGTCCTTAAGCGGATAAGGGAAAGTTAGTTTGAAGTGAACTAATCTTTAATTCTCACCATTTCCAGTTCTGTATTTCTAACCACATATATGTGTTGTCAGGACGGTAGTGTCATCGGCGTAAAGTATAATTTTGGCACTTTCAGTAATCAAATTTGGGAGGCCATTCGGGAGTGATATTTACTGCAGGTAAAGCTTGCCCGAGTTATCTCGGGTGTGGGAAATTTCGCACATAATAGCCGCCCGAGCATACTCGGGCGTAGTCCTTAAGCGGTTAAGGGAAAGTTGGTTTGAAGTGAACTAATCTTTAATTCTCACCATTTCCAGTTCTGTATTTCTGACCACATGTATGTCTTGTCAGGACGGTAGTGTCTTTGACGTTAAGTATAATTTTGGCACTTTCAGTAAGCAAATTTGGGAGGCTATTCGGGAGTGATATTTTCTGCAGGTAAAGCTTGCCCGAGTTATCTCGGTTGTGAGAATTTTCGCACATAATAGCCGCCCGAGCATACTCGGGCGTAGTCCTTAAGCAGATAAGGGAAAGTTGGTTTGAAGTGAACTAATCTTTAATTCTCACCATTTCCAGTTCTGTATTTCTGACCACATGTATGTCTTGTCAGGACGGTAGTGTCTTCGACGTTAAGTATAATTTTGGCACTTTCAGTAAGCAAATTTGGGAGGCTATTCGGGAGTGATATTTTCTGCAGGTAAAGCTTGCCCGAGTTATCTCGGTTGTGAGAATTTTCGCACATAATAGCCGCCCGAGCATACTCGGGCGTAGTCCTTAAGCGGTTAAGGGAAAGTTGGTTTGAAGTGAACTAATCTTTAATTCTCACCATTTCCAGTTCTGTATTTCTGACCACATGTATGTCTTGTCAGGACGGTAGTGTCTTCGACGTTAAGTATAATTTTGGCACTTTCAATAAGGAAATTTGGGAGGCTATTCGGGAGTGATATTTACTGCAGGTAAAGCTTGCCCGAGTTATCTCGGGTGTGGGAAATTTCGCACATAATAGCCGTCCGAGCATACTCGGGCGTAGTCCTTAAGCGGATAAGGGAAAGTTGGTTTGAAGTGAACTGATCTTTAATTCTCACCATTTCCAGTTCTGTATTTCTGGCCACATGTATGTTTTGTCAGGACGGTAGTGTCATCCGCGTAAATTATAATTTTAGCACTTTCAGTAATCAAATTTGGGAGGCCATTCGGGAGTAATATTTTCTGCAGATAAAGCTTGCCCGAGTTATCTCGGGTGTGGGAAATTTCGCACATAATAGCCGTCCGAGCATACTCGGGCGTAGTCCTTAAGCAGATAAGGGAAAGTTGGTTTGAAGTGAACTAATCTTTAATTCTCACCATTTCCAGTTCTGTATTTCTGACCACATGTATGTCTTGTCAGGACGGTAGTGTCTTCGACGTTAAGTATAATTTTGGCACTTTCAGTAAGCAAATTTGGGAGGCTATTCGGGAGTGATATTTTCTGCAGGTAAAGCTTGCCCGAGTTATCTCGGTTGTGAGAATTTTCGCACATAATAGCCGTCCGAGCATACTCGGGCGTAGTCCTTAAGCGGATAAGGGAAAGTTGGTTTGAAGTGAACTAATCTTTAATTCTCACCATTTCCAGTTCTGTATTTCTGGCCACATGTATGTTTTGTCAGGACGGTAGTGTCATCGGCGTAAAGTATAATTTTGGCACTTTCAGTAATCAAATTTGGGAGGCCATTCGGGAGTGATATTTTCTGCAGGTAAAGCTTGCCCGAGTTATCTCGGGTGTGGGAATTTTCGCACATAATAGCCGCCCGAGCATACTCTGGCGTAGTCCTTAAGCGGTTAAGGGAAAGTTGGTTTGAAGTGAACTAATCTTTAATTCTCACTATTTCCAGTTCTGTATTTCTGACCACATGTATGTTTTGTCAGGACGGTAGTGTCTTCGACGTTAAGTATAATTTTGGCACTTTTAGTAAGGAAATTTGGGAGGCTATTCGGGAGTGATATTTTCTGCAGGTAAAGCTTGCCCGAGTTATCTCGGGTGTGGGACTTTTCGCACATAATAGCCGCTCGAGCGTACTCGGGCGTAGTCCTTAAGCGGATAAGGGAAAGTTGGTTTGAAGTGAACTAATCTTTAATTCTCACCATTTCCAGTTCTGTATTTCTGGCCACATGTATGTTTTGTCAGGACGGTAGTGTCATCCGCGTAAATTATAATTTTGGCACTTTCAGTAATCAAATTTGGGAGGCCATTCGGGAGTGATATTTACTGCAGGTAAAGCTTGCCCGAGTTATCTCGGGTGTGGGAAATTTCGCACATAATAGCCGCCCGAGCATACTCGGGCGTAGTCCTTAAGCGGTTAAGGGAAAGTTGGTTTGAAGTGAACTAATCTTTAATTCTCACCATTTCCAGTTCTGTATTTCTGACCACATGTATGTCTTGTCAGGACGGTAGTGTCTTTGACGTTAAGTATAATTTTGGCACTTTCAGTAAGCAAATTTGGGAGGCTATTCGGGAGTGATATTTTCTGCAGGTAAAGCTTGCCCGAGTTATCTCGGGTGTGGGACTTTTCGCACATAATAGCCGCTCGAGCGTACTCGGGCGTAGTCCTTAAGCGGATAAGGGAAAGTTAGTTTGAAGTGAACTAATCTTTAATTCTCACCATTTCCAGTTCTGTATTTCTAACCACATATATGTGTTGTCAGGACGGTAGTGTCATCGGCGTAAAGTATAATTTTGGCACTTTCAGTAATCAAATTTGGGAGGCCATTCGGGAGTGATACTTTCTGCAGGTAAAGCTTGCCCGAGTTATCTCGGGTGTAGGAGTTTTCGCACATAATAGCCGCCCGAGCATACTCGGGCGTAGTCCTTAAGCGGTTAAGGACTACGCCCGAGTATGCTAGCGATAAAAATGGGTAGGTACCTCATGTTGTTTAAAATTCTTCCCTATTCTCAGATAGCTCACAAATGTATGGAACGATTGATTCTTGAAGCAGGTTTTAGTACCCGATCCGGATAAATTGATGTATATTATTAAATATTATTATTTTTTACACTCTGTATAACAAAACGTTTTTAGTAATAAGGTTTGTTCGTTTGTGTTGCACCAAACTTGTACAGGACAAGAGCAGTTGACGTCACAGTGCAACTAAAATTTTCTTCCGAATTGTTTGAAACAGGAATACAAACGAACGGTTTTCCAGTTAGGCGAATAACATTTCCACACCAAGTTGATAACAACACTTTTTAAAACAAATTTGTGCTAAATAGGTAGTAAATAAGATAATATGAACAGTTTAAACGTGGAAGTGATTTTCAAAATGTTATTGGTTGACGACGGCGATGACAATACTATAAATGTTGACAGTATTATAAAATGGTGACAGTATTATAAAACTTTTCTTTTATATATATTACTCGATTCATGATCGATATATGATAGATAGATAGATGTAAAATAAAAATTTCCGCTAGACTGAATACAGATTATAACCAAGTAAGATTAAGTTTGCCGCCTTTTTACAGGTTACCTGATGCTACACTCACTACCGTGCAAGTGTAGATTTTGCCTGTCCTGAACAAGTTCATAAATACAAACGAACACTTTACATACAGGTGTTGGAACACAAACGAACGCCATAGTGTGGCTGTGGTGTAGTTTAGTTTAGATTGGGCAATACAAACGAACACACCTACAGTTTTCGTAGTTTAATATAAGTAGACTGATCACGGACAAGTCTTATGTACCGAAAACAATGTTTCTTTCATGACAAATAATCGGGTAAATGAAAAACAATGAGTTAAAAGTCACGTTTAATTTATTTTCTGGAATATTCTTGCCATATAGTTTTATTACAATGTTTGAAAAAATTTATAAGATTTAAATCTTTCTTTTGTCTTAAGCTAAAATGTATAAAACAAAAATTCTGAACTTTGAAAATATCGAAGATTTATATTATTTCTTTTATGGTTTTAAAAGCTTGAGCTTGTGAGTTTTAACAATCTAAATATCGCCCGATTGAACCTCATCTTATGAAAATAAATTGTTTTGTAGACATCTAAATTAAGCATAAAAGGGTTTAGTTATAGACGAGAACTTTTCTTTTACCACAATATCATATTTTATAAAGAAACTGATTTAAAAATCTCCGAAATTTTTATTGCAGTCATGGGCGTCGAAAACAGGAGAATCCGGTAAAAATTAACAGGGCCCGAATAAACTGCAGGGCCCGAGATTGGAGTCTTTTACAAATCACTATCCAATTTTATTATTTGTGATTTTGTTGCATGATTTTCTTGTCGGTAATTGAAATAGTAGTGATTATGGGTCCGGGCCACAGACCCATTTTGACTGCACACTTTTTGTATGTATTTAGCTGTCATCAGTTGTCACGTCATTTTGGTTCTCTTTGTGGCGTTTCTATAGCTTCTGCGTGGAAAATGGGAACACCACGTAAACATTTCTTATATATTATACTAGGAGAAAAACCTGTCATTCGACGGGGTAAAAGTAATCACCAAATTAAAATGAAACTTTCGGTACAATATTAGAACAGTGGTTGCGTTTATTGATAAGTCAAATACTTTATCTAGAAGAAAATTAAACTAACTAAGAATTACTTCTTTCTAAATATAATAAATTGTCAAGAAAATGTCCAGTTAGGCAAAGGAAATAAATTAAAAAACAAACTATAAACATCTGTAAAACAATTATAAAGGCTAGCGAATATTTAATCCATCTTCGTCGCAGATTGCAGAAAGATAAATCAATATGGAGCTCCTGCTCATGTTAAACAGCTTAGGTTATTCATATTTAATAATTGCAGGAAAAAATTGATAATAATAATTTAAAAAAATCAGCTGTGGCCACCACAGGACCGACCGCCATCATAAAGTACTTGTATAAAATACATTTTAGCAGCAGAGTAGAAATAACTTGGCCTAATATTTTCTAACAGAGATATTATTTATCAGGACCATGGAAACATTACATATAAGTACGAAAAAATTGAGACTTAAAAAAAAAATTGAAAAATTTTACAAAATTTTTTCGTTTTATCAAAAAATGTCTCAAATAAAAGTTGTTAGATATTGCTTTTATATCAATTCTTGTTCAATAATTTTGTTCGAAATATTTTTCTGTTGTGAAATATTCGCAAAAATCCCAAAATAAATGGGAATAAATGTGTTTATTCCCATTAATAATATTTTTAAACAATTCTGTTACTTATCTTATTTATTAATTTTTAATGACTATATTCCCTAATGAGCTTTATCAGTGATACCCATATTGATTTGTAGATACGTGATTTTTACAAGAGGCATTGCATTTTTTCTGGCGTGTTTATTTATTATTAAGTGGTAAAAGTGCAAGGTTTAAGTGGTAAAAATGCGGCATTGTGTGGACTTTGGTGTTTGGACTGCATGGAGATCAAAACTGGAATGATTGCAAAGGTATATCTAGCAATTTTTGTTAATTTTGTAATGCAAGTCATTGTTAAGTAATCGTCATTGTAAAGTCATTGTCTTGATTCTAGTAGCACAGTAGAAATAACTTGGCCAAATATTTTCTAATAGAGATATTATTTATCATAACCATGGAAACCTTACATATAAGTAGGAATAAATAGATAAATAGATACAAAAAAATTTCAATTTTTTTTTCGAAATTTTTCGTTTTATCAAAAAACGTCTCAAATAGAAGTTATTAGTTCTTGTATTTATAGCAACTTTTGTTAAATAAATTTTTTCGAAATATTTTTCTGTTGTGAAATATTCGCAAAAATCTTAAAATTGACACGGGTAAACTCCCATTTTTAGTCAACCGATTTTTACCAAAAGTTGATCAACTCGTGCCACTGATGGCAGAAGCTTAAATATGAAGTTTCATAAAAATCCTTTCAGCCGAATTTGCTCTGCACGTGTACACAGACCGACGGACAGACGGACCGACAGACAGACAAACAGACAGACAGACAGACGGAAGGACGGACAGACAGACCGACAGACATCATGCTAAAAATAGTCAAAACGTTATGTAGGGACCTCAATTCGTGGAGATCCATCGAAATCTCGAAACGTCAAAATTGGTATATAAATACGGAGTGATTATTTAATGGCGAGACGACGTCACTGGAAGTTTTAATAATTTGCCGTTTCATACACATCATAGCAGGCGATTATGCGCGCATGCGCATCATGGTTATTATATCTCTTCAAGGTTATTATAGTCATAGTATTCACCAGTATTTCTGCTAGGAGGCACGTAAAATTCGGCGACGTCGTCTCGCCATTAAATAATCAACAGGTTTCGTAACAACATAATTATTGCCCCTACTTTTAAGTTTAGTATGTGAATTGACACCCTTGAGGGGGTAAAACTATTCAAAAATTCTATTGGATAGTTTTCTGTTCTTGTAGCGTCCGCTTAGTCGACTGAATCGATGCTAAGATATCTTGCAGACTCGCCCTTCAAAAGATTCAGAACCTCTGATGCTTGATGCGTTGATGCTTGTAGCATCTTCATTTTGGGAGAAAAGGATGGCTGTATTGGAATAGTTAAAGACATCGCTGGCAGTTAAACTGCATCCAAATGTAGCCGTTACTATTGATTAATTGATGATGAGCTTATTTGGAATTTCAATGATATCCTATCATAGGTATCCTCTCCCTATTAGGTAATCTGGCACTGGTGAAAAAACACTGATATTGGAAGACATGCATGCGAAACCCTAAAACCTGAATTGTGTTCAGTAGTAATAAAAGGGTAGACAAAATTTCGGAAAACTGATAACAAAGTTAACAGCTCAAAATAAAGTTGCCTGGAATAAGACGAGGAAGGCCTATATCCAGCAGTGGATGAATACAGGTTGAGGAAGAAGAAGAATAAGAAGATAACGAAGTCTGTTTAGAAAGATTTGTTCGCTTTTAGTACCTTATAATCAAAAACAACAACGAGCTCATGTTACACAAGATTTTTTGGAAAATTTGTTATTGCAGTACTAGCCTCCGTAACAACAAGACTCTTTCGTATAGTCCAGATCTTGCACCATGAGATTTTAGATTCTTCCTCTACGTCAAATTTTAACTAAATGGGCGCCGCTTTGCTAATGTTCACCAGCTATTAATTGTATGGGATGAATCATATGATTCTGTGCCGATAGTAAAGTGGAACATTTTTCTTTGATGTAATGTTTTGACGAATATAAGTAACACCCTTTACGTGTGATGAAAACTATTTTGAAAAATTGTTAAAAATAAAGTTGTACCACAAAACTTTCTTAGTGCCCTGCGTGATGTACCTATGCTTAAATATTACTCCGACATTTATGTATAAGTTTGAAATACGATTCTACTGGCAGTTTTGGAGACCCCAAGATGTCATTAGCGTAATAAAAAAATTTACATTTCCCTCTTGGTACAGACTAAAATTTTTTCTATAAATTCAACTATTATCTAGAAGAAAATTAAACTAACTTCTAAGAATTACTGATTTCTTTAAAAACTGTCTATTTCATAAGAAATCAAAGACATTTGCGCGAAATTAATAAAAATCTTAAAATCTCCAGCTTAAAGGCGTTATTAAATAACTCAAACGAAGTGAAATAAATTTGACAAAAATTAATTTAATAAACGAATCAATGTGAATTAAAATAAATGCTGTTTCAGCAAATTGAAACGTCAGACTTAGTTAATCAGTCTCAGACAGAATTCAAAATAGTAAAATAAAATTACATACATTGTAATTCGAGCAGTAATATGAACAAAAACGTGACTGGTATCATAATTTAGAAACCTGAAATCCAATTAACTCCTCTGATAAAACTAAAAATTAACTAGATTTTTTTTTTTTTTTTTTTAATGTAAAAAGTTAGAACGAAGGGAATTTCCCACAAAATCTTTATTTTTGGTGCAATTAGATTATACAATATAATCCTAATAAGTACATACCTAGTCTTGTGGTAAGAACTGTTACAAAGTTTTCCATGAAATTCCACAAGCATCTTGAAGTTTTTACCGACCGCCAACATATCTAAGGGAGGGAGGTATTGTGATCATACCGATTTTGACATTTCGAGATTTCGATGGATCTCCACGAATTGAGGTTCCTACATAATGTTTTGACTATTTTTAGAATGATGTCTGTCGGTCTGTCTGTCCGACCGTCATCCGTCTGTCTGCCTGTGTACACGTGCAGAGCAAATTCGACTGAAAGGATTTTTATGAAACTTCATATTTAAGCTTCTGATATCAATTGCACAAATTGATCAACTTTTGGTAAAAATCGTCTGACTAAAAATGGGAGTTTACTCGTGTCGATTTTAAGATTTTTGTGAATATTTCACAACAGAAAAATATTTAGAAAAAATTTATTGAACAAAAGTTACTATAAAAGCAATAACTAACAACTTTTGTTTAAGACATTTTTTGATAAAACGAAAAATTATTGAAAATTTTTTCGAATTTTTATCTATTTTTTCATACTTATATGTAATGTTTCCATGGTCATGATAAATAATATCTCTGTTAGAAAATATAAGGCCAAGTTATTTCTACTCTGCTACTAGAATGTATTTTATACAAGTACTTTATGATGGAGGTCGGTCCTGTGGTGGCCTCAGCTGATTGTTTAATTTTCTTTTAGTACGTAATACACAGATGCACCTTTACCAAGAAACACCAATAACTTTTCAAAATGACCACTTCTGGCCACTTGTCAATGAAATGTGAATCAGAATGGCATGGTGTATGCTACAAGTTTACGAGAGGCTTGTGAGAACGCGCCGACGATTCAGAGAGGATCCTCTTACGCCCTGCTTGCGTGGAGACGTAGTGCTTCAGCAAAACGAATTTTTGCCTTACAAAGATTTCTTTTGTTTTATGGTTATTTAGTTTTGTTTTCCAATTTTTTAAGTGGCTATCAGTTTTTTGGCGGATTGCGTAAGTCTATTCTTAATAGTGTCTAGCCTATAGGATGAGGTGTAAACTGCTGATTCATCGGCATATAGAGTGGGATTATCTTTTATAAATAATTTATAGAGATATTTAATTGGAATGTTGCTTTCTTACCTGAACGCTAAAGCTTTTATTACGGATATAAGTATAAATTAATTTTATTAGATATGGTGGAAAATTCAGATAAATTAATTTATAGATTAAGCCGTTTTGCCACATAGTGTCAAAGACTTTTTGGATCCCAAAAAGTACAACTCCTGTATATTTGATTGATACGATTGAATAAGTCAGTTACCCTTGCCTAGCCTTACTAATCACGCCACTCATTTCTTAGAAAATTGCTTTCTTCGATATGCTGAATTAGTAGAAAGGCTACAGATGAAAAACTCTTTGCACTACAGACAATGGCGTAGCTAGGGTCATCTGCGCCCGGGGACATGACACAAAGTCTGCGCCCCTTCTCGGACCGACAGTCTGGGAGATCACTGAGCCCCCAAGAAAATTTTGAAATTTTACGGTTTATATGGTTCATTTTCGAAGCATCTGGTATTTTAATGAAATAGAATACAGACTAATAATTCTCTATACGATAGTAAACAATTTATTTGAAAAAAAATAAAATATACTCTTCTAATTATACATGACTGGAATAGACATAGTCTACAACAAATTGATCCTCCTTGATTTGACTGTCGCAAACTCGTCAAACACGTTGTCAAAATTAATATTCTCAAGTGTTTCTCTTTCGATGCTAAGGAGTGAAAGATCACTCAGACGATCTTGTCCCATTGAAAAAAATTACTTTTATACCGCTTTCGCGGTAAAAAAAAATAACGAGTACGTAAATAAAATTCATGAATTAAAATACATTTTTTATTGAACTTCAAATATATTAAATAAAAACTATATTAAATCTAAGATTTTATTAATATATTATTAAAGATTACCTCATTAAAGACTCAATTTTTTACTTAAATCTATTATAATAAAAATTTTAGAATATTACATAATATTTTGTGAAAAAAATTAGGTAGTAGGTAAATAAAAAAATATTATCTAGGTTCAATTACTACTTACGAGAAGAACCTACAAGAAACTTGTAAGAGATGTACAGTTAAAAGTTATAAAATAATGTTATGTCTATACTTTACTAAAAAAAAATAATAATAATAAAGTCATAAAAATTCATAAGTAATGCGAACAAAGTAAAATTAACATACGACAGATATTTTAAATATTTTGTAGTAATAATTGTAATTACTTCATAAAATATTATAATTTGAGGCCAATATTATTTTAAAAAAATATTTAATAAAATCAAGACTAAGTATGAAAGGTAAATACAAGTAAAATAAAATATAGTTACCGAAAAATTAGCTAGATTTAAAATATTATTTAAAACAACAACTTATTTGCTACATTTGTATGTAATAACAAATTAATAAGTTAAGTATAAACCAGTGGTGGAATTCTGATGGATCGAAACGACAGTTATCGTCTTTATTTTTTCGTGTTTCAGTATATGTATCGTCTTTCAGTATATGAAGAATAATATTTGAAACCGAACTGATCTTTGTTGAAAAAAAAAAAAAAAACGCCATCAGCAAACATCCATTGTGGATGTGTCATTTGCTTATGAGTAGAATGGCGCCCCTTAATGCCCAATGGGGGCGCCAAAATCATCCTTGCCTTGTGGAGCTCCAAACTTCAATCTTGCAAACGTATTTGGGATACATTAGTTTACATCAAAACAAAATTAAATAATTAGTTTTAATACTCATTTTGGCGTCCCCTAACGTGGCGCCCGGGGACACAGGTCCCCCCTGCCCCCCTAGCTACGCCACTGACTACAGAGACGGGCAGTCAGAATTATAAACCATGATTCATACAGAGTCGACTGTAGAGAGTCATTCAAAACATTGAAAATAATGACGTTACCCAGTAGGTACATATTTGTATGCCTAGTATATATTCATACCAATAAAGACAAGTTCGCAACTTTTGAGCAAAGGCATCACTATCAGACAAGAAATAGAAATAAGATCATTCCAATCCATCACAGGATTGATAAACTCAGATGTGGCGTGAACTACTATGGAATACAATTTTACAACTTATTGCCAGCAAGTATCACGTCCCTAGCCACTAGTAAATATAAATTATATATAAAAATTCTATTAAAATATAATCCACTGTACTCCATTAATGGGTTTCTACCGCTCATTAGTGGAATTACCGAGGCCTAAGGCTATAATATATAAGGCTATAATCGGCCCGATTCTGTAAAAAGTTACTACGTTAGTTGCTACTGCGTAACCTTGCTATGAAATAACTTTTATAGTAACTTTCTTAGCAATCGCCAAACAATTGATATTCCCCAAGCATAAGCGCAAGCAACGTTCTCATAACAAGTTATCTTTATTAACGTTGCTACTAAGAACCCTGAGGCTAGAAGCAGATTACGTTTTGCGCAGGCAAGATATTCGTTTTTACTTGAGTTTGACAGCTATGTTGTGAGTTTCTGAGGTTAAACGAAAAATGCTTTATAAACGAAATCAGAAAAAGAATTTCGAACAGATGGTAATTCTGTTGAATTTCCTGGAAAATAACCCGGTTATGGTCGGTGATACGTGAGTTAAAAAAATAATTGACAGGAACGAGTGGTGGTGCAGTGGTGATGTACTATTTGGTTACTGTTTTCTATGTAGTGGTGCAAGTTATAGTCCAAATTTAAATGAATTGGGTGGAATACAGTTAAAGAAGTTCGTATAACTATTGAACAGACACGCACATAGAACATTGATCTGGGAAGGGTCCATTTCGAAAAAATATCTGTAATATAATACAAATGTATTGTTGTGTTTTTATGGAGAGGCCTGGGTTTATATATTAATTTAATTTTGATTATAATTTAATATTTAATAATAAAAAAGGTGATTTTTACTTTCAATCGCTTAGTTTTTATTAAATAAATATTTGATTTTTCACTTCCTGGGGGGGGGGGGGATTCTGAACTCGTCGACCACCCCCTTGTGTGCGCGCCTTCCATTGACAGTCGTAGGTAATACATTTAAAAAATATTGTACTGTTATACTATTATAAAACAAATGTAAATAAACAAAAAAAAAAAAAAATAGAAATTGAACTAGAGTCAAATAAAGAACTCGAAGAATTTCTAAAGACTATGTGCTAAAAGTATATTAAATAAAATTATTTACACAGCATATTGCTTATGACTTATATTTCCCTTATGTGCTATACAGGGTACATTCGATTTGACGCTCCGAGCGTTCCGAGCACGTTCTGTACACTCAAACGTGTTCGATTTGACGCTCGGAGTACACTCAGTTGCATTCGTTTTGCGATCGAGCGAGCATTTAGAGTGCGCTCTATGTGTTCGGGGTTTTAAGACCGAGCATATGGAGTATGACGTAAAAAAGTGGGGGAACGGCGGGAGAGAAATGAAAGTTTTAAATTAAATTATAAATAAAATAAAAATAATAGCCCTAGACAAATAACAATAGACAAATAATATTGTTATTTGTCTATGGCTACAGAGTACGGCCATTTTATGTATTTGTGACGTTTTGTAAACAGCAAAAAAATTATTAAAATACACCGTGCATAAAATTAAAATGGAAAAAATTTAGTAAATTAATTCATTAATTATTATTTAATTTTTAATTAATTTTATTTCTTCATCATTGAAAAAAAAAATCAAGGAAAAACCGAGGTATATAATTTTGATTCATGACTGACGTGAGCTAATCTGACAGTAAAAACGCCGCCTAAAATTGTAGGGTTAGATTTTATAAACATTACGTCACAAGGACCCTCGCTCCGTTAGTGCTCTATTCATGACGTCACCATCAACTGTTCGCTCAGCGCTCGCTCTACTCTGTACAACTCGAATGCACCCACAGAAAATAAAATAACAAGTTATTTTGAAGTTACTAAGTGTAGCTTTCTGTTAGTTGTTATCCGTAATAACTTCCTTAGCAACTAGTTTCATAGTAACTTTTTTCTTACAGAATACAGATTTCGTGAAAGTTGCTACAAAAGTTACTGACCTTGTATTTAGCAACTTTTATTGTAACTTTTTCACAGTAACTTGCTAACAGAATTAAGCCGATTATGTTCTTTTACTTTAATTATGTATGCATGTATTCTCTATAATATATTTGTGTTAAATATGTATTTCAATTTGTTGTAAATGACTGACTGTAAACAAAATTTTTGTAACATGGCCAATAAATGAATATGGATACTGTTTTTAGGTATGTCTATATATCTGCATGGTGAATATCGTGGCCAAACGTCTGTATCGAAATATTTGAACTGTGAGGCTCATGTAGGATACTATTAATTATTAAACAAAAGCTCTTAATGTCTAGATTGGCGGATGAAACTATTTTTAAAAATATATTGATATTTATACGATTTTGAAAGAAATATTATGCCAGAAATCTATTGTTTTGTTGGCCTCTTTACTGATTTTACTGTCACAATTATGATATAATTGTATGCTAATGTCCCAATTCCTTGAGCGGCCTTTAGGCCATGTAGGTCGCGGTTACTGACTTGCGGCTTTGGGAATTAAAGAATGTGCAGAGTGTTGCGTGTTTGTCAACATAAGTTTTGAACTACTCTCTAATGTGTTGATAAACATTATTCAATTGTGCCGACTATGGTCTTTAATTGCTGCCAACAATTACACAAATGAATAATGTTTCCAAAACAATTGAGGTAGGACTTGACGTCATAGTGTCCTCGTTAACAGTTATAAAATGGTCTTAGGAAATAGAGTCATGGAAGCAGTCAGTGAGTCATTGAAGTAGTCAGTTATTCAGTAGTTATTCATTCGATCATTTTTGTGAGCACGCTACCCAAGGACCAGCCCAGCTGTTCAAGTCACCAACCCGAGATGTGAGTGCCGTCTACAGGGCTTCTCCACGTGTCCGCCTCGTGCGGATACATGGGGTGGTTCGACCGATCCTGGAGAAGCCGGGGCAAGAACGGGACTTACATCAGCTACTAACAGACAACACCAGCAGCCATTCTGACAGTTATTTGTATTGTGATGTAAAATTATTATTATATAATAAATTTTGTAGAAAATATGTCCGTTCTTGAATCCACCCCGTGACAATATCTACAAATCCTGAAACTTCACATTATTTTTCTAAAATTAATGTGGGATATTAAATGAAAACTCATTATATATTAATTATGCATAATGCAACTGCTATTCGTTTGACCTGTTTCATTTACTAAATACCTACGAAGGCCTGCAATGTTTTACAATTCTCAGTTCATCAACTTTTGGTATAACTCTTGTATGAAAGCAATAGTTTTGATTTAAAAACTGAAATTGCAAATCGATTATTCATCATAAACATATCAACAAACGATAATAAATCAAGCCGATAACTTGATCATAGGCCTTCTATATCACTGGGAATATATTTAAATACGTTGTCAATCAAACATCAGTAGATTAATCTGATCTGAAGTACCATGCACGAGTATCACAAGCGCATGTAGACATTCCATAGCGAGAGATTTAATTCGTTTATCCGAACAAACTAAAATCGCTAACTATGAAGTCAAAGTTAAAAATGTGCCTTTGTGAAATCTATTGGAAAATTGTGACTATTAGTAAATTTCAAAGGGATTTCAAACAGTATTTTCTTTATGAGAAGAGGAAATTTTGTTTCGAAACTCTTATATTGGTTATTACTTTTAGTTTTCCTATTATATTTTTTGTTTGATCAATTGTCGATTTGATATTATCTAGATCTCAAATAAAATTGATACGACATTTTTAAAGATGTTATGTGATTTCTAATGACAGTGCATAATAGTTATTTGTGTACCATGGCCAAAAAGTAGATATTTTTCGGCCACTTCTGAATTTAGACAATTTAGACATTTATCAGATAAGGACGAAAAAGATCTTTTTAGCCAAGGTGCACATTATATTTTTTAGGCGACCAAAAGTAATTTTTATTCTAAAAATTAAATTTATTTATTTATATTGGATAATTTATGGTTACTGAACAATAATTATTACAATTATAAATGTTTGACTGTCAATTTTTTCAGTGTAATCTTCAGTGTAATCTTCAGTGTAATCTTCAGTGTAAGGAGATCTTGTAATTTAAGAAATGACACATAGATGGCTTTAGCATTCAGCGGCTAAAAGAATAAGCGAATCGGCATAGGCCGAAAAAGATTTAATTTTTGGCCGATACTTGATGATCAAAAAGAACTGTTTTTGGTATGGTTGCCCAAAATAGTATTTTATTTAACAAGCATATAACGTAGGCTATATTATACGAGGATGAAGTTTACCACCCAAGGCGTAGGCGAGGGTTGTAATTAGCCGAGTTTACTAGTCAAAAACTTTACTAATTTGGTTATTTATCCTTTGAGGTATTACTAATTAAACTACCAGATGTAAATATATTTTCAAAAGAAAGACGCGAATACGATGAATTTTACCCAAAAATCAATTTCTAGATATTTACGAAACCCTGAAATGTGTTTCTAATTTTCATTATTTTGTAAATTCAAATTTTCTAATGTTTGCAGACGATCTTAAATTATATTCGAAAGTATCAAATGTTCAAGAATGTTTGAATGTACAAGAAGACCTACACAGATTATATGATTATTGAAAAGATAACAAATTAATACTGAATCTTTCGAAATGTTCAAGAATATCTTTTACTAGAAATAGAAATGTTTTGAAATACAAATATAAAGTTCAAAATTATAGTTTGATGGATGTTACTTGTGTGAAAGATCTAGGAGTAACTTTTGACTGCAAATTAATATTTAGTTTTCATGTGAACGAAGTTATTAAAAAGGCATATAGAATGTTGGGCTTTTTTAGGCGAATAACAGTTCCTTTTAGAAATAGTTCAACATTACTGACATTATATTATACACTAGTCCGAGTCAGTTAGAATTCGTCACTACGTGTTGGTCTCCTCAATATTTAAATTACATTAACCGAATTGAAAAAGTACAAAATAAATTTATCAAGTATGTAAATTGTAAATATTAAAATTAGAAAATAGCCGTAGATTTCTTGATTTAATTTTTCTTTACAAGATTGTTCATAATAAAATATATTGTCCTGATTTAATAAATTCATTATCATTTCGTGTGCCATCTTACAACACAAGAATGAACGACCTTTTCTTGTTACCTCATAATAAAACAAATTTTGCTTATAATTCGCCTATTAATAGAATGTGTATTACGACTTTTGTTTTTCAAGTGTCACATTGACGTTCTCTTTGACATTTTGAAAAATAATTTTGCTTTTTTACTGAGTTTTATTTAATTTTAAAAGTGTAGTGAATTTCTCTTAGCTCTAGTAATAAAGAATAAGAAGAAATAAAAATAAACATTGCAGAATAGTATTAAGTGCAAGTAATGATGGAAGATCATGGAGGTCCAGGGCCGCCTGACACTGGACAGTCAAAAAACACTTCAAGATATATATATGATGCACTGGAAGTTTTAAATAATCCAGATATAGAAAATATGGACGCACAAGATGAATCCCTATACACGAACATTGGTTCCACAATAACAGCTAAACCTCTAACCTACAAAAGATCAGGTGAGGAAATTTTAAATCTACCACCAGCTAAGATGACCAATAATATGTCCGCTAATGATTTCACTAGCATAAATTCTAGCAACATAACAAATAAAATAAAATATAAAATAACAGACACAGGACCATATTATATTTTTATTGAACATAAACAATTTAAAAGATTACATCCCATGTCAATTGGTAAAATTTTATATAAAGGAGAAAATACATTTATTAAAAATAATATATTAAACATTCAAAGTGTTGGTAAATCAAAAATTAAAATTGAATTAAGCAATTCTGTTGCTGCAAATAAATTAATAGATTTGGAGGCTGTTAATAATATTGAATTTGAGAGCTATATACCTGAATTTAATGTGTCGAGACAAGGTATTGTCAAATTTATAGATACCACGCTGACTGACGAGGAAATAATTCAAGAAACTGAATGTGAAATTAAAATCATATCTGTAAGAAGAATTTTAAAGCGAATTTCCAGTACGGAAAAAAAACCAACACAAACATGCATTTTTAAATTTGAAGGACAAAAACTCCCGAATTACATATATTTGTTCGGTACACGCTGTGAAGTATCAACTTATATTCCACAAGTAGTCCAATGTTTTAATTGTTTAAGATATGGTCATTTAAGTCGTAACTGTAAAAGTACCCAACGTTGTAGTCGATGTAGTCTATCTCACAGTCCGAACGAATGTACACAGATTGAGCCCTGTTGCATTTTCTGCAAAGGAGCCCATGTATCTACAAACAGAATTTGTCCTGAATTCACAAGACAAAAAAATATAAAACGAATTATGGTAATACAGAATTTATCCTACTCTGAAGCTGCAAAACAACATCAAACATGTTTTGCTAATATTGTGAATGAGCGTCGACCAGATATTACCTCTGTATTTGAATTTCCAAAGATCAACCAAATAACACCACAAAGGATTCAGCGAACAGTAAATAATAGCAATAGTCCAAAGAAGAATTTCAATTTTACAAAAAGGGTACCCATAGTGACAAATATGCCAAATGAAGTAACAAGAAATCAATTTCCTAGAATTAACCATCCGGTTATACAACCACAACAGCCAATAGTCAACAAATACGGGCCACAATATCATAGGGTTTCTCAAAATAATGACAATATAATTTCGGAAAACTTGAAAAAAAAATTACTAACGTTGATAGAAACATTAATTTTGCAAGTTCAGCAAAATGTACCGGTTAATAATAATGATGTACTTGCTCTCTTAAATAATTTGAATGATTTTGATAATGAAATTATAATTTAAAACATGGAACTTAAAATTATTCAATGGAATGGGCAGTCTGTTAATGCTCATAAACCACTTTTAGAAATGTATTTGGGCACATATAAACCTCATATAGTTCTACTATCCGAAACATGGTTTAAAAGAAACAGATTTGTTAAATTTCATAACTATAAATTAATCAGATGTGATAGAAATGACGGCTACGGAGGTAGCGCTATTTTAGTTTGTAATAATTTAAATTTTCAAATAATAAACACAGAAGATATTTGTGATAACAATATTCAAATCTGTGCAATTAATCTTAAAATACAATCAAAATACATTGATTGTGTATCTGTTTATGTAAAGCCTGATCACACAGTAGACAACTTTTTGTGGAGTTTATTACATTCAAAATTGTCTGATACCTTTTTAATTGGAGGTGACTTTAATGCACATAGCCCTGTATGGGGGTGTGCCTTTAGTGATCATAGTGGTAACTCCATACTAGATGCACTAGATACATATGATATGTATATTTTAAACGATGGTTCTCCCACCCTTGTAACATTGCCTGGCCATCGCCCATCTGCAGTAGATCTCACCATTTGTAATACAAACTTGGTTTTACAAACTATGACAAAAACTACAACTGAAACACTAGGATCAAATCATTTCATAGTCTCTACAATAATATCTATAACACCATGTACAAGTACTATTAGAAATTTTACTCCAAATAGATTATGGAACACAAAAAATGCCAACTGGCCATCCTATACTCAATATATAGACAAGTATCTTCCAACGTTTGTAGCTGACACAAATATATTAAATATGTATTCTAAACTAATAGAAACTATTAACAAAGCTGCGGAAGAAAATATTCCCAAAAAATTGCCATATAATACCCCACACAAGCCGAAATCGTGGTGGACAATTAATTGTCAACAAAAACTTGCTGAAGCAAAACAAAAATTAGGAATATACCGGAAAAAACCAACCTTAGATAATTTCATTAATTTTAGAAGAACTGTTAATTCTGCAAAAAAGTTCATAAAAAATCAAAAACGCACCGAATGGAAACATTTTTGTGAGTCAATTAATATAAACACTTCATCTTCTACTATTTGGAAAAAATTACGCCAAGCCAAAAACATCAATGTCGAAGCATCTTCTGAAAATCCAGAATTAAAAGATACTTGGCTAGAAGAGTATGCTGACTTTCTAGCGCCATCTGGAGCGTCTTTTCCGCCTTTCCTAAAAAACAACAACAAATTATCTGATCTCTTTTTAATAAGTGTCTTTACATATGAAGAGCTAGACTCAGTCTTGGAAAAAAATTCTTCAGACAGTGCTCCAGGACATGATAACATAACATATTCCATGATTCAAAATTTACCCAAAAAAGCCAAATGTACTTTACTTTACATTTATAATAATATTTGGTATGAAGATAATTGGCTTACTGACTGGCAAAAGCAAATAATTGTCCCCATTTTAAAACCAGGTAAAGATCCTAAAAATACTAAATCATACCGTCCAATAAGCCTAGCTTCGTGTTTGTTTAAAGTTCTTGAACGATTAATAAAAAATCGATTAGAATGGTTTCTAGAACATAATAAAATTCTTACAAATGCACAAACAGCATACCGTAAAGGAAAAGGTACTCAAGATGCTATTTTTTCATTAAACAATGAAATACACAGAGCTTTTGAAGAAAAAAGTATTGCTGGAGCTGTATTTTTAGACTTAGAAAAAGCTTTTGACAATGTACAAATTCCAATTCTTTTAGAAAAAATGTCCGCTTTACAAATACCTATAATTTTTATAAAACGTTTAGAAAAAATGTATAGTCTCAGAGAAATTGTAGTAAAATTTAAAGGCAGAGTGAGTTCACCAAGGTTAATTTATATAGGTATCCAACAAGGATCCATTCTTAGTCCCTTATTTTTCAACTTGTACACTGCTGATATACAAATTTATCTTCCTAAAACTATAACTTATGTTCAATATGCTGATGATATTGTTCTTATAAATAGAAATTCAAAATTAACTAAATGTATTCAAGAACTAAAATATTCCTTCTTTGGTTTGGACTTATGGTTGAATGAACATGGTTTCTCCTTATCAGATTCTAAATCTAGTATTGTCTTCTTTACGCGAAAAAGAATTAAATTAAATTATGACACAATTCGACTAGGTATACACACAATATCGATAAAAGCTACAACAAAATATTTAGGAATGTTTCTTGATCAAAAATTAACCTGGAATTATCATATTGCCTATCTACAAACAGAAGTCGAGAAACGTGTAAATATATTAAGAGCTATAGCACATTCCTGGTGGGGAGCCAATCCGAACATAATTCTTATGTTTTATAGATCTTATATTCGATCTAAAATTGATTATGGTTCTATTTTTTATTCTTCGTCTTCTTTTACGAATCTTAAGAAAATAGATAGACTGCAATTTAAATCGCTAAGGACTTGCTTAGGGGCAATGAAATCGACTCCAATTAGATCTCTTTTGGCTGAAACGTGTGAATTTCCGTTATTCTATCGAAGGAAAAAATTGGGTTATAATTTTATTACCAAAAAATTATACTTTGACTATAAGTCTATGGATTTGGTAAAATGGCTATACATTCAGGACATCTCATCATCTAAAGGTCTGACTCACAAACCTCCGGACTACATATTTTCATTTGGAAAAATTATGGAACTCTCCAAATATATAATATTCGATAACTCATGTCCATTATTTAAAGTTCCTTACGAAAATAATTATCATGACGTTAATATCATCATTCCACCTTTTACCGGCAATGTAATTGTAGATAAAGAGATTTTTAAAGAGCAGTTGCAAAAAAATGCATCAAATTATATATGTATTTATACAGATGGGTCTAAATATCATGAGAATAACATGGTAGGAGCAGCTTTCTATTGTCATTTCTTAAAATTCGGTAAAAAATTTACTTTACCAAATTATTATTCAACATTTTCAGCTGAATTGTATGCAATAGAACAAGCATTAAATTTCATTATAGATTACAACAATCCTGAATTAAAATTTATTATTATAAGTGATTGTCTAAGTGCATTACAATCTTTAAAAAATTCTAAAAAATTCCCTTTTCATTTTAATATTCAAAGAATAATGCACCTTTTAAAAGATATAAGTGAAGTAAAACTTATTTGGATTAAATCACACCAAGGCATTTCATACGGGAATGACATAGCAGATAAACTAGCCAAAGTGGCAGCAAAATCACCTACAGTAGAAATCACCGATGTAATACCTCATTATGATTTTAAAAGTACCGTATATAAGAACTTGAATGCAGAATGGGCACAAGAGTGGCAAGAAGACAGAGGAAAATTTTATGGACAAATAGAAAATAGTCTACCGAAGAAACCCTGGTTTCACGCTTGTGGAGAAAAAAGAAATGTAATCACAACTATGTGTAGGATAAGATTTGGCCATGCATTTTATCCACAACATTTATATAAAATTGGTGTAATTAAGTCACCGTACTGCCCCTGCGACAATGAAACTATTGGGACCCTAGATCACATTTTTTTCCATTGCCCAAATTTTAGTAATCAAAGAAAAGATCTTATTATGGAACTGGAAAAAATTAATCTAAATCCACCGCATTCTATTATAAATTTATTAAAACATTACAAATCATATATATTTTTGTTCAAATTTATTATCAATTCAAATTTAAAAATGTAATTAATTATAATTGTACATATATTATATAAAATTTGTAGCTGGCTAATATGGTCGAAAGACCAACGGCCAATAAAACAATAAATAAAAAAAAAAAAAAAAGAATGTGTATTAATATAATTCAAGAATATTTCTAAATCTGCTGTTATTTCTGACATTTTTTCTTCTAACTTAAAGATATTCAGACGATCATTAATTATGTGTTTATTGTAAGTTTAAACTATTTTGATTTTTAATTATTTTTTCATCTGCTTTAGTTATCTAAGATTATAAGAATTACTGTTTTAGTATCTAATAATAATAATAATAATATGTTAATATTATAAGAATTGATTATATTATTTTAATTAATTATAGTAATAATTAAATATACATTATGTATTATGTTTACAAATATTATATTATTAGTGCTGCGCTTTAATTAGGACGATGTCCTGTTGTGTAGTCAAATTAATAAAAAATAAAAAATAAAACAAATAAAAAATTATAGTATAACATGATCCGAACCACATTCGTTGAAGTCAGAATAAAATACTATAACAATTAGTTCAAAAATAACGTTCCTATTTAAAACAAGAGAGTTGCGCAACACACTTTGAGAACCACTGTTCATAACAAACAATTGCTTCACTCATAGATATTCTCTTATAAAATAATAATTGTTTTCTAATTTCAGTAACCTCGTAGCTCTTATAGTTCTAGAGATGGCAATAGTAGACAAATTAAAGTGAAAACCCTGCATATATTATATGTATTCAGGTCATATGCATTTCCTAGTATCTTGTGTTACCCGCTGAGATGTAGTAAGTCACTAGAACATATATTTATTTGTTTTCGTTTAAAGAATATTTAGCTAATGGGGTGACCTCTATTTTGAAATCACCCTTTATTTAAACTGTATTATTTCCCTTTTAGTTCTAGTTTGGTGAAATTTAAGACATTTCCATATATGTATTTATTTAAGGACTAAAACATTAGTGTCAGGCCTAAATTCTATTTCAAACAAACGTTGAGATTAACTGTTGAGCGTTTACAATTTTATTATTAATTAATTTATTAAAGCAAATTAACCTTTAAAAACACGTCAGAACATTAATCATCGTCATAACAATTATCAACTTTCATTAAACTTATTAGAAAAATTAAAATCGAAAATTAAAAAATCTTGAGATTATTCTTTAGATGTACAAAATTAAATTTAGGATGATAAATTGACACCACACAAACCATTGTTGGTTCATAGTTAAGAAATAAGATGCGAAATTCTGGTGGGCGAAGACTGTTTGGTTCGACGAAAAGAGAGGCCAAAATAGCATTATGGTACTGCATTAATGTTAGCAAACCACGTGAAGGTTCTATTGATTAACATTGAATTGTCACTAGAACACGCTTAAAAATATGACTCAAAGCACATCTGAAGATTCAGGATCAAAGCAAAGCCGATCAGTGGATGAAATTATATCGGACACATGACTTCTTAAAATTTTAGTACGCACCAGTACTAAGATAAGTGATGCAAATACAAGCAACATCGACGAGATAACAGATGATCTAGATATCGCTGAACATTGGAAAAGAACACAGATAGCTGGTATCTGAAAGCTTAGCCGAGTTTAATCTTTTGGTTAAACTCGGTTACAATATAACAATCCCATAACTAACCATAGCAACAATTTTCTAACTACTTGGTTTTAGTTAACTAAGCTTTCAGAAACCGGCCCAGACCGTTTTGAGCGAAGTGTTAACACTGACTTTGTTGATGACTCCTAGATACTATCTCCGGAAGATTGTCAAATGGTTCAGAATGCAGGAAGCTGTAAAAAGTCTGAAATGTGACAAATCTGCAGGCGCTGATGGCCTCAAAGTGAAACACACCATCGATGCACCCCCAGAATTGCATATTTTGTTTACAATTTTCTTCACATTTATGATGGTACATCCACATCTACATTTGAAACTAATCCAGACTGACATTGTTCCAGTTCCGAAGGGTAAAAGCGGCTCTGTGACATCCAGCGAGAATTATCGCCTTATTGCTATTTCTACTGTCTTGTCTAATGTCTTTGAAAAAATTATTCTGATAAAATTTATGGATAAATTGCAATGTGTTGATCATCAATATCATCGGTACCAAGAAATTTCATGGGACAGATATGGCGATATATTTATTAAAATCAACCATAATGCAGTAACTACAGCGAGTGACGCCCATATTCGCATACTTATTTGAACTTAACTGCGCTTTTGAACGGGCAGATTGAGAAAAACTTCTAAATATGCTACTGCACTGCTCAATTGGTTTAATAAATAACAAAGAACCAGTGCGTTTATTGAAAACACAAGAGAACAACAGGGTGGCCTGTTATCACCATGCTTGTTCAACATCTACATCGATGATCTTAGTCGACGGCTGAACGAAGAAATATTTGTATGTGTGGTTGGGTCGTCCCTTGTTAACCACAGCAGCTATGCTGATAATATGATGGTCTTTGCACCACCTTTGGCTGGATTAAGGCGGCGCACAACCCTATAGTTCTCAATAGTTTCTTATACAAAACTAATAATCGGAAATAAAATTAATAACAATCTATACATCAAAATTTGCAGCGAATTTTTATCGATCTAATAGGATGTTTTTAACTGTAGAAAAAACTGTTCTGTAATTGTAAATAAGTAAATTGCATTATAGACGCCATCTTGTAAAACAATCGACGCATATTTGCGTACGATGCAGCAAATTGTAGCTAAAGCTTCATACTACGAATATGTGAAGAGCTATTTTT
Organism: Liopterus haemorrhoidalis; assembly: GCA_963971575.1. Lineage (NCBI taxonomy): Eukaryota > Metazoa > Arthropoda > Insecta > Coleoptera > Dytiscidae > Liopterus > Liopterus haemorrhoidalis. The sequence continues at coordinate 44,577,891 of OZ020611.1, read as the reverse complement.
CTTTATTGTGAATAGTACTTATAGTTATTTTACTTGGTAGACTATTTTTGCCGTCATCTTGAATCTGCCGCGGTTTTAAAAATAGGTGTCACGGGTAAAAATGATTTAATTTTTGTGAAGAATATGTGTACCAAGTGGCATTCCATTATCATAAATTATAATATTTTTCGACGAAAGCTCTAAACTGTAAGTCGAAAAAAATGTATTATTTGAACATTTCTACACAAAACTATATAAATATAAAAGTTATTTGAAACCCACAAATAGATTTAAAAAATTACAGAACAATATCGCTGATGTCTATTTTTAAGTTATTGAGCCATAATATTTTTACAATATATGTTTCTACAATTAAAAATATCCTATTAGATAAATCAAAATTCGGTGCAAAATTTGATTTATAGATTGATACTAATTTGATTTTAGATTGTTAGTTTTGTATAAGAAACTAGTAACCTCTTGGGGTTATACGCAGCCTTAAGTAAACTGCTGGTACTGTGTGAATCTTATGCTTTGGAGCATAACCTAATTTAAAATGTTAATAAAATAGGGTTTAATGTGTTTTAGGCCAAGAATAAGAGATATACGAGCCCTGTCCACTATCAGTTGGCCCAGCTACGAAATTTTTACTTATTGTTGTTCAATTAAGAGACTGCGAATAGCTTATGAAATCTACAGAATATTTTATTTTCAATTAAACATTTTAGAGATTTACGATTAATATTTACAACTATTAAAGTAAATTAATATAAAAAATATATATATTTGCATTGGAAAGCCATTAACTTGGAAACCTATTTCAGAAGTTACCACTAGGTAATGTCACCTTTCATTTTTAGGGTTTTGTAGGTATGACCAAAAAACCCTTATACCGTCATTTTGTCGTCTGTCTGTCTGTCTGTCTGTCTGTCTGTCTGTCTGTCTGTCTGTCTGTCTGTCTGTCTGTTCGGTCAAAATTGTAGCCAAACGGCTAAACTTAGAGAGTTGAAATTTGGCATGCTTATACAACTCGTTGACCCGCACATAGGAAAAATACTAAAACATCTAAAAAACATATCCCTCTAAAAATATAAACAAATATGTGCTCATCGAAAAAAAAAATATTTTTTTTAAATTCTGAGTAGGGTATCAAATGAAAGCCCTTAGTACGTGGATTAACGATCAAAATTTTATTTTTGCAAAATAAATTATTTTGATGCGATTTTTGCCAAAATTGTGCAAAAAAATTTTTGTCCCACACCCTGTAGCCCAGATGGTTTAAACTAAAACTCTGAAAAAATTCTAAGTAATGTACATTGGTGTGAACCGGAATAGTACAACAGGAATTTTTGATCAGATTATGTTTTCGGAAAATAACGCATTTTTTGTGTTTTTAACTAAAATATGTTAACTATTTAATACGTTGTGTAACATATCACAACAATAACTCTCGTGGCGTGGTTGGATTCGTCGTGCGCTTTATAATATAAGTTAACTTGCAAACTAGGGTTCGAATCCTGTTGATTTTATTTATTTTTTTTGCATTTTTATTTTGTTTAAATTATTTTGTTAAAATTCTAGTTATATTTGGTAAATAGTGCATTTAATTTTTAAAAGCGTAAATTTAATAACCAGTGGAAAGTGTTGAAATTATAATTTAATTGTATGTTTGACGAAATCAAAGGGCGGGACTTATGATGTAAGCAACCAATGGAAGCCATAGGTGCAATTTTCAAAATCTTAATGAACTTTGCTATATAAAAAAAATACTGCATATATTTAGAAACTCAAATAATGGTATTAGGCATTCGAATTAAAATTCATAAAAAAATATTTTGACATAAAATTTGTTTTGGCATCCCAAATAATCATCGTTCAGTTACTAAATACCTGCAAAACCCAGAAATGTGTGAAAATTCACACTTCACATCAATTTTTATAACGGCATTAATTCTTCTAGGCATAGTATCTACAAGGACTTGGCATTGTCGAGGAGTAAAATTATCCCATATTTTTTTAAGCTTTAGTCTTAATTCTGGAATTGTTCTAGCCGGTGTTATACGCAATCGTTTTTCCATTTCATCCCAAAGTGTCTCGATGGGGGATAAGTCTGGGCTACTTGAAACCCACTCTAAAAGTGGAATAGAATGATCACGGAACCATTTCAAAGATTTTTTAACGTATGGCAAGCGGCTCCATCTTGTTGAAAAATAAAATCCTCCCCAGAGATTAATGCATGTTCCATAGAGACTCCTCTAACATACTTAAATATTTGGCTGTGTTAACAATGCCATCGATAAAGTGAAGTTTTCCTACACCTCTTGCAGACATTGAACCTCACACCATGGCAGATGCTGGAAATTTCACCTTCCTTTTCAAGCAATCGGGACTTCATGTTTCTGACGAACAACTCTGCTCCGGTTGTCCCCTACACAGACTTCAAACCTAGACTCATCGCTCCATTGCACGCTGTTCCACTTTTCACAATTCCATATTTTATGTTCTCTTGCCCATTTCAACCTGTTTTTCTTTTGCTTAGACGTCAACAATGATTTTTCCTGGGCCTAAGAAAGTTTTATAAATTTCTGTAAATATACATTTAAGAGTCCGATTCAAAAAATATTACCTTATAGGTTCCAAATCCTAATTTTTTAGCTTCCTTATGACATCTAGACCTTGAAACACGTCTTCCAACAACATCGCTCTACAGTACACTCAATTGACTGTAGTTAGCACGTCTGTTATCCTTGTAGTTTTCCATCCATCAGTGTAGTTTTCTTCACGTACTGGGGCTTTGGGGCAACTGAACCAATTGTTTTGTTCAATTTTACAATATTTCTAATACTGTATCTTGACAAACCTAATAATTTTCCGATTTCGGAATTGGTTTTTCCTATTTTTGCTAAGTTCACAATGATTAACCGAATTTTTTCATCAATAGCTTTACCTCTGCCCATGTTTTAAAATTATTTAGACTTAACATTTTTAATACATCACAGTCAGTAAACAAACTTTGTTTTCCAACGCCTACTACGCATAGCTACCGCAAAAACCCAGTTATTTTATATACAGTACAAGAATACATGAACTCAAAAAATACGTTTGTTTTACGAATATTATTTTTATAATCACAAATTAAATATTACGGAATAAATCCCTTTGCTTCTAATATGATTATATTGTCAAAAAATGTACAAAGCAGCATTTACTTTTACTTATTATTTAATAATTTCTAAAGAAACTGAAAATTTCATAACTGGGCCAACTGAAAGTGGACAGGGCTCGTATAGTGCACGACGTTTAACTCAATGGTCAGTGCGTTAAGATACTCTTTACTGTGTGTTATCCTAGCCATATAATCTGTGATGATTTAAATGATATAGCTGACATTGATTGACAATGTCGTTCTGTATGTGTTAAAGAAAATATGTTAAACCGTATATTCTCTAGATGCAGCACTGTTGTACGTAAATACTTTTTCAACAAGTTTTGTGGCAGTATTTAGGCTTTTTGATCAGTTCTCTGTTCAGTTACCTTAGTTGCTTATTAGAGAGATCTTCTGTCACTGTTTTACCTAGTTGTAGCAGTTCATACTATGAACTGCTACCACTTCTTCCTGATCCCACAAACACAGAGCAGAACTGTATGGCCGTGGATTTTGTGTCGTGACTTGTATGTGGTTGGTGGGCCGGGGTCCGCTCAATGTTCTAGCTTCTCAGAATAATCGTAATTAATCCATTTTTCATCGCTTGTAACAACACGCCACAAAATACTATTTTTTTTTCACTTGACCAATAGTGAAAGGCAAATGTTTTAGCAATTTTTAATCGCAATTACAGAAAATTGTGTGGAACATCTCATTAGGTGTACCGGAAAGTTGTTTCGTTTATTTGGTATTATTAAAATAAAAACAAATCGAAAGAAAAAAATGTACTTTATTGTGTAAAATAGCTTCCATCGTGATCTATAACACTCTGTCATCTATCAGGAAGACAAAATATTCCCGATTTATAAAATACCTGATTTTTTGAAAAAAAAAAAATGTTCAAGGGCCATTTTAACATGGTTCATATCTCTAAGTGTCTTGTTTCTTAAAAATTGTTCCATTGATCGAAATAAGTGATAGTCGGAAGGGTAATGTCTGATGGGGAGGGTGGGTGTGTTAGAACCTCCCAATCAAGTCCGGAAAGATTTTCACGCGTCTTTTTTGATTTTGAGTTTAACTAAAACGCAAAAGACGTCTGTTCAATTCAGCGAACAAATCGTGACTAGTTCGCATACTGCACTAATAATAAAAACGGTTAAGAACTTTCCGGTACACCTAATATTTATGTTAAGTATTATTTTTAATGCAAAATAGCCAATATACAAAAACAAATACTTTTTGGATCAAACAGTTATTCTAAAGCAGCGGTCGGGGACCCGGGGTAAATTACCCCAAATGGGGTAAAAATGAAAATTTTGGGGGTAATAAGGAATATTTTCCAATTTGCTATTTTATAAACGTGTTAGTTAGTAGCGCACTAAGGAAAAGGGCGCTCAGGGGCTTGACTAAGGGGTGGCATTGCGAAGGTGAGGACCTTTTTTGCTCATCATTTAGATATTGGGAGGTGAGGACCTTTTTTTTGCTCATCACTTAGATTTTGGGAGGTGAGAACCTTTTTTTTTTTGATCATCACTTAGATTTTGGGAGGTGAGGACCTTTTTTTTTTAGTTTTTGCACATCAGTTAGATTTTGGGAGGTGAGGACCTTTTTTTTGCTCGTCATTTGGATTTTTTCAATGGGGTAACGTCGGTGTAATGTAATATATCTTTGGGTAATGAGTAAAAATGTTCCCCGACCCCTGTTTTAAAGCATGCGTATAATCACCTATAACCTATATGAGAACAAATGAACTATTGCAACAATCTAATAGTTATTACTTCGCTATTATTTAAATTTATTTAAAAATGTTATTTATGAAAAGTCTTGCATTTTTTTTCTTTTTTTCAACAAGCCGTAACTCTGTAAGCGTTGACGTGTTGGAACTGAAATTTGGAAAATTCCTTCTCGGACTCTGTATATTTGATGTCTGTTTTATTTGTAAACATATTCATTAACTATATTATTTAAATGACATTGTACGCATATTAATTCGCCACATGTAATCACATACAAATTAAATAAATGCATTTTAATATTGAATATCAGATATGTATTCGTATTTAACAAACAAACTCTTTTGATTCATGTTGTCCTGATAAATAAATTAATATGTATTACGAGTTCAATCTGCAATAATGAAATATTTCATATCGAATCTATTAATTCTATTTTTATTTGATGTGGAATATTTATGATAAATTGAGTGATAACATAACATGACAACGAGAAAATTAGTTTATCCTGATGGTAATGTTAATGAATGGATAGAACGATAAGTTCCAATGTTAATTTCTACTAACTATGAACTATTAACTGCATTTATATCATAATTGCTCAATAAGTAAATGATAAGAGAAGTAAAGAAAGTGCTATATTAGGACAAAATTGAGACAATTCATTGAGTTGTATTTGACATGTAACTCGTAATGAATTTATAATTTTCAAGGCATATCTTTAGATTTTCGTAACTATAATCAAATAACTCTTATACCGTTACTCTTGTGTAGTTTTTTGATAAATATATAGGAAAACTACTGAAACTAATAATAAAAAGAAAACATCGCGCGAAATATTAAAGTGTAGTACCCATTACAAAATTCTAGAGTTTGGGTGCAGGGTAGAGTGGATTATGTTTTGAAAAGCACCGTTTCATCCTTTTTGAGTGGCCAGTCTGTCTCATTAAACCGAATTTTTATGTGTTGTATCATATTTTCTTCTGAAAAAATTTTACAAAGCTGGAAGTTATAGCGTCGCACGTTTTTTTCTAGAACAATTTAAATAAGTTTTTATCCTAAAATGGATATTTTACAAATTTTGAGTTGCGGTATAAAATGAAGGCTCTGTATACACGGTTTTAAAAATAGAATTACTGTTTAAAATATACCCAAAAATGGTTGTCTTTTACAATCTACGAAACCCTGAAATGCTTGCTGATTCACAATGCTCATCTATTTATTAATATTTTTGAATTTTCATTTTAAATTTTACTGTACGTCAAAACGAACTGCACTGTTAGGACATGAAAGATAGCTATCAATAATCATGTTTATGATAAATTAAAATGAACAAGAAATGAAAGTTTGTTAATCAAAAATTTCATTACAGATTCATATTTTCAGTCAATCACTTGTCTTTCAATCGATTAGACACTTCAGTATTCAATCTTTAAAGCACTTCCAAGCTTGAAATATTTTATATTTATTATATTTTCTGAAAGTTATAAACTGATATTATTAAGCGTAAATTAATTAATACTCTTATTTTTATGCATTTCACCATTTAGCTACCAGTGGGTAATAAAAGTTCCAGCAAATTTAAAAAAATAAATAAATCTAGTGGAGAAAATCTGCACCAATCTCTGTTGGTCCCATGTGGTGGATCTACGACAAAGGGCCGAAAGTCAAAAGGCCGATAGGGACAAAAGGGCGACTTGAATAAAAGCCAACATGAATGGAAAGCTGACTTAGACAAAAGGCATACAAAGAAAAAAGACCTAAAAAGATGAAAGGCTGACTACAACGACAAACCGATTAAGGCAAATGCCGACATGGTCAAACCGACAGAGAAAAGGCCGCCAAAAGGGCGACTTGGACAAAAAACCGACATGGATGGAAGGCTGACTCAGACAGAGGCATACAAAGAAAAAATTCTTAAAAAGATGAAAGACAGATTCCAACGACAAACCGATAAAGGCACAGGCCGATATGGACAAAAGGCTGATAGAGGAACAACCATGACAGCTTAAAAACTCCACAGAGAATGGAAATCAGCTAACGTTGCTGAAGATTATATTGTTGAATCTAGGAGAATGAAAATAAACACCGCTAGAAAGATTTTGGAACAAATCAAACCAAATCCACTTCATAATATGTATGTTTCTTATCCCTATGCTCCTACTACTTCTGCTAATTAATGCGTTTTATTATTTAATTTATTTTTTTCCAAATACGTTCGATAATTTAATTATTGGCATAGTTTCTGTAGTGGCACAAATAACTGCAATTATTGACATAGAAAAATAAGTGTAAATACCATAGCTGTTTATGTCATTTTATTTGTTATTTTCAGTACAAAAATTACATTAGTATCTAAGGTTAAAAAAATGTTATATCAGAATAATTTTTGTTATAACACCGAGCTGACTTCGCTATATTTGGCATTTCAGTAAAAAAAAATAGTTTCCATGTACACGGAAAATATTTAAATGTGGTAAATATTGTAAAAGTAAAGTAAAATATTGCTAAAAAAGTCAGAAACTTAAAATTTTTCAATTTATTTTAAATAACAATTATTGACACAAGGTGCCAATAACTATAACTTATGCTTCTTATGCAACGTAATTTGTTGGTAAACTTTAATTAACAAACAATCTTTTAAAAATGGAGGTTATTATGAACTATTTGAAGAGAAAACAACTTTTTAAGCCATCTGTATATAAGAAATAAGTCATTAAGTAAAGAGGATTCCGTTGTCAATAAAGAAAAAAAATATATATATAAGGTCACTTAGCTTAAGTCAATTGACAACAGGACCAATATTTTAGGAACTATATTACACAGGGCAATTTTAACAGCTACAATTTTTCTGAATGGTCAAAAGAACGAAAACAAAAATTACAAACATGTGAAACAAGGTTACTAAAATAAAATTAGCCGTCCGAACACACACAGGGCGTGTGCTAGGGTCTCTGATTTGAATCCTGTACAGGCATGGAATTTTCATTATGAAAAAAAAATAATGAAATATATATATATATATATATATATATATAATAGGAAATTATTTGGGAAAAAGAAGAGAAGCGAAGGATAATGCAATTATTTCATAATTGATCCAATATTTCGTTTATTCTTCATAAACTTTATCAAGGATTTCTATAACAAAAGGTACCGGTCATAAAAGCAAACACAAACTGTACAATTTCTTACCGAATTAGTTAAGCATGTCGCCAAGATGTTATATAAGTATGTGAACGTAGACCCATGGTATGAAAAACAGTAATCGAGTTGTTAAGAAACACTTAAATACATCAGAAATTGAAGAAAACAACGTAAAGATGTTAAGGCAGTTATGACGCCATTTTACTTACTGAGTCACATGACTCTAACGCAAGGCATTGTAGTAATGCCGGTAACAAAAAGAAAACTTCCTACTTCGTTGTTTTCTTCAATTTCTGATGTATTTAAGTGTGTCTTAACAACTCGATTACTGTTTTTCATACCATGGGTCTACGTTCACATACTTATATAACATCTTGGCGACATGCTTAACTATTTCGGTAAGAAATTGTACAGTTTGTGTTTGCTTTTATGACCGGTACCTTTTGTTATAGAAATCCTTGATAAAGTTTATGAAGAATAAACGAAATATTGGATCAATTATGAAATAATTGCATTATCCTTCGCTTCTCTTCTTTTTCCCAAATAATTTCCTATGATAGTGCCTCAACAAAAGATCACAAATTCTCCGTGCTGGGTATATATATATATATATATATATATATATATATATATATATATATATATATATATATATATATATACATATATATATATATATATATAAAAAATAAGATTATATGAAAAACAATCTCTAATAACGAATGAATTCTTAATATATGGGTTTTAAATAAGAAGTGCCTATAACTTCCCGAGTGCCAACTTTTGACGGGCCTACATTTTTTTCGTATAAATAAACATTTTTTTAAGATTGCCTACTCTTGATAAAGTGACATAATTATTGTTCAAGTGAAAATACATCACTTTCCAAATATGCTCCAACGAATTATATGAAGGGAGCGTTGATCCTTTTTCCCCCTGACATATCGACTAAAATATTCACCCAGTCAAATGATAAAACTGTTTTAAACAACTAATTACTCGATTCAGATAAGATAAAGTGGAAATCTGACTTCGGTATAACCTTCAGAATGTAATTTTAAAATGACACCTCAAACGTGAAATTGAGTAAAAATAGTAGAAATATAATAAAGAGATTAGTTTTGGAGACAATCAGATCAATTCTGTAAAAAGTTACTGTGTAATAACAACACACCCCTGCTGTTGGATATTGATGTACGTACTGATTTGGGTCGCAGACTATTTTACATACAAAATGATTTCTTGAGGGTTTCTTGACATTTTTTTATTAACAGAAAAGGGGAAGAGAGTATATTTTACATTTTTGAATATATTTTTTCCTTAAATAAGCTCAAGTGATTTGGATTACCGGTTCAGGGGCCATAAAAAATAAGGTTTAGGGCCGCATGCGGCCCGCGTGCCCTCGAAATTTGATTCGGCCCTCCCCAAGACAAAATCCTGGCTGCGCCACTGAGAATAACATATCAGAAGCTGAGAAGATGAGACATTCGTATAGATAGACGTTATAGTCTTGTAAATTCCAGGTAAATTGTAATTACATATCTAATTGTAACAACACTCCTAGAGCTGTGTGGGGTGTTATAAACAAAAATAGACCCCCAAAAAATTTCACGTTTTATATCATCAAATTAATTTAATTTTTTTAAAGTAATATTTCGCAGAAAATAAATCGGATTCGGTTTTGACTCGAGTTGCGATAGCTCGAGTTAAAACACTTCTTGTTCTTTAGCAACTGGCCAGAAATAACGCTAGAAGTAAAGATGCCTGAGCTAAACATGGTCTTAGTAAAAAAAAAATTTTACAAACGTGATCATGACACACTTTTTAATCAATGTTTAAATTTTAATATTTTTCCTTTTGTTTTAAAATTAACTAATAAAACTATTCACGATGGAAAAAATAGAGATGATATAAACAACTACAGGCCCATAACTCTAACTCCAATTTTCTCGAAAACGTTTAAAAAAATTCACGCAGTTATCGGAACATTTGAAGATTTTTTTTTTTTTTCAAATTATTAAACGATAACACTGGTCAACAAATTTAAACTTTTTTTTTACTGACTTAGATCTGATACTTGTTTTTAACTAATTTTGGGGTGCTTATTTCAAAAATGTTAACAGTTTCTGCCTATCACGTAAAATTTTTGTTCTATGGTTGACTAGAAATGGGAGTTTACTAGTATCGGTTTTAAGATTTTTGCGAATATTTCACAGAAAACAGAAAAATATTTTGAAAAAATTTATTTAACAAAAGTTGCTATAAAAGCAATAACTAAAAACTTTTTTTTGAGACATTTTTTGATAAAACGAAAAAAAATTGAAAAAAGTATCTATTTTTTCATACTTATATGTAACGTTTCCATGGTCATGATAAATAATATATGTTAGAAAATATTAGGTCATGTTATTTCTACTCTGCTGCTAGAATATATTTTTTAAAGTACTTTATGATGGCGGTCGGTCCTGTGGTGGCCACAGCTGATGCGATACGCAAAAACTGATGTGATATTTGAGTTCAGCAGCACCAAATTAGTAAGAAACAAGTCTTAGATGTAAGTCAGCAAAAATTGTGTTGACCAGTGTAATCAGTTTATTTTATAGTAAGATACTTTACAAGTAATGCAATATTCGAATTCATGGATATCATTACAAAGGACATCATAGCTTTGCAAAGTTCTTTGATTTATCAAAGGCAATTGAATACTTGCCTCATGATATTTCAATATAAATTTATTTCTATAATATCAGTACGTACAGCAGTTCTGCAATCATATTTAACCAAGATAGTATGCATTATATGATGAAGTTACATCACAGGAACTCACAAAAAAATGCAGTGATCCTCAAGGGTCCTTTCTTGGGCCTCTGCTGTTTTTAATCTACGTTAACGATTTACCTCTTTTTCTAGATAATGCAAAAACTATTCTTTATGCAGATAATACAACATTGCTAGCACAATCTTTAAACTTTAATGAACTTACTGATAATACCAATCGGACTTGCAAACCAATAAAATAAGCAAAAGATTGGTTTACAGCCAACTTATTAAGTCTTAATAATTCTAAAACTAAAGTATTCTGTTTTTCTACGAAACTACTAAATTATAGTAACGATGACCTTTAATTTCTCGGAGTAACCAGATTCAAATCTCCAATGCGAATAACATGAAGGAGAAACTGCTAGTAACTTATGCAAGACCATCTACTGCATGAGAAATTTAAAAAATAAGGTAACTCGAGATGCTCGATCACAGCATACTACGCCCTATTTCAGTCAAAAATGACATATGCATACTCGCATCGGGTCATTCTTCAGATGCAGCAAGAATATCTAAGCTGTAAAAACGTGTTGTTAGAATTATTGGTAACACAGCATACAGCCAAGATTTTAAAAACATTTTTATAAATTTTAACATATTGACACTATTCTAACTTTATATTTTATATTGTTTAACACACATTCAGTCTAATAGCTGACCAAACACTTCAAATGGATGTAGACAATTACAATACAAGGGGTAAAGATTTGATAAGACCTGGATATGTAAGTCTTATGTCTTTACGATACCTACTTAATTATTACACGACACGTTTCTATAATGTTCTACCACAATCTGTCAAATCTTGGCCCAAAAATAAATTTAAATTTGTAATTTAAAAAAAAACTTTGAAGGAAAAATCTTTTTATAATTTCGTAGAATATTGAAATTTTTAAAAAACATTTCCCATATATTGGTTTTAATAGGTAAGTTAATTTAATTTTAAATGTATACTTGTATGATTTCTTCGCTCTAATATGCATTTGTATATTTTGACGTATTTAAAGATATGTAAACTTTTTATTAACAATAATAAATTATTAATGTTGGTGACCATTTACCTGTTGAAAGAGCAACGCGCAGAAAATGCCATAATTGTGCAAAAAAAGAAAGAAATCAGAAAAACAACTCAATAGAGTTGATAAGGAAATTATTATAATTAACACAACTTAATTTTGTGACATGAATAAAACATGGTGTATCCCCCGTGAAATTTGACTTGAAAGCCGAAAATGACCTCCGATTTTTTCTATCACCTATCATTTTTTTGCTATGAGGTATTGTTGGTTCCTAACGAAATATAACGCTAAACGTATAATTATTAATCTTACCTTACCTTAACATGTTGGTTTTGATGTTCTACGTCGATATTTTGTTTCTGAGACATCCCTTATTAATGTCCAGCAGTAATCAGCAAGCAAAACTCGGACTTTATTTAACTTGGAAATGTCTTGGTGGAACCGTTCCCCATGTTCGTCACTTACTGCACCTAGATCATCTGGGAAATTATCTAGATGCGAGTCCAGAAAGTGAATTTTTAAAGACATCCTACATCCTATTTCTTTGTAAGCATCAAGTAGGTCAGCTGTCACATTTCCAAGAAAATTTGAAAACTCTGTTTTAAAAGCACTCCAAGCTCTTACTTCATTTAGCATACTGTCAAATACATCATCTTTCATTATTTTTCTTGGAAATTTTTGTATTAGATGCAAAAACCTCTTCCGTTTCGATCCATTGCTTCCATTTGCTTGCCATAACGAAATTCTTCATTAAGCCCAATTTAATATAGAAAGGTGGGAAAAAGCGTTTTTGGGATCGACCAGTGGTTCATTTCTAACGTTTTTTTAATCCCGGAGTTAGTGCCTGGTGTAGTGGTCACTCTTTCTGTATAGTGAATTACTTAGAATTCAAAAAGTTACTAGTCACGAGTCACGACATAGAAAATGCAACAGATTCGGATACCTGTAGTTTACTAATGGACGCAGTCTATTTTGAAGCATACTTTTAGACCTGATAAACAAGAATAAACTGATCTTAACCACTTGTGTACCGTCACCGCAGATACATATGTCGTGAATTGACGCAATGTGAAAATGTTGAATATTGCAAAATATTAATTTGCCTGTTATAGTCGGAATTGCTGATAGGTTCGTTGCTACAAGTATCGATAAACAATAATATATGCTTTCTCTGTCTATATCATTATAATTATTTGCATACCCATAGTAACGTATAGTGACGCAAGTTGAAAACTAACCTTCCAAATTATTTTAATAAAAAACAAAGCATTAGAAAGGAACAGCATGATTCGTAGATATCTTTACTAATTAGAGCACGAAAATAAATTCACAGCAGTACTCAAACAAACAAAATTATTAATTTTAAGGTAACAATTATAAATAAGGAAAAATTTATACTCATACGTAAATTTTGGACTATAATTTGTTATTTAATTAAATTAAATTTTTGTTTCCCCTAAGTACAAAGTAATAAAATATTAAGTAAAAATATATTTATTCATATAATATATTGCTACAAGTTGTATTTAAATATTTATTTTTATTTAAAAAAAATTAGTCACTGTAATGCATGATATCGTCGTCATCTGAACTATCGCTGTCATTTCTTGTATTTATCAGTGGCGGATTAAGTTGCCTGGGGGCCCTGGGCGGTAAAATTAAAATGGGCCCTCTATTATTTTAAATAGAATCGAAGTATTTGTATATAGGCTTCCGTAGGCCCCCCAGCTTCACGGGCCCCGGGCGGCCGCCCGGTCCGCCCATCGATTAATTCGCTACTGGTATTTATTATTACTGGATTAATATCATCAACAATCCTTTCCCTTTCCCACCATTCATTTATTAAATTTTCGATTTTTTTAACAGATTTTGCCCAAGTTTCTTAACTAATTTGATCACAGGCTACTTGCCACATTTTCAAAACTTAATTATCATTATATCCGTTTTGACCAATATGTCATAATAAATTTTTTTATACCCCAAATTAGTTCAATGGGATTAAACTGGCAGTGATAAGGAGGTAATCTTAGTACTTCATGACCATACGTTTTGTGCCAATGTATCAATAAAATAAACTGGTTCAGATTTTAATTTCCTTCGTTTTCTCGTAATTTTGTTAGTGAGAAGTTCAGATTTATTACATTTTATAATTCTACGAATTGTTGATTCCGAAATCTTTAAGGCAGCTGCTGCTCTTTGATGGACACAAGATAGAGAAATAAGTGGCCCATAGTTCTCTTTTTCGGAATTAAGATATTCCAGTAGATTTAAAATTAAAGTTTGTGAATTTAATAATTGGCCGTAAGCTCTATTAATTAATATTATTAACAGACACTGACAGCTAAGACAAATAACAAAAAACATTTTTAAAATCGCTTAAAAATGGTAACTAGATTATTATATGAATGCACTACTTGATGCATACATGTAACAGTCACCTATCAGCAATCCGACTATACGTTAAATCTATGGATGATAGAAAAATTCACTTTTCAGATTTGTTTTCAGCGTATCAAAATACATCAGAAATACCCAAAAATTTCCATGTCACAAATAGTGTGTTCATCAGTATTATTTTTGTACATATCATGTATAATAAGTTCTTAGTTATTTTAAATAACTTTCTGTTCAATAACGCTTGACATTGAAAACAAATTGGGATTGAAAGGCTTAAATAAAAATAAAAAATGTATTGTTTCTAAGCGGCTCATAAATTTTTCTCAGCGGCTCATAGGTTTTAATTTATGTGAAAGCGACTTATATTTTTCATGTATAAAATGTTGATGAAGATACTGCCATGAAGATTTTGTACAGAAAAATATAAAATATCTTAAAATACATATTCCTGAACTTAACTATGTATATACTAAATTAAATTTTACATTGTTAGTAAATATTTAATAACAATTAGTTAGAACTACTTAATTATTACGAAAAAAGACAACAACAAAAACTAGTCAGTAATTAGGTTACAAACCGATGTTGGAAAGCTAAAAATAGCAGTTAGCTATTTTCAAAAGTGTCATTAGGTGGCAGCATAATCTAGATTGATAACACTTAAGTGACAGTTGCCGTGTGCGTGCGCAAGCAGAGTGAAAGTGACGATCGTGCTCGAAGAGTATACTGTGGAAAATCAGCGTGCTGTTGAGTGTTTTTTGTGAGCAAAAGGACTTCCTGCAAGGATATCCATAAGGAAATGTATCCTGTTTAGAGTAAAGAGTGTTTGTCGCGTAAAGCAGTGTACGACTGGGTCGAGAAATTCTCTGAAGGACGCTTAAAAGTTGTTGACGAACACGAAACGAACACGAATTGGGCGCCCCGTTCAGACGGCAAATGATGCAACAATTCGACGGGTGGTTCGAGCTAACAGGTGGGTTACAATAGACAGCATAGCAACTGCAATAGGAAGTTCTCATGGTTTGGCAAACAAAAAATCATCTTGGCTGCAAACATTTCGGAACTGATAAAGATGTTGAACGAGAGGTACGCATGTGACTGAGACTGTAGCCCAAAGACTTTTATACAGCCTTTTGTGATTTAATTACTCACTTTCCCTGGTACATAGCGACTAATGTTGTTCATCGAAATCATTATTTGAGAACTATTGAAATTTATATTATTCATTATCTTGTTTGTAAACATGTCTTGTACATGTTCAAACTTCCTACAATTCGATTTAGAATTTTCAAATATTCGTGTTGAATAAAATGCATTACATCTGTTTCACTACTTAAATCAATTTTACTTATAAACTTTATGTGCGTCATCCGTTTACAATATTTATGTATGTCTGTCTGGCATAATATCACAGGCTGGTGGAAATTTTTGTGGGTTCACTTCATAGATATTAACAAAATACATTCTCACAAAAGCACATAAGTGAATACATTTTACTTTTAGTACAATGTACATAATTATACCAAATTTTATTAGCATCAACTAGAGAAACACATAAAAAAAAATATCCAGCAATTTGATTTATGTGCTTTTGTCCGATTGCCTGTTCTATTGTATTGCTTTAATCTTATCACTAGGGTTAATATTGCTTGATTTAGATTGCAAAATTTACTTGGTCCAAAAATAATCTATTTCCGAATAGCTAACAACCCTCTTCATTGGCCGGGCTAACAGCTACAGACGATATTTGCCTAAATGTTTAACTAACTAACCCATTTATTTGTTCATTTATTGGTTCTTATGTTTAGCTTATTTAAAAATTTGTACTTTTCACCAGTTCACTCAATTTTGCCTACATCTACAAATAGGACTGTTCTTGACAGGGGTGTAAAAGGTACGCCTTCACCTGGGAATCCGAGCTCAAAATTTGAATTGAAGTATTTGGTTAAATTTATTATGAATTATTTAACGAAATTTTAAGCTTCAGGGAAATATTTCCCACTTCTACAAAACACTTAATTACTTTGGAGTACATAATTGATAATGAATTAATATCTGAACAACACAGACAAGGAAAGGAAATAGAAAGAAGAGTAACTCAAGGGTGGAAGAAATTCTGGACCGTAAAAGATATATTTCTTTCAGCCACAATAAAAAGAAACGCTGCGTTAGCCCCACTATGACTTAATCTACAACCCAAAAACAAAGTAACAAATTACGCACGTGCCAATACGCGATGGAAAGATCTATGCTAAAAATCAAAAGGTCGGACAGAATCCGTCTATCCGAAATAAGGAAAAAAACTGGGTTGAAAGATATTCTGAAAACTGCCAGGTCCTTGAAATGGAAATGGGCTAGTCATGTTATGCGTCTTCGAGATCATAGGTGGACCAAAGAGGTCACGGAATGGATACCTAGAGACCATAAAAGAAGGTGAGGAAGACAAAAAACTTGATGGGAAGATGAAATTAAGGAAACAGCAGGCAAATTCTGGAGAAAAGCAACAAGCGACCGTCAACGTTGGGCGCAACTGGGGGAGGGCCATGCCCAGAAATGGGCTCCATGAATTTAATATAATTAAGTTCAAGTAGATATTAAAAATATTAGTATATGTAAATATTTAGTAATACATGTATTGTAAAATCATATTAATGAAATTTAATATACATCTTAAGCTACAGTACAAATGTATATATAGATTTTATAATGGAAATAAAAATGGCTATAATAATAAAAAATATCTGTAGGGTCCAGGGGAGAAACTGCGGTAGTCATTTTTTTTTCATTTTGAGAAAAATTAAATTTAAAGTTTCAAGTATCCCAGATCAAAGCTTTTAAAACTAAAAGTTTTTATGCATCCAACCCCTTTTCTATAATATTGTTTTGCTGCATACAAAAAACTAGAATTTAAAAGTCACTTTTAATGCCCAAAACAGTAAAGAATACCAAAAAAGTCCACATTCGTTGGGACCACACGGTAGTCCTTGACTACCGTGGGTTTTGCCTCAATATTTTTGGTAATTACCATTCTAAACAACTCTTCAGGTGAAAGTAATAATAAAAAAAAAAAAAAACTTAATATCACTATCTTTATGTTATCGAGATAAAAGGTACAAAGTTTAAAAATTCATCATTATTGTCGCAAGAATAGTCGATGATAACATCTTCTTGATTTTCTTGTACATCTGCACATGAAATGTTATCGTAAAATTGTTGAGCTTCCGGATTTCGGAGAAATTGTTGAAGATGCTGAAGATATTTCTTCTTTGTTATTGGTAATGGCGCATTATGCGAATTTTTTAGATTTCTTGTTAAGGGTTGTGGCATATTTTTTCGTTTACCTCTCCTCGGTGCTCGGAAACTTGTGTCGAAGGTATTTTAAAAATATAATTTTTTATAATACTTTTATTCAAAGTAAATAAATTTTAATTAAAAAACCCTCTAAACCACAAACGAACAACAATGATAATATTATAACCAACAAAAACGAAACCTTTCAAAAACACAAAGATCGCACTGTGCAGGTTCAAGTTGGACTACCGCGTTTCTTTCCCAGTTAAATCTTGACTTCCGTGGTTCTTGCCAAGTACACCTTTTTTACTTTTTTGTACCCCTAAGTGGGGTTTTAGGGTGACAACAGTATTTCTTGCTTAGTTTTAAATGTGAATAAAATACCTTCATTCTATAGCTACAAGATGGCAGCACTAGTTTCAAATCGAAAAAAAGTAACAACCGCGGATTTCCCCTGGACCCTTGCTAATTTTTCTATAGCTCTTAGATTTTTTTAAGTCTGCCTGTAACTGTGACATCAAGGTAAATTTTTACTAAATTAATATTAATCAAAAATTACCTCAGGCCATCTATGTCAAAGTACAGACTAACTAATCTTGCATTACTTTGAATAAAGAAAGATATTTACGGGAAATTGAATTTGTCAAAAATTATTTATTTCAATATATTTAATACTAATAGTTGTCTTTGTATGTATTAATAGTTTTGTATTTATACATGGAATAAAATATTCATCTTAAACGAAACAGTTTTTTTAAAGATCTTTATTTTATTTTATGAAAATAAAAATAAGAAAATATTTATTTAGCATGACACATATTTTAAAACTGTGTATATACAGCTATAAAAATTGATGTAAAGTGTGAATTTGCACACATTGCAGGGTTTCGCAGGTATATAATAAGTGAAGGCGGCATGCTGAGTGTGTAGGACAAATTTTTCTTTGTAGTAACCACTACACTTTGTAGTAACACAATTAATTCGAATACCTAATATCATTATTTAGGTTTCTAAATAAGTCCAGTATTTTTTTAAGGTTCATTACGATTTTGAAAATTGCGCCTATGGCTTTCATTGGTTGTCTTAAATCATACGCTCCGCCCCTCTGGTTTCGTATAAATGACACATAGAATGAAAATATAATTCCAATTGGTTATTAAATTTACTCTCTTGAAAATTAAATTCAAAATTTGCTAAAATATAACTAGAATTTTAACAAATTAATTTAAACAATATAAAAATGAAAAAAAAAAACAATAAAATTAAATTGAGGGACAAAAAGTCAGGAATGAACCTGTGTAGTGTATAACAAATCTGTGTAGTTACCGCGCAACGGAGCCACTAGACCACCATACGCTTAACAACTCAGCGTGTTATATGAGTATAAAAATGAGTTATTTTCCGAAAACATAATCTGATCAAAAATTCCTGTTGTACTATTCCGGTTCACACCAATGTACATTACTTAGAATTTTTTCAGATTTTTAGTTCAAACCATCTGGGATACAGGGTGTAGGACAAAAAAATTTTTGCACAATTTTGGCAAAAATAGCGTCAAAATAATTTATTTTGCAAAAATAAAAATTTGATCGTTAATCCACGTACTAAGGGCTTTCATTTGAGACCCTACTCAAAATTTAAAAAAAAAATTATTTCGATGAGCACATATTTGTTTATATTTTTAGGGGGATATGTTTTTTAGATGTTTTAGTATTTTTCCTATGTGCGAGTCAAAGAGTTGTATAAGCATGCAAAATTTCAACTATCTAGGTTTAGGCCGTTTGGCTACAATTTTTACCGAACAGACAGACAGACAGACAGACGACAAAATGACGGTATAAGGGTTTTTTGGTCATACCTACAAAACCCTAAAAATTAGTTAAAAACATTGGGTATCAAATTTTTAATTAAATAATATTTAATTAATAATGGGGGTGATATTTTTTCTGCACCTTGGTGGCCAACTACTTAGAACCGACCTTGTAAACTTACGCACAAAAAAGAAATAATCTATACAGAGATTTTAAAACTATGGTCCGCGGTTGGAAGCCGTTGCCCGTTAGAGATCCGTGAACTTGTGGATCTGCGACCTTAATATTCAAAATGAAATAAATTAATTCTACATAATGACATATATAATATTTTTTAAAAAAACTGTCAAATTGTGAATTGTTTGTACCTGTGTGATATAATTATAAAGCTAAAATAAATAAATCCTTATAAATAAATAATATTGGGGAAAAAATAACCGGTGAATAAAGACTAGCCAAAGAATCAAATAGTAATATTGAAATTTTCCGGAATACTGTCATGAAAGGATGTCATGGACTACTTTGATTTTTTAAACCATTACCGTTTGGGTGTCTTTGAATAGATCTCTTGAAAAGAAACTTTTACTTAAACATTTATTTCTCAAAAACTCAGACTGTAGTTTGAATACTTAAAATGAGTTCCTGTTTACAAATGGGCAATAGGACTGGTCAAAATTTAATGCTGACCACATGGCTTTCATATTTGCATCGATGGTCTAGAAACGACGAAATTAATATTCGCTGAATATATACATATTTCAAAAACATGAATGGTAAAATGAAGTAACAGACAGAACTAAATTCTCTATAGATGGCTCTTCCAAGAAGTTATAGAATATTTCGCCTTGATCATATCAAAAAGTAAGGTATCGTGGATATGTAAAAATTAATCAACTATTTGGGTACGGACATGTTAAAATAATGACTGAAACGAGATGGAAGAAACTATTAAAATGGACTCCATTAGGACTACATGACAAAGATAAGACGTCACCAATAGAGAAAATGTATGTGAAGGGTAAATCTTAATGATCGTAGATATCAACTCAGTCAGGGATTTCCATTTAATAGCTCAAATATTGAATGTATGCCACTAGATAGCCAAACCGTCATCCAGTAGCCTAGTCAGTTTTATCATAAAATACCAAATCCTAGTCTAGAAGTCGTGTAAATTATGTCGCACAATACCAAATCGTAGCCGAGAAAATGAGTAGTTTTTAACAAATACCCAATCAAAGTTCAGAAACTGCGCCAATTATATCAAATAATACTAAACCGTAGGCCAGAAAAATTGTGGCTTGGTCTGTGGAAACCACATGTCTAACCAAAGGTACATTCAGGTGAATTCTCTCATTGGCATTTCACGATTCAAATCTTATCAGTTTTTAATTCTCTAGATCCAGCCGTTTCGCATGCAATTTCACCCAAATAGACAGACATATGAGTGACGGTATATGGGTTTCTTGGTCATACATACGAAACACATTAAAAACAATTAAATAACAGTTTAGAATTGATTTGTTACGAACTCACTTCGGTACCGTTATCATAAATTTGAAGGTATAACTTAACTGGACTTTTTAAGTCGCTGTTTTGAAATTATGGACTATATGACACTAGAGTACAATGTGTACCGCTATGTGGCAAAAGTATCATAAATTTAGAGGTATAACTTAACTGGACTTTTTAAGTCGCTGTCTTGAAATTATGGACTATATAATATGAGAGTGCAATGTGTAAAACATACAATTGGATTGGAAGAGAAATATTTATAAAACGTGTTCCTTTATGGTCTAAATATTTTTGTATCAAGACTATATTTTAATTAAATACTTAATCTAAATACTAAATTTAAGAAATCTGTGGAGCAATATGTGAATAAATATTTTGTCGAACACCCAGGAGAAAATTTTATGTTCTGATAATAGAACTTATGTTAGAAGCAGAGCCGTAGCAATGTTTTTGGCCCCCTTGGCAAATAAATTAAATTTACTTAAAATAGCGCCCTTTTTATTTTCTTTCAGATTATTTAACGAGGAGATAACTTTTATTTTAATAGATTAGTGAAAATATAAGCGATGACCTCGTCCTCATTTCAAAAAAAGGTCCTCATTTCCAAAATCCAAGTGATGACAAATAAAAAAAAGGTCCTTCCTTCTAAAATACAAGTGGTGACAAAAAAAGGTCCTCAGCTCTGAGAATACAAATAATGACCTAGTCCTCAATTTTAACCTACAACGGATGACCAAACACAAAGAAAGCCACACGATGGTGCCCTTCATGACCCCGCACCCCTGGCTCTTACCCCGATGCCAGGGTGTTGCTACGACTCTTGTTAGAAGACCATTCAGTTAAGTATTTAATTCTTGAAAAACAAGAAAAATAGTGAAGGGGAGGTACAAAATTATAGTTCTCGAATCACGGTAAGTTCATCGAAAATCAATTCATCAAAAATCAATTCATCGAAAATCAATTCATCGAAAATCAATTCATCGAAAATCAATTAATCGAAAATTAATTCATCGAAAATCAATTCATTGAATGATCAATTCATCGAATGATCAATTCATCGAAAAAAATTTTTTTTGTAAATATTTGAGAGGGAAACCAAAAACGCAGTCGTCAATAAAAGTTGACAGACTACACTTATTAAATAACTATCATACTTGGTCTATTAATAATTTTTAAATTTTCCTTTTAGAAAATACGCCAGGTAAAAGATACCTGTTGGATTATTTTGAAATCGAACAGGGCTCCTTAGATCAGAAAAACCCGGTTAATGGGATCATAAATGTACTTAATACACCCATTCTTAAAGGATTATAAAAATGGTATTTCCCCATCTGTTAAGTCTTAAGGGTTTTGTGTTATGTATATAGTTTTACTATTCATATTGTTATATACATTGAACAAATCATGTGTGGTATAGTACACATGATTTGTTCAATGTACGGTGATTCTAAACAGGCGGCATTGTTATGTTAGTGTGAGTTTGTTTTGTCATTAAACTAGATGATGGGTAGCTCGCTTCGCTCGGCTTCTTCTAACCAAACCCTTACTAACCTAAACTAACCTAAGATAGTGTTTTGACATTAAACTAGAAGATGGGTAGCTCGTTTCGCTCGGTTTCTTCTAACAAAACCCTTACTAACCTAACCTAACCTAAATTAGTGCTTTGTTAAAAAATTATTTGCGTGCAATTGCCCATAACCTGTCTTATTAAACCTTAAAAACAAAACATTTATTTCTTTTATTATATAAGTTTTCTTATTATATTTCTTTATTTATATTCAAACACTATGTCACTTTATTTACCTTTTTCTAAACCATATAAAAAATTTTACGCAATTATTTCTTAGTCTGTCTACTTTTATTGACCACTGCTTTTTTGGCTTTCCGATCCCCTCGGCATTCCTCTCAAATATTTACAAAATATTTTTTTTCGATGAATTGATCATTCAATGAATTGATTTTCGATGAACTGATTTTCGATGAATTGATTTTCGATGAATTGATTTTCGATGAATTGATTTTCGATGAATTGATTTTCGATGAACTCGTCGGTTACCATAGTTCTCAACAGTATCTCATACAAAACTAACAATCTGAAATAAAATTAGAAATAATCTATACAACAAAATTTGCAGCGAATTTATGTCTCTCTAACATTTAAATGTAAAAAAAAGTTAGCTAATTGTAAATGCAGAAATTGCATTATAGAAGCCTTCTTATAAATCAATCGATGCATATTTGCGTACGATGCAGAAAATTGTAGCTAAAGCTTTATGCTACAAATATGTTTGTAGCTATTTTGTTCTATTATGAAAATTACTTGTTATTGTACTTGGTGGTCTATTTTTGCCATCATACCTAATCTGTCGCAGTTCTCAATATAGGTGTTGCGGGAAAAATAATTTTTAATTTTGACAAGCATAATTTTCACGTTTTAATTTAAGAAACACGTGTGTCAAGGGGCAATCCATTATTATCAATTATAGAATTTTTGATGCTGATTCTAAACTATAAACAAACATACCGAAAAAAGTATTATTTGAACATTTCTACTCAATTCTGTGTAAAAAAAAGTTTTTTGAAACCCCAAATATATTTAAAAAATTGATGTGAAGTGTGAATATTCACACATTTCAGGGTTTCGCAGGTATATAATAAGTGAAGGCGATATGCTGAGTGTGTAGGACAAATTTTACTTTGTAGTAATCACGGCAAAATGAACGATATTTTTAAAATAATTTATCGTCTGCTAATCATATAATAAGATAATTATTAAATTTACGCTCTTAAAAATTAAATACAACATTTGTCAAAATATAACTAGAATTTTGACAAAATAATTTCAACATAATAAAAATGCAAAAAAAAAAACAGAAAAAATAAAATTCACTCAGTACTCGAACTCGAAACCCTTCGTTTACCAGCGAGTTTTAGCTTACGACACCAGCGCTCTAACCAATAACGCCATCGTACGCCTTGCATGTGAGTGTCTTACATTGGTATAACTGAATTGTTTTTTTAATAAATTTAATAAAATTGTTTTTTTAATAATAAATAATTACTTTTAATATGTCATAATAATAAATGAATATAACTTCTTTAAGTTTGTTGGACTTATATTTAAATATTCAGTGTTAAATGTTACAAGTTATGCTTCAAAGTCAACTAAATAAGCATCATAATTAAACAATAAATCTAATATTTCAAATAAAATACATATAGTGTATACAATAGTGCAAGTGCAATAACAATGGAGTAAGATACTAACTGTGATATATTCATCGATACATTTATTCCAAATTGCAGAATAAACTAAATAAATAGTTACCTATTTGTTTACTAACATTATTTCTGTGACAAGTTTGAAGAACTGCACTAACTTGTACATTGACCAGATAGCTGAGCGGTTAGAATGTTCGCCTAGTAATTAAATGATTGAGTGTTCGAATCCCGCACTGAAAGTATTTTTTATTTTTTAAATTAAAAATACTTCTACTAAACTCTAAGTGACAAGTGTACACAAAGACGAAACATGTATTTTTAAATTTTATGTTTAGAATTTTTTATATTTTTATGACGTGTTTGTAACTTCTTAATTTTATTTCTATCCTATATGACTTAAATACGACATCTTATACATCTCTGACAATTTTTATTTATTTATATTTTATTTTATCTTGTTTTATTGCATTTTATATTTTATTGTATTATTTATTTATTTTTATTTTAACATTGTGACACGATCTTAGTTTGTAAAATATTACTTTATTATCTGATCCTATTAACTTTTAGGCACAAACTTGATTGGAAAATTTTTATTACATCTTATTTTATCAAATTTTATTCTATTTAAAAAAAAAAAAAAAAAAAATATATTATATATCCTCATTTTAACGATGTATACTCGGAGTAAAGTCAGTAAAAAATACAATTTTGAAAATGAAATTTTTAGCAGTCCAAACACTAGTATCATAAATGTAGTACATAATAGTGACTTAGATTCCGACTGTGATGACAGTAATAAACTAGAATTTAAAGATATTATCATAAATCTGCAAAACAAACTAGCGGCTGCTAACTCTACAAATTCTGAACTTGAATGTAAAGTTGAACAATTAAAAAGAGAAGTTGAGTTGTTAAGAAAAAAAGATGCAATAAAAGATACAGTAATTAGAGATCTACAAGATATAAAAAATCAGGCAGTAACAGTAAGCAATAAAGAGACCCAGACTGTAATTTCCTATTCCTGTAATTCTACACAGACTGACAACAACGGAAAAGAAACTGGTAGCAATACTAAACGAAAGCAAAAGAAAACGAGCAATCAGCAAGTAACTCAGCACAATAAAAAGTCTAAGACAAATAACCCAGTAACTATATCCGCTGGAAATAGTAAAGCACTAGTACCAAAAATTACGAAAAATAAAATATTATTACTAACAGACAGTCATGGTCGATCTCTTAGCTCTATGATACAAGAGAGGCAAAAAGACTTCGAATTTTCAGCATTTGTTAAACCTGGTGCACCTTTAAAAAATGTAATTTCAAACTTAGAAGCACTAACCAAAAATTATACAAAAAAAGATTTTGTTGTAATTATCGGTGGAACCTGTAACTACCCGAATGACTACGTAACACTCAGAAGAGAATACAAAGAGGCTCTCACTAAGTTGGAACACACAAATGTAATTATATTAGCGGTACCTTATCGTTACGATAGATTTTACAATTATAATGAAACCATTTTTAGAAATAATTGCTGTCTGTACGATTTTACAGAATCTAATCATCATGTATCCTTGTTTGATACCAATTTTTATATTGATGTAAACAACTACTTACCAGACGGCATACACTTAAAAGCAAGTACGAAACATTTTATTGCTCAAAAATTATGCAACAAAATAAATAGTTTAAATCTAAGTAACATAAACGATGTTAACAATTCTCAGCCAGCGATTAGAAATAATATTAACAATAATATACCTAATGTCAATAATGCTAGTTTTAAATCCAATGCAACTATGAATAAAAAAGTACTTTTTCGCACCCAACAAAAACCATAGTAGTATTATTAAAGATAGTAAAATTGATTTTCAACTTTTGTGCCTAAATGTCCAATCTGTAAGACGTAAAATAAATACTTTGGAGGCTTTAATAATAGATGAAAACTACGACATTATATGTATAACTGAACATTGGCTTACCCAGGATGAAATATCTGTGTTTAAAATATTAAATTATGAGATAGCATCCTATTTCTGTAGGGATGCAAATGGTTATGGCGGCTCACTAATTTTAACAAAAACTCACTTCACTGTCATTCCTTTAGCCAAAATAAATAATCTATCCATAAAGTGTCATTGCGAAATAAGTGCTATCTCAATAAGAGAATTAAATTTAATTATCATTAATCTGTACAGAAATCCAGATTCAAACGTTGAAATATGTATAGACAAACTAGAAAGAATTTTTACGCTTATAGATTTAAAAAAAAACATTATTTTATGTGGAGATTTCAATGTAAAGTTTAACTCCAATGAGAAAGATGCCACAGAAATGCTTGACTTTACACTTTCCCACAATATGATATCCCTGGTAGATTTTAATACGAGAGGTCAAAATCGTATAGATAATATTTTTCAGAAATTAGATTCCAGTTTTAACAATACCATAGTTACAAAGTTTGTATCTGGTCTATCCGATCACTCTGGTATAAAATTTTTTTGTAACTATCACTTCAAGCACTATTATAACGTTAAAAAATCTAAACTAATTAGACCAATTACCTGCAATCAGAAATACTTATTTTATAACACATTGGAAGCAGTTAAATGGCCTTCCAGTACCTTTACAAACAATGGAAATATCGCTTTCGAATCTTTTTTCAAACCTTTTCTCTCTATTTTTGATGCTTGCTTTCCTACTAAGCTAGTAAAATTCTCCAACAAAAATAATAATCAAGTTCCATGGTTCAATATTACAATTAAAAGTATGAGACAGACTCTTAAAGATTTAGACCTAGCCTATATTAATAACCCCAACCCAAGGACATTAAAAGAAAGAAACGTCTTTAGAGCAAAATATCGTGCGGAAATCAAAAAAAGTAAAGTAGAGGCAAATTCTCGTTACATTATAACTTCTCACAATATTCCCAAATCGTCATGGCAAATTATAAACCAAAACAGACAGAATAAGACTCAACAACCACCTGAAACCTCCTTAACTTCTATTAGTTTTAATTCCCATTTTATAAACGTGTATAAAACAGTCCTAAATTCATTAACAGACGCAAATTTTAACTTCTTAGATTTCATGAATAATATAAATATTGAACAAAATTTTTCCTTCCAAATTATTAGTCTAAATGATGTCAGAAATGCAATAAATAATTTAAATAATAGTAAAGCAAAAGACGCGTACGGTCTTAATACCGATATTATAAAAACAGTTAAAAATTTAATCATTAGCCCCTTAACAAAAATATTCAACTTATGTCTATCCTCCAATACTTTCCCAGATTCTATGAAACTGGCATGTGTATTGCCGTTATTTAAAAAGGGTGATTTAGAAGATCCCAACAATTTTCGTCCAATTTCTCTACTACCAATAATATCAAAAATTTTTGAAAGAATATTATACAACCAAATTGTAACTTATTTTGAAAAACATAATATGTTTAATAAGCAGCAATTCGGTTTCAGAAAAAATAAGTCTACAACTGATGCCATTCTGTCATTTACTAATGAAGTATTACAAGGTTTAGAAGCCCGTGAATACTGTCTGTCCACGTTTTTAGATTTAAGTAAGGCGTTCGACTGCGTGTCACATGAAATTTTACTGACTAAACTAACCAAATATGGCTTTGACCAAAACAGTTGTACACTTTTGAAATCATATTTAACTAATAGATTGCAGTATGTTAAGTTTAAAGACACAGATTCAACACCCTTACCTATTACCTGTGGAGTTCCACAAGGATCTATTTTAGGACCTCTTTTATTTTTAATTTTTGTTAATGACTTTCCTTCATGTGTTAAAGACTGCTCCCATTTTATGTACGCGGATGACACCACGTTGTTAATCAGATCAAAATCTCAAAATGATCTTTTTTTAAAAAATGACAAGTTAATTCATGATTCACATATCTGGTTTTTATCAAACAAGCTATGCTTAAACATGGATAAAACAAATAAATTATTAATTACTTTAAAGAATTCTGAATTTACTAATCCGGAGTCAGTAAAATTTCTAGGCGTTCATATAGACCCTACGTTGACCTGGAACCATCATGTACAAAATCTCGTTGACTGTGTAGCTCTCAATGTTTTAAAAATGTCGTACTATGCTCTTTTCCAATCGCACATTTCTTACGCCCTGCTTGCTTGGGGACATAGTGCCTCAGCAAAACGAATTTTTGCCTTACAAAGACGAGTTGTTAGAATCATTTCTGGAACAACTTACAGAGCGGATTGTAAGCATGCTTTCCGAGATTTAAAAATTATGACTTTGCCATCGCTTTATATTTTCCAGTGTTTAATTTTCGGACACAAAAATAAGGAACATTACAAAACTGTGGAAGAAGTACATACGTATGACACTCGTAATAAAACTAATTTCTATTTAGGTTTTACAAGATTAATGAAAACCAGAAATTGTAATTTCTTTGCAATTAAATTTTTAAATATATTGCCCGATAATGTTAAATCTCTAACCTTAAATAATTTTCAGGTTAAAGTCAAGGATTTCTTGGAATCTAATCCATTTTATACATTTGAAGAGTTTTTAAATTTTGATACAAATACTGTGAATTGGAACTGTTGACTCCAAATATTTTATATTTTTTATTTTATGTATTTTTTCTATTTTATTCTTATTTTATAATATTTTACATTGCTCTAATTTCACTAGCTATAAGTTACTATTTATATATTGTACCTGACTGACGAAAAACATGCTCTGTACGTGTAATTTTTGTCAATAAACATATAATAATAATAATAATAACTTTTGAACTTTGTGAACCAAAAACCACAAAAAATGCGTTATTTTCCGAAAACATAATTTGATCAAAAATTCCTGTTATACTATTTCGGTTCACACCAATATACATTACTTAGATTTTTTTTAGATTTTTAGTTTAAACCATCAATTTTGGAAAAAATCGCATCAAAATAATTTATTTTTCAAAAATTAAAATTTGATCGTTAATCCACGTACTAAGGGCTTTCATTTGATACCCTACTCATAATTTTAAAAAAATATTTTTGTTTTCGATGAGCACATATTTGTTTATATTTTTAGGGGGGTATGTTTTTTGGATGTTTTAGTATTTTTCCTATGTGCGGGTCAAAGAGTTGTATAAGCATACCAAATTTCAACTCTCTAGGTTTAGCCGTTTGGCTACAATTTTTACCGAACAGACAAACAGACAGACAGACAGACAGACGACAAAATGACGGTATAAGGGTTTTTTGGTCATACCTACAAAACCCTAAAAAGCATTGTTGTCTAATTACTAAGCTATTATTAAGTTATAGTGCAATATTTTTAGAAACAATTTTTTCTACAATTCTTTAAAAATTTTATGGGTCAATTCTCGTGTTACTCTGAACGTGCAAACCAACATCACGCTAAAAACAGTTGATTCATGTTGCAAAAAGCCTAGTTTCTGCTTATCTGTCAAAATCTTGAGAAGTCATAATTGATATAACTACATTACCTCCCACTCTATATGTGACGGTCGGTAAAAATCAAGAGCGATACTAATATTTTATTAAATACTTTATACAAATTAAGATATAATTGTCTTGAAATAACTGTTTTTTTTTTTTTTTTTAATTGTACTAATTTCTTTGTTTCGAATTTATTTACCAGTTTAAAAATTGTGTAGTAATATGTTCAATAATGTATTGTTTAAATTCAGTAAAAAAATTAGACATTGCAGTGTCGGTCCGAGATACTTAACCACCCGCGTGCAAACCCGCTTATCAGCCACACCTGAGCAAACCCGGCAGATACCACACCTTTTTACTTTTTATTTATTTTAGAATTAAATTTCTTCCAAAATCTGTATTCAGTTAACCTATTTTTTATTTCTCGTTTATGGCCTTTACTACTAAAGCAATTAGCCAGGACAATACTCAGTATTTTGGAAGATGCAAATTTCATGCCTCAACAGGATTTGAACCCGGGACCTAAGCAACGCAGGGCACATGTGTTACCATTATGCTACGCCGGCCAGCAATCTATATTTTATTTATTTTTTTTTTTTAAAACTGAAGCAATCCAAAGGGCAGCATGCGGACCGCCTTCACATTATTATTTAAAAAAATCTGAAGTATAAATTATAATATACTACAACAAGTCTTCTTTACTTTACCTGCATTTATCAAAAATTCTCCCCAGTCCTATTTCTATTAAATCTATCCTGACCAACCCGTCCCCAGCAATTTGCAAGAAAATTATTGGTTACCTCAAGGAAACCAAATTAAATTTATAAGTTCATAAAAATCTATGCTCTGGCGGAATGATGACCTTACCAAATCCAACAAATCAGAAGAAGAAGATGAAATTATAATACCTAAGAAAATTAACCATGGCATTAAATTAATTTAATTATTTTTAACATAATATTATTGTTTTTCACATTGACATTTGTTTTTCAATTTTTGTACAACAATACAACCGCGAAAGCTGCCTGAGAACCGCTTTTAGCCGCCCACGTGCGTAGCACGCGTATTGTCCTGCCTTAATTGCAGCATTAAAAATGATAATGCAAAATATTAAATTTTCTTCCTGAACCCCCAGATATTTACGCGCGTATCTCTAGGATATATGTATATCTATAGACCCCATTTGTCTAACTAATTGAAAAAATAAATAAATAAATAAATACATGATTGTTAGTACCACAATTTATGTTTTATTCACTATATTCGAGGATATTATGTTAACCCTATTAGGTATGTCAAAACAAAATTAGTAGTTTTTCTCCCTCCAACATGAATTCAACAAAAATCAAGGTGCGTATAGGCTAACGCTTAAGCAAAACTAAAAGGAATAAATTTCTTATGACAAGGTAACTTTTTTAACAACTGAAGTGGAGTTTTTCTAAACTAAATTATCAAAAGATTCGTTCAATAATTAAAAATTACTAGAATTGAAAATCTACATCCACTTAAACCAATAAAACCGACTATATAATAACATGGTCTGGGACTGTAAATAGTAGTTGTTAAAGATTTTTTTAGCATTTAATCATTCGATGACGTGTTACAATTCTGTTACAATTCAAACATTTATTTTAAAACAAAACAAACTTACCTTTAAACTGTAACAACAGTTTATAAATACACCTGCATAATTCATAAACTTGTGAAAATATTCCAGAAATGCGTTTAACAAAACATCGCGAATTTTTACGCGCGCTTTGTAGAGACCGCGTGCTAATATTGGGATGACAGAGAGCGTCCAGGCTTGAGGCGCGGACGATGTACGGAATACTGACGGCGGACGCCACTCGACTCGAATTTATGGCGTCGGGACGCGCATTCGACAGCGCAAACTCTATCATTATAAAGTGTATTGTTTCAACTATTATAGGGATGAATCTGTGATAGGTAGTTGTCATAATGGTACTTATTATACTAGGTCGTAATTAGAACTTTAAATTAGTTTACTGGAATAGAAAGGAGTATTTCAGTACCAATAATGTATCTATTATTAATTTCACAAATTTATTTACTTCTTCTTATTTAGGTCATTATAGGCGGTTGCAATAGTATAGGGGTTATACCACTGGATATGTAAATGTGGGATCGAGTTCTAGACATAGTACAGGCAAAACATTTTTCAAAAAAATTCTTTACCGTAACAACCGTAGTCCCACTCAGTCCCTTAAATGAGTACCTATATCTAAATTTATATTCGGAAAAAGGGATATGCGATACTGAGAAAGTATCGATATTTGAGTATTGATAATATCGAATAAAAATTATTGATACCGGTATCGTATTGAAAAAAATATCGATATTTTCAAGTATCGAAAGAAAAAATGAATATATTTTGTATAAAACACAAAAAAAAAAAACGTTATTCTTATAATAACAATCTAATTGTTATACAATAATAAATAGAGTAAATGGGCATTAAAGTAATATACATGACTGAAAAGTGAAAGATGACCTATGGTCTATTTCAAAGTAGAAAAAAGTAGATAGCGCTGCGAACCGAGTACGATTTACACTGATCAAATACAGTATAGCGGGATATTTAAAATAAGTTACAAATAGGGCATGGGCGTAGCAACTGGGTTAGCAAATGATTTTTTTTTTTAATATAAAAAAGGTTAATAACATATTGAAATAAATAAGGCAGATAATACACTTACGTTAATTATACGACATAAATTCAGTTTAATGGGAAATTTAAAAAAGTTAAAAAAATATTAATTTTAAAAATTATGTACTATATATGTATAAAATGAGAGATTTGGCTAAAACAGTTTAAATAAAGCAATAAAACAAACAATATATTTTCAGAGCTAAAGTTTCTTATTTAAATAATTATTGTAAATAAAAATTAAAAATATATGTATATATGAAGGTCTAAAAATTATATCAATAACTTTTTCTTTGGACACAATCAGCTGGGCTGTCTTTTGGCCTCACATTAGTCCTCTCTCTTGATCTGTTAATTATCAAGTGTCAAAAAATATTTATATGTCAGATAACCTAAAAAATATATAACTGCGTAAAAACAAATTAATTGAAGAATTTTCTCCATAAAATCTACGCCAAGAATATAAATAAAAGTCTAAATATGTAAATAATAACAAAATATATGAGAAAAATTAAATAATATATATTTCCAATGTACGACACTGAACATATGTCAACTTATTTTTATATTACAACAATATTTTTACAGTGTAATAGGGATGACGTTCTAAACCAATCCGAAGCAAGGACAAACAGCTCCTATCTTACACACATTTTTCTACTTTGAAATAGATCATAGGTAACAATAATTGAATACCTACAAACAGCGTAGGCGAGGAAGATTCGTTCATGGAAGAACTAATAAATAAGAAGCGTTCATGAAGAGAAGAGTTAGACGAGACCATGGAGCCTAGCAACAGTTCCTATACATACCAGTTTTGCAAGCGAAAGATCGGAAATCCCTTCGTAAAATATTTATTATGTATTATCGTTTTCCTAACTCTGCTGTCCTAGATTACTAACTAAACTTAACGTAATTACCTAAATTGATCGTATTTACTAGAGTTTATTACACTATTTTTATAGGCTTATATTTGGGGGAAAATAAAATACTGTATACCTAAAAACTAGGTAATTAGCTCTGGTTTAGTAAGTAAAAATCTAGGACGGCAGAATTAGGAAAATGAGGAAAACGATAATAGATAATAAACATTTAACGAATGGATTTCCGATCTTTCACTTGCAAAACTGTTGTGTATATGAAATCTTACTGAAGCCTATAGGTGTGAGTGATTGTTTAAAATAAAATTAAACACTCCATTCTTCTTCATTGGAAGCACCGAGAAAACTCCTTGGTCTATTTTGGTTAAATAGGTCCTCCCTTTGATTCTTGGTGGTGACATTTTTAATTAAAATACAAAAATAACCAAGAACATTTCATAACCTCAAACGAGAGAAATAAGATTCCAAACACCAACAACTTCTTAACCGTTCAACGAATGTTTCTTGACGTACTATGTCCTGCGCCATTGCGATTGTGTACCTCGCGCTACCATTTTTTACAAGAATACAATTTTTAGAAGTGTTTCATACACAAAAAAAAAAATAACGATAGGATACCGGATCAAATGTACTGATATTAATAAAGTATCGAATGAAAAATATCGATACTGGTATCGTATCTATAGTATCAGAACATCCCTATTTTGGAATATGAGGTGTGATTCCGAGGCCACGTACGCCAGCGGTCTCGGCCACCATAAAAAGTAGTCATTAGGTTAGGTTAGGTCATCTCTCCAATTTACTAAAATCTAAAATCAATTAATTTTTCTCCCAAAATTTAAAAATATTGTGTTTAATATATGTACCAGGGACCAATAGCCAAGTTGCCCTAGTTGACGCCCCTTAAGGCGCATCCCCACTATGCCGCAGTTTGCTAGTTGGCAAAGCCAACTGGCAAAGCCAGTGGCTGTATAAACGTCCACATCTGTGTTGGCATTTTGTTTAGTCGCACAATGTTCACCGAGGAAGATTTACTAATTGCTTCAGCTGCTGTTATCATACTTGACAGTGAAGAAAAAATACGCAAACGGCGCAAACGACGGTTTTGGGTACGTCCAAGTCTTCAAAGTAGATGATCACGCACCGAACTTATTACCTTCTCTCTCTTTTTTATTTCGCGCGAAAAATGAAACACCAAGTTTTTGATTTTTCTATCAATTTCTTCTTTTTGTACTCCAAAACTAACCGCAATTTCCAATAGAGCGTCACATCTCTTATTCCTGTCTTTATAGTCCTTTAAACGACAGTCCCACAAAACAGGACGATCCCGGTATAAATCAATAAAATTAAACTTTTTCGTTTGTCCATTCCATCTATAAACAACGTTGCTCTTATGCGTCTGAATCCCAACCTGAATTTAAGCCTAAAGCCGCGTGATGCCAGTT
This sequence comes from Liopterus haemorrhoidalis, assembly GCA_963971575.1. Taxonomy (NCBI): domain Eukaryota; kingdom Metazoa; phylum Arthropoda; class Insecta; order Coleoptera; family Dytiscidae; genus Liopterus; species Liopterus haemorrhoidalis. The sequence continues at coordinate 44,543,368 of OZ020611.1, read as the reverse complement.
GGCACGTCCCCACTCACCGTTCTTATCGGCTTTCATTGAAGGAGATCGACACGCAAGCGATTCTCGTTGGCATGCCGCTGGCACGATGGCATGTGCCAACGGTCACGTCTACATTACTGCTGGCATTGCCAACTGGCCTTGCCAACTGGCAAACTGCGGCATAGTGTGGACGCCGCTTTAAAAATCAAATAAAAAAAAAGTTAGTTAAAGTTTTTGGCGCACAGCAACAAAGGCTATTTGCGCCTAACGCAGCTCATCTAAATGACTACACTACATATTAAAAACAATAAATTAGACAATAAATAAATAAATAAATAAAATCATTAAAAGTACGCATACTCAATAACAAATTGCACGGACAAATACAAATAAATAATATAAAAGATCTGTTCGAAAATTGAACAGATGCAGGGTGATGGTAAGATGCTGTTAAGAAAACAATTACCATCGAATATCACAGGTTAATAATAAAACACATTAAAAGAAGGTGCAATACTTCACAAACAAAACAGTAAATTCGATTCTCTCAGGAAGAGTATCAGCCTGTCCATGAGTACTCTGTCGTCACCTAAAGCAACTGACAGGTCATAGTACAGGCCTAATCTCTCCTTGACATCCTCGAACTGTACACATTCAGTTAAAAAGTGTAACACAGATAAATTTATGTTACACAAAAAAAATGTTACTTCCTGTTTCCATAGCCTAAGGGTACGTATTTGGATTACGCCTGACAAAATAATTGATTTCAAAAATGTGTTATTAATGCAATATTTATGTTTATACTACCTCCGTATCATAATGAATCTTATAATTGTATTAATTTAAGTTTTTTTTATATCTACTTTCTCTATAATTTTACATGGTACTTCAGAAATGGTTAACACGCCAGGGGGCGGACAAAGAAAAAAGTAGTTTTTTCTTACAAATTAAATATTAGTAGGAGGTAATGAAATTTTACTCTCACGACAAAAGTGGGCGATAATTATTAAAAGGTTGAAGAACACTGGGTGAGATGATCTCTCAATCTTTTGCGAAATCTACCCACGTGTCGATATATGTTCAATTATTTTTCCTAGACCCTCTTTATCATTCTGCCCTCTGTTATTTTCATCACGTCCTACCTTTTGTAATTGTATGTCTCTAATTTCTTGTGTCATACTTAATACATACTTACCATGAAACAAACGCATCATGGGAATCCCTTCGCATAAGACATTCTTATTCAGTATTATTCATAACATACTCATTCTTTGCACGTGAATTCTCTGTTCAGGCTCCGTTTACTTTTAATAATCTACCAGAAATTTGCAGACTGATCAGTTCATTATCTTTCAAAACAAGGTTTAAAAATCTCTTCTCGACAGCCAATATGTTAATAAAAGCCGTCACTCATATATATATGTTATAGCAAAAATGTTAAATTAAATTACCTAAATTGTACTGTTTGTAATGACTTATGTACCTTATATTACAAAATTATTTTTAAAATTCACTAGTTTATAAATTTATATTGTACTACTGCTTATTTGTACTTGAATGGTGTACTTTGAACTTTTACATATTGTATAAATTATTAAAAACAAAAAACAAAAATCATTGTAATAAAAACATGTAAAGGAAAGCGTAAGACCAGCCACTGGCTGAACTTGTACCTAATAAGTGTATTATTATTATTATTATACTTTTCCATTTCGCGAATATCTTCATTGATGCAACTTTTTTATTTACCAATAATTTGAAAGGGATTAAAGATTAGTGAGGTGTTGTTGGACTAAAGATTTTCAACTGTGAGGTATTCGCGGTAACTGCGGTTTCTTTTTGTTAAGGGCCATGTTTCGTAGCCAACATTAGTATGGGATAGACTATAGCTTGGTCCTGACTGATTTTAATTTTTCTAATGAGCAGACCGAGTGTTACATAAAATGCCTAAGCATCTTGAATTATTTTTCTGATTTATTATTGTAAAAGATTTATCAAATTTATCATGGTGGATAGATATCTGAAAGTAAACTAATAGACCGGGAGCTCATGACATTTTTGGTCTCCGATTTCATACAGCATGCCTTTTGGAGGAGAGAATATTTACCCTGTGACAACAAAAAAGGGATGGTACTAAACCCCTGCACGCTTCCGGTCATAGGGAAAATTGCATTTCCACTTGCACAACATTTTTGTGTTTTTCTCTGATTTAATATTGCTTGCTCTTTTGTCAAAAGAAAGTAATAACAAATTTAAAGTCTTTTAATTATAGGCATGCTGTATGAAAACGCGGAAAATCATATTTTTTTATTACAAGATCACATGACCGTTCGAGTCCTTTGGGACCCTCCGAATCGCATGCATATATTTAAAAGACAAAAATTTTGTGTTTAAGTGGAAATGCAATTTTCCCTATGACCGGAAAGCGTGCAGGGGTTTAGTACCATCCCTTTTTTGTTGTCACAGGGTAAATATTCTCTCCTCCAAAAGGCATGCTGTATGAAATCGGAGACCAAAAACTGTCATGAGCTCCCGGTCTATAAGGGCATTACCGTTAATTAGTAAGCTGGTCGTCTTTTATTAGGGTTTTGTAGGTATGACCAAAAAACCCTTATACCGTCATTTTGTCGTCTGTCTGTCTGTCTGTCTGTCTGTCTGTCTGTCTGTTCGGTAAAAATTGTAGCCAAACGGCTAAACCTAGAGAGTTGAAATTTGGCATGCTTATACAACTCTTTGACCCGCACATAGGAAAAATACTAAAACATCTAAAAAACATACCCCCCTAAAAATATAAACAAATATGTGCTCATCGAAAACAAAAATATTTTTTTTAAATTATGAGTAGGGTATCAAATGAAAGCCCTTAGTACGTGGATTAACGATCAAATTTTTATTTTTACAAAATAAATTATTTTGATGCGATTTTTGCCAAAATTGTGCAAAAAAAAATTTGTCCCACACCCTATAGCCCAGATGGTTTAAACTAAAAATATAAAAAAATTCTAAGTAATGTATATTGGTGTGAACCGAAATAGTACAACAGGAATTTTTGATCAGATTATGTTTTCGGAAAATAACGCATTTTTTGTGGTTTTTGGTTCACAAAGTACAAAAGTTATACCAATGTAAGACAATCACATGCAAGGCGTGCGATAGCGTAATGGTTAGAGCACTGGTGTCGTAAGCTAAAATGCGCTGGAAACGAAGGGTTTCGAGTACGGAGTGAATTTTATTTTTTCTGTTTTTTTTTTTGCATTTTTATTATGTTGAAATTATTTTGTCAAAATTCTAGTTATATTTTGACAAATGTTGTATTTAATTTTTAAGAGCGTAAATTTAATAACCAGTCTTATTATATGATTAACAGACGATAAATTATTTTAAAAATATCGTTCATTTTGCCGTGATTACTACAAAGTAAAATTTGTCCTACACACTCAGCATACCGCCTTCACTTATTATATACCTGCGAAACCCTGAAATGTGTGAATATTCACACTTCACATCAATTTTTATTATGTCTATTAACAGTACGATATACAGATTTTAGGGTTTTGTAGGTATGACTTACGAAACCTTTACACCGTCAATGTCTGTCTGCTTGGTAGAGTTAGTTAGTTAGTTAAAATTTTTGGCAAATCACAGCAACGATAGCTATTTGCGCCTACACAACCCAGCTAAATGACTACAGTATATATTAAAAACAATAATCTTGAACAAACACAAATAAAAGCCTGTTTGAAAAATTGATAGGCGCAGTGTGATGGTACCGGCTGTAAAGGGAACAATTACCAGCGAATATCACAGAAAATAATAAAATGCATTAAAATAAGATACAAAACTTCACACAAAATAGTAAGTTCGATTCCCTCAGGAAGAGTATCAGCCTGTCCATGAGTACCCTATCGTCACCGAAAGTAATTGACAGTTCATAGCACAGGCCTAGCCTCTCCCTGACATCCTCGCACTATACGCACATAGTTAAAATGTCTAACACGGACAAATCTGTGTTACACGTCTCTGGTTCTTCAACTGGAAAGAGGTGTCTACCAATATGAAACATGAAATAACCTCGGAATTCATTTCAACTTGAATTTAAAAAAACGTTTAATTCCGCTCAAACATAACAAACAGATTAAGAACTACTATAGAAAAAGATAAAAATGGATATGCGTAAAGGCAACGGAGTGGTCGATCTCGTTAAATCATGCAGTTTTGACTGGTTACAATAGTCAGAATTGTGAGGTTGCTAGTTCAATTCCCCGTTGGTGATATTTTTGGGACGAGAATAATATGTTTAACATTACTCCCATTTTCACAATAATTCACCCTTCATCCAGGTGTAGGAGCTCGCCCCCTGGCATCGGCGGTCAGCCTCGTTGCAGAAATAGGCCGATGTAAAATATATATAAAAAAAATAGATACGTCTAAAAACCAAAAATCTTGCCTCATCATATTAATCTGTTAACACAAGTAGTATTAATCAAATTATAAACTGGAGAATATGAAAAACCGGTTTAAACTGTTATTGAGAACTGACACGCTCGGATACGCAGTCTGGTGGTCAAATATTGTACTACGCGACTGTAGTACTGTTTGAAATTATTACATATGTTCTAGTGTTGATTTTTTGTTAGAATGTCGAAAGAAACATTTTCATAAAATAAAAATGTACTGTGCTTAAATTAACCTGTTCGCTGTTAGCATATTGACAGCTGAATACTACACAAGACAGCCATTTGCCTTGAAGTACAGCGCCGCCAACGGTAATGTCACTTCTCAATTGTATATTTCCAATTTCATTCTTGTTCCTGAAAAAAAAAAAAATCCCGTTTTGGTTCTTTAAAAAATTCCTATAATTCCGTTATTTTGTTTTCGTTGTCGGTGTGTTATCATCCTTGATAAAAATAAAATCAGTGTCGAGAGTCGATAGTTTATACAACTCCTCCAAAAACTTAGACTCCTTGTTTCCCGACTCCCGACTCCGACACCGACTCCGACTTCCCATCTCTGCTAAATACAAGCTCTTAATACTTACTACAAGTTACTAGAGGTAAATTGATTTAAAAAAAAAAAAAGGTTTTGCCACGATCAGAATCAAAGATATGCCCAAAATTTAATAATAATAATATTAGCTATTAGACACTAATAGCCAAGTAGCTGATGTGTCTTTAAATAAATAATTTAAAAAAAATATATATATATTAGCTATTAGATATCTATAAAATTTTAAAATGTATGAATATTTACACTTTTATAATTTTTTAATTTATAATTTTAACCTACCTGAATGTAATAGTGAGACATTTTTTGAATTATTATTATTATTTTTTTTTTTTACCAAATTGGTTTTTAGAGTACTTATTATGTTGTTAATAAGTTTGTAAGAGTCTGTATATTGACGAATAAGTAACTATTTCGGAACAACTTATATGTTGTGTTCAAAATAAAAGTTGCAAGTGTACTGTTATTGAAGTTCTCATGTCTCTGGGACGGATATTACATTCAGAAATGGAATCAACAAATATCCACTTCTGACTTGACATATAATAAACGAACAAAAAATATATCTATATATCTTTTCTTTTTAATCCTTTATTTCATTTTTGATATATTTGATTTGTTGCAATCTCTTTTCATTGTAAAATTTTTCAATAAAATCAAGTTTGTATAAACAGGTGCGTAAAATAAATATGGTGGTTAAATGTTAAACGTGAAAGTTTTATAAATGGTAGTCATTTGGTATAGTCAATGATAGTATCAATGGTATATTTAATTAAATACACTTTTAGTGAAGAAAATGTGCCGCTTATTTCTACTATGTGTAAAATAAGTTTACGATGTTTCAAATAAGTAATAAGACCATTAATAAATAAATACGAATATATTGTTATTTTGACAGTTACGTCATTGTCAACAATAGGGAATACGCATAAAATTTATATTTCCTTAAAACTAATTTTTTTTGATATGTTAATGTTAGTTATGTCATCTAACAAAACAAAAATCACATTTTAATTAATATTATAGCCAAATTTTTTAATTTAAATATTGTAAATTTGAAATAAGCCGACCGCGGCGCGAAGGTTGCCGAGTAAATACGACTGAGTATGACGTCAAACGACTCGGATTTTACGTCACAGATACAGTTACAACATAATCTTTACGTGTGTATATTGTATTGTTCGAGAGTTTTGTATTTGTTTTTAAACAATTTTTCACGGATTTATTATTAAAATGGCATAATTTACCCAACATTGATGCATTTATGCTCATGGAATATATGAAAAAACATATACATACAAACATAAAGTTTACTTTTTTCTGAAATATCGGTTTGATGTCGCCTCATAGCTTCCAGCCACAAATTTCGCCTTTTCTGTTGTTTTTCGCCATCGTTTTTTTGGATTTATATTTGAACTATTTGTGCATATCGGTACTAAACAATATTTTCGACTATGTTTCGAAGTACTGGGGCCTGGATCTTCCATATTTTATATATTTTAATATAAAATTTAGTTCGGTAAACATGTATAAATTGTTTTTATAGAATTAAACTTTATTTTAATTAAAATCACTCTAACTTTACATAATCTATAAAAGTTATACAAGCAAATAAGTTCACGACTGTGTAGGCTGCACGCTGTACACTGGGTAGGCTGTACTCAGTACACTGGGTAGGCTAGTAGTGTACTGCCTCAATTAGAAGGGGTATGACGTCACAAGTCGTTTTCGCGCGCTAAATACATTTATGATATTTTTAAGCCTTCAAATTAAAAAAAAAATGCAATACTGTTTATTATGTTTATATGCAACAAGAGGACTATAATAAAAAAAAAATTAAAAAAATCATGCCTATCCCCTATTTATTAGTAACTAAACTTAACACCTACCCATGCTTAAGACTCCAAACCACAAAATGCCAACAAGAACAATATGACTGCCTCAGTTTTTCACCATCATAACCTCAAACATGAATTTGGCTGGAACTCTAGAGAGATACTCGACAAGGAACCCATCTTCAAAAAACACCTCCTTAGTGAAATGTTGCACATACAAAAACATAATAACCTAAACTACCACACACAAGACACAGACAATCTGATTATAGTGATATTATTGAACCAAAGAATTAAATTGAAATTTGTGAAACTGTGATTTTTATGCAATTAAATGTTTGTTCTGTAATATATCCAAGTTTTATTTCTTTCCTGTAACATTTAACGTCATTTTTAAAATAAATTCAATTATACTTATAGTATGCAATTTATTAATACATAGTTTCCGAAATTTGTGTTTGGAATAATTGTAAATATCTATATGAGAAAAAAAGAGATTATACGTAGTGGAAAGTCTAATGATAGGCGAGTTAGTGAATGAATTTATGTTTGAACTGGTTTGATGGAATAGGTTAGTACTTCTGGTATTGTATGTAGGGATTCGAAACTCGATAAGATGTAGGAGTTCGCTAGAAGAAGTTATGTTATTAACTACTCGGTAAAGCATCAACATGTCAAATAAAATATGGCGTTTTTGAAGCGGTAGAATACTTATTCCGAGACAGGAATCGTAGTAGTTATCGTATTGGACATTACGTTTAAAGCAGAAATACTTTGTGGCTTTTTTCTGAATTTTTTCAATTTTGTTAATGTATTTGTCATACGAATTATTCCAGATAACGGATGAATTGTTTAAGATACTAGAGACGTATGCAAAGTAAAGATTTTTAAAAGCGTTTATAGAATTAAATCTTTTAGTAGCGCGAATATATATGCGGCTTTGCGGCTTCATATAAATGATAGGTTTTATACCTAACATTTTTAGGGCTTTGCCGCATATATATTCGACGTGTAGTTCATAAGAAAGTTTTGAATCTAAAAGCACTCCTAGATCTTTAATTACTGATGACCGTTTCAATGCCTGACCGTTAAAATTATATTGAAAAGAATGAACGTTTTTGTTTCTCGTAAATGATATTATTTGATATTTATCGAGGTTAAGAAATAATTTGTTTTGTTGGAAATAAAGGTATACGTTTTGAAGGTCTGATTGTAGGAGGACGGTATCCGATGGCTTCCTAATTGGAAGGTATAATTTCATATCATCGGCGAATAACAAGAAATTTGCATGTTTTATTACTTTAGAAATGTCGTTGATATAAATTAAAAAAAGAATTGGCCCCAAGTGCGACCCCTAAGGGACACTTTATTTATGTTTACGAAATCAGAAGTGAAGCCGTTAAGGGTGACCGCTTGACTTCTATTACTTATATATGAAATAAGCCATTTGAGAAGGTCGCCGTGAATACCGAGAGAAAAAAATTTACTGATCAAAATATTGTGGTCAATTTTATCGAAACATTTACTGAAATCTGTGTAGAGTGAGTCTACTTGTACCCTTTGGTCAAGTTGTTCCAACAACTGTTAGTTTCGACAGATCTGCCGCGAAAAAAACCATGTTGTTCAGGAATTATATGTTGTTTTATAGTTTCAAGTAATTTTTTACCGACTAAAGGTTCAAATATTTTCCCTAGGATGCATAGTTTGGAGATGGGTCGATAGTTTTTTATTTGACCTTTATCGCCAGATTTAAAAATAGGAACTATAAGAGCCTTCTTCCATATATCTGGATATGTATTTTCTTGAAGAGATTTGTTAAATATGTTAAATAAGGGTTCGACTAAATTACTAGCAAAATTTTTAAAAAATAACGGAGGTATCATGTCGAAGCCAGCTCCCTTTTTCGTGTTGAGATTAAATAGTTTGCTAAGCTTTTTGAATTCACTGATACTGAGTCATTTTCGATATTGGTTATATATTTATTGTAATCTTGAGATTGCAATAAAAATTTGGACCTGCCTCTTAAAATTACAAATGTACAATAATCTATTTTATTGTTGTATCTTTTCCATTTTTTTGTGCACTTTCTTTTTTTCTTTAATACATTTTATAATGGAAGATGAATACCATACCGGAAATCGATTTTGATTAACTTTCTTGGAGGGCACATGCAATCCAATTAAATTATTAAGAATATTATAAAATTGTGTAACAGTATTTTTTGTATTACAGTTGCTAAATTCAGACTCCCAAGCAATATTATTGTTTCTAATAATAATAATACGTTAATTTTGCTTATTAAAACGCTGACAAATAGTTTTTAACCAGTCATTTGCATGTTACAGTGTCGCTGATGATGCAGCCCCTGAGCTAGGTCTGACATTGACACCTTTATAACAGTTTTCTTCTTTAAAGTGTCGCTTACTCGATCACGGGCAAAGGCAGATCTATTTTCTGCCAGTCTAAAGAGTTCTGCCTTTCTTATCCCAGTTCATTTCCCTATATTAGCAAGATAATTGTTGTCCACTCATTCCGCACACACCTTCGATCTTGCCTCTCAGTATTAGTAGGAGAAGCTGATATTTATGACAAAATTGCCTTGCCCTAGTAAAAAAGTAATAAAAAAGTTATGATTCATATGAAATGCATCATAATCTGATAAGTTGAAAATTGTAAACCGTTTCAATATGTACGTTTCAATCAAAACTAAAACTGTATATTTTAAGTTGTGTAATGCGGGCAAGCGCCACAAAACCGCGACTGCAATCTCTGTTCCGAGTTAAAATATAATAGAGCAAAACTTCATAAATTTCAACCATTTTACGAATTACACATTTTACAAGGTTTTAATTACGTCATCATTAAAGTTTATAAAGCTATATTTTTAACTACATCACGACTGGTTCGTGGAATTTTGATACAAACGTCTAAAAGATATAATTCTAGTTCAGTTTTTAAGTGATAACAAAAACTATCCGTCCGTCTGTCTGTCTGTGTACACGTGCAGAGCAAATTCGGCTAAAAGGATTTTTGTGAAAGATTTGGCAAAAATCAGTTGACTAGAAATAGGAGTTTACTCGTGTCGATTTTAAGATTTTTAACAACCGAAAAATATTTCGAAAAATATTACGAAAAATATTACGAAAAATATTTCGAAAAATATTTCGAAAATATATTTTTTCATACTTTTATGTAACGTTTCCATGGTCATGATAAATAATATCTCTGTTAGAATATATTAGGCCAAGTTATTTCTACTCTGCTGTTAGAATGTATTTTAAATAAGTACTTTGTGATGGCGGTCGGTTCTGTGGTGGCCACAGCGGATTTTTTAAAATAATCTCTTAAAAAACTCAAATCATTGAGTTTTACTAAAAAGGCTTGTTTTAATTTTTATGTTGAACAGTCTAGTAATCGAAAAAAGTTTTTCTGACGCCACGCTAGTCGATTTAACTTAACAATGTTTTGTAAAGATTTTCAAGTTCATCGCTTTTATTTAAAGTTGATTTAAAATACTAGAATTTTTTAGACATTTTAAACCGGCAAGGCTCGTCACTAAAAAAAATCGGTATTGGTAACTCAGGTTCAGTTTTAAGAATTAGTGTGAAAATCAGTTTTAAGAATAAGTGTGAAAATGGGTTTAAACTAGTACTGTCAGAAATCGATTTTGACGGAACCGGAACCAGTTCCAAAAAAAACGGTTTCGGGTTTACCCGGTAACCCGGTTTCGGAACCGGGTAATCGGAATCGGGTAGTTGGAACCGGGTATCCCAAACCGGATACCCGGAAACGGGTAATCGGAATCGGGTAATCGGAACCGGGTATCCGGAACCGGGTAATCGGTACCGGGTATCCGAAACCAGGTAATCAGAACCGGGTATCTGGAACCGGGTATCCGGAACCAGGTAATCGGAACCGGGTATCCGGAACCGTGTAATAGGAACCGGATATTCGGGATGAGGTATCCGGAACCGGGTTACTTCAAAGTTACGTACCGGTTTTACCCGAAACCCAGAACCGGATACTCGTTAAACATGTTTCGGTTTCCAGCATCATAACAGTTATGGTTATTGTGATTGAGATACGTTAATTAATACTTGCTGACGTGCATCTACTATGTACGGTTTTTGTTATATACATTTTCAATTTTGAATAGAAACCAAAAAAAAAATAGTAATCGTTCTTTATTTTAATTCTAAACAACTTCTTTATAATATATATTTTTGATATATTACTACTATATCAATTATCCAGTGTACAATACGCAATCTTCTTCGCTTCTTTGTATACCTTTTGCGAACACTAATTCTTATCAAAATTCTTCAATAGTCAGACTCTGTACCAGGGCCGGCGCTAGGATTTGCGAGGCCAAGGATTTGTTGTCATTATTAAAGACAAAATATGAATGAATACTCTATATTCTAAATAGGTATCTCGTTTTCATCTAACACAAGATGTTTGGAATTTGGAAATTCCTAAATAGGTACTATCGTAAAATTTTGTAATTTTAAACATCTGGTACTCCTGTACTAAATATCAAGTTTGAATCAGGGAACTTGGAATCGCGTATCTGGAACCGGGTATTCGAAGCCAGGTATCTGAAACCGGGTATCCAACACCGGTTATCCGAAACCGGATATCCGAAACCGGGTATCCGGAACCGGGCATTCAGAACCGGGTAATCGGAACCGGGTATTCGAAACCGGGTATCTGGAACCGGGTATCCGAAACCGGGTATCCGAAACCGGGTATCCGGAACCGGGTATCCGGAACCGGGTATCCGGAACCGGGTATCCGGAACCGGGTATCCGGAACCGGGTATCCGGAACCGGGTATCCGGAACCGGGTATCCGGAACCGGGTATCCGGGTAACGCGAAAATTACAAACCCGGTTTTACCCGAAAACCGGAACCGGGTACCCGAAAAAACGGTTTCGGTTCCCAGCACTAGTTTAAACCTGTTTTACAAAATCGGTTTCGAGCTCTAGTTAAAATGTAAGAATAAAATGAGTTTTTATAATTTTTGCATATTTTCATGCATTTATCACAAATATTCTATTGTCTCGGGCCGAATATGGCCTGCAGGCCGTAGTGTATCCACACCTGCCACAAAGAACACCGATTATTACAATTACGATTATACCGGTTCATATCAATATGCATTCTACAGGTTATATTTTGAATTTTTAAATCAAACCCTCTGCTCAAATGCGTATTTATGGGTTGAGCCCAAAAAATATTTAAACTAAATGCAGGAAAGTTCAAATGTAAAATTACTGCAAAGTATAAAATGTATACAATTAATAGGCAATTAAAAGTTCCATCAGTTATTTTTTACCCTACGAACAGCTTGTCGTACGCTCTAGGAGTTCTTTGACAATATTTTAATCATTAAGGGAGTCATAATCTCTACATGTTTCCTGCTAACTATATGGGGCGGATTATGTACAGAGACGCTACAAACGTACCCGCCGACTGAAGAAAACACATTTTATTATCGGTATATCAAAGAAAATTTCTTCTTAATTTAATTTGGACAACACACAATTACTTATATTTATCCACCATTATCTTGCACACAGTGAAACACATCGAACCTTTTCCAGAAAAGAAATAAATAATAGTATAATTTAACAGTAGCGCATCAAGATGGAGAGCCAGCGGGCTCGAACCCGTCACATATGGTGCGTTACATTAGGTTAGTAATCGGACTAGTCACTAGTAGTTGGGATAGACTAGTGGTTTTGCAGCCGGAAAAATTGCTATGCCACTAGCATACTCCCCAATTCCACATTTTTCACTGTTTGGTGTACTCTCTTGTTACGGTTATTTAAATTTAAAAAGCCCAATAAGGGCATCTTTCGCCATCACATAATTCACCCTTATGTGTAAGGATAGTTTTTATTTCTTTTATATATAAGTATAACTATTACAGTGGTTGAGATATTTGAAATCGTGAGTAAATAGTAACCGTAAACAGAATAGTATATTCTGTAACAACGTTGGAATGAGAAAATTCAATACGATTGGAACATTTCGTGCGCGAGCAGCAGGCGAGCGTGAGGAACCACGAGCATCGAATTTTCTCTTCCAACCTAGTGACAGATCCAAATTTCTCAAAGAAAAAAAAAAATAACAGATAATTATTTTAACAAACATTTTATCTTAACAAATAATTTATATTACATAACAAATTAATCAAACTTATTTTTTTTTATTTATTATTTGTTTAATTTTAGTTTAATTTGCTGCACTGCGGTCACTATTTTAGTACTTTTTAGGATGTCATGTTGCATTTTTTTAATGTAAACTTTGCATATATTTTAATGTATCCCTACGCGTATAGATACTCACTACTTTTTCTACCCACTCTAATTTTGACTGTATTTGTATTACTAAAATTTTCTTGTTCTCGACTTGTTGTATGTTACTGCCTAGCACCATTGCCCATAAAATAGATTTCAGAGAGAAGACAACTGTTAAGTTCAGAAAGAATAGTATTTCAAGTAAACACGAAGTTAAAAAGCAAGTGTAGTGCTTTCATGACTTACATGTGACATTTATGAGCCTGAGAAATACTTTACGCTCCTTCCTTAGTAAATCTTGATTTATTATTTCGATGGTACTCACATAGAGTTATAAAATTAGACTGACCTAATTAAATGACCCTTTGGCAATTGATTAGGGACCAAGGGTAAATTTAAAATACAATATGTTTGATAAAAACTTCTACTTGTATTTATAGCATATGTTCATTATAAAAATCTAGTTGGTTTTGGAATTTTTAATAAGGTATGTATTAGACAGCATGATAAAATTTGCACTCATCACCTCTAAATTATCAAATGTAAGCAAACATCAATCAATTAGATTAAACAACATACGTTAATTCTTCATGGCCTGCGGTAACTATGTTTTTCCTACAGTCACAATCCATAGACTCGTAGCCTCATTTTAGGTAAGGGTGTCATGATTGAGTATGCCCAATAAACAGCGTTTGTGGAAGTTTCTGTCATATTTATACTAGTAATTTAACAATAGTAACTCCCACAAACTATTGGGCTACTTATTAGACATACTGAAGTATATCGCCCTCACGCGAAGTGACGCAACGTAGCGTAACTTCTTATTTTGCTATCACCCCCGTAGAATTTCTTTTTGGGCCTCCTAGTTTGTTTGTCAACTTTGCATAGATAGGCCAAGCAACAACAAAAAAGGCATTGTGACGATGGACTTCTAAATGGCGCAGCATCCTCCGCTGTTTTGGAAAGCCTTCATAGCCTAAGGACGCCAAAGCAGGTCGTGCCGGCCCTGAGTAGTCGCTATATTTATGCCACAGCTAACATAAAGTTAAACTTAAGCTCGGTATATCACCGTGTAGTCCGGATTACAGTGGGTCCAGAGTATATTCCATTTCTAATAAGAATAGTAATCTTGAATTAGATGAGTTACGTCCGTAGATTATAATATTATGATTCATACTGGTCAGAAATTATAACAATACTAGGTTATTACCCGTCAACAATGACGGGTTTATAATAAAAAAAATTCAATTGTTTGTATGTGTATTTGGTTTTAGTTTTTAACGTATCCTAATTTCGTCGCCAGTCTGCGAATCATGGGACAGGATGTCACCAGTTAGCTAATCACGGGAGAGGGCGTCACCTGTCAGCCAATCAAGAAACAGGGTATCTCCAGTTAGCCAATCACGAGAACTTTAGAAAAATTGACGTCATAATGTTACCGACACTACATATAGACATTTGCTAATTATATAGTTAGATTATTCATTCATTAACTTTTTAAGATGAGAAAACGATTCATTTTTACTTAGTACATTACATTTATATTGTTAAAACTAAAAATAATTTGAGACGTTAATTTAAGCCTACGAAACCCTAGACATTTCTATATGTAATTATATTCGTAGATACTTAGAGAATAAATCTGCAAAATATTGTTCATATCAGTTAAAGGATATAGGCTTGTCTAGAGTTTCTCGTTTATGTCTACGAAACCCAAAACATTTATATATAAAATTTTATCCGCAGTTTCTTAGAAAATAAATCTGAAAAATACTGTTCATATCGGCCAAAGGATATAGGAGAACCCTAGGGTTTCTTGTTTATGCCCACGAAACCCTATACATTTCTATAGGTTATTTTATCCGCAGATTTTTAAATAATAAATCTGCAAAATATTTTTCATACCGATCAAAGAATATAAAACTGTCTACAGTTTCTTATTCATTCCTACGAAACTCTAGATATTTCTATACGATATTTTATCCGCAGATTTTTAGAGAATAAATTTGCAAAATGTTTTTCATATCGATCAAACAATATAGGAGTGTCTAGAGTTTCTTATTTATATCTACGAAACCCTAGATATTTCTGTATGTTATTTTATCCGCAGATTCTTAGAGAATTAATCTGCAAAATATTGTTCATATCGGTCAAAGGATATAGGAGTCTCTTGTTTACGCCTACGAAACCCTAGACATTTATGTATGTAATTATATTTGTAGATTTGTAGAGAATATATCTGCAAAATATTGTTCATATTGGTCAAAGGATATAGCAGTGTCTAGAGTTTCTTGTTTATGCCTACGAAACCCTAGACATTTCTATATGTTATTTTATTCGCAGGTTTTTAAAGAATAAATCTGTAAAATATTGTTGATATCAGTCAAATGATATAGGGGTATCTAGAGTTTCTTGTTTATGCCTAGGAAATCCTACAAATTTCTATATGTAATTATATTCGTAGATTCTTAGAGAATAAATCTGCAAAATACCTGTCAATCAAGTCAAACTGGGAACACCCTGTTTCCCAGTTAGCCAATCACGAGAAAAATGACGTCACAGTGTTACGAAATCACTTACACACGGTAGCTAATAATATATGTACGATTTTAACTTCGCTAACGTTTCGAATTACTATATTTTAAATTTTCATCAGATCTCTGAGAATAGCGTATATATAATTTGATGTTACTATTTTGAAAGTATAAAGAAAATGTTTAGGTAATTATTAAATCGAACTACAATTAAACGGTAAAAATATAATAAAATCTACATGAAAATAGTGAGGTGGGGGAAATTTTACGGAACTTTCAACAGTCACAAACGTTACAACCAACCATTTTAAAATATCTGACGCACTCTTATAATATAAAAACAAGTGTCTTTACATCTGCCAATAGGATTCACTTATGTGTTATATTGTAGCTCTTAAGAGTGGCGGTTTTGGTTAGACGATAGAATTGTGATTCTAAACAAGACTCTCCTTCAGGTGTCTTTTTATTCAAAGCGTAAAACTAACAGTGTACTCCACACACGAAGGAAGGATTGTCCAGAACTTATTTTAGACCACTGCCAAGTTTTCTGTAGACCCTGGAGTAAAATTGTAAGTTTCATAGACTTTTTTGTTTAGTCATTTTGACAATAATAATGAATCATTTAGATATTGAGTGACAAAAAATTTCAAGTAAATCAAAATATAATTTTGTATTCAGTTGCGGAACTACCATACCACCAGACCAGACTCCACAACGCAGGGGGGGGGGGGGAATCCCTAATTGCCAAAGCAGCAAAGGCCATTAAATTAAAAAAAAAAAAAAATTAAATATACCTCCCTGACCGTCACTTTTTCAGACGCAGTTACTGCAATTTTATTATTTTTAACACTTCCTGTCACTGTTGCAACGGCAGAGCGTTCTTTTTCCAAATGAAAAACAATAAAAAACTATCAACGAAATTCTACTGGAGAAGAACGCTTACATAATTTATCGTTGTTGAGCATGGAGGCTGAAATTGCTCAAGACTTGGGCATTAAAGACTTAATTAGAGATTTTGCTAATTTAAAATCCAGAAAGAAAGATTTAACATTTTAAATTGATTTATTTATTTATACCATGTTTTCTTTTGTTTCATTTGTTTGATATTAATGTTTTTCTTTTATATTCATAATAAAATATGTATTATAAAGTAAAATGATTCTTTATGTAAGAAGAATCCAAGGTTAAATTTCTTCAAAATTATGGGACGCTAGATACGAAAAGAAAAAAATAACATAAGGTTGGGCGGCCAATTTAATTTTTTTGCGGGGGGGGCCAAAATTTGTAGTTCCGCCACTGTTTGTATTGTACCTACTATTTATTGTTAGAATTGTAATTAGTTTATTGAAGTTTGTAATTTAAATATGTAAGCTGATGAGAAATAAATGTTGTCTTATGATATACTTATTGTATACAACATGATGTATATATTTCATAAATAAATTTAGTATTATTATTATTATTATATATTTCATTTTTTTTTTTTTTTTATTTTTTTTACATATTGTGGCGCCCGTTGCGCTGGTTTCGTAGGAGAGACGCAGGCGTCGCGGCGTCACATAGGTCTACGACTAAGATCGTAGGACCCGCCACACGTGGTGACCAATAAACGGTTCTGCTGATAAATTTGTGATGTGCGGATTTAACCTGCAGCAGAATTGCAGGTAAATCGTTGAAAAAAGGGGGCGCGTTACTTCAGAGCAGAGTTATACTCACAAACAAAAAAAAGGACAGGCAGGGTTCAGACGTATTTCACTCCAAGGGGTTATGCTTGGAGACTTATTACATATGGTTTGGTTTTCCCTGGGAGTAGAGGTATTCGAAGGGGCCCACACAGTGGTTCTGGAGGAGTAATAACACAATTCTGTCCTCTTGAATCCCTACTCAGCCGTTGAAATCGTAGAACTGCTCTGAGTAACACGAAAAATTATTTTGAATAATTTTTATTCAACAAACAAAAATTAATTGGGGAAAATGTAGCGGAAAATAGTATAAATAAAGTTTTTACAAATATATGTTTCTCCCCGACACAACCAGATACATTGGGGTGAGAAACTATACACCAATTAATATTCAATTACAATTTTCAAAATCTAAATTAACAAGTGGCACAAATAACAATGTGCGCACGCACAGGTACTGAACTGTGCGGCGCGTCAAAATACAATGAAAATATTAATTGAAATGTGTACTCACGCGTTCCGTATGAAAATACGGAAAAATACTTAGCGTGGAGTACAGATACAGAAGTTGGCTTCAGTTATCCACAATCGGACTCTACAATATCCTGGTGGAATCGCCGATGTCGGTTGATTACTGGCCCAACTTCTGGAGTGGTCTAATATCAAAATAACTCTTCTTGACGCGATCCAAAACGGGGGTTTTTTCCTTGTAAAAAACGTAGATCCCGAAGGTGGTCAAGCACAAATTCTAGTTTACCAAATAGCTCGCAGCCTCGTCTTGGTAAACTCGAAACACAGTATATTGATATTATGCAAAAACTCAAAAGACGTCTGTTCTCGATGAAAGACAATCGAGTAGTCGCCGTCTCAGACAGAATTATACAAGATTCTAGCGGTTCATACAATGAACGCTAGAATTGTATATGAAAAATAAGAATTCATAAAAATTACCAAAAGCGGTAATTTTGAATAGTTTTGCGACTCAAGTGGTCGCAACATACCGCCGGCCAAAACGTATGTTTTTAGCTCAGGGCAGCAAAATGGTTAACAACAAGGATCTACACAGGTTCATTGCAACGGTTGAACCGGGTCAATCGGTAAAGGGGCCAGTTTCACGACTGGTCTTACAAGTTCGCCTCGATTGGTTTTTACAGTGGCCACTCGTACCACGTTGTCTTTCCCGGGTGATACCTTTATAATTCGGCCCAACTTCCACTGCAATGGAGGTAGAAAGTTGTCTTTGATCAAGACAAGTTGGCCGACTTCTAAATTCCGGGCTGGTTTGTGCCATTTTGAGCGTAACTGGAGAGTGTTCAGATATTCTTGTGACCAACGACGCCAGAATTCTTGAGATACCCTCTGGACCCGTTTCCATCGAATCAAGTGAGCTTGGGGATCGGTCTCCACGCTGGGTTCGGGTAGTGTTACTCCTGGTTCCATGGTGAGGAAGTGACTTGGTGTAAGAACGCTGCAGTCATCAGGGCTTGAAGACATTGGGGTCAGCGGTCTAGAGTTCAGGATAGCTTCGATCTGGCAGAGCACAGTAATCATCTCTTCATAGGTGAGAACCTGTTCGCCGATGACTCTGGCCAAGTGGAACTTCACTGATTTGATTGCTGCTTCCCACAATCCTCCAAAATGAGGTGCAGAGGGAGGATTAATGTGCCACTGAATACCGTCTTCAGCTAATTGATTTATTAAAAATTCATTAAATCCCGATGACGCGACAAACTTTTGTAATTCGGAGAAGTGTGATTTTGCTCCTATGTAGTTTGTGCCGCCGTCGCTGTAGACGTGAGACACACGGCCTCTTCTTGATATAAACCGCCGAAAAGCTTGTAGAAAAGTCTGTGTGGATAAATCTGACACCAGCTCCAAATGGACGGCCTTGGTAGCAAAGCAAATGAATAGACATAGATAAGCTTTGTGACAGCGGTATCCTCTGCCTGCATATGGCGTTATCATAAATGGACCACCATAGTCCGTACCAGTGACCTCAAATGGTTTTTGCGGTGTGACTCGATGCTGCGGTAAATCTCCCATCATGGGATTCTGAAAAGTGGGTCTATTTCTGAAGCAGGTAACGCATTTTCTGCACAAGCTTCTAATCATGTTCCGCGCCCCTATAATCCAGAAGGTGCGTTCCACAATAGACTGGACTGTTCTGGGGGAAGCGTGCAGGTACTTCTCATGGTAGTGTCTTACCATGAGACTTGTGAATGAATGTTTTGATGGTAACAGACAGGGGTGATTGTGGGTGAACGGACGTTCAGAATGTCTTATCCGTCCACCAACTCTAATAATACGGGACCGGTCCAGGAACGGATCTAACTGCCTCAGAGAGGAGCTGACCGACTTATTATCAGTAAGTTTTGCCAAAAGGTCTGGAAATGTCTCCTGCTGCACCAATTTGATCAGTTGTACTCTGGCGTGTTGCATTTCGTCAACAGTACAGACTCCTGTTTTCCTGTGAGCACCAGGACGACAGTTTGCAGAAAATCTGATGCAAAGAGCTGTCACTCTTATCAGCTTAGGGTATGATGAAAATCTACTAAATACCTCGTCTTCTTCTGGGGTCGCCTGAACTAGGGAAACAACAATCTTTGCTTCGGCGCTCACAGGCTCCTCTAACGTGGAGGTGTCAGTTATAGAATGCAGGGGCCAGTCTGAGGTGGGCATCTGCAGCCAACCGGGCCCTGACCACCACAATGGATGAGACGGGAGTTCGTGAGGCCATAATCCACGAGACGCACAATCAGCAGGGTTGTCTTGCGAACGTATGTGGTACCAATCTGAGCCCTGAGTGTGTTCGTTAATTTCTGACACTCGGTTTGCCACGAATGTTTTCCAGCGATGTGGAGGGGACTGGATCCATGCAAGAGCAACGGTGGAATCCGTCCATAAAAATGTACGGCTCACAGCAAGGTTCAGTGAGTCGTTGACAAAGCTCACAAGTTGAGCAAGCAATAGAGCTGCGCAGAGCTCGAGTCTAGGTAATGACACTTGCTTCACAGGAGCTACTTTAGACTTGGCCATAACCAAGGATATTTTGATTTCGTCACTAGCCTGACTGCGTATATAGACAACGGCAGCATATCCCTTTTCGGATGCATCACAGAAACCTAATAAATCGTTGGTAACTTGCCTGGTTGGGATCCATCGGGGGATTTGGACTTCACTGATACTGGGCAAATGAGATTTGAACTCTATCCATCTGTTTCCAACTGATGGCGGGAGTGGTACATCCCAATCTAGTTCACGCTTCCAGAGTTCTTGAATCAGCATTTTCGGCACAATAGTGATGGGTGATAACCATCCTAAAGGGTCGAAGATTCTGGCAGCTTCAGACAGAAGTTGCCTTTTAGAAATGGTTGACTCCGGCAAGTTGATTTGGTACCTGAATGAATCTGAGGTGGGGTTCCACATCAGCCCTAAAATCTTGATGGTGTGATCCCGATCGAGATTTAATGAGTGACCAGTAAGTTTATGATCATCAGGGACGTCTTGGAGGACTTCACCTGAGTTGCTGGACCATTTGCGCAGTTCCATACCTGCCTTGGCTAACAGACTGACTAGCTGAGCCTTTAGATGGAGCGCACCTTGAATGCTTTGAGCCCCAGTGATAATATCGTCAACGAACGTATCATCTGTTAAGGCGATTGCGGCTAGAGGGAAGGTCTCACCTTCATCTTTAACTAGCTGTCGTAGCGTTCTGATAGCTAGGTAGGGTGCGCTTGTGGTTCCATACGTTACCGTGTTAAGTCGGTAGACTCGAGGTGTCGTCGACAGGTTGAAATCCCATAAAATACGTTGATACTGGCAGTGATTGGGTTGAACAAGCACCTGGCGAAACATCTGACGGATGTCAGCAGTCAGGATGATAGGATGCAGGCGTTGTCGCATTACAACTTGAGCCAAGTCAGATTGTAATGGAGGGCCTGGTAATAGGGTATCGTTTAGAGATACTCCATTCGATGAAGGCTTGGACGCGTTGAACACTACACGTAGTTTCAACTCAGGTCCAACATACTTTATTACCGGGTGATGAGGTATAAAGTAACCATCTTCTCTCAGGATGGGTTTGTATTTTAATTGGGTCATATGCCCGGATTCAAGATAATCCTGCATGAATGTCATGTACTCTTCACAAAGAGTAGGATTGTTGTTGAGTCTGGTGCGCAGCGACTGATAGCAGGCATTAGCGGATCCAAAGGATCGGCCTAACTCAACGGTCTCGTTCTTGAACAGGAGCGGTACTACATAGCGGCCATCAGGAGTGCGTGAATGCTGTTCATCAAACAACCTCTCCGCTTGGAGTTCCTCCAGTGTCTGAACGGGTTTATACGGAATTTCCTCTAGCTCCCAGAACCGTCGTAGCGTTTGAGACAGTTCGTCGTCCACCGAAATGTGGAGAGAGTTGAGATTCCGGTTGCGGCCCTTCATAGGGCCCGAAATGACATAGCCTAGTGCAGTGTCAACTGCATAGGGCCCCTCTGGTAGTTTAATCGACTTGTGTTTTACCAGAGAAAAGTAGATGTCAGCGCCCAACAATATTTCAATTGGACCTGGCTCGTTGTAGTGTGGATCAGCTAAGTAGACCCCATTTAGTTCCTTGGAAGTAAATGGACGAAACTTCTGACCTGGTAAGTAAGCTGCAATGTTCTTGACTACAAGTGCAGCCACTTTGTAACGTCCTAAACTTTTGCGCGAGCGGAAAGGGCATGTAACGACTCCCGACACCGCCTTAACTTGAACGTTGGACACGCCACTGATGGAGAGGGTTGTTGGCTGCAGATCCAAACCTAATTTGACACTGCAACATTCAGACATCAAACTAGCTTGGCTACCACTGTCCAAAAGGGCTCTGATTGGTCTCCATTTCCCACAAGAGTCTTGTACGTGGATAAGCGCAGTACTCAACAGAACCCGTGAGACATTAGAGCTACGATTGGTTCTGACATTATGCGTTATCAACACTTGCGAATTGGAGGAAACATTATGATTCCGACTGGATCCAGGTTGCGCTGGCTGATGACTGGAATCTTTTCTAGTACCGTCGGGTTCGTCTAGATGGATCAGCGTATGATGGCGCTGATGACAGAGTCTACAACTCCCTTTAGACAGGCAATTCGCTGAGGAATGACTGGAGCCCAAACAATTGTAACAATGGTTGTTACTTTTAATCAGTTGGTGCCGCTGTAAAGGGTTTAGTTTCCGAAACTGAGGACATGAATACAAAGGATGCTGTTCCTTGCATTTTATACACGGAGGTGTATATGTTTGAGTGCTAAAAGCAGCCGCGTACTTTCTTACTGGTTTTGGTATAGAGGGTTTCCGTGTAATTTGTGTTGAATTAATGGATGAGTTCCCTACTGAACGGAGGGTCTGCCATTGCTGAGAATTAACGAACTCTTCCAGAAACGTAAGCAATGTCTCGACGTCGGGTAACTCGTCGTTGTCAAGCCGTTTCTCGAATCGGTTGCGTACATTGGTGTCTAATTTGAAAGAGAGTAAGACGGCAAGAATCTTACTCCACTGTTCTACTGGTTCATCAATAGCTCGTAGAGAAGCTAGATGTCCCCTTACCTTAGAAACAAAGGTATTTACACTGTCGTAAGATGTGCTGTCGAGTTTGGGTGTGTTGATAATACCTTCTACATGGAGCATCGCAATGAGACGTCTGCGTTTATACTTTTGAGTTAGAGTGGCTAACGCCGCCGTGTAGTTCGCGTCAGTCAACTTAAAGTCCTTGATGGCAGCAAGGGCTGGGCCAAGTAGGAAAGATTTAAGGTATTGTAACTTTTGCACGGGTGTTAGCGTTTCCATGGAGTCAACTGAACTCATGAAAAGGTCATAAAACGACTGCCAGTTGGCGAGATCTCCATCGAAGGGCTGAATGTTGAATTCAGGGAGTTTAGTCTGATTCATAATCGTTTGATTCAGGACTTGGAATGCAGTATCATGGGTGTCAGAGACGTTCATAGGATGCCTCTCCTCTTTTACAAATGGTGGCTGCTTACTAGTAACTATAAGGCGATCAAATTGGGTCATAACTTCATCGTACTCGCTGAGCAAGGCTTCTTGCATTCTCTCGTTCTCGGGTAAGGCTAGCAATTTCATTTGACATTCTTCAAACGCTTCAATTTTCGATGTTAAATGTTCAAATTGGGCTTGTACAAGAGGAATGTCATCTGGGGCGCTTGAAGCTTGTGATATCGATTTATTTAATCGAGTAATGAACCTCGTACACAGCAATTTCTTCGAGTTTAATTGGTTAATGTTTGCCATGGTGAGCTGTGTTGACAATCTGGATAGGTACGATAGAGTTGTAGGCTCAATCGTAAAGGCGATTTAGTAATATGTACGTTAATAATTGCGGGCCTTGTAGAATACGCCGCCGGCCGTGGCGGACAGTATAAATGCTCAGAGGAGGTTACAACGTAACTAGAGTAACGGTAATCGAAATTCGGTATACTAAAATCCTAAACGAGGATTAGCGGACGTCCTGAGGGCACGTAGTAAATTTGAATAGCAATACGTCACTCAGGCGATGACGTAGAATTCAAAAATCAAAATTTCAAAAATCGGTCAAAAATCGGACTTCGAAAAAAATCGGAAAATCCAGAAATTTGACTTACAAAAAGTCAGTGCAGACCGAGAGCGCACTATATAGTCGAGCCGTTCAAAATCAAAAATTTCAAAAATGCCAACAATCGGACTTCAAGAAAAGTCGGACAATTGTGATTCGGAATATAAAATTCGTGAAATATAAATATATATTGCGTTAAGCAAATCTGAAAATGAAGCTTAAATGCGATTCTGAAAAACCGCGTTAAGCGAATTCCTAAAATCCGCGTTATGTGAATCCAACAAAAAACTCGTTAATTTGATCAGAAAAAGCTCGAAATTGGATCCGGCTACTTGGTGGATCATAAACTGTGGATTCGGCGCGCTGATTCGGCCAAAATAAATCCGACTAACGAAGGACCAGAAAATGTGGCGCCCGTTGCGCTGGTTTCGTAGGAGAGACGCAGGCGTCGCGGCGTCACATAGGTCTACGACTAAGATCGTAGGACCCGCCACACGTGGTGACCAATAAACGGTTCTGCTGATAAATTTGTGATGTGCGGATTTAACCTGCAGCAGAATTGCAGGTAAATCGTTGAAAAAAGGGGGCGCGTTACTTCAGAGCAGAGTTATACTCACAAACAAAAAAAAGGACAGGCAGGGTTCAGACGTATTTCACTCCAAGGGGTTATGCTTGGAGACTTATTACATATGGTTTGGTTTTCCCTGGGAGTAGAGGTATTCGAAGGGGCCCACACAGTGGTTCTGGAGGAGTAATAACACAATTCTGTCCTCTTGAATCCCTACTCAGCCGTTGAAATCGTAGAACTGCTCTGAGTAACACGAAAAATTATTTTGAATAATTTTTATTCAACAAACAAAAATTAATTGGGGAAAATGTAGCGGAAAATAGTATAAATAAAGTTTTTACAAATATATGTTTCTCCCCGACACAACCAGATACATTGGGGTGAGAAACTATACACCAATTAATATTCAATTACAATTTTCAAAATCTAAATTAACAAGTGGCACAAATAACAATGTGCGCACGCACAGGTACTGAACTGTGCGGCGCGTCAAAATACAATGAAAATATTAATTGAAATGTGTACTCACGCGTTCCGTATGAAAATACGGAAAAATACTTAGCGTGGAGTACAGATACAGAAGTTGGCTTCAGTTATCCACAATCGGACTCTACAATATCCTGGTGGAATCGCCGATGTCGGTTGATTACTGGCCCAACTTCTGGAGTGGTCTAATATCAAAATAACTCTTCTTGACGCGATCCAAAACGGGGGTTTTTTCCTTGTAAAAAACGTAGATCCCGAAGGTGGTCAAGCACAAATTCTAGTTTACCAAATAGCTCGCAGCCTCGTCTTGGTAAACTCGAAACACAGTATATTGATATTATGCAAAAACTCAAAAGACGTCTGTTCTCGATGAAAGACAATCGAGTAGTCGCCGTCTCAGACAGAATTATACAAGATTCTAGCGGTTCATACAATGAACGCTAGAATTGTATATGAAAAATAAGAATTCATAAAAATTACCAAAAGCGGTAATTTTGAATAGTTTTGCGACTCAAGTGGTCGCAACACATATGATTAATATGTTTCACCGAGAATACACGGACTCCTCTGTCAATTATATTTTTTTTACGTTTTTACTGATAATATTAGTTGCATATGTCTGTATATTTTGAATAACTGCCGCATATTTACGTTATTTTTACTGCATATATATGCGCATATTTATTTTTTTCTTGTTGCATATAATTCCGTGCTTTATAACCAAATATTATAACAAAAAAAGAGTAATTTATATAAAACAGCGTTGGACAAATGTATGGACCACCCTACGTTTTATTGAATTTTAGGATTATTACAGGAAAAATAGTAAATAAAATAATACATACAGCTTTTAATGACAACTTTAATCAAAATTATTAATATTTTGTGGTACCTCTTCGTGCTATAATTACCGCACATACCCTTTTAGGCATACTGTCCACAAGTTTTTTTACATACATCGGATTGTACATTGAACCATTCGTCCACAGTAATTTTCTACAATTCTTCTTTTGATTTGCATTTGTAAAGTGACACCTGGTTTATCAGAATCGATCACAAAATTTCAATTAGCGATAAATCTGGTGACTGGGAGACCATGCAAAAAGTGGCACATTGTTTTTAGAAACTCATTCATTTGTTGTTGCATCTGTTGACAGGGGGCATTATTTTGTTGAAAAACATATTCTGGATTGTCTTCATCAAATAATTTTAATATTGATGGCTCCAAAACTTCATTAAGCATGGTAATATAACAAGCAAAATAATGCGTCCCTAGCAGAAAAAGATTTCGCCTAAGCCGCTGGCGGACATGCACCCCCAGATCATGATGCTACCACCACCAAATTTGATCGTAGAGATGATGCTGTCAGGATGAAAAGCTTCACCTGGTCTAAGTCATACAAAGTTGGCTCCAGGTTGTCCAAAAAGCTGATCCACAAAAGAAAAAACAAACCTTAATTTCGTAAATTTATAGTAAATTAAATTTTATATTGTTAGTGCAATAATTGCTTAGAAAATTATTTTTCTGTTAACTTCGTAAGTACATTAAACAATTACAATGCTTACTTTTATATTGGACTTATCAGATCAAATTATTTTCGCTCATTCATCAGGTGTCCA
Organism: Liopterus haemorrhoidalis; assembly: GCA_963971575.1. Lineage (NCBI taxonomy): Eukaryota > Metazoa > Arthropoda > Insecta > Coleoptera > Dytiscidae > Liopterus > Liopterus haemorrhoidalis. Next base: position 44,516,767 of record OZ020611.1, on the reverse strand, counting down.
ATTTAAATGTCTTTTGGTCCACTCAAGGCGAAGTTTTTTGTGTCTCTCGATTAACAGTTGTTTTCGGCGAGCTTTTCTTCCATGCAAATTTGATTCCACTAGACGTATTCTAATTGTTCTAGAAGAAACTTTAATTTCTCTATGGTCCCACAGATTACCAGCCAGCTCTTTTGACGAGACTGAGCGTTTACGAAGAGCACTTCTCTTTTTAAAACGATCATCTCTGGAAGTGGTTGCACGTTTTTTTCCGGTTTTTGGTCTGTTTTCATAAGTGTCAGTCTCTTGGAACCTTTTGATGGTAATTCGCATGGCTTTTCTTGAACACTACACTTTTTTTAAATTTTCACCTGCGTCTGTCCTTGTGAATGGAAAAATACAATTTGACTCCTTTCTGCCACATTGAGTTCACGTTTTTTAGCCCTAATATAAATAAAAATATTCACTCAAACTCAATAAAACATGAAAAAAACAGTATTCACTTCAAACGCATGTGTAATAATGATCCAAGCCGATCTGAACAGATCTGAACCTATATTTATTTGTATTTCAAAATTTATCATAACTCTGTTTACATTTTCGGTTATCTGATTAGACGTAAGTCTTTTAGAATGTGTCAATGATATTTTAAAAATATTTTGTCATATATATACTAGTTACAATGTACCTACCTAAATTTAGATGTTATATTATAACTGCATGGGTGCTCCATACATTTGTCCAAGGCTGTATATGCGCATATTTTGTACTTTCTTGTTGCATATAATTCCGTGCTTTATTACTAACAAAATATTATAACAAAGAGTAATTTATATAATATTTCATTACTTGTTTTCCATGTTTTTTATTTTTATCCAGTTCTCTATCTTTAATAAGTGGCTTTATCTCTTTTGAATCCCAACAATTCAAAATGAATACAACAATATTATCTTTATTGACAATACGAACGTAGTTTAAAGAATTTATCATATACTATCTTCCTAAAATAACTCGGTAGACAAAACAATAACATAGACATAGACTCATAGTGCTTTTTACCTCATTGTACAAACGCAGCGTAAACCATATTTTATCTTTTTATAAATTTTATCTGATTATCTTTACAACATCTTCGGATGAATTTCGAGAAATTGCCAATATTTTCCTTGACATCGTTATTTTTTCTTCACGGTTCCATGTTACTAAGAAATAAATGTTTAGATTCTAAAATTTAAAATCAATGATTCACTGTGTTTCTTACATTATTAAAATTACTTCAAGTTAAAGATTATCTCGTCACTTTCCTTTAAAGTTTTTTTTATTTTTCTTAGGGAGTGTTTCGCTGAATAAATTTAATGATTGTTAAATTTACTTCATTTCGAAATTTTACATTCACTTTTATCGTACAACTTAGAGATAGACCCAGAACACAACGACTTGCCTTGTTTCCCATCTCTACTACAGAATCATGATCTCCAAATCAACTCTGATTACAACTGATTCCAGAATGTATAGGATGATTTTTAAAGGATGCAATTATATAACTGTAAATTACTTGCAATGGAACACAGGAACCTGAACAAAAAATACACGGTGGCCCAAAAATTGCGCTACCATAGGAAAAATTCGTAACAATCTTCTTTCATACATAACAATTTTCTTTTTTTTTCCTTTCACATAAACATTTTAACCCTTGAAGATTTGTTATGGAGAAATTTAACGTACCCCAAAGAACCAAAATCGTAGAATTTTATTTTGAAAATCGGTAGTCCATTTTACTCACACAGAGAGAATACATGCGTCATTATCAGTGAGGAATCCGCCCTCTAAATCGGCGATAAACCATCTAATTCATCGTTTCCAACAACAAAGATCTTTGATCGACTTGCCACGACTCGGGAGACCAGGAAAACAGTTCTCGTGTCGAGCAAACTTCTTCGAGGACGCGAGATGTAATGCAGTAACGGTGACTGGGGCCCGAAACCACGAATTTTGTCCGCCGAATTTTGTCGAGAATTTTGTCCGTCCAGCTGTTAAGACACACCTGACGTTTGGTGGTAGCAAGATGGAGCGACTGCCCATACCACGAGACAGACTATGCAGCTCCTGAGGGACATGTTTGGAGAACGGTTAATTTCAATAAATGCCAATTTCAGTTGACCAGCGAATTCTGTTGACCTAACCGCTCCAGATTTTTAGGGTTTTGGAGATATGAACAAAAAACCCTTATATTGACATTTTGTCGTCTGTCTGTCTGTCTGTTCGGTAAAAATTGTAACCAAACGGCTAAACCTAGAGAGTTGAAATTTGGCATGCTTATACAACTCGCACATAGGAAAAATACAAAAACATCTAAAAAACATATCCCCCTAAAAATATAAACAAATATGTGCTCATCGAAAATATGTGCTCATTTAGTTCTGAGTTAGGTATCAAATGAAAGCCCTTATAGTACGTGGATTAACGATCAAAATTTTATTTTTGCAAAATAAATTATTTTGATGCAATTTTTGCCAAATTGTGCAAAAACAAAATTGTCCAACACCCTGTAGCCCAGATAGTTTAAACTAAAAATCTGAAAAAAATCTAACTAATGTACATTTGTATGAACCGGAATAGTACGACAGGAATTTTTGATCAGATTTTGTTTTCAGAAAATAACGCATTTTTTTGTGTTTTTTTGGTTGACAATGTAAAACAGTTAAAGTTATATAACATACTATATAAGAAGGCGTATCCTGCTCTAATGGTTAGCTTGCTCACTTGTTACGCAGCAAACTAGGGTTCGCTCCCAGGCAGAGGAGACAATTTTATTTGAAGTTTTTTTTTCAATTTTTATTTTGTTTAAATTATTTTGTCAAAATTTTAGTTATATTTTGGCAAATGTTACATTTAATTTTTAACAGCGTAAATTTAATAACCAGTTGGAATTGTTGGAATTATATTTTCATTCTATGTGTCATGTATACAAAACCAGAGGGGCAGAGCATATGATATAAAACAACCAATGGAAGCAATAGGCGCAATTTTCAACCTTTGACCTTGCTATATATATATATATATATATATATATAAATACTACATATATTTAGAAACCTAAATAATGGTATTAGGTATTCGAATTAAAATTTTAAAAAAATATTTTAACATAAAATTTGTTTTTAAAGCTCTTTGATTAACAGATGATAAATTATTTTAAAAATATCGTTCATTTTGCCGTGATTACTACAAAGTAAAATTTGTCCTACACACTCAGCATGCCGCCTTCACTTATTATATACCTGGGAAACCCTGCCATTTAACCGTTTGGCTACAATTCTTACCGAACAGACAGACAGACGACAAAATGACGGTATAAGTGTTTTACACAAAACCCTAGAAAACATAAGGATTAAATAAGTAAATAAAAATCATACAGTTACTGCAGTTAATTTTAAATAAAATTAATTTTCTTATCCTTCAATTTTTAATGATTTATCAACATAAATATCAACGTATTTTATCTTTCCGTATAACAAGTTTTCATTTATATTATTGTTTGCTTTTTCGTAAAATTTTTGATTTATATCTGATTTTTACTTTTCATGATGATTTATTACGTTTTCATAGAAACAAAAGTGAAAAGCCTTCATAAGATATGCATTGACTTTTCCTTAAAGTTAATATTTTAACTAAAAGTTGGCGCGGTACCAACATAAAACTCAAGGCGTTGAATGTTCCTAGGAATACTTTATCGTTCAACTCGGAGGAAAAAGTACCGCGGTTTATCGGATAAAAATTCTATACAGAGAACAGTTTTTTTAATTTAAATTTGAAAGTTTTCAATTTTAGAATGTGAATAGATATGTGGTAAACGTGTCATTCTTCAACTTTTCAAATGTTTCTAGATATACAACAAAGTTGGTTTTATTTGAATTTCTCGAAACACTTTAGTTATACAGAATGTCCCAAAAGAATAGGTCCATTCTGGAAGGCGATGGCATTGGTCATTTTAAGCAAAAATAAGTTTTTCTGGTAAAGTCTGTTCCAAACAGTTAAGCGGAACTAGATTTTGCAATCTAGTTACTTTCATTGTTTGAATCGTGCTTTTCGGCCGTTTTGTTTAAGCTTTGTAAATCATACTTACAATAAACATTTTTTGGTTAAGGTTAATATAATTTTAAAATGTCATTTTCTTTATATTTTGATTTTTTGTGTCATTCTTAATACAAATTGCCCATTTATTTATTTTTTGTCATTAAAATATGTAAAAAAAAAATAATTTAATTTTGACATGTCATTCGTTTCCATGATTTCATTGCTGGAATTTTAAATTTTGACATTCCAACGTGAAAAATGAAATAACCCAAGCAAGGTCCTTTCTCGTGACAACCTAAAAGAACGAAATTTCCATTTAGTTCCGCCTAACCGTTTGGAACAGGCTGTATTTGTATGGGTAATCTCTGTAAGCAAAAAGCAAGTCGATATTTTATTAGTCCTAAGAAATATTAAGGAATTTTTGAAATCACATCTCACCCCTTTTCACCCTTTAAGGGTGAAATTAAAAAAAAAACTGTCAGAACCATTTCGTGATATTTTAAAAATACACCTATGTACCAAAATGAAACGTTATAACTCAGAGTTTCCCAAACTGTGCGCCGCGGCGCCCTGGGGCGCCGTGGCTAGACTACAGGGGCGCCGCGAAAATCTAGGACCATTTGTTTTTGTGTGTGATCACTATGTAGTTTAGAAGTGAGGACCTTTTTTAGGGTTTTGTAGATATAACCACCAAAAAATCCTTATAACGTCACTCATGTGTCTGTCTACCTAATTGTAGCCAAACAGCTTAACAGCTTATACAACTCTTTGACCCACATATAGGAAAAATACTGAGAGTTCAAAAAAACACATCCCGAGATAAATATAAACAATTATGTATTAAAAATAAATAAATAAAATAAATATTTTTTTAAAATTTTAAGTGGCATGCCAAATGAAATCTCTAAATGCGTGGATCAACAAACAAATTTATATGTTTGAAAAATCATTTTTTTTTATTGGAGTTTTGCCAAAAATGTATCAAAAAACTTGTGTCCCCCACCCTATTTCCAAGAGTGATTGATCTAGAAACTTGAAAATATCTCCATAATGAACATTGATAGGAACGGGAATAGTTAAACAGGAATTTTTGTTCAGAAAAGCTATTCGAAAAATGTCAATTTTTGTTAGTAAAAAAAAATATTTTCTTAAATTTTATTGTGTGGTATCAAAAGAAAGCTCTTAAGGTGCCGATTAAGGAAGGATAGATTGTTTTTTGAAATTCGTTTCTTTTAACAGGTTCTTAGCCAAAAATGTGCAAAAGTTCTTGTCTCACACCCTTTTACCATAACGGGTTAAATCAAAAATCTGAAAAAAATGTAGGTAATATACATTGATCTGAGATGGAAACGTACGAGAGGAATTTTTGATCAGATTGTGATTTTGAAAAATATGACAGTTTTTGTGTTTTTGACAAAAATAATAATTTTTTTAATTCATGGCTAAATTATGAATAATAATTTATTGGCTTTATGGCTAATAATCTATTTACAGCTAAGATAGTGAGTGTATTTTTTTGAAGTTGAAAATATATAATTTTTTTTTTTAAATAACTGCGAACCTAGTTACTCATCGCACTACACTCAACACTTCAGTTTAGTTAGAAGTTCAGGAGTTTTCAGTTATTTTATTATACTATTATACGCTGTAAAAAACTCTGGTATTTTTGTCAAATATCGAAGAAAATTGATTATCAAAAAACTGTTGATTTTGATGTGGTTATAGAACAAATATTCCTAGACATCCAGTTTTATGTTGGCTTTAGGGCTTGATTAGGGCAAAATCAGATCCAAAGACGATGGCATCTGTCATTTTAAGCAAAAAACCTGAAATAAGTTTTGCGGCATTTGTATGGGTAATCCTTGTAAGCAAAATATAAGTCGATATCCCAAAGGCCCTAAGAGATATTAAGGAACCCGTGAAATCACATTTCACCACTTTTCAACCCTTAGGAGTTGAATTTCGAAAAATCCCTTCGTAATGGGTGCTTCCGTCATAAAGCGAATATACTCTCCAAATTTCAAGTTTCCAGGCGCAGGGGTTCGGGCTGGGCGGTGATGAGTCAGTCATTCAGTCAGGACATTGCCTTTTATATATATAGATATTTACAATACTTGTCAATTTGTGCTTTATACAATTAATGTTAGTAAACTGACATATAATTTAATGTAAATTATGAATTGTCAAATATTTTGAAAGGTGCCATTTCAGAATTACCACCTTAAGATGATATTTTAAATATACAACATATACAACGTCTTAGTTTCGTATTACAAAATGAGACAGATAATATACATTATTTACTATATAGCCTAGTTCAAACGTTTAGGCGGAACTAAGTGGAATTTTCATTTTTGTAATTTGTCATGAGCTCTTCTTTTATGATTTGATGTAGGGTTTTGCTAAACAAAATTATCAAAAGCCTCACTTAATCGGTAAAAGTTACTAAAATTGAAAATATAGTTGCACCTAAATGTTTGGAATAGCCTGTATATCGCTGGTGACCTGGCAATACCACCTATCTACAATTTTTAGCGAAAATAAGTTCTTGGTTTGCATTGTAACCCACGTATTAGTGCACAAGTTGTGACAATACTTCTTAAACAAGAAAAATATTTAAGGTCTAAACTTCGTACAAAGCATTACCTTTTATCTTAAATTACGCAAAAACGGCTGACATAAAGCAGTTTTCTACCTCTCCTTTAAATTTCTATTTATGCAGATAGGAGGTATTGCCAGGTCACCCGCGATATGTTGTTCACTTTTGTAAGGACAAACCAGATCTAGTTATTTTGGTTACTTTTATAGTGTATAAGTGACATTAAATGTCATTTAAAAATTTTTTTTGTGCTGTAAATCAGACTTCAGATTTGTTGGTTATGATCATTATAAATTAAGATATCATTTTTTATTATGATATATGTCAAACTGACATTTTTTTTATCATTTTTTTTATCATTTTTAGGGTTTTGTAGGTATGACCAAAAAACCCTTATACTGTCATTTTGTCGTCTGTCTGTCTGTCTGTCTGTCTGTCTGTCTGTCTGTCTGTCTGTCTGTCTGTTCGGTAAAAATTGTAGCCAAACGGCTAAACCTAGAGAGTTGAAATTTGGCATGCTTATACAACTCTTTGACCCGCACATAGGAAAAATACTAAATCATCTAAAAAACATATCCCCCTAAAAATATAAACAAATATGTGTTCATCGAAAAAAAAAATATTTTTTTAAAATTCTGAGTAGGGTATCAAATGAAAGCCCTTGGTACGTGGATTAACGATCAAATTTTAATTTTTGCAAAATAAATTATTTTGAAGCGATTTTTGCCAAAATTGTGCAAAAAAAATTTTGTCCCACACCCTGTAACCCAGATGGTTTAAACTAAAAATCTGAAAAAATTCTAAGTAATGTACATTGGTGTGAACCGGAATAGTACAACAGGAATTTTTGATCAGATTATGTTTTTGGAACAAAAAGCATTTTTTGTGTTTTTTTGCTAATAATGTTATAGTTATATAGACGCTAAACAGTAACGTGTTTCTTGGTGCAGTGGCTAAGATACTTGCATTCTGCCCGAGAAATTGAGTTCGAATCCTACGAGAGGAGACAATATTATTTTTTATTTTTTTTTTTTGCATTTTTATATTGTTTAAATTATTTTTTCAAAATTCTAGTTATATTTTGGCAATTTTTAAAAGCGCAATTTTTAATTTAATAACCAGTGTACACGAATGAGTTTCGTGTACAGAATGTACACGAAATCAAAGGGGAGGAGCTATGACTAAAAACAACCAATGGAAGCCATAGGCGCAATTTTCAAAATCTTAATGAACCTTGATATATAAAAAAAATACTGCACATCTTTAGAAACTTAAATAATGGTAATAGGCATTCGAATTAAAATTCATAAAAAAATATTTCGACATAAAATTTGTTTTGGCATCCCAAATAATCATCATTCACTTACTAAATACCTGCAAAACCCTGAAATGTGTGAAAATTCACACTTCATATCAATTTTTTAATACCAACATGGCATACAATTTCAAAAGTGCAAACTATTGAGATCAAAATTTCCTTTTAGTTTGTTTTTACAAAAGTGAACAGCATATATAGGCTATTCCAAATCTTTAAGCGGAATGGAATTTTAGATTTCTTGTTGTCACAAGCTATTTTTTTATATATTAATGTTGGATTTTCCTAAAAACAATTATCAAAAGCTTCAATCAATCTGTAAAAGTTAAGAGATTTGAAAATCTAGTTCCACCTAAAGATTTGGAATAGCCTTTATTTAATATTAAACTAAATAAAATGCTAAATTATTTATAATATATATTTTTGATTTTTATATTTTATCACTATATACAAGCAATAATCGAAAGTTTGAAGAAATAAATATTTGTATATATGTAAGGGCTATTCTAAACGTTTAGGCAGAACTAGATTTTTAATTTCAGTAACTTTTACCGATTAAGTGAGGCTTTTGGTAATTTTGTTTAGCAAAAGCCAACTTCAAACCATAAAAGAAGAGTTCATGACAACTTACAAAAATGAAAATTCCAGTTAGTTCCGCCTAAACGTATGGAATAGCCTATATATTCAAAATATTAGACATGTCAATCACAATTTTGACATGTCAATTTGGTATCTGACATGTAGCTTTTGAATGATTATAACCTCAATATAATGAAACTTAAACAAAAATTTAAAAGCCAGATTTAGAAGTTTACATGGTTCCACAAAAGTCTATTTACACCACAGCAGTCACCAAAGTAACCAGATTTAGTTTCGTATTACAAAATGAGACATATAATACTACAGGATATTCCAAACGTTTAGGCGGAACTAGACGGGAATTTCGTTCTTTTAGGTTCTCATGAGAAGGGACCTTGCTTGAGTTATTTCATTCTTCAGGTTGGTATGTGAAAATTTAAAATTCGACGAATGCCAACGAATGTCATTTTTAAAAATTGTAATAGTTTTTTTACATATTTTGAAGAAAAAAAAACGAGAAATTTTTATTAAGAATAACAAACAAGTTAAAATGCAATAAAAAGAACATTTTATAATGACAATCTATTTAATTTAGAATTTGCAATGTGAGTATGATATAGTCCAGTAACCTTGTTATGATTATAGGGCGAAAGTTGCATTAAGTGTGGGTAGTTAGTTTCGTTTCTTTTTCTTGTATCGGATGTGCCTGAGATGCAAAATCCAAGTTTTCGACTTCGGCAGCCCTCTGGAACACTTTTGAAAATTTCAAAAACTGCTAAATTTTCGCACTTTTTTCGGTTTTTTCCATAAACGAGCACGTTTTAGACAAACACCAATTTATGCATTTTTAAATTAGATTAAATTTGCTACAATTTGAGATCAGAATGGGCTTGGTAGCCCTAACAGTTTTCAAGATACAGCTTTTCAAATTTTGAAAAAATCTCCAAACTTGAAAATTTTATGCTAATTTTTATGCTAAACCTTGTCATGAAGTCCTAATATAAATACAATGCACATGAAAGTTGGTAAGCATTAATAATAGAATTAATGGTGTATATAACATGTGGGTAAGTATTAATTATTATAAATAGTGGTAACTTTCAACAACAATACGAGTGTACCTATACAAAGATGCTGAGCGACTGATTTTTGAAGTACCCTCCATTTCGTAAAACCGATGAGATTATGTCCTTAAGTAGTAAGACTTGTAAGAGAGAAAGGGGTCAATTGTCATATGGCCAGAGATATTGGGAAGAAAGCAATGTTGAAGGTTGTAGGAGAAAAATTCGAGCGTAAAACCAAAATATCTAGAGACATGGCACGGTCAGAACATAGCTGTAGTGTTCAATAGTTACCCTACAGAGCCTGACAAAAAGAACACGAAGTGCTCTGAACGTAATCACCGAGTTCAGGCACATTCTTCTCCTGCGGTGATATTTGAGGAAACAACCACTCATAATGTTTCCCAAGAAATTTTTCCATCCAATGATAAAAACAAATTAAGATTCATGCAACTTCTGAAGCCAAATATTCTTATATTTGAAGCCAAAAACATTGAGGTATTTCAGGCTGAAGAAGATACTGACACACATCATCACTACAGGTATCAGTTGCAACCTGGCTAGACTTCCTCTCACGCAAGATGCTGCAAAGCTACATTCGTTTCGCACGTACTACCAGGTGCAGCAGTGGCTGGGCTACAAAAAGAATCCGCTGGAATGGGGATGGGTTGCTACAGCCCGAGGCCTTCATCCAAAGATGATGTCGAGGAAAGCAGCCCCCTCAAACCTGCTGAACATGATTTTCGGCAGTAGCAAGAAGGGATGCAGGAATGCTTGCAGCTGCAAGAAAGCAGGTTTGAAATGTTCCGTTGTCTGCGGGATCTGCGAAAACCTACCGGAAATGAGGATAGACGTCGCCGACAACACTCTCAACTTGGATGACCTCGACGACGACGAGTTGGATAGGCTGCTCGACGATATTGATATTGAAGATGTCGTGGAATCAGGTATAGTTACACTCGTATTCTTGTTGAAAGTTACCATTATTTATAATAATTAATACTTACCGACATGTTAAAGATACCATTACTTCTATTTATTAATGCTTGCCAACTTTCATGTGCTTTGTACTTATGTTAGGACTTCATGACTTCATCTCCTACAACCTTCAACATTGCTTTCTTCCCAATATCTCTGGCCATATGACAATTGACTCCTTTCTCTCTTACAAGTCTTACTACTTAAGGATATAATCTCATCGGTTTTACGAAATGGAGGGTACTTCAAAAACCAGTCGCTCAGGTTCTTTGTATAATTACACTCGTATTGTTGTTGAAAGGTACCATTATTTATAATAATTAATACTTACCCACATGTTTTATACACCATTACTTCTATTTATTAATGCTTACCAACTTTCATGTGCGTTGTATTTATATTAGGACTTCATGACAAGGTTTAGCATAAAAATTAGCATAAAATTTTCAAGTTTGGAGATTTTTTCAAAATTTGAAAAACTGGATATCGAAAACTATTAAAGCTACCAAGCCCATTCTGATCTCAAATTGTAGCAAATTTAATTAAGTTTAAAAATGCATAGAATGATGTTTGCCAAAAACGTGCTCCTTTATCGTCAAAATGGGCAGAAACCGAAAAAAGTGCGAAAATTTAGTAGTTTTTGAGATATTCAAAAGTGTTTCGGAGGGCTGCCGAGGTCGAAAACTTAGATTTTGCATCTCAGGCACATCCCATACAAGAAAAAAAAAAAAAACGAAACTAACTACCCCCACTTAATGCAACTTATGATGTACTAGGTTACTGGACTCTTTTTCCGTAAGGAAATAGACAAGGTGAGAGACCTGCGCATGCAGACTTCGCCAGGAGAGGACCGACCGCCAGACCCAGCGATGAGCCTTAGCATGCTGCAGACAAACCTGGGCAGAGGTAGGGCAGCACACGACCTGGCATACGCATATGCTAAGGAAGTGGGCGTTGACCTACTACTGGTCGCAGAACCCAACCGAGCCCTGACAAGGAAGGATCCGTGGATAGTCGACACGATTGGTGATGTGGCGGTGCTGCCGATGGTAGGACGGCTGCAAGTGTCCAGGATCGAGAAAGGGACAGGACATCTCTGCATTGGCCTACGCAACTACGACCTCCATGTGGTATATATATCTCCAAATATATCCCTGGAGGAATATCAGCGTAGAGTGGATATTATTATGAACCACGTTAGGACCAATGGCAGAGAGGCTGTCCTAGCAGGGGATATTAATGCCAAATCTCCGATGTGGGGTTCTCCGGTAACGGACACGAGAGGAGAAGTTTGGACGGAGTGGGCTGCCGCGCTACACTTGGTGGGTCACAATTGTGGAGGAATTCCTACGTTCGTGAGAGCCGCTCTTTCATAGACGTGACCTTTACAACCCAGGAACTAGCAAGGAGCGTGACAAACTGGAGAGTCCTAGAACTGGAGAACCTTACCCTGCACCGCTACATTCGCTACGAGGTGGTAGACGGAACAGGGACCAGGCGGCAGTCCGACCCGAGAAGGAGAGTGGCGGATTGGAGTGTGTTTAAGTCCTCACTGGCGCTGATAGTGAACTCAATGACGGGAGAGCAGAGGAGTTCACACACCGAGAGCGCAGAGGCATTAGCGGAGGCGTACAGAGCCAGTGTCACACTGGCTCCGAACAGCCGTAAACTTATGCCCTACTGGTGGGACGTGAACATCAGCCAACTCAGAGCCCTGAGTACGAGAGCGAGGAGGATACTCACGAGAGCACGAGCTAGCCGGAATGAAGTGGATCTAGAGCATCTGGAGCGAGAGTACAAACTCTCGCGTAGAACACTCAGGAAGGCGATCGAGGAGGCAAAGAAAAGGCACTGGCGCGAGCTCTTATTGACAGTGGACGAGGACGTATGGGGTACTGCCTACCAAGTGGTGGTGAGGGGGCTGACAAGTTTAAGGCCTGTTGATCTGACCGAGGATAGAAAACTCGAAATCCTGAGCCCCCTGTTCCCGCAGAGGAGAGAGGAACAGGCTAACCCCCCCACGGTAACGGAAGCAGCAGCACCCTTCACGATGGAAGAACTCGAGGCTGCGGTAAAGAGCAGGAAGAACAATAAGGCTCCTGGTCCGGATGGATTACCCATGGAAGCAATTAAAATTGCCCTGGAGGAACAAGGGGAATGGCTGCTGGGAATTTTTAACGCGCTACTGCGTAAGCTTGAGTTTCCAGCGGCCTGGAAGACAACTTCTACGGTCCTGATCAAGAAGTCAGGAAAGAACCCCGATGAGCCTGGGTCGTATCGGCCCAAATGCCTTTTGAACTCCCTTTCAAAGGTGTATGAAGCCCTTCTTCAGAAAAGGCTGGAAAAGGAAATTGAAGGCAGGGCACTTCTGAGTCCCCAGCAGTTTGGATTTCGTCGGAACAGGTCGACGATCCAGGCTCTTAGGGAGGTCTACGACACCCCTCTAAGCAGCACAGCCAAATGGCATGTCCTGGTCACTTTGGACGTAAGGAATACCTTCAACACGGCTAGCTGGGCGCTCATTCTTGAGGAACTCAGGAAGATGGAGTTTCCGCACTATCTGCGGGCTATTCTGGCGGACTACCTTTGCGATAGGCACGTCCGTACATCAAAGAGTAAGAACGTCAGAGTACTCAAGGCAACGGCAGGAGTTCCGCAGGGTTCAGTTCTTGGACCTACGCTGTGGAACATTCTGTACAACGAAGTGCTCGATCTCCAGCTACTGGGCGACTCGAAGTGCATAGGATTTGCGGACGACCTGGCATTGATCACGAAGCCGAGAAATGAGCAAGAGCTGACGTATTGCGTCAACGTCAACCTGTGGAGGATCAATACCTGGATTGACGCACACAAGCTTCAGTTAGCCCCCGAAAAAACGGAGGCTGTGATACTGAAAGGAAAGCGTAAGAGGGACGGCGTAAAATTTAAGTTGGCAGGTCGAACTATTACGCCCAAGCCACACATCAGATACCTTGGGGTGACATTCGGTGCTAACGGTTCTTTCGCGGAGCACGTGAGGTGCTCTGCGGCTAAGGCCGAGGGGAGAACTGGTAGCCTTAGAAGACTGATGCCAAACGTGGGAGGCCCTAACTGGGCCAAGAGGAGAGTGTTGCTAGGGACAGTGCACTCCATTCTCCTATACGGAGCTCCGATATGGAGTGCCACTCTCCGGTATGATAAGCATTGCAAGATACTAGAGAGGTCCCAACGCAGGGCCCTTTTAGGGGTGGCATCGGCCTATCGAACCGTTTCTACCGTCGCCCTACAGGTAGTAACCGGTGTACTTCCGATTAAGCTCCAGGCGATGGAGAGAAAGGAAGTATACGAGGAAGGCGGGAGAAAGGAAGTTCGTCATGCGGCTAGAGCTCGTTCGATCCAGAGGTGGCAGGACGAGTGGCAGCGTAATACCGAAAAGGGGCAGTGGACAAAAAGGATTATTCCGAACATCCAGGAATGGCTGGCCTGTAAGCATAGGGTCATTGACTACTATGTTACACAGGCTCTCACAGCACACGGATCCTTTAGAGTGTTCACCAAGCGGATCGGTAAGGAGCAAGAGGACACATGCGTATACTGCGGAGCCGTGGACACTGCATAACATACGCTTTTCGCATGCGGAAGATGGGACGGAGAAAGGACAAGAGCGGCGGCTGCTGTCGACGAGTTCCTGACACCGGACAATCTCCTGCAGGTAATGGTGAAGTCCAGGGAGAACTGGGAGTCAGTGAGGCGGATGATGACTGACATCCTGAAAGTCAAGGAAGCAGACGAAAGAGAGCGTCAGGGTCGAGTCGAAGTGACCTAGCCGAACAGTGCGAGCTCGTCGTCTGATCTCCAGACGGATAGCCTGAGTGAGCGACGTGGCAGCTCAAAGGTCGGGTTATAGACACCCGAATCCGGAGAGCGGGGGTAAACTTCTAGTCACCTGGCGAGGCCTCGATGGTCCGTGTTTAAAACCACGGGAGCCGCCGACGGGAACGCCTTGTATTCGGACCGGTGCACCTCATAAACAGGTCAAGGTCTGAAACACGAGACAGGCGCCCCAAGCCCGGCGCCCTCTCTTGGCGCTTCGGAGGAGAAAGGGCGACGGGGTAGTGAGACCTGGGAGTCCAGACTCAAGAAGAAAGACCAGCAAGACTCTGAGCAGATAGAAAGAGAGTGACAGGCTCGAGTCGAAGAGACCTAACTGGGCAGGGCAGGCACGTTGCCCACTCCCTTTAGGGATCGCATGTTTCGGCAGAGTGGCAGCTCAAAGGTCGGGCTATAGACACCCGCATCCGGAGAGCAGGGACAAACCTCTAGTCACCTGGCGATGCCTCAGCGGCCCGTGTTTAAAACCATGGGAGCCGCTGACGGGAACGCCTTGTATTCGGACCGGTGCACCTCATAAACAGGTCAAGGTTCGAAACGCAAGACAGACGTCCTACGCCCTCTGTCTTCTCGTTGCAGTTCTGACGGGAGGCGGCGGCGGAGCCTGGTTCGTGAGTCCAGTGTGTCCAGACTCAAGAAGAACGACCATCAAGACCCTCTCAGACCGATGACGAGCAGAAGGAGGAGACAGGAACGGAGGAACAGGGAGACTAGTCGGAGTCGCACACGGAACCGCATGCGGATGGTAAAGGCAGCTCAAAGGTCGGGTTATAGACACCCGCATCCAGAGAGTGTGGGTATGCCACGTAGTCACCTAGCGACGCCCCGGGGGAGATCCGTGCGTAAAACCACGCGAGTTTTCATCGGGGACGCTTTGTATTCGGACTGGATAACCTGGTAAACAGGTCAAGTCCGAAAACACGAGACGGACGCCTACTGCTGGATACCTGAAGTGGGCGAATGCCGTGGGCGAGCTGGTGGGGGGATTTGACAGACTTAGCAACCTGACACTAGGACGACCACCGGAAGAAACAGGAGGAGGAAGCAGACGAGAAACAGGAGGAGGAAGCAGACGAGAAACCGGAAGAACTAGCCACTCCGTCATGATGAATAGTCTCACTACGACAGTCCCATGACGGAGAGGAGGCAAGCAGGGTTTTTAGTCGGTATGCCACTTGTGGAGACTCCGACACTACCTGAATATGATGGTGTCTATAAAAGATTTTCCCTGGTTAAAAAAAAAAAAAAAGGTTACTGGACTAATATACAAACCTTACACAAAATAACCAAAAGTCCGAATTAATAGACAGAAATTACTAGATTTCAAATTCTAGTTCCGCTTAAATGTTTGGAATAGCCTATATTAATTTGTAGTTTACAGGCTATTCCAAACGTTTAGGCTAACGTTTTTTTTTTTTAAACGGTTTAACCAAATGAGAATTTCGTTCTTTTAGGTTGTCACGAGAAGGGACCTTGCTTGGGTTATTTAATGTTTCATGTTTGGTATGTGAAAATTTAAAATTCCAATAGTGAAACCATGGAAACGAATGACATTTATTAAAAATATAACACATTTTTATGTATTTTAAAGATAAATAAAATATTTTGACATCTTGTAATTTTTATCTATTAATTCGGACTTTTGGTCATTTTGTTTAAGCTTTGTAAATCATACTCACATTGCAAATTCTAAATTAAATTGATTGTCATTATAAAATGTCCTTTTAAAAAAAACGTTTAAAATAAAAGTTATGTTTTGGTCATTCTTAATAATAATTTCCCGTTTACTTATTTTTTTGTGTCTTATACACAAAATGTACAAAAAATATTAAAATTTTTAATAAATATCATTGTTTTCACTGTTGGAATTTTAAATTTTCACATACCAAACCCCAAACATGAAATAACCCAAGCAAGGTCCCTTTCTCGTGACAACCTAAAAGAACGAAATTCTCATTTAGTTCCGCCTAAACATTTGGAATAGCCTGTATAAGCTGTTCACTTTTGTAAAAACAAACTAAGAGGATTTTGATTTCATTTGTTTGTAACTTTGTTTGTAAATTGTATGTTATGTTGGTATTAAAAATTTGTAAAAAAATGTAAATTTAACATATGCCATAATAAAAAATGATATCTTAATTATAATGATCATAACCAACAAATCTGAAGTCTGATTAACAGCACAAGGAATTTTTTTAAATGACATTTAAAGTCAGTAATACACTATAAAAGTAACCAAAATAACCATATTTACCCAGCAAACATTTTTATACGGGCCAGTACTGATGAAGCACATACTCCCCAGCATTGAAAGTAATGGGCCAGTACCCCGGTGTCTCCGTGGCCGTTAGCTGGCCCATTGATGTATCAATTGCCGGCCCAGCAGCGGTAAAGTGCAAAATAATCGCATTATTTGCAAGATTTATTTCTGACGGACCAGTGCTTATATTACACCCACTCTCTAGTATTTCAAATGTAGCATATGTATATTTACCTTATACTTACCCAGTATTAAAATAAACTAATGGTTAGGTGCAAAATAAATACTCATTTGACCATGTCACCACCGTTGAATAAATTTATTTAACAAATAAATCTGACAATATCGCATCGGTTTTAAACTATTAATGAAGAAATTAACGTTGCTGTCAATAGAATGATGCGATATTGTCAACTATATTTGTTGAATAAATTTATTCAACGATGATGAAACAAAAGTAAAATGTAACATATTAACAAAAATACGGAGTGCTCATAAAATGCTGGAAAAGTACTTCGTATAGGAGTAGTGCGAAATGCAAATGTGAAGTATATTATTAATACTGGCGTTGCACAAACTTTTAGTGCCAGCAGTTTACCAACAGATAAAGCAGTTTGCCGGCATTCGGCCGATGGTTGAATGTTTGCTGGGTAGTTTGTCCTTACAAAAGTGAACAGCATATAAATAAATGTTAAATTTTTATTAAGAATGACAAGAAATTAAATTGCAATGAAAAGGACTTTTTATAAGGACAATCAATTTAATCTAGAATTTGCAATGTGAGTATAAATTAATCCGTACGAATTAAAAATCCGAATTAATATAAGCAGTTCACTTTTGTAAGAACAAACTAAGAGGAAATTTAGTTTTCAACAGTTTGCACCTTTGAAATTGTATGTACTGTTGAAAATAATTTGAAAAGTCAGATTATAAATATGTCATTTAAAAAAATATTATTTTAAATATTTTGTAAAAATAATACAAACATAATCCAAAACTATAAAGCCTTTTTTACAATATATAATCCGTCTCATTTGTAATACGTAACTATGATCTATTTCAAATTAAAGAAAAAGTAGAATCGAGTACGATTTACACTGGATAAATACAATATAGCGGAAAATTTAAAATAAGTTACAACTAGAGCATGGCCGTAGTAACTGGGTTAGCAAGTGTTTTTAGTACATTAAATTAGCTTTACAATGACACCAGAAATATTTTGTTTCTTTTTTTATTGTTTTCAAAGCTTGCTACGTTCAACTTTGTAAAACTTATGTTGATTATTATTTTGTAAATAAATGGTCACCAGTTTGAAATGGTTAACATAAAAATATGACTTTTTGATCTCATTGTAAACCAAATTTAATGTACTTTTAGGAAAAAAATATAAAATTATCGATTCCCTTTGCTAGATCAAAAGTTGACATCATTTCCGGTGAAACCGGAAGTGCCTCAGAATTCTTATAGTAACCTTTAGATGGGCCTTTTTGTATAGTTTAACTTTTGTTCTGAAGATTTTTTGTATCTTTACAAATAAAGGATTTTCGGGGTGCCCCGTACACCTTATATAAAGGTCTGAAAATTATATCAATAACTTCTTCTTTGGGCACAATCAGCTGGGTTGTCTTTTGGCCTCACATTAGTCCTGTCTTTTGATCTGTTAATTGACAAGAGTAAAAAAATATTTATATGTCAGATAACCTAAAATATATATAACTGCGTAAAAACAAATTACATGGAGAATTTCTCCATAAAATCTACGCCAAGAATATAAATAAAAGTCTAAATATGTAAATAATAACAAAATATATGAAAAAATTAAATAATATAAATAATATCTATCAAAATCACCAAAATAACCAGATCTATGGTCTAATTCAAATTAAAAAAAAGTAGATAGCGCTGCGAACCGAGTACGATTTACACTGGACAAATACAGTATAGCGGAAAATTTAAAATAAGTAACAACTAGGGCATGAGCGTAGTAACTGGGTTAGCAAGTGATTTTTTTTTTTTTAATTTAAAAAAGGTTAATAAGATATTAAAATAAACAAGGCAGATAATACACTTACGTTATTTATACGATATAAATTCAGTTTAATGGGGGAATTTGAAAAAGTTAAAAAAATATTAATTTTAAAAATGATGTACTATATATAAAAAGAGAGATTTAGCTAAAAGAGTTTAAATAAAGCAATAAAACAAACAATATATCTTCAGAGCTAAAGTTTCTTATTTAAATAATTATTGTAAATAAAAATTAAAAATATATGTATATATGAAGGTCTAAAAATTATATCAATAACTTCTTCTTTGAGCACAATCAGCTGGGCTGTCTTTTGGCCTCACATTAGTCCTGTATCTTGATCTGTTAATTGTCAAGTGTCAAAAAATATTTATATGACAGATAACATAAAAAATATATAACTGCGTAAAAACAAATTACTTGGAGAATTTTTTCCATAAAATCTACGCCAAGAATATAAATAAAAGTCTAAATATGCAAATAATATCAAAATATATGAAACAAATTAAATAATATAAATAATATATATGTATTTCCAATGTACGGCACTGAACATCTGTCAACTTGGACTAAAAACAATATTTAAACAGTGTAATAGGAATGACGATCTAAACCAATCCGAAGCAAGGACAAACAGCTCCTATCTTCTTATACACATTTTTCTACTTTGAAATAGACCATAGTCTCGGCTTTCGCCATTTTCAAAGCATAAGTACGTCAGACCCATACTAATAAGAACCCTATATTCCACTTTGTTATTTATTATTTTGTTATAAAATAGTGCGGTAATGGACCGAAACTGGCGCATCAGTTACCGATAGTACGTAATTTTGGCCTAAAATTTAGTAATCAGTATTTAAATCTAACTATAATTTTATTTGACAAATAAAAATCCATCCCACATAAATTTTATAAATTTATTCATTAAATAATTTATTTGTAGAATTTGTGTAAAATATCAAATCAAAAAATCAATTAGAAATAAAATAAATCTAATCTTTTTATGTAACAGGATTAATTTGATAAGGATTTTAATCTACCTAATGGTTATTCTTTGCTCGTTATCAGTTTAAACAAGACGTAGTTTGATTTTAAATGAAAAACAGTTTTTGAAGATTTTTTAAATCTATTTTTATTGTTATAAGTGCCTTTTGGGTCATCCCTACGAATTGAAGGATGTTGGAAGACAGCAGTTTTATTTTTCGAGTGCCCAATAATTCAACTTTAACAAAATGCAAGGCGAAAAATATTTACAAAATTGTTTTTGTGGATTACTCAAAAAATGTAAGTATTTTTAACGCGCCAATAGACTTTTATTTAAAGTTTCTTGGGGTTAAATATTAAAATAGTATTGGGGGAAGATCCCAAAAGGGGTATTACTCAAATATATCAGAAAATAAACGCGTTTGCCGGTGTTTTTTTTAACGCCCTAATAAGAGTTTTACTCAAAGTTTTTTGGGGTTAAACTTTCAATGGGTATTGGGGAAAGACCCCCAAAGAGGTATTACTATATATTTAATACTTTTGTATTAAATATATGGGTATTACTAAAATATATAACCCGTTTCTTTCGTTTAAGCGGAATTATATATTTAATTCTAGTAAGTTTTACCGATTAAGTAAGGTTTTTGTTTAGCAAAAGCCCTTTTCAAACCCTAAAAATAGAACTCGTGACGATTTATAAAAAAGATTCCATTTAGTTCCGCTTAAACGTTTGGAAGAGCCTATATACGCGTGTACCGATATAACCACATATTTTCGGGATTTGTCTAAAAATTAGTTCAGTTTTAACTTGAAATAAATATTTGGGAATAATTAAAACCTATTTAGTATCAAAAATATTTAAATAATGTTAGTATAAGAGTTCACTTTTGTAAGAACAAACTATGGTCTATTTCAAATTAAAAAAAAAAAGTAGATAGCGCTGCGAACCGAGTACGATTTACACTGGACAAATACAGTATAGCGGAAAATTTAAAATAAATTACAACTAGGGCATAGGCGTAGTTACTGGGTTAGCAAATTTTTTTTTTTTTATTCAAAAAAGGTTAAAAAGATATAGAAATAAACAAGGCGGATAATACACTTACGTTATTTATACGACATAAATTCAGTTTAATGGGGAATTTGAAAAAGTTAAAAAATATTAATTTTAAAAATTATGTACTATATATAAAAAGAGAGATTTGGCTAAAAGAGTATAAATAAAGCAATAAAACAAACAGTATATCTTCAGAGATAAAGTTTCTTATTTAAATAATTATTGTAAATAAAAATTAAAAATATATGTATATAGGTATATGAAGATCTAAAAATTATATCAATAACTTCTTCTTTGGGCAAAATCAGCTGGGCTGTCTTTTGGCCTCACATTAGTCCTCTATCTTGATCTGTTAATTGTCAAGTGTCAAAAAATATTTATATGTCAGATAACCTAAAAAATATATAACTGCGTAAAAACAAATTGGATGGAGAATATTCTCCATAAAATCTACACCAAGAATATAAATAAAAGTCTAAATATGTAAATAATAACAAAATATATGAGAAACATTAAATAATATAAATAATATATATTTCCAATGTTCCGCTTAACCGTTTGGAACAGACTGTAAGATATATTTCCAATGTATGACACTGAACATCTGTCAACTTGGACTAAAAACAATACTTTTACAGTGTAATAGGGATGACGATCTAAACCAATCCGAAGCAAGGACAAACAGCTCCTATCTTCTTACACACATTTTTCTACTTTGAAATAGACCATAGATCAGGTTACTTTGGTGACTATTGTGGTGTAAATAGACTTTTATGGAAACCTGTGAACTTGTAAATCTGGCTTTTAAATGTTTGGTTAAGTTTTATTATATCGAGGTTATATTCACTCAAAAACTTTTCTACTTTGAAATAGACCATAGAGTAAAAGGCGTTACTCTCTGTTTTTAGCAAAATCTTAAAATTGTCCGGGTTTGAGAAAGAAATATTATGGTAACTCTATCAATACAAAACATAAAAAATGAACTTTCCCTGTTAGTTCCGTATTACAAAATGAGACAGATATTAACCAAGTTTCTAAAAGTCAGTAATACACTATAAAAATCACCAAAATAACCAGATTTAGTTTGTTCTTACAAAAGTGAATTGCTTATAGATATAATATTACTATAGTATATTTCAAATTAGAAAAAAGTAGATAGCGCTGCGAACCGAGTACGATTTACACTAGGCAAATACAGTATAGCGGGAAATTAAAAATAAGTTACAACTAGGGCATGGGCGTAGTAACTGGGTTAGCAAGTGATTTTTTTTTAAATATAAAAAAGGTTAATAAGATATTGAAATAACCAAGGCAGATAATACACTTACGTTATTTATACGACATAAATTCAGTTTAATGAGAAATTTGAAAAAATTAAAATAATATTAATTTTTAAAAATGATGTACTATATATAGAAAGAGAGATTTGGCTAAAAGTGTTTAAATAAAGCAATAAAACAAACAATATATCTTCAGAGCTAAAGTTTCTTATTTAAATATTTATTGTAAATAAAAATATATGTATATATGAAGGTCTAAAAATTATATCAATAACTTCTTCTTTGGATACTATCAGCTGGGCTGTCTTTTGGCCTCACATTAAATATTTATATGTCAGATAACCTAAAAAATAT
Organism: Liopterus haemorrhoidalis; assembly: GCA_963971575.1. Classification (NCBI taxonomy): domain Eukaryota; kingdom Metazoa; phylum Arthropoda; class Insecta; order Coleoptera; family Dytiscidae; genus Liopterus; species Liopterus haemorrhoidalis. Next base: position 44,494,351 of record OZ020611.1, on the reverse strand, counting down.
ATAACTGCGTAAAAATAAATTACATGGAGAATTTTCTCCATAAAATCTACGCCAAGAATATAAATAAAAGTCTAAATATATAAATAATAACAAAATATACGAAAAAAATAAAATAATATAAATAATATATCTTTCCAATGTATAAGCGGTTCACTTTTGTAAGAACAAACTAAGAGGAAATTTTGTTTTCAGCAGTTTGCACCTTTGAAACTGTATGTCATGTTGGTTTTACAGAAAAATAATTTGAAAAGATTATAAATATGTCATTTAAAAAAGTATTATTTGTTATATTTCATTTTGAATAGTGACATCTTAAATATTTTGAAAATATAATACTAACCTAAAATAATACAAACATAACCCAAAACTGTAAAGTATTTTTTACAATACAGTGATACCCCGTTACTCGGCTGCCTCTTAGCTCGACGTTTTCGCCACTCGACGTAAATGTCGAGAGTCGACGGAAGCATCGCTATCCGACGCGTGATCGAGTACCGATCACGTGATAAATATTTTGGTAAACAAAGCAAAATGAACGCATGGCCAGCAGTTCGCGCCTAGATATCTTGACGACAACAACTCAGATTTAGTGCAGCTATGAACTTTTTGTTTTTTGCTAAAATAAGTGATTTATATTTATAATTATGGGTCCAAAGGATAGAAATGCAAGCATAGCTAAAAGGAAAACATATACATATATGTATATATGTACATATGATTCCCTTTATTTCTTATGGAGAAATTAGACGTAATCGCTACTCGACGCTTTTTCAGAACGAATTAACGTCGAGGCGGGGTATAACTGTATAACCAAGTTTCTAAAAGTCAGTAATACTCTATAAAAAGAACCAAACTAACCAGATCTAGTTTGTCTTTACAAAAGTGAACAGCTTATACGACACTGAACATCTGTCAACTTGGACTAAAAACAATATTTTAACAGTGTAATAGGGATGACGTTCTAAACCAGTGGTTCCCAATCTTTTTTGTGGTGAGCACCCCTTTGAATGTGAAAATAAGCTCCTGCACCCCCTTAAAAAATGTGTTCAAATTTTTTCAGTTGAGTCATATTGAGTCATTTATATGTCAAATTGATCAAAATAAAAAGTGAAGAGCAAAAAAAAAAGGAAATCGCATGAATATTTCTTTAAAATTGATCAAATTAATTGATGTAGCATTCAGCGGTTCTTAACCTTAATAAAATTAGAAAGAAAATATACTTATTGAAAAATAATTTTTCATTATTATTTATTACAAAAAAAATAAAAAATAAATAAAATAAATACAGGGAAAAAATATATATAATGATTCTAAATAAACTAGATTTTTTATATAAATTTTATAAATTTCTATAAATCGTCTGGCACCCCTCAAAATGCTTTCCGGCACCCCCGGTTGGGAACCACTGTTCTAAACCAATCCGAAGCAAGGACAAACAGCTCCTATCTTCTTACACATATTTTTCTAAAGTGACATAGAGCATAGAATTTGCAATGTGAGTATGATTTACAAAGCTTAAACAAAATGACCAAAAGTCCGAATTAATAGATAATTTTTTTTTTTTTAATTATTTAATTTACATCGGCCTATTTCTGCAACGAGGCTAATCGCTGATGCCAGGGGGCGAGCTCCTACACCTGGATGAGGGGTGAATGATTGTGAAAATGAGAGTAATGTAAACATATTATTCTCGCCCGAATTATATCACCAACGAAGGAGGCTCGAACCACCGACCGCCCAGACGACTTAATGCGTTCGGTCACTCCGTTGGCTTAGATAAAAATTACTAGATAAAGTCCATTTACCGTAACTATGAAATGACGTCACAGTTGAAAAACTCACCTTGTTGCCAATTCGTAAACTGTCATATAAAGGTTATATCGAACAGCTTCTAAACACCTAAATGCCAACCTGACAAATAACGATTGAACAAACCAATTTCAAACCGGCAACATTGAAAAAATGTACCAAAATTAAATAAATAAATGTACTGAGTTATGGATTGATATTGATTAAAACATATCATAACGTTGGTACTTAAATTAACCAAGTGTGACGTTATCTCATAGTTATCGTAAACCGACTTTATTAAAATCTAGTTCCGCCTAAACATTTGGAATAGTCTATATACATTCTGTGATTTAAACTCATAGCAACGAAAACAAATTCAGATATTTACAATTTACAAATTTTGGCATTTAGAAAGCAAACTTAACAGCAATGTACGTTTTGAAATTATTAATTGTCATCTTTATAATTTTAAAAAATACACTAGCCCTTGAGTGTTATAAATGTGAAACCTGTGACAAGCCAGATAATGTTACAACCTGTGCACAAGATGAAACATTATGTAAGGCTACGTATGTTAAAGCGAAGTCAGCTACAATCGTTATACGTAATTGTGATAATTCGAAAAAACAGAATTTACATGTGGGACAACTTGTTTGTCTGTTGGTAGCTCCTATGGTTAGTTCATGTAGAATAAAATACTGTGCAACTGATTTATGTAATAACTGGACAAAAGGTGATTTGGAGAAAATATCGTACAGAATTACGCAAGTACGCAATGGAAGTAGTCAACTGGTGGCAATAAGATATATGTTACATTTTATTGTAGTCCTTGTTTTCATTATTTTTCTTGTAAATTCTTGAATAACACAAAATAAAGATTTGAAACTTTACAAAATGTTGGGCTGGAGTAAAGAATAGGTGACTACAAAGTTACAAATTTTTTTACAGAGCATAGCACATAACAACTTCACTAAATAATTCAAGCTTTATCTGTGGCTTTAAAACAATGGTTTCTGGTCTAGAAGCGCATGCACAATGATATACATTTTTAAATGGGCTAATATGGGGGAAAATAAAGTACTATGCACCTAAGAACAAGGTAATTAGGTTAGGTTTAGTTAGTAAAAGTCTAGAACCCAGCGGAGAAAACTAACGTATCTTCTAGTTTGATGACAAAACACTATCGTAGGTTAGGTTGGGTTAGTAAGGATTTGGTTAAAATAAGCTGAGCGAAGCAAGCTACCTATCTTCTAGTTTAATGACAAAACCTAGTTTAATGACACCCACACTAATAATGCTACCTGTTTAGAATCACTGTACATTTAATAAATCACGTGTGTTTGATACACGCACAGTTGTGTAGTCACCTATTCTTTACTCCACCCAAATGTTTTACTTGAACAAGGGTTATTTGAAAAGTTCGATACCTATTAACATGTAGCCCGCAGAGTAATAATAATAATAATAATAATAATAATGGTGGCAAAAATTTAGTGGCTAAAGGGCGTTTCTTTGCCAGGCAACTCGAAAAGCCGCAATGAGATTCGACCTGAGAGACTTACGTCACGTCAGGGAGAGTCACAAATCACCAAGAGGAGATTGGAAACCTACATGTTATTTTCTGTGCTTTTGTGGTACAGTAGCGCCTCTATTTTCATATCCAGTAACTATTCGATTTAAAATTTACCGCCTGGTTACTTCTTTATTTTTAAGGCAGCAGAATGTTTATTAAAGAAACATGATAATAATATAAAAGCAAGTTTAATTTTAAAAAATATACATATATTTTAAATACAAAGTTCAGTTTTTTAGTATATATTTTAAATACAAAGAAGTTTGTTCAATCACAAATGAACGAATCATCAATCAACTCATTCATGCATGACATGTACGAGACGAAACTACATAAATAAGTTGATTGTTGCTTCATTTATTTGTGATTACTACGTGGAAACTACTACAGTTCTTCGATTATTCTTCATACACTTTCTTATAAAGCAAGCAGAAGAGTGGAAACGCAGAACATTGATATGATTGAAAAACAATACAGAACACGGAACATTGGAACATAAAACATCGGAAATTACTTATAATTTGTAGCACGTGGCACTGTACACGAATTAATTGATTTCCTTGTCAAAATGAAGAACAAAACACCTTAAAATATGAACGTTAAAAAACAATGACGTTTGTTTTACTATGATATGGAACTAATGTAGCATTTAGCGACATCTACTGTGGTTATTTGAAATTAAAATTGGTTACTAACGCCATCTATAAAGATATCCAGTAACTATTCTCACGAGCAAAACTCTCCCATTAAGCCTTCACCCCCCTGGGTAGAGTACAACAGAGTTATCATTTGTTACCCCTAGGGCTACAAAAGCTAGGTTTCCGAAAGCTAAGGTAACTATAACCAAATAGTTAGAAAATGGTTGCTATGGTTACTTATGGGATTGTTATATTGTGACCGTATTTGACCATTTGCTTATAGTTTACTAAGCTTTCAGAAACCGGCCCCTTAGTGTTTCCAGTGTTCTCCGGTGATATGCTAATTTGCCGTTCAAAAATATTATTATTGGGTTTGTCAGATCTTAACAAGCGTCTACTAATCGCAATCTTCAGCAACCTTTTGAAGCACATCATATTAGAGACTAGTGAAGCTAAATACACACGGCTACATCCCTAACACTTGCGATATGTGGACGCGGAAATTACGCCAGATCCAGTGCCCACACAATGCGGAGTAACCCGAACAACACTGCTTTCTGTATCTTGTAGATCAAATAGGTGGTAGAAGATCTACAGGCAGGAATGGAATCGATTTCCCTTCGGTAAGAGACTTTCATACCACCCAAAACACCAACTATAAAGACTATAAGCTTAACTTTGTACCCTAGATACAGATAATTCCAGACAAGAGATCCATATACTTGGACCTGTTTTCCTCCTCCTCTAGAAAGATATTCTTCTGAGCAGGTCTGGAAAATTGGTTCACAAACATTTGTTTGGTCTCGATATCTTCTCGATATAGGGTTATGTCCGGCTTAATGGCTGTCAGTAAACGCCAGGTGGATAAGGAGAAATTCCAATAAATTTTAAACTTGAAATTTACCATCATCGATTCTATGCCAGAAAGGACGTGCAGTATAACCGGTATTGGGTCAATGCCATAGGGAAGTCTAAAATGGCAGTAGAGCAGCATTATATCGAGATACGTAGCTCGACGCTACAAGATATGGACAAGCAGACAGGGTGTACATAATGGTTTCAGGAAGGTGGTAACACAACCTGCAGAGTATAGACTCTGGCCCTGTACGCCAAAGTATTTATAACGCTTAAGAAACGAGAACGTGAGTTCGGTGCACAACTCTAGACTTTTCATATATCGTAAGAACACAGAGCGCTACTTTACAAAAGTATTAACTATATTCTATAATAAGGATAACACTAATTAAATAAATAGCACCTTCGAATTCATAGAAGAAATGCATAGTAAAAAAGTTCTAGCAGGACAAAACCGATTCGATATTTCTCGGTATAATTAGAAGTGGGTAAAAATTCTCTCACGATTATGGAGCTGGTAAGTTAATGTGGGGAGCAGCAATCGAAAAAAAGTAGATTTTAATGTTATCCTCTTATGTTCCGGGGTAAAAGTTGTCACCTGGTATATACACAGGGTTCGATTTTAGGTCCATTACTATTTTTAATTTATTTCAATGATTTCTCTTCTGCTATTAAGACAAAATCTATTTTATATGCCGATGATACGACCCTTATAACAAGATCATTGTCCCTGAAACACGTACAGCATGTTTCTAGTGATAATTTATCTAAAGCAAAAGACTGGTTTCTATCAAATAAATTAACATTAAATGAGGAGAAAATGCAAAATTTACTCATAACAACAATATATTATAACTATAATAATCCGGATTGCATTAAATTTTTAGGATTCCATATTGATCGTCATTTGATATGGGACCATCACGTTGCCCATATATGTGGGAATGTGATATCTTTTAAGACCCAGTTGCACAGTAACCGCTTAAGTTCTTATTTAGGTTTAAGTTTTAGTTTATGGTTTAGTTGTTGCACAGTTTCAGTTTTTGGTTTAAACTTAAGCCTAAACAGGAAAATACTTAAGCGGTAGATTTGTTTGGTTTAAGCTAAAATAAACTGTCGAATAGGACAGGTTATGTGTCATTAAAATTAATCAGATTAATTTGATTGAATGAAAATGTTATATATTAATATATTTATACGTTTTCGCCGCATACCCGTTTATAGGCACCGGTATAATTATATTAATCAATATTTTATGAAATAATATTTACAGGAACCACGCATTCACTTCATTACAAATCCTACGATATTATATTATTGGAAGTATGTTAATGGTAAGGGATTCAAAGGATATAAGAAAAATATCGAGAAATATCGCAATTTGTACCTTGCGTCATCAATATATTAAAATGCCTAATATTCCAATGGAACAGTGTAATGTACACCAAGACTTTTGCTATATCGCACGGTTTTCTCGATTTCTGGGATCAATAGATTGAGCAATCTTAATCCAGATCTAGAAACAGATGTTAATTTTTAAAACGATGTACCTAATACAGTAATAAATCAAAACAGAAGATATAATGACAACATTCGAGTTAGGAACAATAATTAAGGTTTATTCTCCTAATTTATAATGTATAAATAATAAAATTGTTTATAAATGTAAATATCTTGTCTATGACCTGTCCGTAATTTAAAATTTATTAATTCTAACTCTTTCTCTGAGCATTCTGCTACTGAACCACCTCCAGTCACTTTCAGTGAATACTTATTGTCGCCATTTTTTTTTATTTTTTTTTTTCTTGTATATTTTTAAGTTTTCTTTTATAGATATATATATTTGAATATTCTGCTTCTCTGTAAGAGTGACCGCTTACATTGTTAAATTCATCATGTACGTTCATCCAAGGAGATTTTTTTTTCCTCCACAACATTTAATTTAATTTTTTACACACAATAATGTATTTATATTTTTTAAATAAAGTTTGTAGAAGACCAACTCTTCTGATAAGTTCGTCGTACATTTATTTTTACGTTTCGTTTACCGTATTTTCCATTGCTGGCAAAATTTGCATTGTTTGTATATTAATACTATGTTCCGTAACTGCACACCTAACTACCGCGGTCGCGATTACGGTAAAGTCGTGGTAAGTTGTGGTTACCCAGTGGTTACATGAAAACGAGTTTTAGTTACGGAACTGTTCACAGTTGATAATACAGACAACTGAACTGTCATTTTATGGACGTTATAGGTTATAGATATTCTCTTACAAACTTATTAATAAAAATATTTGTTTTATTAGTACTTGTTTACAATGGAACATTATATAAGAACATATATGATTTTTCCCGATATTATTTTTCACGACATCGATCAATATTACTAAAAATCAGTTACTTACACTCATTCTTACTGTTTTAATTATAGACTATAGTAAAATAATATTATAATTTACTACTTGCACTATAAAGAAACGATTAATTTCCTCCACTTAACTCTCGCCTTATTGTAATTGTTTTGAAATTCCCGCCTTTTGTAGTTTACATTAGATCTGAAGTTTGTAGTGGGAGGAAATAACCACACTAACCGGGATATTTCTACGGTTAGTTTAGTTACAAAAAAGTAACCAAAATTTTCAGTAACCGCGTTCCGAAACTTAACAATTTTCCTGAAAAGGTTAATGTCGTACACTTTCGGAACGGGAAACTTCAACCGCGGTTACTTTCGTCGAGTAATGGAACATTGTATTTACTACTTGACAAGTGACATTGACAAATAACATTGACAGTTATGTTTATATTGATTTTCAGAATTTCCCCACCAAATATTCATTTTCCATATTACCAACTTTGTGAATTTATCACATCAGTTGTCTTAGCTAAGTATTTTTTTATTTTTAACTGTGCAACATCTGACGCTTAAGTATTTGGTTTAAGCTGAAGCTTAAAACTCATACTTAAGTGGTAACTGTGCAACTGAGATAAAAAAAAGAAAAAAAAAGAAAAAAAAAATTCTATGATTGAGATAGATAAAATCTGTTCCAAACGGTTAGGCGGAACTAGATTTTGCAATCTAGTTACTTTCATCGTTTAAATCGTCCTTTTCGGCCGTTTTGTTTAAGCTTTGTAAATCATACAATACGTACAATAAACATTTTTTGGTTAAGGTTAATATCATTTTAAAATGTAATTTTCTTTATATTTTGATTTTTTGTGTCATTCTTGATACAAATTTCCCATTTACTTATTTTTTGTCATTAAAAGGTGTAAAAAAAAATAATTTAATTTTGACATATGTCATTCGTTTCCATGGTTTCATTGTTGGAATTTTAAATTTTGACATTCCAACGTGAAAAATGAAATAACCCAAGCAAGGTCCCTTCTCGTGACAACCTAAAAGAACTAAATTCCCATTTAATTCCGCCTAACCGTTTGGAACAGAGTGTAATATTATCTGTCTCATTTTGTAATACGAAACTAACAGGGAAACTTCATTTTTTATGTTGTATATTTAAAATATCATCTTAGGTTGGTAATTCTGAAGTGGCACCTTTCAAATATTTGACATGTCAATCACAATTTTGACATGTTAATTGAAATTTTGACATGTCAATTTGTTATCTGACATACGTAGTTTTTGACTGAAAATAACCTCGATATAATAATACTTAACCATAAATTTAAAAGTCAGATTTACAAGTTTCCATAAAAGTCTATCTACACGACAACAGTCACCAAAGTAACCAGATCTAGTATCGTATTACAAATTGAGACAGATTACATAAGCTGTTCACTTTTGTAAGAACACACTAGATCTGGTTATTTTGGTTACTTTTATGGTGTGTTACTGACTTTAAATGTCAATAAAAATATTCCTTACGCTGTAAAACCGACTTTACAGTACCTAGACAAAATATTATAACCACTTACAAAAACAACTGTTAATTAAAAATGCCGACATATAATCATATGCTACTTTATTTATTTTATTAACATATCGTGTATTTATTAAAAGATAAGCTATTTTAAACATCTTCAACTCTGTATTTTTATTCTGAGACTGATTTGCAAGAACAAAAAGTACCGATTTTGTCCTGGCCAGGTAATTCGCCAGATATCAATCCTATCGAAAATGTTTGGAGCCTCCTGAAAAGACTTGTTTATGATTTAAATAATACTAATAAACAAGTTTTAATAGATAATATTAAAAAAGTATGGCATGGCTCTCCAGAAATTGAAAATTGTAATAGGGCATGTATTGAGAGTTTACCTCGAAGAATTGCGGCAGTAATAAAAGCAAAGGGGGGACAACACAAAATATTAAAGACATTTTATAAATCTACTAAAATAATTTGAAATAATAAAATACAAAATAAAAATAAAATTGGTGTATTACTATTTTGTTGATTTTGTGTAAAACAATGAATTTTTAAAAAATCGTAAGTGGTTATAATTATTTGTCTAGGTACTGTAGGTTGATAAGGTTATGATCACTATAATTAAGATATCATTTTTCATTATGACATATGTCAAATGGATCGACATTTTAAAAAAGTGACATTTTTTAATACCAACTTGACATACAGCTTCAAAGGTGCAAACTATTGAAAACAAAATTCCCTCTTAGTTTGTTCTTACAAAAGTGAACAGCTTATACTATGGTCTATTTCAAAGTAGAAAAATGTGTGTAAGAAGATAGGAGCTGTTTGTCCTTGCTTCGGATTGGTTTAGATCGTCATTCCTATTACACTGTTAAAATATTGTTTTTAGTTCAAGTTGTCAGATGTTCAGTGTCTTACATTGGAAATATATATTATTTATATAATCTGTCTCAATTTGTAATGCGAAACTAGATCTGGTTACTTTGGTGACCGTTGTGGTGTAAACAGACTTTGGCGTATCCGTGTGAACCAATACTATGATAATATTATAAATGTATTGTCAATATACAACATAAAAAATGAACTTCCCCTGTTAGTTACGTATTACAAAATGAGACAGATAATATTATTTAATTTTTTTCATATATTTTGTTATTATTTACATATTTAGACTTTTATTTATATTCTTGGCGTAGATTTTATGGAAAAAATTCTCCATGTAATTTGTTTTTACGCAGTTATATACTTTTTATGTTATCTGACATATAAATATTTTTTGACACTTGACAGATCAAGAGAGAGGACTAATGTGAGGCCAAAAGACAGCCCAGCTGATTGTGCCCAAAGAAGAAGTTATTGATATAATTTTTAGACCTTCATATATACATATACTAGCTGAAAACCCGTGCTTCGCTACGGTATATTGATGGTCTCATTGGCATAAAATCCGCAGTTTGTTTTTAAACTTGTGTATTGGTAACCTTTGTAACAAAAAATCTAGTCGATATCTCATCTGTCCTAAGAGCTATTGAGGAATCCGTGAAAAAACATTTTACTCCTTTTCACCAGATAGGGGTCGAACTTGAAAAAATCCTTTCTTAGTGGGTTCTTACGTCATACTGAAAAATATACTCTCCGAGTTTTTTATTTCTAACAAAAAAATACTAATTTACCCTTTAGGAGTGAAAGAACACTGTCAAAATACATATATGCCAAAATGGAATGTTATAACTCAACAACCGCTGGAAATACAAAGGGTTCTATAATTCACCACGAATGTAGATTCACCCCTTTAGGGGTTGATTAAGATAAAATCCTAAAATCTTTATAAGCAAAATCCAAGTCTATATCTTATTGATCCTAGAAGATATTAAGGCGTCCTTGCAATCACAATTCCCTCTTTTCACCCTTTAGGGGTTATATTTGTTAAAGGTAAAATACTGTTAAAACCATTTCGAGACATTTTAAAAAGACACCTATGTGCCAAAAAGAAACGTCATAACTCAACAAACACAGGAGATAGGCCGCGATGTATAATCTACCCCGTTTGTAGAATCACCCCTTTAGGGGTTAATTAGGACGAAATTCTGAAATATGTTTTTCGGCATTTGTATGGATAATTTTTGTAAGCAAACACCAAGTCGATATCTTATTGGTCCTAAAAGAATTAAGGAATTACTGAAATCACATTTCACCCCTTTTCACCCTTAAGGAGTGAAATTTAAAAAAAATGTCAAAATAGAGATATTAAAACCGAGATATTAAAAAAAAAAAAATATATATTTGAAATATATTTTTCGGTATTTGTATGGGTAATCTTTGTCAGCAAAAAGCAAGGCAATATCTTATTGTCCCTAAGAGATTTAAGGAATCCTTGAAATCACAATTCACCCCTTTTCACCCTTTAGAGGTAAAATTTTAAAAAACTATCAAAATCTTTTCGAGATATTTTAAAAAGACACCTATGTACTAAAAAGTAATGTTGCAACTAAATGTACACAGGAAATACGACGAAATGTATAACTCACCCCGATTGTAGATCCACCCCTTTAGGGGTTGATTAGGACAAATTCCTGAAATACGTTTTTCGGTAATTGTATGGATAATCTTTGCAAGCAAACAGTAAGTCCATATCTTATTGGTCCTAAGAGATATTAAGGAATCCTTGAAATCACAATTCACTCCTTTTCAACCCTTAGGGGTGAAATTTTAAAAACTGTCAAACCCATTTCGAGATATTTTAAAAAGACACCTATGTGCCAAAAAGTAATGCTGCAATTAATGAACACAGGAAATACGACGGGATGTATAATTCACCCCGATTGTAGATGCACCTCTTTAGGAGTTGATTAGGACAAAAAGCTGAAATATGTTTTACGGTATTTGTATGGGTAATCGTTGTAAGCAAAAAGCAAGTCGATATCTTATTGGTTCTAAGAGATATTAAGGAATACTTGAAATCATAATTCACCCCGTTTCACCCTATAGGGGTGAAATTTTAAAAAACTACCAAAACATTTTTGAGATATTTTAAAAATACTCCTATGTGCTAAAATGTAATGTTGCAACTAAACGAACACAGGAAATACGACGGAATGTATAACTCACCCCGATTGTAGATCCACCCCTTTAGGGGTTGATTAGGACAAATTCCTGAAATACGTTTTTCGGTAATTGTATGGATAATCTTTGCAAGCAAACAGTAAGTCGATATCTTATTGATCCTAAAAGATATTAAGGCATCCTTGAAATCACAATTCACCCCTTTTCAACCCTTAGGGATGGAATTTTAAAAAACTGTCAAACCCATTTCGAGATATTTTAAAAAGACGCCTATGTGCCAAAAAGTAATGTTGCAACTAAACGAACACAGGAATTACGACGGGATGTATAATTCACCCCGATTGTAGATCCACCCCTTTAGGGGTTGATTAGGACAAAATCCTGAAATTGGTGATTATTGTAGTGGTTATTTGTATGGGTAATCTTTGTAAGCAAAAAGCAAGTCGATATCTTATTGGTCCTAAGAGATATTAAAGAATCCTTAAAATCACAATTCACCCCTTTTCACCCTTTAGGGGTGAAATTTCAAAAAACTGTGCATACCATTTCGAGATATTTTAAAAAGACACCTATGTGCCAAAAAGTAATCTTGCAACTAAACGAACACAGGAAATACAACGGGACGTATAATCCACCCCGATTGTAGGTTCACCCCTTTAGGGGTTGATTAGGGCAAAATCCCGAAATTGGTTTACGGCATTTGTATGGGTAATACTTGTAAGCAAAAACTAAGTCGATATCCCATCGGCCCTAAGAGATATTAAGGAATTCGTGAAATCACATTTCACCCCTTTTCATCCCTTAGGAGTGGATTTTCGAAAAATCCCTTCTTAGTGGGTGCTTACGTCATGGATGGAATATACTCTCCCAATTTCAAGTTTCTAGAGCCAGGGGTTCGGGCTAGGCGGTGATGAGTGAGTCAGTCAGTCAGTCAGTCAGTCAGGACACTGCCTTTTATATATATAGATTTTTAATTTTTATTTACAGTAATTATTTAAATAAGAAACTTTAGCTCTGAAGATATATTGATTTTATTGCTTTGTTTAAACTCTTTTAGCAAAATATCTCTTTTTATATACAGTACATAATTTTTAAAATTAATATTTTTTTAACTTTTTCAAATTCCCCATTAAACTGAATTTATGTCCTATAAATAACGTAAGTGTATTATCTGCCTTGTTTATTTCAATATCTTATTAACCTTTTTTAAATAAAAAAAAATCACTTGCTAACCCAGTTATACGCCCATGCCCTAGTTGTAACTTATTTTAAATTTTCCGCTATACTGTATTTATCCAGTGTAAATCGTACTCGGTTCGCAGCGCTATCTACTTTTTTTTTAATTTGAAATAGACCATAGTTTCTTATTTTTGTACTGTTGGAATCACTGAAAATCATTTGTGTTGGCGACATTTTTAGCCCCAGTATGGCCGCCGTTGCGCTACTTTATATAATCTAGTGACTTTACCTTATATATGTTGGCGGTCAGTAAAAACGACTCGATACGATACTGGGTTAAATGTACTGATATTAGTAAAGTATCGGAAGGTTAGTACCGATACTAAAATCGCTGTATCGATTGAAAAATATCGATACTGGTATCGTATCAGTAGTGTTGGAACATTCCTAATTATTATTACATATATAAACTGATATAGCCTCCAATTTTATTCATATAGAAGATTTTATTTGAACTTTTTTTGTATATTCCAAACACATCAGAGTAAAATCGTGTTCTTCTCTCTTGTTACACCCGGTATATGGGAATGAATTCATTTGCAATAATTCTCCACTGACATCCTTTCATATATGTTGCTCTACAGAGCATTTAATAATTGTGCCTGTATAGCGTGAACTATAATATCAGTTACAACTTTTATCAAATAAACTCTTCCTTATACGTATATTATTTGGAAACCTTTGAGAAGAACGTATGGAATAAGTTTGTGAAATTTATATTATTATATTTTGCGACAATTTACGTGAAGGGCTGAGAACTGGAACACGTGAGAGAGTGCTTCAATGACAAATGTTATACGCCTTGATGTAAGAAATGGCCAATGTAAGGAACAACATTCATCTCGAGAAACAAACTTGATGAAATCAATGTTGTATCTCAAATCTAATGGAGTTTCATTAGTGTTTAGCTGAAATGATGTTTCAAAGTTTATATGATTAAGAAACTGCGTATTTAAATAAGTAAATTAAATAAGGTAGTCCTTGGATTAGAAAAATCCTAATTACGCAGTTTTAAGTAGATTAATGACTATACACCCAGTATCATATATCACCAACTATACCTCGTGTCATGTTCAATTAATTTTTCCACCATCGCTATCTCTAGAGCTACAATAGCTACGAAGTCGTATAAATGAGATAAGAATTGCCATTTTATTCGAAAATACCTACGAGAGAAACCATTTTTTGTTTTGAACGTTTAGCCGGAACTAAATGGAATTTAAATTTTCTTAAGTAGTCATTAGTTAATTTTTTATATATTGAAGTTGGATTTTCCTGAAAAAAATTATCAGAAGCTTCAATCAGTCGGTAATAGTTACTAGATTTGAAAATCTAGTTCCGCCTGAAGGTTTGGAATAGTCTGTAAAGTCTGTTCCTTTGGTTTATGCGGAACTAGATTTTCAATTCTAGTTAATTTTACCGATTGATTTTGATCATTTTGTTCAGGAAAATCCAACTTCAATATATAAAAAAATATCTAATGACAACTTACAAAAATGAAAATTACGGTTAGTTCCGCCTAATCGTTTGGAATAGACTGTATATGCTGTTCACTTTTGTAAAAACAAACTAAGAGGAAATTTTGATTTCAATAGTTTGCATCTTTGAAATTTTACAGTCTGTTCCAAACGGTTAAGCGGAACTAGATTTTGCAATCTAGTTACTTTCATCGTTTAAATCGTGCTTTTCGGCCGTTTTGTTTAAGCTTTGTAAATCATACTTTCAATAAACATTTTTTGTTTAAGGTTAATATCATTTTAAAATGTCATTTTCTTTATATTTTGATTTTTTGTGTCATTCTTAATACAAATTTCCCGTTTATTTATTTTTTTGTCATTAAAATACGTAAAAAAATAATTTAATTTTGACATATGTCATTCGTTTCCATGGTTTCATTGTTGAAATTTTAAATTTTGACATTCCAACGTGAAAAATGAAATAACCCAAGCCAGGTCCCTTCTCGTGACAACTTAAAAGAACAAAATTCCCACTTAGTTCCGCCTAACCGTTTGGAACAGAGTGTATGTCATGTTGGTTTAAAAAAAATTATAAAAAATGTCACTTTCTTAATAAAGATCATCAACAAATCTGAAGTCTGATTTACTGCGTAAGAAATATTTTTAAATGACATTAAGTCTGTAATACATATAAAAGTAACCAAAATAACAAGATCTGTTTTGTGCTTTCAAATGTGAATATGTTCAAAAGAGGCATATATAATATGTCTAATTTTATAATACGTAACTAATAGGAAAATTTCATTTTTTATGTTGCATATCTTTCAAAATGCTTACATGTTAATAACAATTTTGACTTGCCAATCGCGATGTCAATTTGGTATGTGACATATTAACTGTCTTATTTTGTAATACGAAACTATGCTCTATGTCACCTTAGAAAAATTCAAATTGAAATGTCACATTAGAAAAACTTCGGATTGGTTTAGAACGTCATCCCTATTACACTGTAAAAATATTATGTTTAGTCCAAGTTGACAGATGTTTAGTGTCGTACATTGGAAATATAAATTATTATCCGTCTCAATTTGTAATACGAAACTAGATCTGCTTACTTTGGTGACTGTTGTGGTGTAAACAGACTTTGGCGTATCCGTGTGAACCAATACTATGATAATATTATAAATGTATTGTCAATAAACAACATAAAAAATGAACTTCCCCTGTTAGTTACGTATTACAAAATGAGACAGATAAAGTCTGTTCCAAACGGTTAGGCGGTACTAGATTTTGCAATCTAGTTACTTTCATCGTTTAAATCGTGCTTTTCAGCCGTTTTGTTTAAGCTTTGTAAATCATACTTACAATAAACATTTTTTGGTTAAGGTTAATATCATTTTAAAATGTCATTTTATTTATATTTTGATTTTTTGTGTCATTCTTGATACATATTTCCCATTTACTTATTTTTTGTGATTGAAATATGTAAAAACAAGAATTTAATTTTGACATATGTCATTCGTTTCCATGGTTTCATTGTTGGAATTTTAAATTTTGACATTCCAACGTGAAAAATGAAATAACCCAAGCAAGGTCCCTTCTCGTGACAACCTAAAAGAACTAAATTCCCATTTAGTTCCGCCTAACCGTTTGGAACAGACTGTAATATTTATATTATTTTATTTTTTTCATATTTTTTATTATATTCTTTACATATTTAAACTTTAATTTATATTATTGGCCTAAATTTTATGGAGAAAATTCTGTAATGTAATTTGTTTTTATATATATTTTAGGTTATCTGACATATAAATATTTTTTGACACTTGACAATTTACAGATCAAGGTAGAGGACTAATTTGAGGCCAAAAGACAGACAGCTGATAGTGCCCAAAGAAGAAGTAATTGATATAATTTTTCGACCTTCATATATACATGTTAGAACGCTTTATAGCGTTCATGATAATATCAATTAAAACACACAAATCCAAGCACATATAAGCGTTTATTACTACGTCTATTTACAATCTGTCACATATATGTTATTATGTTATGGTTACTAACGCAACATATTACAAAGGAGGTCCAAGAACTAGTTTTGACCCTAACACGGCCGTCCTGATCTTGCCGCGTCCTCGCGGCTTCATCTAAATTTAACTGAAAATAAAACAATTTATTATCCTAACACGGCCGTCCTGCTCCTGCGACGTCCTCGCGGCATCTTCAGAATTTAATAACTGCAAAATAAAACAGAGTAAACGAAAACATAATGTTTGTTTTGCCCGTCTCCTTGAGGTTCCTGACCATCCAGAGTTTCACTGAACTCCTTGAGGTCCTTGAACATTCAGCGTCGAACAAAACAAACACATCTCCTTGAGGTCCCTGACCATCCAGAGTTCCTCTGAACTCCTTGAGGTCCCTGACCATCCAGAGTCAACAAAACAAACACGACCATTTTAGGTCCAACAACTCCTTGAGGTCCCTGACCATCCAGAGTTCCTCTGAACTCCATGAGGTCCCTGACCATCCAGAGTCAAACAAAACAAACACATCTCCTTGAGGTCCCTGACCATCCAGAGTTCCTCTGAACTCCTTGAGGTCCCTGACCATCCAGAGTCAACAAAACAAACACGACCATTTTAGGTCCAACAACTCCTTGAGGTCCCTGACCATCCAGAGTCAAACAAAACAAACACATCTCCTTGAGGTCCCTGACCATCCAGAGTTCCTCTGAACTCCTTGAGGTCCCTGACCATCCGAAGCCAACAAAACAAAAACGACAAGTGTGTCTTGCGGTACTCAACAAGCTATCAATTCTCAAATCAACTATCAATCAGTTCATTTCATAACAGGTTGTCTACAGTACCCAACAAGCTCAGTGACTGTCGCTGCTTCCTACTCAGTACCTTATTATCCCACACGCAACGTGCCTTCTCATTTAATCAAAGCAATAATATATCTCTTACCACTTTAATCATCGTCACTTTTAATCATCATCATCTAACTAGTTACCTTCGTACTATTTGTCTGTCAATAGACAAACGCTCGTCCATTCTGACATTTTTTTATTATTATTTCTCTTCAGATCATTACATTTGCCATTTCAAGTAAATTACATCTTGATCTGTTATCAATCGCATTGGTAAAACAAGTAAAATTAAGCAGAACCCTACGGTTCCCACTGTTTTAGTCCTGGTTGAAGATCTCCAAAGAACAAAGAATACATTAAATGAATTTATCTCCCGCCTCTAAAATATGTTCTAAACCTGCAATAGCTGTAACAAAAGATCTGTGCAAGCAATGTGCACAGTATTACATCGTTCACATTTAGTATTACATAGCATATGCATCAATTGTAAAATCTGTCATTTATATTAGCACATTCGTCCAATATGTACCATTAGTACAGACCTAAGAGCAAGACATCTTTGACACCTTACAAGACAACTTTGACACCTTTCGGCTGTCAATTTTTGTCTGTGTTTCCACAATTACCACATCAGTTAAAAACTTAACTTAGTACTTTTGTATTATTGAACTTGGGAGAACTAAAATTTTTACGTTCATTTTGATTTAATTTTTTTTTTAAATTTGCATTTCTGTTAAAACTAGTTTTCTGAAATTATAAAATCTTTTCTTTTTAGCATACTCATAATAATAATAAAATTGTTCGATTTGCGTATTTAAAATGTCACTACCAGTGATATTTCGAATACTTCCAGGTTTCAATATATTTCGTAAAGAAATAACACACTTTTATTGAGACCATAATTCTGTAATTCATTAATGCAAAATTTAGAAAAATTACACAAAAAACTTGGTAAAATTGTCAAAATAAAAATGACAACTACTATTATCTGTCATTTGTCATCTGTCATCTGCCAATGCAAAATATAATCTTATCTAATATGATTCCATACAAGGAATATAATTAATAAAAACTCCAACAAAAATTCTTTGAATTACCTTGCTAAGTCTTTATCCAAAATTTCTAAATTATCAAGAACAAATTATAAATACCATACCTCATTATTCTCTTATAATTTGGCGTCAAATTTCTATACTAGCTTTAGCTTATTCTTTATTTAACCTTTGCAATGTTATCGAAAAATTTATTTGCATCTTGTAGTGTTTTCCAGTCCTTGCTATTAGTTTTAATGTACTTTATCCAAATTCATTCTAGAACATTTCAACTTCTACGTATCACTGTAGCTCACCATAATATGGGTACGCAATGTTTTGGGGTTAATTATTTTTTTACAGTTTAATTATAATATAGCACTTCTATTTTCCATTTTCAAAATTTTCTTGTCAGCCAATTTTGACATTTCAATTTATTTTTGCAACTGTCAATCTTTCTGTCATTTTTTTGTTTTTTTCATTTTAATTATTTTCAAAATATTTTATGTATGGAACAACAAATACTGGCCAAAATTAGTTGTAGGCATCCCACTTCTGATGTTAGAACGCTTTATAGCGTTCATGATAATATCAATTAAAACACACAAATCCAAGCACATATAAGCGTTTATTACTACGTCTATTTACAATCTGTCACATATATGTTATTATGTTATGGTTACTAACGCAACATATTACAAAGGAGGTCCAAGAACTAGTTTTGACCCTAACATACATATATTTTTAATTTTTATTTACAATAAATATTCAAATAAGAAACTTTAGCTCTGAAGATATATTTTTTGTTTTATTGCTTTATTTAAACTCTTTTAGCCAAATCTCTCTTTTTATATATAGTACATAATTTTTAAAAATTCATTTAACTTTTTCAAATTTCCCATTAAACTGAATTTATGTCGTATAAATAACGTAAGTGTATTAACTGCCTTGTTTATTTCAATATCTTATTAGCCGTTTTTTATATTTAAAAAAAATCATTTGCTAACCCAGTTACTACGCCCATGCCCTAGTTGTAACTTATTTTAAATTTCCCGCTATACTGTATTTGTCCAGCGTAAATCGTACTCGGTTCGCAGCGCTATCTACTTTTTTCTAATTTGAAATAGACCATAGATTAGTTTGGTGACTGTTGTAGTGTAAATAGACTTTTGTGGAACCATGTAAACTTGGTGAACTTGTAAATCTAGGTTTTAGTTTTATGGTTAAGTTTCATTATACTGAGGTTATATTCAATCAAAAGCTACATGTCAGATACTAAATTGATATGTCAAAATTGTGATCGACAAGTCTAATATTTTGAATATAAAATATTGTATACAGGGTGTTTGTTTGAAACGGGGCACCCCGAAAATCTCCTTTATTTGTAAGTTTTCAAAGCTTGCTACGTTCAACTTTCTAAAACTTATGTTGATTATTATTTTGTAAATAAATGGTGGCCATTTTGAAATGGTTAACATAAAAATATGATTTTTTGGTGTCATTGTAAAGCTAATTTAATGTACTTTTAGGAAAAAAATATAAAATTATCGATTCCCTATGCTAGATCAAAATTGATATCATATCCGGTGCAACCGGAAGTGCCTCAGAATTCTTTTAGTAACCTTTAGATGGGCCTTTTTGTCTAGTTTAACTTTTGTTCTGAAGATTTTTTGTATATTTACAAATAAAGGAGATTTTCGGGGTGCCCCGTTTCAAACAAACACCCTATATGGTATACTATTCCAAACGATTAGGCGGAACTAGATTTTGCAATCTAGTTACTTTCATCGTTTGAATCGTGCTTTTTGACCGTTTTGTTTAACCTTTGTAAATCATACTTACAATAACATTTTTTGGTTAAGTTTAATATCATTTTCTTCATATTTTGATTTTTTTGTGTCATTTTAATACAAATTTCCTATTTATTTATTTTTTGTCATTATAATATGTAAAAAAAATATTTTATTTTTGACATATGTCATTCGTTTCCGTGGTTTTATTGTTGAAATTTTAAATTTTGACATTCCAACGTGAAAAAAAAGCATTTAATTCCGCTTAAAGTAAAGAAAAGACCTATATATCTCTGATGCGGGGATAGACGAGAAATTTTGTGTAAATAAATATATGAATTTTTACTTGATTTTTGCACAAAATAAAATTGCAAGTAAAATTGCACTTAAATACTTGTCAAAAATGAGAGTTATAAACGGTTTTTATTTTTATTGTTCAACCACATACTAATTAACTGCCAACTCTACACTAACTTACGTACAAACTACAATTTACAACAAGACCTTAAAGACAACTTAAGACTAGACTCAACAATGACTAATAACGTACTGAACTTCTTACAGGCAACCAATATTCAGCATCTAATATAAGTTTAAAATTAATAATGTATCAATAAACTAATTATGTATCAATCATGTAACCTTAGTAATTTCAGACACTAATAGCCAAGCAGCTGAAGTGTCTTAAAATATATATATATATAAAAAAAAAAAAAAAAAAAAATTTTATTGTTGCTTGGTTATCTCCAATATGTCTTATATTGCCATCTTTGTCTTCAACGGCTTAATGTGACGATTTTTTTTTGTACCCCTTGTATAATAAAAATACTCCATGTTGTTCTCTGAGGGAGTGATTTCAAACTTATTTTACTCTACAAATTTTGTAATTCAACAAACTCGGAACTTCCTATTTACATGTGTTTTCCAACTTCATTATATACTTTTAATTAGGATCCAGAAGTTGAAGGGAGTATGACAGAGTTATATTTGAATTTATGTTTAATGATTTGTGAACTTTTCATCGTTTTTGAGAGATTATTTATAATCATAAAAGTTAGATACTATGTGATAATTGAATATTATTCAATGAGCCTACAAGATGGCTGTTACTAAAGTGACCTTATTTTTCAGTTCGAAATTCTGGACGGGATATTTAATACAAGAAAGATAATTTTATTTAAATAAATAAAATTATTAAAATTTAGCTGTAATTATACAAATTATGTATCATAAATGAACATTTTTTAAAACAGAAAGTGAACAGCTTATATAGCCGGTTCACTTTTGTAAGAACAAACTAAGAGGGAATTTTGTTTTCAATAGTTTGCACCTTTGAAGCTGTATGTCAAGTTGGTATTAAAAAATGTCACTTTTTTAAAATGTTGATCCATTTGACATATGTCATGTTGAAAAATGATATCTGGATTATAATGATCATAACCTTATCAACCTAAAGTCGGTTTTACAGCGTAAGGAATATTTTTAATTGACATTTAAAGTCAGTAACACACCATAAAAGTAACCAAAACAACCAAATCTATGGTCTATTTCAAAGTAGAAAAAAGTAGATAGCGCTGCGAACCGAGTACGATTTACACTGATCAAATACAGTATAGCGGAATATTTAAAATAAGTTACAACTAGGGCATGGGCGTAGCAACTGGGTTAGCAAGTGATTTTATTTTAAATATAAAAAAGGTTAATAAGATATTGAAATAAACAAGGCAGATAATACACATACGTTATTTATACGACGTAAATTCAGTTTAATGGGAAATTTGAAAAAGTTAAATGAATTTTTAAAAATTATGTACTATATATAAAAAGAGAGAGCAAAGTCGGGGCAAAGTGAAGTGACGAGGCAAAATGAAATATTGTTTTTAAAACGTTATTTTATGCAGCTTTTCAAAATCACCGTATGGTAACATTAGTTAGTACCGACACTATCGCTGGAAAAATACTGGAGCGTATATGAACGTTCTACTAGTATATATTATACGTTTTGTTAAATTTAACGTGTTCATTATAATATTTTTAATCAGGTATGTAATGTCTTACTTTTTATTATTGATACCGGTGGTAGATTTGTGGTTTTTGGTACAATGAAAGTATATTTAGCTACTGTTTAATCAAATTTAATTGTTCTAACCCTACAAATATTTCCGAGTGATAACTTTCTATTGCATTACAACATGCGGGGCAAAGTGAACGGGGCAGCGTAAATATTTCACTTTTCCCCTATGATTCAATTAATGTTAATAATTGTAGGTAGTTTTATGTTCAGTTATATGGTTCCCGTGCAATGGTCCGAACATACAAAAGGAAAACCAAGCAACAGTAATGGACTGAAGAGGCAATGGCTGAAGCAATAACTGCCGTACGACAAAGAAAAGTCAGTTTCAAACTGCTGCTGAGCAATATGGGGTTCCTGTTATCACCCTATTTCCAGACTTTGACCTTCGGGTGAAAGTCTGTTTCTGAACCTGATGTAGCGGCTAAAAAAGGAATGGGTCGATTTAAACCTACTTTTACCCGTGAACAAGAAATAGAACTAAAATCTTACGTTCTACTTATGGAGAAACGACTCTTTGGATTAACTATAAACGATTTTAGATCCTTAGCATTTCAATATGCAGAAAAAAATGGGATCCGTCATACTTTCTCGCAGTTAACTCAGCTTGCTGGTCGCGATTGGGTGGCAGGATTTCTGAAAAGAAACCAAGAAATTTCACTTCGGCAGCCAGAAAATACGTCGGCAGCTCGTGCTATGGCATTTAATAAAGTGAATGTAAAGCAGTTTTTCTATCTGCTCGATAAACTTTTTGATAAACATCATTTTCAGGCAAGCCGAATTTACAACTGCGATGAAACTGGAATTTCTACAGTTCCCAGCAAACCTTCTAAGGTTTTATCGATGAAAGGGAAAAAACAAGTAGGAACTCTATCCTCTGCTGAACGTGGTACCCTAATCACAGCAGAAATATGTTTTAACGCTGCAGGTCAGTATGTTCCACCATTAATAATTTTTCCACGTGTAAGGATGAACCCTATGTTTGAAGTAGGATTACCTCCAGAGACTGTAGTGGTTTGTCATCAATCAGGCTGGATGCAAAAGGATATTTTTGCGCCTACATGGTTTAATCATTTTCTGCGGTTTGCAAAACCTACGAAACAAGATCCTGTCCTATTAATTCTTGAGAAATAGAAGTTTATTTTTCATGAAAAATAAACATTTATATTAAAAAATAGATGTTATTTCACTTTACCCCTTTTCATCTTTCACTTTGCCCCGCTACGGGGGCAAAGTGAAAATTTTGTTGATGTTTATTATATATTTTTTTTATTATAAATTACATTGCAAAATCAATTTTAATTTACAAAATATTGAAAGATATATAGTGTAGCTATTAAATGGTGCCTAGTTTTTAAGGTTTAGCAATTTATTTTTCTCTGTACATTCAAATTAATGTTAACCATTTCACTATGCCCCGACTTCCCCTACTATATATAAAATTGATGTGAAGTGTGAATTTTCACACATTGCAGGGTTTCGCAGGTATATAATAAGTGAAGGCGGCATGCTGAGTGTGTAGGACAAATTTTGCTTTGTAGTAACCACGGCAAAATGAACGATCTTTTTAAAATAATTTATCGTCTCTTAATCTCAGAGCTTTAAAAACAAAATTTATGTTAAAATATTTTTTTGTTAATTTTAATTCGAATACCTAATATCATCATTTAGGTTTCTAAATAAGTGCAGTATTTTTTTTATATAACAAGGTTCATTAAGATTTTGAAAATTGGGCCTATGGCTTTCATTGGTTGTCTTAAATCATACGCTCCGCCCCTCTGGCTTCGTATAAATGACACAGAATTAAAATATAATTGGAAATTGGAAATTGGTTATTAAATTTACGCTCTTGAAAATTAAATTCAAAATGTGCTAAAATATAACTAGAATTTTAACAAATTAATTTAAACATAATAAATATGAAAAAAAAAACAAAAAATAAAATTGACTCCACAAGCCAGGAACGAACCTGTGTAGTGAATAACGATCCTGTGTGGTTGTCGAGCAACTGAGCCACTAGACCACCAAACGCTTATCAACTTAGTGTGTTATAAGAGTATAACATGTATGCATCGTCAACCAAAAAACACAAAAAATGCGTTATTTTCCGAAAACATAATCTGAAATTCCTGTTGTACTATTCCGGTTCACACCATTATACATTACTTAGAATTTTTTCACATTTTTAGTTTAAACCATCTGGGATACAGGGTGTGGGACAAAATTTTTTTTGCACAATTTTGGCAAAAATCGCCTTAAAATAATTTATTTTGCAAAAATTAAATTTTGATCGTTAATCCACGTACTAAGGGCTTTCATTTGATACCCTACTCAGAATTTAAAAAAATATTTTTTTTTTCGATGAGCACATACAGTCTGTTCCAAACGGTTAAGCGGAACTAAATGGGAATTTAGTTCTTTTAGGTTGTCACGAGAAGGGACCTTGCTTGGGTTATTTCATTTTTCACGTTGGGATGTCAAAATTTAAAATTCCAACAATGAAACCATGGAAACGAATGACATATGTCAAAATTAAATATTTTTTTTAGATATTTTAATGACTAAAAAATAAATAAATGGGAAATTTGTATTAAGAATGACACAAAAAATCAAAATATAAAGAAAATGACATTTTAAAATGATATTAACCTTAACCAAAAAATGTTTATTGTAAGTACGATTTACAAAGCTTAAACAAAACGGCCGAAAGGCACGATTTAAACGATGAAAGTAACTAGATTGCAAAATCTAGTTCCGCTTAACCGTTTGGAATAGACTGTATTTGTTTATATTTTTAGGGGGATATGTTTTTTAGATGTTTTAGTATTTTTCCTATGTGCGGGTCAAAAAGTTGTACAAGCATGCCAGTTTTCAACTCTCTAGGTTTAGCCGTTTGGCTACAATTTTTACCGAACAGACAGACAGACGACAAAATGACGGTATAAGGTTTTTTTGGTCATACCTACAAAACCCTAAAAAAGAGAGATTTGGCTAAAAGAGTTTAAACAAAGCAATAAAACAAACAATATATCTTCAGAGCTAAAGTTTCTTATTTAAATAATTATTGTAAATAAAAATTAAAAATATATGTATTTATGAAGGTCTAAAAATTATATCAATAACTTCTTCTTTGGGCACAATCAGCTGTCTTTTGGCCTCACATTAGTCCTCTTTCTTGATTTATTAATTGTCAACTGTCAAAAAATATTTATATGTCAGATAACCTAAAAAATATGTAACTGCTTAAAAACAAATTACATGGAGAATTTTCTCCATAAAATCTACGCCAAGAATATATATAAATAAAAGTCTAAATATGTAAATAATAACAAAATATATGAGAAAAATTAAATAATATAAATAATATATATTTCCAATGTACGACACTGAACATCTGTCAACTTGGACTAAAAAAAATATTTTTACAGTGTAATAGGGATGACGATCTAAACCAATCCGAAGCAAGGAGAAACAGCTCCTATCTTTTTACACACATTTGTACTTTGAAATATACCATCGATCTGGTTATTTTGGTTACTTTTATAGTGTGTTACTGACTTTAAATGTCAATTAAAAATATTCCTTACGCTGTAAAACCGACTTTAGGTTGATAAGGTTATGATCATTATAATTAAGATATAATTTTTCATTATGACATATTTATGACAAATGCAGAGCCAGCGCTAAGGGGCATGCAAGGCATGAAGCCAGAGCCGCAGTAAGGGGGGGATGGAGCGGGCGACGGCCCCTAGCGCACTAAGGAAAAGGGCGCCGACGAGTTTGAACGGGCGGCACATTGCAAAGTTGAGGACCTTTTTTTTTTGCTCATCACTTGGATTTTGGGAAGTGAGGACTACCTTTTTTTGCCAAGGGCGCCAAAACACAATTTTGCCCCTAGCGCAAGTTTTCCTTACTGCGGCTCTGCATGCTGCGCATGTGGGCGCCACTACAAGTGACATTTTTTAATACCAACATGACATACAGCTTCAAAGGGCAAACTATTGAAAACAAAATTCTCTCTTAGTTTGTTCTTACAAAAGTGAACTGCTTATATTAGGTACATAGTACGTATTAGATACTTAACATATGTTTGAAATACAGAAAAATGTTATGTTCCTTATAAAAAGGTCTAACAAATTTATTTAGCTAATAGTTATTAGGTACTTAAGATGTGTAATTGAAAGACCGGGCCTTACTGTTATTAAACTTATGTTCTCCAGCCCAGTGTTCCCTTGATTGTTGGACGACAAGTTACCCAATCTTGCAGAAAGTTGGAAGATAACATCTTGGAGAGCGATAGGTAAATACACGATTTTTCTCAGTTTTCCCATATGAAATTGAGTGGCGCCCAAACTGTCAGGGTGTGTGTGCCTACAGGACCTCGCCAACACCTTTCAACTGCCGCCTGATCTAGCGGGTTGTAACAGACGTTTACAGAGGTAATGTAAGGTAGGGATGGGAAAAAAACATCGATGTATCAAAAACATTGATGTATGTTTTAAAAACATAAATGTTTTTACCATCGCTGGTCAGCTGGCGATAGTATCGATAAAACATCGATGTCTACTACCGATGTCGATGTTTAAACTTTGAAATTCAGAAACTACCGCTAGAGGCGCTGGAATCTTAAAAATTTAATTTTTATTATATAAGCTGTTCACTTTTGTAAGAACACACTAGATCTGGTTATTTTGGTTACTTTTATGGTGTGTTACTGACTTTAAATGTCAATTAAAAATATTCCTTACGCTGTAAAACCGACTTTAGGTTGATAAGGTTATTATCATTATAAATAAGATATCATTTTTCATTATGACATCTGTCAAATGCATCGATATTTTAAAAAAGTGACATTTTTTAATACCAACATGACATACAGCTTCAAAGGTGCAAACTATTGAAAACAAAATTCCCTCTTAGTTTGTTCTTACAAAAGTGAACCGCTTATAATTAGTACACAAAATATAAGCGCCATCTTTTGTGATATAACAATACTAATAGTGTTAGTTCTTATTCTTCTTAGTAGTTAGCAGAATACGAAAAATAATAAGAAACTTCTAATTTTTGCAAACAATGCGAACGACCAACGACGCCAACACACTTTTTCTTTTTGAGTCTTGTTGACACTTTCCCAGTTGATATTCCTCCAATCCCTGGATTTTTGTAAGTTGTCATTAGCTATATTTTTATATATTGAAGATGGCTTTTCCTGAACAAAATGATCAAAAGCGGACAAAAAAATGACAAATTACAAAAATGAAAATTGCGGTTAGTTCCGACTAATCGTTTGGAATAGACTGTAGGTACCAATTAGGATTATTATATTGGGTATAATAATGTGAAATTAATTACTATTAAAAAGGAATATTTCTATTTCAAAATCTAATAAATGCTTCTTGTGTATTATGTGTTACTTTTTTCGTATTTTATCTTTGCATTATTAAAGAAAACCTATATAATATAAATAAATAGCTTTTTTTAATATTAATAAAACATCGATGTTTCCGATACATCGATGTTTTTCCTTCGATGTTTTTTCAACATTGATAGTAAGCGCCGATGTTAACATCGATGTTAAACATCGATGTTTTGCCTTCGATGTACAATCATAATATAAGGTGAGGTATTGCTCTTTGAGGATTTTAATTATCAAAGGTTATTCATGAATTACACAACTTGTTTGCAAATGAGTAATGATTGTCAGAGTAAGGATATAAGAAACAATGTGGATCATTTGATATGACAATTAAAGTTCAAGTTATTATTTGGTATTTCATTCATTTCAACTGTCTTAAATTGAGTACTGTCTATATACCATTTATATCAAATATATGTAACTGTTCCAGGTAGTATAATATAGAGACAGAACGAGGGCGATGTGTTGTGAAGCCAACACCCTCTTAGGCGGAGAGCGGGAAGGAGCCCGAGGTGTTGTGCGTGTTGCTAACATCCAATTACGTCATATACACCATACGCCATAAAACCTCATTGCTAACATCAACGTTTTGCCGATAAGAATTGCAAGTAAAAATATGTTTTTTTTAAAACAGTAAACTGCAAATTTTAATAAAATAAATTTCATAAATAATATTAAATTAACCATAATCTATTAGTATATTTTTAAGATAATTAGTAGTTTTTTTTTTTATTTCACGTTCATGGTCTTTGATACTTTGGCAATTAGCCAAATATACAGATTTTTAAATTACATACATTTAAAATACAATATGATATGAAAAAAATGTAGCCGACCGGCGTAGCGTAGTGGTAACACATATGCTCTGCGTTGCGAAGGTTTCGGGTTCGAATCCCGTTCAGGTATGGAAATTTTCTCAATTAAAAGTTGTCCTTGCTAATTGCCACAGCATCAAAAGCCATTAAATTAAAAAAAAAATGTCTAGTAGGTCCTGAATTTAAATGTACAGCGGACAATTTTATTAATATATATCAAAATAATAAATAATATTGTTGATTGCCCACCACTACTAGATCATTTACGCTTACACATCCCTAATTACATCACGAGAAATAATGACCTTTTTTACTTATCATTTAACAGAACAAACTCGGTTTTTAACTCACCGCTGAACAGAATCTGCTTAAACTTTAATAACATCTCAACAAATGACAACTTTCCTGATAAATTTTTGCTAAATTTCACACAATTTAAAAAATGTATTCTACGACTGTTATAACTGCTATTATAACATCAAAAATTTTACTGTTACTGTAATTTGTGTTATATAAATGTATTAATCTATACTAGTGCCACACTGTTATTGGGTATGTCCTGTTGTGTGGCCGAATTTTGTAAAATAAAATAAAAAAATAAAATATAAAAATATTTTTTTCTCGATCATATTGTATAGCAATACTTCAGACACTTTGTAAATTTAAAACGGGCAGATGTTGTATCATTTATTCCATGATAAATTAAAATTTATCTGACAAATTATAAAGATGTATATATATAATCATAGCTGTGTAAAATACTTTTCTGATGTATTCAAAGTACTGAATACAAATACTTTTTTAAAGGAAAAACTATATGTAGGTAACATTTTAATTAAACATTACTTTTTAGTATTTAAAATACTAAATAGTTGAAATACAGTTCACAACTCTTTAAATGCAATTTATGGCAATATTATTAAAAGTTGAAAGATGATGAAAAGGTTAAATAATAAAATAGAAAAAATAACAACAAAACAATCTTAAACACTATATGACGCCGGCGTTTTTCCTATCGATAGCTGATCAAAATGTAAATTAGGCAACTTGTTATACTCCTCGGGGTGAATCCCCCTTTCGTCTCCGCAGGGTCACGGCTTCATAATAAACAATGCTAAGGCATAGAGCGTGCTGAGTCTATTTATAAGACATCAATGAACTGTTCTAACATTGCTGCCATCTTGTTGTACATGTAACAATCACTGTAACTTCAGTTATCCCAGAGAATATTTGCTTTGAAAATACTATATTCATTCGAGATTACCCTTGGATATCAAATTATAACTGCTCTACAAATACTGTGTTCGACATTGTCTTGTTGTCAACATTGGCTAGCTCTGCACTGCCATCTGGAACTGAACAATTTGCTACTAATTATTATAGTACACTTTATACAAGCAACTCATTTGAATATAACATCGTCTTACTTTACTTAAGATGGTAATAAGAATAAAATTTAATATTGTATAAGGAGTACAGAATTAATTAGTTTTTGAAATATCTTTAGTATTAATTTAAGTTTATATTGAATTATTTTCGCAAATATGAATTTCATACTTCAGTGAAGTTCAAAGGAGAAAGACTAACAGTTTGTGTGATCTTTGATTCATTTTATGCGGTTTTAAATTAATTGGAATTTATGGGCTCTAAGTCAGATTTCACTTGGTGCCAATAATGCTCTTTTGTGGTTCCATGCTTTTTTTACTCAAATATGGTCCTTCCGCAGAAGTCTATTATAAACCATAATTGTTGTAAAGTGTTAATATAAATGAACAGATTTCTATATATAAATATATTATTAAAATATAAGTTTACAAATATAAATGTGAGAGCTTTAGAAGATATATAAAAAAATTTAATTTATGTCCATTATCAATAGCAACTGTCATTCAGCATGGCTATACTGATCCATAACACCTCCCTTGCGAAAATGAAAAACATATATATATATATATATATATATATATATATATATATATAGACATATAGTATATAGACATATATATATATATATATAGACATATAGTCATATATTTTTCAAGACGGGAGTATGCTGAGACGTGGAGGTGGTTTTTTCTCACGGGCAGATCTTCGGGGTTCATTTGCACCAAACTCCTCTATCTGGATTGGAGGTGCTTCTGCTTGAGATACATCTGCTGGAGGTTCTTCTGGCAATTCTTCATTTATCTGGAATTCGGGGGTTACCTGAAACGTATCCAGCAGTGTAAATAAATCTTTTAAGTGCAACGCTTCTTTATTGTTGTCATATCTCTTGCGAATATGATTTATATGTCGCACGAAGATTTTGTTTCCAATTTCTACTGCGTACAGTACTCTCCCTCGACGTTTATGAATTTTACCAGGAATCTATAATTTTTTGTTAAAATATACGTAAACCAAATTCCTATCTTGAAATTTCCTATGGCGTTTTAATTGAAATTCCTCATTTAGTTCTGATTTTTCCTCACTCTGTGTAGCATTACTTGAAGGTTCCAGCAAATTGAAAGTTGTCTTCAATTTATTTTTAAATACTACATCTGCGAGACTTAGATTACCGGGAACAATAGGAGATGGTGTAATTCTGTAACAGAATAGGAAAGTAGAAAGATTTTCTTCCAAGGTTCCTTCATATTTTAGTTTTTTTTTTAGCACGTTTAAAAGTATCCACAAATTTTTCAGCCTGTCCATTGGATTGTGGAGAATAGATAGGAGAACGCAAATGTTGAATATCATTTTTCTTACAAGAATTCGAAAATTCCTGTGAAGTAAACTGTGTGCCATTGTATGTAACAATAGTACTTGGTATACCAAAACGTGAAAATACATCGTTAAGTTTCCTTATAGTAGAAGCAGTAGTTATATTTTTCATTATGAAAACTACAGGCTACTTGGCAAAAACGTCCATTAAAATAAGAAACATGTTACCTTCAAATGGACCTGCAAAATCCAAATGTATTCGAGACCAAAACTCAGTAGGTTGTGGCAAAGGACAAAAGGTTGTCTTAGGGGGTAATTTAGCAACTAAATTACATTTTGGACATTTTTTTACATATTCTTTGACGTCTTTATCTAAACCTGGCCAATAAAAAAAAACATCTCATTAAAGATTTCATACGATTTATGCCTGGATGTACATTATGAAATTGCTTAATTATTGGGACCATTAGTGATTTGGGTACAACAACACGGTCCATGAACATTAAACAGTTGTCTACTATTGAAAGTGAATCTTTTCTATTATAAAATAGTTTAAAACTTTTGGCCAAGAGCCTTTTAAAAATTTCATAACACTTTGCAGAATATCGTCTTCCGCTGTTAATTATTTAATTTTTCTTTTGTTGAAGGCAATGCTCGAATTGAATCAGATATAATTTGACGAATCCAATTCGAAATTGACTACTTAAAAATTCTGTACTTCTGGTTTATTCCGGAAAATTTCAATACTACCATTCAATTTTTTGGATAAATTTTGGTTATCAACATTTTTTCCCAACTTGCTCCAACTTCGCCTTTTTGAGAAAAATCGTATTCCGTCTAGCTTGATACACCCTATATATAGGGGGGCAGCAGACAATATTTACATAATTTTGGGGGGTCCCATGCCAGAAAAGGTTGAGAAACGCTGCTCTAGAGTCTGAAGGTGGAGTAAATTTCTTAGCATGTTTCAAGCCAGGGAGACGATGCCAGATTAGAAGAGATTTGTTTCTCTTCCCAAGTTTTGATCGCCTTTCTAGTATGGCTGCTTGACAGGCCACAAAAAGGCTCAAGGCCTATGAAATGTGAGCATGCCATCTTTTTAGCAACAAAATCAGCTTCTTAACTTCCTCAATTTCTGGCACTCAAACTAGAGAAATTTGTTAGTTTCTGCCAGTTTTTTGAGGGTAGGTAAAAGAAGAAGGATGCTCGAACACTTAAGATTTTACCCCCACATCGAATGCCACCGCTACCATCGCTTTGTTCAGCGACTAATAGAGACCCAACAAACTGTCCCAAACCATTTTAGGCTTTATGGTAAATGATGCCAAGTCCATTATGGCTGAAAAATTGTATATGCAAGCGCCTTTGGTCCACTTGGATAGTTTACGGGGTGTGTAAATTAAGTAACCGGACTGGCAACATAACGTTTGATCTGGCAATATTTGAGACGCGGGACTTGGAGGGGCAGCAGGTGAACATGTGATATGCCTTCAGTACGAGTTTGAACTCGCTAGAGTAATTTTCTTGTCCGTAGCGATTTTTTTCGTGCAACAGTTTTTTCTAGTGCGTTCTAAAAATGAATGACATTTATTTCGAGCAACGGTGTGCTATCAGATTTTGCTTCAGACTTGAGCACAATGCTACGGATACCTTTGCAAAACTTCAGCAGGCCTACGGAGAGAGTGTTTTGTCAAGGACCCAGGACCGTGGTTCCCAAACTTTTTTGACCGCGACCCGGTACGAGGTTTTAAAATTTTTCGCGACCCACCTTATGAAAAAAAAAACATTTATTTACAAAACAAATTTTATTTTAAAGCAGTAGCTTTATAGTAATAAAGAGTAATAAATAGTAAGAATATAGTATAGTATAGCAATAAAGAATATAGTATAGTAACAAAGAGCACAAATACAAACTATTCTAGTGATTAACTGACGTAAAAAAAAATATGTACAAAAAAAATCTTTTTTCTGTTTTTGCAATTTTTTTCGCGACCCGGCAAAATTTTTCTGCGACCCACACTTTGGGAAACGCTGCCTTAAACCATCAAAAAACCTGGGTCCTTGACAAAACACTGCCTCAAGGAACTCAAACTAGATGATGGGGAAAAAAGTAACTCAAACTAGCTGATGGGAGAAAAAAGTAACTCATACTAAAAGATGAAAAAAAAGTTTCAAACTAGCTGATGACCAAAACGTAACTCCAATAAATTATATCAAAACTTGGAGCTCAGAGATACGGTGGTGAAGATATGGGAGAAACCCTGAGAGGTGGTCACCTGACACGAGACGGACTAGGAGCTAATAAAAGTAGAAATAAACAACGTACGAAATGGACGAAATAAATTGAAAAAAAATACAGAAATACGTGGGTTATCCGTAAAATAAGGTCTCCAAGGCGCTGGAGTCGAGAGGAACGCTTTAACGCGGATCTGGCAACACACGTGTAGCTTGATTCCCCGCCTACAAATCGCCACCACTCCGAGCTGTCTGCGACGCTTAATCTTGGTTTGGTAGCCGTCCGCGATGGCGCTTCCATTCGCCGCTACCGCCAGGTGTGAGTTACGTTCTATGATTCGTTTTTTGTGTGCTAAGGACACTACACCTACAGAAATTTATCGACAGTTATGTGAACTGTATTGACATCAAAAACGTATGAAAATGGTTCAGAGAGTTTAAAAACGGATGTACAGACGTCCATGATGAACAGCGTGCCAGACGGCCATCGGTTTCAGACGAAATTATTGCAAAAGTGGAGAAGGTAATGCTTGAAGATCGACGGGTGACGATTCGGGAGCTGTGCAAATTGATCCCTGATATCAGTAAGACTACTATTTACAAGATTTTGACAGAACATTTGCATTATCACAAGGTGTGTGCAAGGTGGGTCCTTAGAATGCTCACCGAAAATCACCAACGGCAACGGGTTAAAGCGGCCCGCAAATTGTCATTTCTTTTCTGCGTTGGACACCTGGGTGGGACGAATTTCAGAACCAACGAGGAGTTGAAAGAAGAGGTCGTACGTTACCTGCGCTTCGCGGCGGGAGAGTTCTATGACACGGGTATACGAAAAATGCTACACCGCATGCAAAAATGCATCGATCGCAACGGGTATTATGTAGAAAAATAGTAGAAAGTCCAGGCTTTCCAACAATGTATAACTAATTTCTAATCAACGTGTTTTTCTTTGTGAAAAAAAAAAAAAATGGAGACCTTAACTTACGGACAATTTTCGTATACAAATGGGGTAGCTTATGTCAACACTGCACAAGTTATTACTGAAATTCTAAAATATGTGAAAATTCATTTTTCACATCAGTAAATAAGTCTGTTTACAAATTATTAGACTAACTCTATCTACTGATTTTTACTAAATGTTTTACTGTACTAGAAACTGTATTTCCTAGGACGAAACTAGTATTTTAAAAATCCGGGCGTAATATAAATATCGGGTGCTTGAGAAAATTTCACCCTGAAATTCTCCAATCTCAATTAAAGTACATAATGAAGTTTGAAAACACGTGTGTACAGCAGAAGAGAAAGAGAGAAGCGTGTTCTGTTCTGGAGGTTCGCACGGAGAGGAGTGGAGAACTTGGAAATAACGCTGATGGTCGAGATCTGAAGGATGCTCGAACACTTTAGATTTAGTCCCCACATCGAATGCCACCGCTACCACCGCACCGCTTTGTTCAGCGACTAACCTAGACCTACTGAACGAGCTACAAACAATGAGATTCTCTTTTAGGTGTTTCAAATACGTTTTTATGGTTTACATTGCCCTATATTCTAGTTAATGCTTTTTTATTTCCTTGTTTTATTTACTTAACCATTACGTAAAGAAAACTATAGAGGATTGTTTTGTTTTATTTCATTTCTTACGTAATGTGTATTGATTCAATTTCTACAAAAAATAATTTGCGGAAAACCGTTAAAAGAATATTAGTAGCAAATAAAATAGAAAAAATAATTAATAATTATTACTACTCCCTCTCTTTCACTACTACTCCAATTTAAAATTTCACCCCTTAAGGGTGAAAAGGGGTATCATGTGATTTCAAGAATTGCTTAATATCTTAATTTCCAATGAGACCAATGAGATATCGACTTGATTTTTGCTTACAAAGATTACTCTTACAATTCCCGAAAAACTTGTTTCAAGATTTTGTCCTAATCAATCCCTAAAGGGGTGAATCTACAATTGGGGCGAATTATACATCCCGTTGTTTTTCCTGTGTTTGTTGAGATATAAAATTACTTTTTGGCACATATGTGTATTTTTAAAATATCTCGAAATGTTATTGACAGTTTTTTAAAATTGCATCCCTTAAGGCTGAAAAGGGGTGAAATGTGAATTCAGACATTCCTTAATATCTTTTAGGACCAATGAGATATCGACTAGATTTTTGCTTACAAAGATTACTCTTACAATTGCCGAAAAACTTATTTCAGGATTTTGTCCTAATCAACCCCTAAAAGGGTGAATCTACAATTGGGGCGACTTATACATCCCGTTGTATTTCCTGTGTTTGTTGATATATAAAATTACTTGCTATTTACTTATAAAGACTACCCATGCAAGTGCCGAAAAACGTATATCAGAATTTTATCTACAATTACTTTTTATTTAAATAAATATTTTTTGAATTTCCTATTTATCTCCCCTACTATAATTTTAGGGGTGGTTAATAAATTTCTGACACGCCAAGGGGTACGTCAAGAAAAAATGTTGAGAACCACCGGTCTACAATAAGGATCAGAGACGTAGCGGGGGGGGGGGGAATGTAATAATATTATTATTATTACATTAATGATTATTAACATAATTTTTTGATGATAAAAAAAACTATTATTTCTACAAAATTATCTGTAAAATCAGAATTGGTAATAAATATTAGTCACTTTTCACATACAAGGGCTTATTTAAAAGTTAACATTTGTAATTTTTATTCATTTACTGAGTAACAGTAATGTGAAGTTAAAAAAAAGTTAAGCGCTGTAAAATTGAAAATTAAATAAAATTTCTCTTTCATATCTTGAAATTTAAAAAAAAATCAAATTGATTCGAATAAATTTGGTCTATATTTTAGGGTTTCAACAACTACATGTTGATTTACATCTAACGTTCCCCCCACCACCATATTGTCCACGCCTACAGGCTACCCGTCACCACACACCGCACGGAGCAACTGACCTACTGGTTCAGTACATTATGTTCTTAAGTAGCGTTGAAAAAATCAATATATTTATATTTTTATATAATATATACTTAAATAGTAAATCAAACAAAAATTATCAATAAAAAAAAAAAAAAACTTGCAAAATGACAAATATTTTATAGAGAGGTAGTACTTATTTATTATTTTTGTTTAAATTTTTTATACAAAATGATTTTCCACATCTTGCTACGAATAATTCAGATGTCTTGAATAAGAATTTATCGCATCTCTTCATTTTGTATCATGGCGGATCCAACAATATATTTATAAGGGTAACTCGCTTGAAATTGAAAAAAAAAAAAATACAATTTTTTATAACCCCTCACCATCGTACGTTCTCAAGAAACTTATATTTTGTTAGTTGGTTAAATTTTTTGGCGCACAGCAACGATGACTATTTGCGCGTAACATAGCCCATCTAAATGACTAAGGTATGTATTAAAATCAATAAATTAAGTAATAAATGAATAAATAAAATCTTATACATAGTCAATAAAAGAAACCTTGCACGGACAAACACAAAGAAATAAGTTAAAAGGTTTGATTGAAAAATAGAACAGGCGTAGAGTGATGGTAAGAGGCTGTAAAGGGGCCAATTAGCATCGAATATTACAGTCTAATAATAAAACACATTAAATAATGTGCAAGACCTCAAACATAAAACAGTAAGTACGATTTTCTCAGAAAGACTATCAGCCTGTCTTTCAGTACTCTGACACCTAAAGTAACGATTCACGGTAAGTTCATCGAAAATAAATTCATCGAAAATCAACTCATCGAAAATCAATTCATCGAAAATCAATTCATCGAATGATCAATTCATCGAAAGATCAATTCATCGAATGATCAATTCATCGAAAAAAAATATTTTGTAAATATTTGAGAGCCAAAAAAGCAGTGGTCAATAAAAGTTGACAAGACTACACTTATTAAATAACTATCATACTTGGTCTATTAATAATTTTTAAATTTTCCATTCAGAAAATACGCCAGGTAAAAGATACCTGTTGGATTATTTTGAAATCGAACAGGGCTCCTTAGATCAGAAAAACCCGGTTAATGGTATCATAAATGTACTTAATACACCCATTCTTAAAGGATTATAAAAATGGTATTTCCCCATCTGTTAAGTCTTAAGGGTTTTGTGTTATGTACATAGTTTTACTATTCATATTTACTATACCACACATGATTTGTTCAATGTACGGTGATTCTAAACAGGTGGCATTGTTACGTTAGTGTGAGTTTGTTTTGTCATTAAACTAGATGATGGGTAGCTCGCTTCGCTCGGCTTCTTCTAACCTAACCCTTACTAACCTAACCTAACCTAAGATAGTGTTTTGACATTAAACTAGAAGATGGGTAGCTCGCTTCGCTCGGCTTCTTCTAACAAAACCCTTACTAACCTAACCTAAAATATTGCTTTGTCCTTAAACTAGAAAATGGGTAACTCGCTCCGCTCGGTTTTAGACTTTTACTAACTAAACCTAACCTAATTACCTTGTTTTTAGGCGCAATGTACTTTATTTTCTCCCATATTAGCCCAATTAAAATGCGTATCATTGTGTATGAATTTATAAAAATTATTTGCGTGCAATTGCCCATAACCTGTCTTATTAAACCTTAAAAACAAAACATTTATTTCTTTTATTATATAAGTTTTCTTATTATATTTCTTTGTTTATATTCAAACAATATGTCACTTTATTTACCTTTTTTTAAACCATATAAAAAAAATTACGCAATTATTTCTTAGTCTGTCTACTTTTATTGACCACTGTTCTTTTGGCTTTCCGATCCCCTCGGTATTCCTCTCAAATATTTACAAAATATTTTTTTTCGATGAATTGATCATTCGATGAATTGATCATTCGATGAATTGATTTTCGATGAATTGATTTTCGATGAACTCGTCGGTTACCAAAGTAACTGTTAGATCATAGTACAGACCTAACCTCTGCCGGACATCCTCGAACTGTACGCACTGAGATGAAACTTATATTTACTTACTAAGAAACAATATAGTCAATACAGTAAATTTTTATGTTTTCGCAAAATAAATTGTAAATAATACGTAATTAATTTCCAGGATGTGGGGGAGAGGGGAAAACAGTGTGCCTTGAATCCATTCGTATATAGTTTTGTAGCATTGGAAGCCAGTACGATTGGCACATATAGACGAACTATCAACAAATAATGTTGATACTTCTGCCGACTGGTAAAAGTATTAGAGAAGATATGAACCATCTTGCTAATGTCAAAAAATCTAAGTTGCCAATATGTTAGCTAGATAATTCGGTTTGCAGTCTGGATATAACGTTGAATTATTTTGTGATAATAGCTATTTGCGTAGTAGCCTGATATCTGCGATTGGATTGGAAATTATATTGCTATTCCATTTGATATCTCATTTTATTTTATTATGATAATAAATTATTTGATTTTTGTTATCAATTAATAAGTATTTTATTACGTACTCGTAAAACATTATTGAATTTTAAAGGGATTTATAATATTTTCGACATATTTGTCATATTTTGAAGCATTATTAGTGATTTATCATTCATTGGTGAACAAATCGTTCGCTAGCGACTCAACTATAGTCTAGATATTTGTATCAAAAATTATTAGTAGGTGAAAGGAAAGATGGCAGACTAAAAGCTAGTTAAAGAGACGATCAACTGAGAAAACATGAACTGATGGGATAAGAATCTGAAAAACAATGGCAGTAAACACGGACCAATTGTGAAATGTACTAATCAAAAAGACGGAAATTACCCAAAAGATACATCGGTTAATTGAGATAAAAAAATCGAGTGTCTCTGTGAAATGGCATTTTTCACTAGCGCGATTTTTTGCTGTGACTAAATCATGCCCTGTAAGCCACTGTTTTCTTTTTTAATTCAAAATTTATGATAAGGAGAGAGAAAACAGTTTTTTTTTTTTGCTTTCAACAATTTTAGCTATTTGCGAGATAAAGAATACAGAAAGGAACATTTGTGTATTAGCTATAGTTCAGATAAAAAATTAAATTATGAAATTGCTATGTCTATTTATGTAAGTGAACTCTGGATATGTTCAGGTTTGCAACTGAGCTTAATGCTGAAAGTAAATTTATGAAACTACAAAAAATCAAAATGACTTTATTACTTTATTAATTTACGTCAGTGAATACAGGTTAGAGACAGGCCCTATAAGAGCTCATCACTTGTATTTTGGAAGTGAGGAACTTTTTTTTGTTAGGGCATCAGTTATATTTTCACCTGTATTATAAAAAAAATTCCCGCTTCATTTGTATATGGTCCAGAATCCGAGCTAAAAGAATTAGTTTTCATCCTCTTGACGGCCCCGGGTATAGAAGTATAGAATTGATCATTAGCCGGGGCCCGCAAAGTAAGTTATTCCCCGGGGCCCGCAAAGAAAGTTTCTCCCCGGGGCATCAGTCCTCTCGGCGGCCCTGGTTACAGAACACATTGACACACAATAGATTTTTTCTATTGGGGAGTCAACAGCTAGGCTCTCGCATGACTTTCCCTCTCTTCTTTCTTCAGTGACATTATTGTCTATATCACCTTCTTATACTACTGAAGAATTTCCAACGATTCCCAGTCTTCACTGAAATGATTTAGAAATAGGTTTTCAACATCCTTAATGTTGAGATCATTAATTTCTACTCAAAGTCTGATTAGTAAATAGCGGCAAAATGCTACTACTCGCGTTAAACGTTTGCGAACAGAGCGCTGCTACTTCTCGGGTTACCTTTTCCTCTTCCTGGAAGCTTCCAAGATAGCTTCCTCAAGATTTTTCTTCATTTTATTTGCAAAACAATTTAAAATTGTAGGAGTCAACAATGTACACTACTGAGAAAAAATAGCAGCCATATAAATGAAATCCGCTTGTCAATTGGTCAAAGTGGAGAAGTCCGGTAATGAAAGTAACAGCGAATGGATACGTCCACTTTTGGAAATGGCACTGCTTTTCAAATCGAGTTGTATACGGATTAAGTCTGGTATTGTAAGTAATACATTATCCCATTCATACGAAGGCCATCATACAGAACCAAAAAAAAAAAAAAAACAATTCAAGCTCAAATGTTGTGAATATTGGACATGTCCGGCTTTATAATTTCTCAATTTATGTCTGGCAAAGGTCTCCAGAATTAGCTTTCCTGCTTTATCTTCAACCGTTCGGTTGTTAATAAATTTAATATTATTATAAATACATATACTTTATTAAGTGCAATATAAATACAATCATATATAAAATCACAAGCAGACATTATGTGCATGGACTGTCAATGTAGCAACCGTCCTTCCAAGGAGACCAAGTATAGTTGTAGAGGCGAGGGTCGTTGTGGCTGATATCTGATGGCTGGTTCAATTGGCCTACAAGTCCAGTGCGATAATCCACCAGAGCACGCTTCATTCGCCGGACAACGCTTGGGAAATAGTTTGAGAGATCGTTTTCTTCACATGGGTCAGATGGGATATCATATAAACATACAGTACCTGTAAAAAGAATAATATTTTAGATTTATTTCAGTTATGGCAATAAACTAATACAGCAGAGCAGTTGAATATTATATTGAGGACAATTTACAGAACCGACGTGTTCTAATTCATGGAATCCTTGGTGAATAAGTTAGAAGGTCTATATATAAAGCATTTCCTTAAAACTATTTACTGTACGTAATTTTGTTATTTGTATACGGAGAACTCTTTTACTGAGATCAGTCTATAGACATTAACTCAAAGCAGCATTTTACTATATTTTCTTTTTAGGTTTTCATAGGTGTAACTGTAAATTTTTACTAAAGAATGCGCTTATTTACTAAAAACTTAATCAATTTTCTTTGCACTCATAAGCGCTTAAACCCATTTTAAAATCATATACAACATAATTCGAAAATGCTCCCTGGTTAATTCCATATTTTGACAACGATATTTAAAAAAAAAAATATTTACTTAATTCTAACTAACCCATGTTTTACAATTTAACTTAACAAATGACAAGTAAATAACTGCATAAAATGATATTGCTACTTTGATTTTCCACAGGCTACCTGATTTTCTTATTGCACTTCAATTTATAAGTTTTAAATTCTAGAGGATAAATTGATTTCGGAACTGAGCTGCTCAACATCGAAAACTGGAAATTTCGTCGTTGTTTCGAAATTTGAGTCATCCGTGAAAGAAATGAGTTAATATGAAAAGAAAATTTTAATTTGTTTATTTTATTTATTACATTATTTTTTTTTGTAAACGAATATATTATTTATATTGCTTCCGAACTTTGTAAATGTTATTAAGATAATCAGTTGTTGGAAAGTAATGATCCCAGTTTAACTGTTTAAAGGTTTCAGTTTAAAATTACGATTTGTATTTTACAAGGAACATATTATTTGGTTGGAAATTTTAGTAATCATAGGTGTATTTATTCTTGGCAAGTGTATTACATCTTTAATTTATATTAATCTTCATATGAAATTACTATTACAGAGTCAACACTTATATAATTTTCGCATTTACTAAAGTTTTGCTAGTAAATTACAAAGATGTGGGAGTATGTTTATTTTTCAAATTAAATTCTAGAAAAGTACATAAGTTAATTTATGTCAAGGTGTTCATATCCTAGTTTTAATGGTTTCTTCGGGTATATTGTACGAGTAGATTAGGTTAGGTTAGGTTAGGTTAAGTTGTCCATTACAAGGTTTGTTGTTTTTAAAGATAAATAAGAGCGCACCTAATATTGTGAGCAAATATATTAACTAACACTTATAAGCTTACCTGAACTGATCAGGTTACCTGAAGGCAAATTCAGTACATTTTCTTTACTAAAGTTAAAGAAAAACTTATAATCTCTATCTCTTTATATACAGGGTCCGATTTGAAGGGTCAATAAAACAGAAGATATTATAGTTATCATTTTAATTATTATTTCTCATTATTCTACAACATTGGAAATGTAATTTTACTCCGTTTTAAAAATTGTATCCAACAAGTGGCACCCCCCATTGGCGATACACTGATTTACCCGAATTCTGAAGTGTCGGTCGACTCTTTCCAGCCTAGTGATGGGTATACTGTTTATTGCCTGGCGAATATTGTCCTTCAGTTGATCAATAGTCCTTGGATGATCAATGTGTACACTATGAAAGAGTTCAGGCAACCGGGGAACATGTATTAACATGTCTGCCGACACTGTTGTAGATGAGCAAGATGCCATCCACTACTCAGTCGAATTTCTATCAGGATTACCTCCTCACGCTTTTACTTTGGAAGTAGGTTCACCAATAATTATACTGAGGAACATAAACCTGACAAAATTACGTAATGGAACACGGTGACAGGTGAACAGTTTAAGAGACTATGTAGTTAAGACAACCATTATGACTGAATGTAGTACAGGTAATAAGGTGGTAATTCCAACAATTTTATCATTTCAGTTCAAGAGCCACCAATTTCCTGCCAGGGCTTGATTTGCGATGCCTATTATTAAGTCGCAGGGTAAAACTCTGAAGTTAGCTGGCGTTGATTTTAGGAGTCCATGCTTCTTGTCTAGACAATTATGTAACTTGTTCGCGTGTCAGTTCTAGCTACAAATTTTACCTGCTAATGGTAAAACTAAAAATGGTTATCAGATAAATAATTCTGTTCAGTTTAAACCTGCCCTTTCATATTTTTTACTATTGCTTTCTGTACTATCACCTAATTACAAATATCTATGTTGTAAATTCCCAAAAATGTTAATCATATCGAATTCCCAGCTAGTACATAATCTGTTTGGCAACTGTGGTAAAATTTTAACATATTCATAATATTGAAGCTATTCGAGAACTATTTCATTAGACCAATAGAAGATGAAGGTAGGAAATAATATATACTCGTATATATGAAAATATAAAATAGCTATTAGATACTAATTATATCTAATAGATATTTTATGTTCGTAGTTTGAAAATAGTCATATTGTTCAGTTATGCGGTTTACAATGTAGTAAGCCATTTTAACAAGTTATTTCAAAAGTTTTAGAATTGTGGCGAAGGTAGAATTTAGATTTAGTGGCCAGTTAAAAGCAGTTTTCAAACGCTATAATTTTGTTTCTGATTGTGATTTTGTTAACGGATTTAATAAAGAGTTCATAAATTAAAAGTATAAATAAAAATGTCTGAAGTTCAAAAGTTACAAGAATAAATAGCATGATATTGGAGAAAGATATTCCTTGGATACACAAACACATGAGAAGATAAGGCACAATACAAATGTAAATAGCAATGATTGGCACGTTTAAAGAAATAAAAAAAGTTTTTTGGTTTTGATGAAATTGGACATTATGGAACAACATGTTATTATCTTATCTCGCGCAATAGTCCGGAATGAGTCTTAGTTTCCTTCAACATTGCCTTCGAACATTTCCTTTCTCCTGAAATTTCTGGCAATGCTATACCCCTAACATTTTTAGTTCATTTTCAATGTCATCAGTAAACAGATTTTTACGTCTTCTTATGCTTCTTTTTTCTTAAAGGAA
Organism: Liopterus haemorrhoidalis; assembly: GCA_963971575.1. Classification (NCBI taxonomy): domain Eukaryota; kingdom Metazoa; phylum Arthropoda; class Insecta; order Coleoptera; family Dytiscidae; genus Liopterus; species Liopterus haemorrhoidalis. Next base: position 44,450,422 of record OZ020611.1, on the reverse strand, counting down.
CTCCTTTATGTATTTTGTTGAGTTGTTATGTGATAGACGTTCTGCATGTGCAATCCATTGTAGATAGTTAAATTTGATTATTCTACTTGTACTAAGGCTGTGAAAGTTTCCTTCATTGAGTGAGATAGTCATAAGCTGTACATCTTCTGCGTGTTAAAACGCAAAGTAGCTTCTATATGAAGATCGAAGGAGTCTGATAGACACAGTCAAAAGGAAGAGAAAAATGGGATAAAGATATATAGAGACCTGGTAAGGTAGACAACCATATACATACAACATTTAAGGAACTGGGGTTTATATTATATATTGTTACGAAATTTAGATAATGACCCATATGAACTATTTTTATTATGACAGATAAAATTTCAAGAAGTATACAGCAGACTATGCTGTCAGTGATTGTTTTTGACAGAAGAAATTTTTTGACAGATAATTATGATGTGTGTGTAACAAAAATTTATGTTATAATAATGTCTCAATAAATATTTCTTCATTTTATACTTATTAAATTGTCGTAATTAAAATTTAAATCCACGAACGGTAAAATATAACAATATTATGGGCTATTTTTTTATTATTAAAATTTTTAGTAACGGTCAACTTTCCCTGTTTATCGCTGCCTTTTTGCCAGGCGACCCTGTCCAGCAAGTCACCATCTTGGAGACCTCTTGCCTCCATGGCCTCCTGCACATCCTGAACCCAGGTGCTTGCTGGTCACCCTGGTCTTCTGCGCGCAGGAATCTACTCCCAAATCTTGGGCCATAGGTCATCCTGCATACGCTGGAGGTGCTCATACCATAAGAGTCGTTTGTTGTCTATCAATTCTATGATGGTGTTTTCAAAGTTCATAGCTGCTCTAATGGTATTATTACGAACGTTTAAAACAACTCTTTCTCAATCAGAATTTACCTCTTTTTGTCAGTCCCATGTTTCTGAACTATACTTACAGATACTTTCGACAATAGTCTTGTAGCTAACTAATTTATATAGGCAAACTTTATTTTATATTTTAATTATTTATTACGGCAAATTACATTGCGGTTTGCGTGGTTTCAATATGCTTCACGATTTTCAAGAAAGCAAAACCGACGCAAAGTATGGTCTTTATATATTTGCTTCTCCTGAATAAATATCGGACAAATAGAAATAAATTTCTCATCAGAATATCTCAATAGAAGAAATATAACCAATATAAGATCTTATAAAAGTTAATATTCCAAAATATAGAATTCCGAATTCACATTTTGAATGTACTCCGAATATTATGATGAGTTCTGTGAACTTAGTACTTAGTGAAATTTGCTCGATTTACTCTTAATTAACATAAAATTTTATATGTACGTCAAGTAATATGAAGTTTTGAATAACACTTGTCAAAACAAGTTAAAATATGGTAATTTCCAAAACCTTGTTTTCATATTTACATGGTAATATAAAATTTATATTTCAGTAATTACAAAAATATAAAGTTCAAAATTAATTTAAACTTTATATTTAATTTATTTTATTTTTTCGTAGTTATAATCAAGAAATCCTTTCAGTAAATAACACCAGTATATATGCATCTGTCTGATAATTATTTGAAAGATATTTGAATTTAGTCACTATGGTTGTTGAAAAAAAAAAAAAAATTCTTCTGAATGTTTTCATATGAATTTGTAAGTTTTTGGTATGATAAACAAATGGTATAGTATTTTTCAAAGTATTGTACCATGACTTGGTGATCTATAATTATTTAACGACAGTTTGGTAGAATTAATAACATGTGGCTACTAGAAAGGGCAGCATGCCATAAATATTAATGTAATTTACCTAGAATGTGCCGTATTTCTAATAGTCAGGTTTTCAAGTGCAGGTTGGCAAATAATGCGGATTAATTTCAGTTTACTATTAAGTTATTTATATTTGGCATAGAAAAAAGTTAATATGTTTAGTATTTTGGTTGCTATCTTCCAAACAATATTTCAATTTTGAAATATGGAGACTTTGGAGTGAAAGTATGGAAACAAAGGAAAATGTCGAGTTTGGTGATCATTATAATGATGTAGAACCTCAACAAAGTGATACAGTAACAAAAAGTGCAGTGTCATCATTTATCAGTTGAAGCGCAACGAATTGTTTTAAATGTATTTAGTGATATTAAGCATACAGAAGTCACTGAAACAGAAGCATCGAAGAGAACTGCCCGTATAAAGAAAGTTCCGTTTTCGACTGTAAAGAAAATCGTTAAATTCGGTATACTTAAACGCGTTAAAAGAATTGACGTTGATAAAGTAAGAAAAATGAAGAAAGTGTATGAAATGTCCAAGTCGAATATTGTGTCTACGGTAGAAGCATTGAATAAAAAAATAGTTCAAGACGATACGGAGATAAATATCTTAGAAACAACACTTCGGAGATTTAAAATAAAATTGGGTTCGGGTTCAAAAAAATGGATAACGATCAAACGCAATGTTTCTCAATTGGTTACAGATAATGTAAGACAGGTTAAAGACAGAATGAACACGTCCCTGCAAATATACCGCTCTGTATTACCCTGACCGCCCTTACAATTAATAACACAGCATGCCCATTGTTGCAGCCCCAAAAATTATGTTACTATACTTTGAAAAATCCTATAACAAGCTTTTTGCTATCAAGTTGTAGTATTTCATTATATCTGTATCTGTCTGTACGGTAGAAATTTTTGCCAAACGACTAGAACTAGAGAGTTGAATTTGTCCATTCCTGTACATAGACCTCCCCATAATTTATCCAAACCTTTCTATCTTGGACCAACAATAGCCAATTCTTCTAATATCTCGTCCATCTGGAAGACAGTTATAGTATTTTTTTATATATAAAATAATACACTTGCTTTTTTCTGGAGAACATATTTTTTTAAATGAAAGTTACATAATTGTAAATTAAACTGTGATATTTTCTAGATTTTTAAATTATTTTTGCAATGCAAGCAAACTTGTAAACTGTAATAGCATTGTGTACCTTTTGGGATTTAAAAATGATGATATTAAATGATCTACATGTTCTCCATATGAATAGAGGAAAATAAAAATTCTTTTTAAACTTTTCTGCTTACATATAAGACGGCACATGCAAAGTAAATACTAAAACTCTTTTTCCAATACGAATCCACGGCGAAGGTATATACAAATCAAATAGTATTTTGTATGCTTCTTCGAAATATATTTAAACAGACACTCTTGAAACATATAACAATAAATTTAAAATCAATATGACAAATCTTTCTCTTATGTACTTTCATTGGATTATTTAAACAAGGACTTCAACTCAATATGAAAAACATGATTTTCTGGGAATGACAGTTTCATGGCAATGACATTTTCTAGAGATTATTTTTCAGTAATTACAAAACATGTCTGATGAAATATCAGAACTAATTATATATCATTATCAGCTGTGGCACTACGCTTATTGGGACCTGTAACCTTTAACATTTTTTTTTTATTATTTCATGTTTATGGCCTTTGCTACTGAGGCAATTAGCCTAGACAGTTGTAATTTTTCGTGTTGTAAATTCCATGCCTGAACAGGATTCGGACCTGCGACCTTAGCAACGCAGTGCACGTGTGTTACCACTACGCTACGCCGAACGTTTCTCATTATTACTTAATACGTCTGTCTGTCTATCTGTACGGTGGATAGTGTGGTCAAATGGCTAAACTTTGAGAGTTAAAATATCGCATACATATACAGTTCTTTAACCCACATATAGGAAAAGTATTGAAACTTCAAGAAAACATGCCATTTGAAAAATATATACATAACGTATTTTTTACCGACCGCCAACATATATAAGGGAGGTATTGTGATCATACCGATTTTGTCATTTTGAGATTTCGATGGATCTCCACGAATTGAGATCCCTACATAACGTTTTGACTATTTTTAGCATGGTGTCTGTCGGTCTGTCTGTCTGTCTGTCTGTCTGTCTGTCAGTCGGTCTGTGTACACGTGCAGAGGAAATTTAGCTAAAAGGATTTTTATGAAACTTTATTATTATATTAACATATTTAAGCTTTTGACATCAATGACACGAGTTGATCAAAGTTTTGTTTTCACTTGGATAAAATAAAGTTTTCAAAATATACCTGAATGATCGCTCACGTGGTTGCTGAAGACGGAAACAGATTGTTGAGCAGTTTCCGAAGTGTCCGAAATAATTTTATATACCTCATGAAGTATTATATCTTTTTGATACTAATACTCATTATATTGTACTATTCTAGCCTAGTACTATCAGCAATGGCAAACGTCCAAAATAACGGTGCCGCATAATAATCTAATTTTTTTATAATAGAACATATTTTTATAAATAAAAAATTCAAACTTTAACGAATCTAACATTAAAATGTAACCTATAGGCTATTCAAACGTTTAATCGGAACCATATAATTTTTTTTTTGTTATTATTTATTTATTTTACATCGGCCTATTTCTGCAACGAGGCTAATCGCCGATGCCAGGGGGCGAGCTCCTGAACCTGGATGAGGGGTGTATGATTGTGAAATGAGAGTAATGTAAACATATTATACTCGCCCGAATAATATCACCAACGGAGAATATAACTACCGACCGTACAATCCAGACTGTTTTCACCAGTCAAAACTGCATGACTTAATACGCTCGGCCACTTCGTTGGCTAAGCGGAACCATATGGAATTATTATTTTTGTAACTTGTGACGGGCTCACTTTTTAATGATAAAACTAGATTTGTAAATCTAATTCCGCTTAAACCGCCTATAGACGACAGCAGTGGCGGCGCTAGCTCTTAAAATCTGGGGGAGGGGGAGATTTGAGTAAAATCTGGTGTGGGGGCAGGAAATATTTGAGTAAAATCTGGGGGAATCACTCCTAAAATTAAAGTGATGAGCTTAAAAACTGGGGGGGGGGCACTAGCGCCACCACTGGGTGACCGACATATTTATGTACAGTCACTATTATAGCAGAGGCGAAAAACTATTTACGATAGTGACATTGGGACCCGAGAAGACTGGCTCGAACAAAGTTAAGACGCCTCGTGGCAATAATTTCCAATAGATACCTCTAAAAGACTGTCTTACAGGTAACGAGTTTTAAGACGATTAAATTTGCATCCTATTCCTCCTTTGTCATTTGCCATTTTATAGTAGTTAAGAGTATTAAAGATTTATTCGTGAAACTTAAGTTAAATTATTGATTTTCTCTTTTTGTCGAATGATTCCTCCAATACCTTTGAACAGTTGATTGGATACATATGTTTGTGATAATGATGAAAAACTAATTTATTCTACAGAAAATATACAAAATTTATAAAACTTAACAATTTACGGTTCTGAAATCTATATACATAAATGTGAAAGTCTGTCTGTCTGTGTGTAGGGGCATCACGTTAAAATGGTCTAATTTTCACTAGGTTTTCAACACACCTTATAGTGAATCTGGGGCAGATAAAATAGGTTGTTATCAAAATTTTAATTTAAAAAATGGTAGTTTTGGGGATGAGAACAAAAAAAAAAATTTTTTTTGCATTACTTTATAATTATTTATCATAATCACTTCCGTTCATTTTAGTTAGAAAGAGTTTAAAAAACAAGAAAAGCTACACTTACACTATTAATTATATTAATAATACCTATAGTTATAGGTATTATAGTATTATATATACAAAAAAAAATCTCATAAACTAAACAGTTGTTTAGTTTATGAGATTTTTTTTTGTTTGAATTTAGTCACTGTTAAAAAGTGCCTAAAAATCTTTTCCGCAGTAATTTGTCTATGAAAATTACATATACGTCTTGTTTCACCGAAACTGGCCTAAACCAAAATTACTAGTTTAAAAATAATATAATTTGTATAATTAACAGAGGAATCCGTGTATTCTCGGTGAAACATAGTTAATATAAAATTAATAAATAAATAAAGCACTCGGTAAGTTTCACAAATATAATTTCAATGTTACTCTATATGTACTTCGGCAGCGACGCCATCTATAGGAGTTTAAATTACAAACTAAACTTATTTTTACCAGATACATTCAGTGGGAACAAATATTAATGGTAGGGAATACAAGTATAAACAAATTAGCAGATAAGGGAAAAAATACCGATTTATTAGGAGTGAGTTGTAAAAGTCAATCTGGTCATTCATTAAGAGAATTCCATAGTTAATATTTTTGTAAATTTCTCGGTATTCTAAAAGATTCAGTTTAAGACTTTTATTATGAATGTGTAAAATTTTAGGTTATGATTATTGGTGATTATATGTTCTGCTATGTTGGACTGTTCTACTTTTTTATATTAGATGGCTTTCAAACGTTCTCCAAATCTTGTAGCAAATTTTCGACCAGTTTGTGCTTTATATTTTGTTAAGCAATCTTCAATAAGGCACGATGCTTGATAAACTCCACTTTTGTTGTGTAAATCAAATTTATCTAGTTTATTATTAACAAGTTAATTTTTAATTGTATATTTATTATAAAAGGCTGGAGTTATATTTGATTTGTTTAATTTTGATTCTATTTTGAAACTAAACTGGCCGTGAAAGGGTATTTTTTTATAAATTTTTATATCTGGTATACTTAGGGGATAAAAATATGTTAATAAAAGTTTTTTGCGCTTTTTTCTAATAATTTTTTCTAATTCAGCCTTGTTATAACTGTTATTAATAGCAATTTGATAAATGGTTTGTAATTCCAGATTGTAGTCTTCTTCAGAAAGTGGAACTCTTAATAATCGGTCTACATAACAATTGAAAGCAGCCATTTTTGTATTATAAGGATGTAATGAGGCAGCAGGAATTATGATGTCAGTATATGTCGGTTTTCTATAGATTTTGAAGTAAGGTTTAGAATTAAAATGTGAGATAGAATAGTCTAAGAAGTTTAAAGAACGATTATTTTATATTACCACAGTAAATTTTATTGAAGGATTGATATCGTTGATATGGTTGAAAAATAATTTTAATTGCCTAGTACTACCTTCCCAAAGACAAATAATATCATCAACATAACGATATCAGAATTGCATACAGTGACGCTATTTGTTGGAACTACTAAAAATAATTTTCTCCATATGATCCATAAATATTTCTGACAATAGGGAAGAGAGAGGAGAACCCATAGACAAACCATCTTTTTCAGAATAAATTATGTCATAGAAAATAAAATAGTTTTGGTCTAAACAAAGTTCTAATAAATTAAATAGTTCCTGAGCTTTAAAGCAATCTATATTATTATTTAGAAGATACGTTTCGACAATATGTTTTACCTCATTAATAAGAATAGAGGAAAATAAACTTACTACATCAAAAGAAAATAAAATCGCATTTTGGTTAATAGGGACATTCTTAATTTTATTAACCAGATCTAAACTATTCTTTATGGCTAATTTAGATTTAAAGTTTAAAATTGAGGGTAATATGTTATTTAGCTTCTTGCATAATTTGTAAGACGGGGATTAACATACGAAACAACTGGTCGAATGGGACAGTGGGATTTGTGAAATTTCGGTAGGCCATATAAAATTGGAGTAGAAGGATTAATAGAAATATATTTAATAAAATGATCTTAGTAAATGATCTTCTTAGCCTCCATACAAAAGGAAAGCTTATTTCATATGCGGACGACACAGTTATTTTTGACCAGAGTCCAACATGGGAGAAACTATCAAATACTGTAAGTAATGATGTAAATACTGTATCCAATTGGTTCCGAGAAAATCTGCTTACGGTTAATATTAATAAAACTAAATTTGTACCGTTTGGATGTTATAAAGACAGTATACCTGACTTAATGGCGATAAAGATTCATGTTAAACTCTGTGACCACACAAACTGTGATTGTTTTCAAATAGAACGCTCTAATCACCTTCTATACCTAGGAATTCATATCGACCAACATCTAAAGTGGGATATGCATGCAGCACAATTAGCTAAGAAAACTTAGATACCTATTAGCAATATTTAACAAATTAGTGCCTATATTATGCAGATCTTACTTAATCAGAATATATCATACACTGTTTTTATATGGTATCCTAGCCTGGGGAGGGGCATATGAAAATGTGATAAAGCCTCTTGATAGCATTCATAACAGGGTTCTCAAGAAGATTTTCAATAAACCACTACAACACCCATCAGCTGATCTATACAAACTCAACAAGCTTATGACTATAAGATTACTGTACTGCAAAGCTACAGTTTTATACCATGTCAAAAATAATCATTTTCAACGAAAACAAAACCCAAAACAGACTAGAGCCTTGGATAAAGATCAAGTCTTGGAGCCAAGAAATAAGACGTCTATTGGACAAGGATGTTTCGACTTCTTTGCTGCGAAAGTATATAATCTGCTTCCCAGTATTAGATCTGTTACATACCGTAAACACTTCAAATCAAAAATGACTGACTGGTTAATAAATATGGGTACTGATACTATTTCACAGCTTTTCCATATATAGATTTACTGTTAAATTTCAAATTTCATTAAATTTTGCCTAGATTATTATAATAATTATTACCATTTAAAATTTAAAATGTAAAATTTATATAAACAAACTCTGTCCCCATTCACAAACACCTTAAGTGCTTATATGGGGTATTATATTAGTCAAAGATAATTTATTATATTTAAAACAACAAAACTTGTAAATAACTTGTAAATATTTTTGAAAAATAAATTTATTATTATTATTATAATACCCTCGATTTTTGTTTTGTGTTTTTCATAGAATATTTTATTATTTATTATTTTTTAACTTTATTGTTGTTTGACGAATATTGTGTTAAATTATTATTTAAAAACATTTTAAAGTCGGCACACTACTTAGGCCCAGTTGCACAGTTACCACTTAAGTATGAGTTTAGCTAAACCTTAAGCTTCAGCTTAAACCAAATACTTAAGCGCCAGATGTTGCACAGTCAAAAATATAAAAATACTTAGCTAAGCCAACTGATGTGATAAATTCACAAAGTTGGTAATATGGAAAATGTATATTTGGCGGGGAAATTTTGAAATTCAATATAAACATAACTGTCAATGTTATTTGTCAATGTCACTTGTCAAGTAGTTTATTATACAAATGATGCAAATTTTACCAGCAATGGAAAATACGGTAAACAAAACGTAAAAATAAATGTACGACGAACTTATTAGTTGAGTTGGTCTTCTATAAAATTTATTTAAAAAATATAAATACAATATATTATTGTGTGTAAAAAGATAAATTAAATGTTGTGGAAGAAAAAAAATCTCCTTGGACGAACATACATGATGAATTTAACAATGTAATCGGTCACTCTTACAGAGAAGCAGAATATTAAAATATATATATAAAACAAAACTGAAACATGTACAAGCAAAAAAAAAAAAAAAAAAAATGCCGACAATAAGTATTCACTGAAAGTGACTGGAGGTGGTTGAATGGCAGAATGCTCAGAGAAAGAGTTAGAATTAATACATTTTAAATTAACGGCAGGTCATAGACAAGATATTTACATTTATAAACAATTTTATTATTTATACATTATAAATTAGAAAAATAAACATTTATTATTGTTCCTAACTCGAATGTTGTCATTATATTTTCTGTTTTGATTTATTACTGTGTTAGGTATATTGTCTATAAAATTAACATCTGTTTTTAGATCTGGATTAAGATTGCTCAATCAATTGCTCCCAGAACTCGAGAAAACCGTGCGATAAAGCAAAAGATACGTATATTACACTGTTCCATTTGAATATTAGGCATTTTAATATATTGATGACGCAAGGTACAAATTGCGATATTTCTCGATATTTTTCCTGTATCTTTTGAAGCTGTAGATTTATGGCAACCAGTAAACTCCCTTACCATTAACATACTTCCAATAATATAATATCGTAGGATTTGTATTGAAGTGAATGCGTGGTTCCTGTAAATATTATTTCATAAAATATTAGGTATTTGTGTACCAAGGCACTAACTTACCTATTAGTAGGATGGTTAATTAAATGTTTAATATGATATAATATTGAATTACAACTTTATTTACTTAATATTACTATTTACTCGAAATCTATTGTAAAATTTTTCATCATCCCATTGATTAATATAAACATACCGGTGCCTATAAACGGATATGCGTTGAAATATATTAATAGGTATATAATATTTTCATTTAATCAAATTAATCTGATCAATTTTAATATGACACATAACATGTCCTATTTGACAGTTTATTTTGGCTTAAACCAAACAAATCTACCGCTTAAGTATTTTCCTGTTTAAGCTTAAGTTTAAACCAAAAACTGAAACTGTGCAACAACTAAACCATAAACTAAAACTTAAGCCTAAATAAAAACTTAAGTGGTTACTGTGCAACTGGACCTTACAGTAGTAAACGGCTGGTTGTAGAAAAGATAATTTATGTAATTGCTCTCATGGTTATAATTCCCGCTAAACATCATTGTTTTGCATCCCTTTTTAAACAAAACCGTTGGAGAGAACTCGTGCGATTAAATTTAAAAATTAACACACATCAACTGTAACAGTTCACATATTCACACTTAATTGACTGAATAAATCATCCAAATTAATAGTTAACGTAAATGAAAAGTTAACGCATCACCACATACCTCAGTTAGAAGGGTTGTAAGCATTTTTCTCTGCTCGTATAGGCATTATTAACGTGTGCTATTATATAGATTATACAATTATTGCACGTTTGTTTTAGCTGTTCCCATTTTGTAAAATTACATAGCTTAGACACATAGTTTAAGTCCATTCTACATTATACTTTTTTCAATACTATCCAACTCTGACGTAATTTCAACTTTTGATACTACAGAATATAGTGGGGGAAAAAATAAGAGACAGTGATAAATTTTATACCTTCCATCACTTATTAGTTTTCATTGCCAACTTAAAAAATTTTAGGTTCAGATGGCAGACAACAATTTGGTTATAGTAAACCAATTTATAAATATTGTTTAATTGTGCTAAGTATATATTTTATTATATGATCTAAATAAACTTCTTATCAACTTAATAAACTACTAAAAGTTAAGTTGTAAACAAAAACTAAAAAGTTGGTGTTGGTACGATTGAAAAGTACAGAACTGTCAATCAAAAATTTGACCGGAGGTAGTTTTGGATATTTAAAATTTTTGGATATTTTAAATTATTTGGTTATTTAAAATAATACATAATGTCATAGATAGTCAACCTTTTATTACAGAAATTAACTTCAATGTGCCACAAAAAATAATAGAAAACAAATCACATTTTACGTTCAAAACTGCAGCACTAATTTTAGTTTAAACTCGTCCCTTAATACAAGGTGTCTCAAAAGAAATTTTATATTTAGTGGATCGATTAAAAAAAAAGTAAGCCGTATATAGAAAAAATGTTTATTAATTATTAAAATATACTTTTTGGGGATTTATTTCTTAAAAATAATATCGTCTAAATGTAGACCCTCGCGTGCTCGGCACTCATTTAATCGAACAGTAAAATTACTTATGACGTCTCGGCAGGTGGACTCAGGGATGGCTGCCATTTCGTGACGGATATTTTCTTTCAAATGCGCCAGTGAAGTCGGTTTACTGGCGTAAACTTTAGATTTAAGATAACCCCATAGGAAAAAGTCCATAGGGGTTAAATCTGGACTGCGTGGAAGCCAATTTATGTCACCTCTCCGGGAGATCAATTTGCCTGAGAAAATTTCACGAACACGTGGCAGAGACATATTGGACGTGTGTGAAGTTGCTCCGTTTTGTTGGAACCATGTTCTTTGGTTATAGCCAGGAAAGTTTTGCAGTTCAGGTACCAAGAAGTTGTCTAACATCTCCACATAACGCTCTGAATTCACTGTAACTGCACGCCCCCTTTCGTCTTCAAAAAAGTAAGGGCCGATAATTCCTCGCGCCGACATCGCAGCCCATACGGTCACTTTAGGCGAATGTAGGGGTTTCTGATGTTTGCGTTTCGGATTCGTTGCACTCCAGTAGCGGCAGTTCTGCTTATTTACGTGGCCATTAAGATGAAAATGAGCTTCATCCGAAAACAAAATGTTGGTAAACGTTGAAAATCGCTCAATCACCTGATTTACGAAATTAAGCCTCTGACTGGCATCTTGGGGCTTTAATTCTTGCACCAATAGAATTTTGTAGGGGTGCAGCTTTAGGTTTTTGTGCATAATGCGATGTAATGATGATCTATGCACATTTAAAGCACTTGCGCGCTTCCGAATTGAAAGGTTCGGGTCGTCACGAACAGACTGATTAATATTCTCCACGTTTTCTACCGTTCTTGATGACCTAGGTCGCCCGGATTTTGATTTATCCAGCGTTGTACCAGTCTCTTTAAACTTTTTAACCCAATGTCGAATGAGAGGAATGCTTGGCGCATCATTTAAGTGGCGAAAACCTCGAATACTGCAGAATTTTCTACGCGCTACAGTCGCCGAATCACCGTTTTTGTAAAACTCTCGCACGCATAACGCGCGGTCTGCTCCCGAGAAACGCTCCATAGCGATTGAATTCCCAAGAGCCAGGCTACCGATTGACATAACCCCCGCGCCCCTCGGATACGTTGCGTTCACGCAGTAAGCTAAATAAATATAAAATTTCTTTTGAGACACCTTGTAGATATATGTCAACATACAACAGTCCTTTCAATTCCATCGATTTGTTTAATGTTTCGCTGTCCAACTTTAAAAAACATATGAATTTAACAATAATTAACACTTGATTTTTCTTTATTTTTTATTTCCCCTCAATTTTGTCTAACTCTCATATCTTTTAATTACAATATTCTTACTTCTTACTTGTGATTTACTTGTAATTATTTATATCTATTTACTATATTTCTAGTAATGTATATATTTACCACCTATTATTAATGCTCTGTATATATTTTTTTATATCTCAACATGCTTTGTAGCATTATATGTATATACGTAGATATTGGCTACACATTGTGGCTGTTGATATCTTATATGGAAAATAAATAAATAAATACCACCAGATGTCCCACACGACACCAATTATAACAAAATATATTACGATACCAATTATAACAAAATTATAACAAAAATAACAATATTTTGAAAATTATTTATCACTAGTTAATATGTTCATACGTAGGAGGGGTATCTCCAGACCAACAAAAATTTGTGTCTATACTCAATGTTTATATTTACATACATAAGATAGCGAAATTTGGATTTTAAATAAGCGTTCATTTACAGCCTTCGAGCTACGGAAATGAGATATTGACAAACAGTGAAGGGAGTAATAAGGACAAAACGGATATGAAATTCGTTTGTAAGAATTAATTAGAAATAATATTAATAAATCGGAGTAAAAGCCTTGAGATACCTGGCGAGGATGAAGATTGACTGACAAATGAAAAAGGTTGGGGTAATAATTTTTAGCGAAGGAAGAAAAAGCAGACTTCTTCAACCTGGAACTAGTAATAAACTAGATTTTGTGCAAACGTGGACTAAGCTGGACTGATGCAAAAACTTTCATAGCAAGCTAGGATAGCTACATACATAGTTAAATGGAGCAACTGTATATAGTGACTCGTAACGTAGTGCAAAATGCTTTGGCACTTACAGTGGTAAATAAATCATCAATTATATATGAATTTATGTACTTTCCGTTAGTAAATTTATGCTTAGAGAACTTTAAGCTTCGTTCACAGCTCTAAAATTAGTTGACGATATGCTGTGCGTTATGGGTAAATTTAACAGACAGCTTTAATGTTTAATGACAGCGTCCACAGCTATGAAAATTAATGCGTTACGAATATTGTGACATCTATGTTTTTTCAAACCAACTACGAAGGAATAAATGCATTTATGTGACTTTACGAACCCCCCATCAGCGAGATCATGATTTCTTACTAAATTTTAATAACAAAATTATAGCAACTACAGCAATTCATTTTCGTTTCATGATTTCCGATAGTTTCTTGAAATTTGTGCGACAGTATTTTTTCGGTTATGTAAAGTAAGATAATTAATGTATGTTTATATGTCTGTCTCATTAAAACAGCACACTAACTACAAAGATTGAAAACTCTCTGACAGCGCATAGTCTATTAAATTTAGAGCTGTGAACAGTCTTTTGCATTACCATATGCCAAACTTGTTAATTACAATCAACAATGCAAGTCACAGCGTATAGTCTACTAATTTTAGGGCTATACATGCAGCTCTAGAGCTTCTTTTTGCTACTCCATAATGATTTTTTTTTTTAATATATTTTTTGAGATAGAATTTTATGTGTGTTAATTGAAAAAAATATTCTGATAAAATTTCTTATTGTATTATGCCAGTTCATATTAATGGGATTATTGCTTTTTTTAGATTTTTTTTTTTTAGTTTTTTTTTATCATCCCTCCAGAAAAAAGATGCGCAAACGGTTGATCGTGATCGACTGTCCGATCGCAGAAATTTGGGTGATCATGTGAAAATTTGTTTGTGGGCGCTTGGTTCCTCGGTTTTTATTTTTACGCTTGGTCTTTTGGAATGGATTCTATTTTCTTTGGTTCCTAGTTTTCTCGAAATGTTCTCTTTTTAAGAGTAGCTCACGATGATGTGAATAAGTTAAAAGTAGATCTCGCAAATTCTAAATTTTCCAAGCCCTGCTCTAAATTATAGATACATAGATCTAATGTTTTATCTTATATGAAACCGACAAGTGAAAAAATACAGTAGTTTGTTTTACGAGGAAACTCGCTTTATGACTACCATCTGGAACTGATTGTCATAATAGTGGAGTTTCATTAGTTTCGATTAATAAACAGGGCCGTGCGGTGGCATGGAGCAATGGAGCAATCGCTCCAGGCGCCTTTTAGATATGTCACATTTGTTTATTTTTATGACAAAAATTTCATTATTTGTTTGTAGCATCTTTATAAATTAGGTTTTTATTTATCTTTGTGTATAAATATTACATTTAATTTAGTCGGGGTAAAAATGAGCGGCGACATTGTCGCAAATGATAAAATGTATAGGTAATCATAAACTTAAAATGTATCTAACTGTGCTGTCGCCACCTCCACAAGACTCCGTCTACACCGCTCTAGCTAAAACGATAGCAATAACCAGACAGAGGAGGATTCTTACGCCGAGTGCAAGAAATGCGATAAAGGCGTTTGCGTAAATCGATGTATGTGAATCGTTAAATTATGACGATATAATTAACGATTTTTTCGAAATGAAAACTAGGCAAGTAATCTTCAAATAATTATGGCTTATTAGTGCCGGATAACCGGTCCATGTCCCGTTTTAATATCGGTACCTAAAATCGTCCCGGAAACCTATTGATTGTCCCGCATGTCCCGCATTCAGAAACAGCACGGCAGCTATGTGTATTAAAGAAGTGTATTTGAAGTTATTTATAAAATAAATACAAGCACCTGTTCCGGAAAGTAATTTTAATTCGTGCAGGAGCCGACCTTTGACGAGATCTCCGCTCGTCACTTTGACATAAGTAACAATGCATTTCGATAGTTAAGGAGTAGACTGTTAGGCGAGACGGTATAAATGCAATAAAATCGTCAAATTATTATCAAAGTTTGCGGCATCTAATCAAACGTTTTTATTGCACCTAATAACATGTCCCGCTCTAGCCATAGACAATAGACAATCACGTTTAGTGAGTTTTTCATTGTTCGTTAATTATTTTTCAGTGTTCTGAGTTTAGTCCGTTGTAAGATGTCTTTTGCAGCTAGGGTTAGTGTATGACTTGAATAATAATATTATTAGGGTACTAATATCTGTTTACTATTGCTAGTGTTTAATTATTGGTGTTAAAAACTATTATTGGTGATCAAAACTGTGACTTTGACTTACACTAATATTTATTTATTAATTTAGTTACCCTTGACATTTATTAAGTTGCCGAAAAAACCGTTTTTGCAAATTTAATGAGAATTTGCAGGGGTATTAAGTGAAGCTTTGCATAAATTTTTGGAATATAAACATATATAAAAAATGGTGAGTAATTTTATTGGGGGGGGGGGCTTAATAATTTGTCACCTCAGTATAAAGACACCTTGTAAGAATGTCTGCTCCAGGCGCCAAAATATCACTGCACGGCCTTGTTAATAAATATAACTTTAACAATTACCAGACATTGTAGTATATCTATTATAAGTTAAGATTCTAATGAGGCAGTAAATAGTAAAATAAATAGTATAGATACCTGAGTCTGAAGGGTTGCAGGCGTTTTTCTTGGCCTGACATTGAAGCGTAGCTTGTTCACGTAATTGTGCGTAAATCTCTGGCGGAGAGGCCGGGTAATTTGCCTTCTGTAGAGCTAATCCCACCATACTGTCGTATATCGCAGAATGATTCAGTCCTATCTCACGAATATTGACTTTTCCAGATTCTCCGAAGTATTTGTCGTAGCTTCCATTGAATGTTGTTCCTAAAATATAATTTTGAATTAAAAATAAATTTTTACATTTTATGCATCGAGGTATTATAAAATCAACCTTATAATAGATACATAGTTATTTTATTTATACATTATGGTTAAAATCTACAAATTATTTACATACAGTTTTAATTAATTTATTTTCAAATACGTATTCTAATTATTGTTGAATATTCGTCTCAAATCTTCTTTTCACTCTAAGACATCCTCGATCCATTTCCATCCTTTCCCTGATTCACACAACGCGCATTCTCTAGTTTCTACTTTAAATTTCAGTTTTCCACAATTCTTCATTAAATGGTCCAAGGCCTATCTTTCTTCTCCACACATCCTGCACATCTTTTGTTCATCCTTTCTCCAATACTTATTTTCTCTTTTGTCTTTTCCGCACCTAAATCTAGTTATTACCTTCTTTTTTGCTCCATTACTTTGGATTTTAAAGTACTCGGGTATTTGCGTCGTCCAAGTGTTCTTGTATTTGCTGTTATATCTCGAATGTTTTAACCTCTCACTTCTTTATTGTTCTTGGATGTTCCTCGTTCTATTTGTTATTTATAGAGCCATATCTTGTCCTTCCGACCTCTTTCTTGATATTTCTTTAGTTGTGTAGCCATTATACTCAAATCTTTTCCATCTTTTCGCTTCCCATCTGGATTAAATCTTTCCTTGTATCTCTTTTCTCTCTATTTCTGTCCAGCACTGATACAAAAAGTATTTTTCTCAATGTCTAATCCTCTCTTCGAATTTAATGGCTCTTTTTGTAACTTCTAATATGATGTAGTCTAATTTCAATTCCTCTAATAAAATATACTTGTAAAAATTATAAAAATGAGATACGTTGACATGCTCTATAAACGTTTGTACCGGTCTAAATTTTATTGTTTATTGCAATTTTGTAATTGTATTTAAATTAGGTGTCTAGGTCCCTAAGGGTTCTGGGTTTCGGACTTGATATACCATTTGAGGTACCATTCACTCATTACTTTGTGCGTACCATTGTTTTGAGGGATTGGTACGTCGAATTGTGTGATTGCTCCGAAACTCATTGCTTATTTTTGGTTCTTTTCACCGAGTTGTTTGGTTGTTTAATTTTATGATTTCGAGGGTTATCGGTGAATAATGTTGTACAGGGGGTGACACTGTCAACCCTGTGATTTGTGCGTACCAGGTTGTCAGGGTGGATAGTGTGACTGCCTGTCATATTTATGCGTTGATGAGCCTTGATATCATTGTATTATTGAATTTGTGTTAATATTGGACAGTAGTCTAGTTTATTTAGTCTTGTTTTGAATTGTAAAATTTAATTAATAGTCACTATCTTTGATCATTATATTACAAATATTTAATTGATATTTAATTCCTGTTTTTCCTATTTTCTGTATTTTTCAAGTACATATTATTGTCAATGAATTTCTGCAATTTCACCATCCTTGGAGATGATTGATGTACAGTCTGTTATAGTTACGTTTAACTAACATAGGTAAATTTTCTTTATGATTGTATATGATTGTTTTTCTATTATGATGTTATTGTTATAGCACCAGAAGAAACCAACAATGTTGTTGGCGAAACGTTGTGTTGTTTAAATAAACGCTTCTTGTCCAAAAAGCAGAATGAAATTATTTCCTATTACTACCTTTATTCAAAATTGAACGATAAATACTAATCTATGCTCTATAAAATAATGGTTTCTATAATTTAATCACAACATTACTTACTGTAATGTTTGTTACCTATTTGGTGTTGGATGCAAAGAGTACAGATATACAAAAACTACAATGAAATGTTTAAATTAGTGCATTAGTTCAGGTGTCTCCAAACTTTTCGGAAGCGGGCCAGATCAAAATTTCTTAAATAAATTGCGGGCATGACAACTCGAATTCAGCTGGACTCTTGGCGCCATATTTTAAAAACAAGCTTAATACTAATGGCTGAACTATATTATTAATAAAAATAATCAGATATGCTTTAGTTATAGTTATGTTTTATTTTTCGATTTTATGATTATTTTAAATTATTGTTTTTATGTAAGTAAACTTTTTAAAAAATGTCCACGGACCGGATATATCTTCTTGCGAGTCGGATTTGTCTTGCGAGCCACAGTTTAGAGACTCCTGCATTAGCTTAAGCTGTTTTGGGTAAATCTTTTATGTAGAAATATTTGGATAGATAATACAATTTAGTATTTTGTACAATATTTTGTATTCGTTTAATTCTCAGAATAAAACAAATAAACTTCGTTCCTGTAAACAGGACCAGCCCCCCCTTGATGCGAACTAGGTGTAGGCCTCAGGCCTTAGATAATGAAAGGCTTAAAAAATGTGTGCCTTCATGACAGTCTATAAAGCACTTCAAACTGCAGGGAAGACTTAAGATATATCAACTTAATAACAGAGCTCTTCAACATATTTGCTACATGACAGCGCAAGCTTAGTACCACTTAAAAGAGTTAAAAAAAGTACGATAAAAGGACTCTATTTCATCCAATTTTTATACATTAGATTTAGAAAACGGTTTTAAAGGAATAAACTGTTATAATAAAGGACTCATTGTCAATGGAATCCATCTTACCAATTTTCGGTAATCCGGAAACATAGTCCTATTTTCAAGAAGCTTGGAGGATTTTCTACAGATGCTAAAAAAGCTTGATGAACACACAAAATACTAAGGTCATGCATCGAAGACGCAACGAAAGTCCCTGTGAGAAAGGAAGAAATAGTACGTATTCATGAACACATCTATCTAGGAGAGCGTATAAAATTGGAAGGATCGAACCAAAAGAAGAACTAAAAGACGAATACGACTTGATAGAGCAGCCACTGGTAAATTTACATTTATTTTCAGAAATTAAGGGTTCGAACAAAAATTAAAAACAAAATTATAGGATCAATGTGTTTTGCGAACTATTGTATAGTGCAGAAAATACAACACACCAAAATCAACGAAGAGATGTTGAGAATCGCATAGAGGAGGGCGATAACTGGCATAACAAAACGGAACTTAATATAAAAAGGCGCGAGCAATTACCAAAGTTGCTCAAATCGACACTTCGGAAAATTGACACTTTGGACACGTAGCGAGAAATGACACAAATCGCTGGAGCCGAAAAATTCTGGACTGCGTCCCTACGGACACAAAATAGGAAGAAGAAGGTCACCAATGCAGTGGTATAATGATTAAAACAGAAATGCTGGGCTAGCTTGGATCCGTACAGCTGGAAATAGAGTCAAATGTAAAGAGCAGATTAAGGCTTGTATTCAAAAATGGATGTGAGAGTCTTAAGAAGAAGTAGAAGAGAAGAATAAATAGAGGAAGAAGTACCTTAAATCATCTCAGGCCTCAAAAAACACGGCCGGCACTGCCTACAAAGTTGCAAACTTGAACTTATATTCCCAGATCAAACAAATTTTTGCTCGAGCAGAACTGAGTGATCATATAAAAAGAATGCAACAAATTTCTGAAAATTCCAAATTTCCAAAAATACGTTTTTTTGCGATAGTTAGAATTCAGAAATAAAATATCGTGTTTTATGGGTGATAGATAATACTCTGGTTTATATACCTATAATATGAATTAGATTTTATTGTTATACCTAATGGTACAAGAAATAATGATTTTAGAAATATGTCAAACGCTATTAACAAGAAATCATGCTGGGTTTATTAACAGTAAATAAGTTGTCACGTGGTAAAGCGCGTGCTGTTAAATTAGCTCATAAACAAGCTTACAATGGAATACTCGGAAAGAATCGCGTACACGCCCGGACACATTCCATATTTTGACACTACTAATCATACGGGAAAGTATTTATGTGTAAAGGTCGCTACTGAAAAGAGAATCTAGGTTGCGTCAAAAATTCTGAAATATTTGTTTTTGACATTTCGTGTTCTTATTTTACGAATTTCATATTTTAGTATGTTTACCCGGTTGTTTGCACAGCGTGAGAATTTGCTTGCTGAGTTTGTCGATTTCAGATATAAATAAAAAACAATGTGATTTCACGGTTTATTCTAACTAGTTTCTTAACTGCTCATGGTAACTATTACATTTGCAAAGATAGAACATACGAGAAATATTTGTAACCATTAAAAAATTGGTTTTCACCGAATACACAAATAGTATTATTATACTATTAAACAATGCTCTATTGAGCATTTCTTTTCAACATTTTCTATAACAAAGCACACTTTAAGAAGCCAAAATTTATATGGCACACTATTCAAAATAAGTGGAATTAGGGTTAACAGTTTAATACTGACGACAATCCTGCATAGCAGCAATACTCGATACATACAAATATTAGTGACTCAAATTAACGCGTATCCCTCTAAGGCGAAAACTTGATAGGTAAAAGGATACTTTTTTACACCCAGTTTAGCCTATGTTTTATTTTGTTTCTGTTGATTCTCGCTCCACTTTGCAATGAATTAAGCGATAAATTCAAGAAAAGAAGCTAGATACTTCTTGTTACGTGTATGGTTGTCACTGAAAGGAAAAATAAATCTTCCAATTTTGAATGAATTTTATTAGAAAAGTTTATAGTGCATGGCAAAGTTTCCTTATTTGTTTTTAGTTGCAATTTAATTTTACTATCAACATGAAAAATGCGTTGAAACCAGTGATGGCGTTGGCTCTTAAAATCTGGAGGGGCCAGGAAATATTTGAGGAAAATCTGGAGGGCCAAGAAATATTTGAGGAGGGCATCATCAACTTTTGTGATGTCATAATGGACAAGTGTGAAAATATAAGTAATGCCCAAAAAAAAAAAAAAGTCCTCACCTCTAAAATATCAGTGATAAAATAAAAAACACATTTTTCTCCAAGCAGGCAATATTGGGGGGGTGCTAGCGCCGCCACTGGTTGAAAAATTAACAAATTTACCATTTATTCTTATGTTTTGCCACAAACGAAGAGAATTTCTACGAATATTTTTCTGATAACAGAACATTGGTCACTCATATCATGGTGCGCCACAATGGTGTTTAGAAGTTGAAAAATTTTCGAATAAATTTGGTACGTTAAAACTGATAGGAAGAGTTGGAAAACACTGCAATGGTCCTAAAATATTTTCGATAACATTGCAGAGGTTAAGGAAATTAATAAACTAAATGTGGTATGTAAGTTATAAATCAGATAATAAGAGTATTATTAGGTATAGAATGTATAGTATTTTTAATTACATCGTTATAAATAGATAAGGGTTTGGTGATACCTACGGAACCCTAAAAACTATTGCAACATCCATGGGTACTATTCTACTTTAGCAAACCCACCAGCCAATGTTGCCAACTATAATAAAATTAAAAGAAGTAAATTTAAACTAAAATCACAATAGAATTAAAATTATTTATATAAAAATGCCTAACTTTCAGTTAAATAAATCCAACTAAATAAATATGCCGGTATTTAATAATAATAATAAATAATAACATTACTTTCACAGCTGATTAAAGAGTAAAAAAGGGGGACAATAATTTAGCATCCTACACCACTTCTTTATTATAAATGCATGAACAATGACGACCTAAAAACTGGGTAATTAGGTTAGGTTTAGTTAGTAAAAGTCTAGGACAGCAGAAGCCGAAAACCTCGAAGTAATCTTAACACATGTATAGGATGTAATTCTGTAGTTTTACCTTTATTTCTTTGTTGTGTTATTTTGTTAGTGTATACATTATTTATTTATTTATTTTTTTCACACAAACTCCTCTAAGCTTACTTTGAGCCTTTCGGCTTCTGCTGTCCTAGATTTTTACTAACTAAACCTAACGTAATTACCCAGTTTTTAGGTCGTCGTTTTTAGGTGCACAGTACTTTATTTTCCCTCACATTAACCCAATCAAAATTGTGTACCATTGTACATGAGTTTATAACATGGTGGTGTAGGGTGCCAATTCATTGTCTACCTGAATTAAAATTTAAAAAAATATTCATACAATGAATGATAACTAAATACAACAGATAAAAGTGGAATTTCTAACATATAAATATTCTATTAAATTTAAACTACATTTATATATTAAAACAATAGTCACAGGAGAAATTAAATGAATATTACTTATTTCTTTATTTCTAAAAATAAAATAGTTAATTTTTATTTAATATATTGATATTAAATTTAAATTATTAAAATTGATATATTACATTTTATTTTTGCCAACACTGCACGCATGCGCAGTAAGGTGGGTTTGCTAAAGTAGAATAGAACCATCCATGTTCTCAGACTATGGAATCTGGTCATTTGTTAGTCCTTGGGTAGCTTTTCTAATTATTGAGCATAATTTCTTACGCATTTATTCTCTAATACGCCTCTTAGACCGGACAAGAGTAAAATTTCGATACTTCAACGTGTAGGCGATCTCTTTTTCTTTTCTTTTCTTTTTTCCCCATCTAGATTTCTCTGAACCACAAGGTTTTCGAAGTTGTAAACATGTTTGAGGGAGTTCAGAACCAAAATTTTTCATTGGGTGGCAGTCACTTATACAATCGTTATCCGGAAAAACATATAATTTCAAACTGTAGATGGAGATCAAATCCGTTAGCCAAAACTTGAGAACGTGCCTGTAAATGGCCAAAGAATTTGGGGTATTCGGGAGTCTACACCACAGGGTAGTCCCTATTATGGTTTAATTTCTGCTAGGATGGAAGAATTAGTGCATTTAGCAGTCTATGGTACCCTTAAAACCCTTCTATAACACCACATATTGACTGCATAAAATGGCGATACACTGATTTAACGGCACTTCTCCAGAAGCATAATAAACTATAGAGAATATTTATATCGTAACCAGGTTGATATTACTATTCCATTTTATCTCGGGACTTTTCTAAAGTAGAAAATTGGGACAAAGCTAATAATATAGCACAATGGTAACATTGATAACAATGAATACATATTTATGATATATTCTGTACTAAAAATTTGTTGCTTTTTCTCGAAACTGTTTTGCTAGATTCGTATATTTTGCTGAACGCAAAAATTTAGCTGACTGAAACGGGACACAAACAAACAACCTCGGTCGCAATTATAATATAGGCGGATGGTCTTGGAGTATTAAAATAGAGATCATCACTATAGCTCAGTAAGATAACTGTGGAACGATTTAACTTCTTAATAGATTTTAGAATTAATAAAGCATAATAATTTTATTTTCCAATTATATGTGATCTGTATCTAAACATAGAACTTTAATAAGCAGAGTAAAGGAAACAGATAAAATTCTTGTTACTTGAATGCGCTGTTGCTATTGACAGGTGAATATTTGATATTGTATATTTATGTATTTAAAATTCATTATAAAAATATTAAGGAAGTTTCTGTCACGGCTGGATGCAAGGTTGAGCACGTAAAAACTGAGTACTGAGCAATCTTTAGCATTTATTGTCTACATTTTTACATCAGTGGCGCGGGACCAGATCACTAGAATATTCGATAAATACAAAAACCCTATTGAGTTAAAAGGTGTGAATTTTGGGTTATTTTAAGTATATCGATGTATAGGTTGGCTATAAGGTTGGAAAATTAAATAGCGAAAATCAAATTTTTAAATACCGTAAAAAGATGTAGCAGACTTGACCATAATATTCGTATTAAATTGAAAAATATAAAGGAGGAATTAAACATTTCTTCCGTGCTAGATAAAATAAGAACACAGAAAAAACTGTGCGACGCATCTGTGCATAATAGTCACTTGCAAAATACTCAAGCAGGCGCCGTTGCATAATACCCTTTTCACACTAGATCTTTAAGACGAGTGAACTTAAAGTTCACCGATGTTTAAGATCGGTATGCTTTCACACTTGATGTTTAAATCTCTGGTGCTGTCATCAGCTACAGTAATTTTGTCCTTAAGTTACCGTCATGAAATTACCAGTTTTGAACTGTCTGCGCAGACGCACATTTTGAATTATTATAAACAATTAAGGATATTTCATTTCATTCTACAATAAAGGCGCTACAGTAAAGAATATATTACACCTGTATTAACATGTAAGTCGATACATTTTATCTCAATAATTGTAGCTCTGTATTTTATTAAACACATTATTAAAATAAATAATTTTATTATAACAATAAGTATAAACTTCTTGTAACGTCGATATAATACAGTATTCTTGTTTATGATAATATAAAATGTTGACAGCACAAATTCAAGGAGTATTTTTTTATAATAGAAATTAAGTTGGCAATGCGTACGAAGTTTAACATCCGATCTTAAAGATCTAGTGTGAAAACGGTATAAGTCAAGAGAAATGAGCGACGAAGACCAGTAGGAAGATAGTGCTGGAATAGGCTACTCAGCGTAATCTATGACCGAAGATGATAGCATATTTAAAATAGATTTTTTTAAAAGATATCTGCCTTTTAAAAAAAATATGAGATCAATGTATTGTATTAGTCGACAACGGCGCTTAGATTTTCATGTAACGCTGAAATCTGATTAACTTGAAAATCGATGGAAAGAGCAATGTTTGTAATAACACTTGCAAATAAACCAGCACATAATGCGACTATTAACAAATCTGCAACAAACAAATTGGGCAACAAGCTAAAATCTGCAACCTTATAGGAATATACTTGAGAGGTAGTAGTAGGTTGGGCAGTTGGGCAAGAGGGTTAGATGAAAGATGGGTGAAAAAGTTGCTAAAATGGACCACGAGAAGCTACAAGAAATAGACATATGCGATATTATTTAAATTTATTTAAAATAAATTCATTCAAAGAATCCATGAATTCATTTATGAAATCTGCATCAAAATTGGTTTTCGATTAAATTTTAAGTAGTAACCTCTATAATTCTAGTCCTAAGTGATACTCAAATTGTAAGAGTTCTCAATACAAATAATTGATAACGTGAGTAAGTGCTGGGTTAGATTTTCGAAAAGAAATTAGAACACGTATAAAAAAGGCTAAAGAAGCGTATGCTCAAACTCAATATTACAACTGCGCACACGAATAGTTTGATGTCTTTATTGAAATTATTATAAAGAAATTAAAGGCTTTCAAAATGTGAGTTTTCAAAATGAGGCACCACGCCTTCAATAATCGTGGAAAAACTCACATTTTGAAAGCCTTTAATTTCTTATGGCCACAATGGATAAAAAAAAAAAAAAATGAAGAAGTCATGCAGAGAACTGTTTTATACCATCAATAACCGAAAATTGAAATATCTGGGCCATATAATGAAAGCAAAAGAGTATTTCCTACAATAACATCTCACAGGGAAAAATCATAGAAAACAGTCCGACGCGGTCTTAGGCAAACATTGTTCAGGAATCTCCAAGAATGTTTTAGCTGAATATCTATAGACGAATTATGAACTGCCATATCAAAAGATAGAATAGCTAAAATACCATGTAATCATAAATATATTTCAATAATTTTTAGGTTATAAAATGGATATATATATATATATGTATATAGAGTATTAAATGATTAAAATTTCATGATGATTAGGAAGGTCTATAGCCCTCAAATTTTATAATGTGACGGAGCTCGTAGTAAATTAATACACTCCCCTACTCTGCGATACACGTTTTGAATGAGGTAGTCGATGTCTTCTTGTGGTATGGTAACACAAGTAATCTTAATCTCATTTTTGAGGCACTGTAAATTCATCGGGAAAACCGGTAATGGACCCACACTTCTGCTTATAATATGCGATACATGTTCGATGAGCGCAAGATTAAAACACCTTGCAGATTTATTTAGGACCTTGGTTCTCAAAGCGTGTTCCGCGATGCACCTACAAGTGTTCCGCGAAAAAATAAAATGTACAATTCAATTAAAAATTGTTTGCAAATAAAAATAAATTCAATGTAAAATTTACACGTACCATTCGGTTTTGTATGGATAAAAATATCTTTCGGGTTAAAATTACTTCTTGGAAACATACAATATTATTGCAGTTATCAAAATTCTGCTTAAGCCGATTCTACAATTAAAGTCTGATGTCGGGTGCATGCGGGTTCCTCTACTCTTTCGCGAGGGGGAGTCCCCTCCGGCGAATGAGTTCAGAAACCCGCCCGACATCCGTAACTATGTAAGACTTTAATTGTAGATCGGTTTAAGATCTCTCTACATATAATTTAATTAAATCTCTTTCAATATAGTCGCATGTTAATGTGACTCATATGCAGTTCAAATTTTAATTCTCTCAATTTGCATTTTTTTAATTAAATAAATTTAGGTAAGTTTTGCACTATATTATAAATTATCTAAAAAATGATGATAGGTGAAATAATTTGGCGTATTTGGCTGATATTTTTGATTACTTTAATACTGTCAATATAAGTATCCAAGGAAAGGCTGAAAACATTCTTACATCAACTGACAAATTATGTGCAATGAAAAAAAGAGTTTTACTATGGAAAAGACACGTAAGAGAGAGAAACACAGAAATGTTCCCCTCTGTGCAAAATACCAACGAGGCAATCGTTTCTTTAATAATGGAACATTTCTAAACAATAGAAGAAATTTTGAAAAATATTTTCCTTGTTTAAACACAGAACAACATGATTGGATAAGAAACCCGTTTCTTTCTTCCGAATTTTCTAGTTTTACTTTAAAAGAAGAAGAAGAACTGACGTCGCTTTCTTCAGATCGTGAATTAAAATTACAGTTCCATGAAAACACTCCTGAAAATTTTTGAATCTCTGTTAAAGATGAATACCCGAGTATAAGCAATAAAGTCCTGAACATATTATTGATATTTTCCACGTCATATCTTTGCAAAGCAGGATTGTCAACTATGGTTAATATAAAGACAAACAAACGCGAGAGACTAGGGAATTTAGAAGAAGAAATGCGTGTGGATTTATCATTTATTCGTCCCAATATCGCTGAGATCTGTAAAGATCATCAAGCTCATGTATCGCATTAAATTTTAGATTTTTTAAAAGTATTGTAATTTTAATTGTGATTTCAATAAATATATTTACATCAATTAATATCGGTACATATTTTATTTATATACATATTATTTTCTAAAAGTAGCACTTTTAAGCAGGGGCTTGTCAATCACACGACACGATTCGGTTTCTTTTTTGCTGTATAATAATGGAGTGTTTATGCGAACATTATTCTGTTTTTTATTGCTCTTTTGGTTTCAAAAAGGTTAGCGTTCCCCGACTTTAAAAAGTTTGAGAACCAAGGATTTAGGACATATTCTGCTGCATTCTTTTGATCCATATACTGTTTAATATTCATCTTTTTCATGGTTTGAAGGAATTGTTTGTTTACTGATAATAATATCATAGGGTATATTTGGACTTCATACTGTAAATAACTTCGTTTCACATTTAGTTAGATTGAGAGTGATCCACCATTTTTATACCAGTCATTAAATAGGATTAGTAGGAACGAGTTAAACTAGAGTACTGTTCTGTAATGTGGAATCCAATTTACAAGGTCCATAAAATGACTATTGAAAAAATTTTTTCACAAGTTTTTAGAATTCATCTACTATAAAATCATGGGCTCCTATCCCCCACTTGACTTTCCATATTCCCTTATTCAACTATTTTCAATGAAAGCTTTAAGTGGACGTCAGGACTCGAATTCATTAAACTATTTAAAAAATTATTATTTCTAGCAAAATCGACGATCCCTTCTCTTTAAAATAATTTAATTTTCATATCCCTTTTCTCCATACCAAAAATTTATCTCTTTTCTACCTTCCTCAAGTTCATTCTAATTTATTTCTCAAATCTCCCATTAACCGTATGTACTCACGCTAAATTCTGAGAGACCAATAAAGGAGTCTCTTGTTAATCTTTTATGAATGTCTTCAATCTTATAAATCTTTAGTCCTGTATCGACTACCCAGAATTTTAATATATATGCTATTTTTTTAATTAATATATGTCTATACTTTGTTACTTTAAATTAATTTTATTTTCTAGATTGTAATTTTTGTATATTTATGCTTTTCGTATATTATTAAGGGCTGGAACATTTTTTTATTGACACGATAGTTATCGATGCAATAAACCTTATCGAGTCGATAACTTTTTGACGCTTTCTCGATACTCATCTGGCATGTTTATTGTATCCAATAACTATTGTAGCGATATGTATGCATTTCAATTCACACAGCCAAAATATTTACAAAATCTCTTGTCATTTATGTGATCAATTGTTCACAAATGACAATAGTCAATGTCAGTGTCAAAAATAATTTACAAAAATATACTATATATTTTTAACAATTAGTTTAAAAATAGATTGTTAAAAAATGGCAGAAAAAATGTGTAAAAATTTCACATGGAAAATTTGCAAAAGACATATTTTTTTTATTTTCAAAATTTCCTCATTATTTTTCGGCCTATGAAATAAACTGCGGTCTCAACAGAGCAATTCGATGTATTACTTTTTTAACAATTTTGCAAACTGTACTTTTATGTACATGCACATCATCACCAACTAGCATTTGAAAAGCCCCTGTTTCCAGAAATCTCAAAGCTATTAAAATTTGAAGCTGTGAAATAGATTTACTTCTTTAGGTCATGGGTTATAAATCACCTCCAATTAGACGGCATAATTGCATGCATTTTCATTTGCTTGACCGGTATTGTTGGATAAATTCTTATACGCTATAAATGCGGAATGGGTCAGTTTTATCTCTCACAGTTCTCCGATGAAATAAACATACTGCAATTACAACATCCTCATAAAATTCATCAGAACTTGAATTGTCCATTTTACCTCTATAACAGTATAAGAATATCTTAATATATATGATTTTAAGAAGCAATTACTATTATATCTTGTAATAAAAATATATCTTTTTCAAAAATATATTGTAATTGCAAAACAACCTTAACTGTCATATGTCAGAACTGACATTAGATGACAATTCTCATATTTATCGATACGATAAAGGGTGCTCATTGGCAATATAACGTATCAATAAGTTATTGGTTCGATATCTCATCGATAAATAGAAAAATACATTCCAGAAACCCAAATTCTGCTATTGCGTCGATAAGTTTCGGTATCCATGGATATGGATACTATATCGATACGATATCTACAACTGAATTTTTCGAGAAACCGGCCTTAAATATTGCTGTATCATATTTATATGTTTGGTATAATTTTTATCTGTCCATTAATTGGTTAATTCTGTTGGACAGATGTAATCGAAAAAAAATAATAAATAAATAAGTTTACTGATGATGCCCTTATTCTTAAACACGATGTGAAATTTACATAAAAACTATCCGTTTCTAAGGATATTTCCGATATAAATAAGCATTATACGGTAATTAACGTTTACGAGCCGACCGGCGTAGCGTAGTGGTAACACATCCGCTCTGCGTTTCTAAGGTCTCGGATTTGAATCCCATTCAGGCATGGAATTTTTCGCAAATAAAAATTGTCCTGGCTAATTACCACAGCAGTAAAGGTCATTAAATTAAAAAAAAACCTTTACGAAAACGTGCATCAGTAATGTTTTGCGCTATTAAGATGGTATCATTTGTAGCGCCATATCACATTTTAAATTCGTTAGTAATATTGTATCGGTCCAGTATCTGCTGAGTCACTGATGAATTGATTTTTGTCATCCGCGATAGTTCGTTGTTCACTATAACTGCATATGTTTTATTATTTTTTTTAAATCTTAATGGCATGCTGCTTCGGCAATTAACCAGGACAATTCTTATTTTTTTTTAGAAAATTCCATGCCTGAATTGGATTCGATCCCGAGACCTTAGCAACGCGGAGCAGATGTGTTACCACTATGCTACGCTGGTCGGCGTTTTATTGGTTAAAAATATGAATTTAAACATAGTTGAAATGGGCGACTCTGTTTTATTTGGAAGTAATACAAATAAATTTCGCCTCAGCAACTATGCAAGCGTATATTCAACCAAAAATATTAACCAGAGCCAATATAAAAAATTTACCATTTTCATCGACTCATTAAGTGCAATCCAAGATCTACAAAAATTATATAGTAAGTGCATGACAGTGAAACAAATACAAGAAAACTTCCACATAGCAAAGACAAATAACCAATAAGTAAGAATCATTTGAATGTCATCACATCTAGACATTACCGGTAATTAGGCAACTGACAAAGAAAAAGAAGCAACATAATCGAACGATATAATTGAAACCGCCATACCAGCTAGCGTTTTCAGAAGTATCTTAAAGATTACGGTTCAAGAAGATTAGAATACAACATGGAAACAAGTGACAGGCAACAAATTAAGAAATACGAAAGACTGGAATAAAATATGGCATTCGCCAGAGACAAGGAAGTTGCAATCAACTATCAAAAGAATGCGTATAGAAGAACAAACACTCTGTGATAGGTGCAACACCAAGATCACCGTTGTACATCTACTTGTACTTGTCCACTGCGCAAATTTGTCAGGGAAAGGCGAAGATACAACTTCCCGAACACACTAGCGCAAATATTAAATAATATCGTAGAAAATACAAAAAATCTCATAGACTACTTCAAGGACACAAAACTAATATTGAATATTTAATGTAATAAAATACAATTGAACTAAATTTTGAATGTATATCATGTATTTGAAACCTTATATAGAAAATGTGACACGAAACTATTGTATAATATTTAATGTCTAAATGTACAATATGTCTAATGTTTATACAATTTATTATGCAATTGTAATAACACGTGATATGCATATTTATAGAATCAATCAGTCAATTGAGGGGTTTTGGCACCTCCACAAACTTCTTCCATCTTCCGCAGTCACGCGCTGATCTTCTCCAATTATAGGCATCGATTCATTGCAGGTCTTTGTGCACATTGTCCACCCATCTCATTCAAGGTCTTCTTCTTGGTCTGTTTGTACCTGGAACGCTATCGAATACTCTTCTCACTTACATGTTGACTTGCATTCTGATGACGTGTACGAATCAACGTATTCTGGAACTTTTTTAGTAGCCAATTACATCCAGTTCATTATAAAAGTCGCGCAGCTCATCATTTCTTCTGATTCTCCTTCTTCCATCCTTTTGCACAGGACCAAAAATTTGCCGTAGAAGCTGCGTTCAACGATTTTCAGTCGGCATCATATCCTTCATATGCTTATTAATTAAAATACTATTTTACCACGCCACTGTTTCCAACAATTTTAATCAGCTGTAATATTTCTTCACGCGATTACTGATAATTATCACAAACAATTTCAACCGACTTAACTTTATAAAGAAACTTTTTCAAGATATCATCAACTTATATTGTGCAAAGACGTATGACTAAATAGACATCCAACGCATGATAATTAATTTAAGTTTGTCTTGATAAAAGAAATACGGATTTTGAAATTTTTACAGACATGAATGCATTAAATTTAAAAGGACTGGTTTTTGTAAAGGTAATTAACAAATGGAACTAATAAACTTTGAATGAAGTGTTAGACCTTCAGATTTTGTAATGTCAATGGAAAAGATAAAGTTACACTAAAGTAATATTTCGCATGAGTAAATTTACTTAAAAAGATAGATGATTATAAAAAATAGATACTTCATTCAAGTTAAAAATAGCACAATATATCTCTATACAGGGTCTTCTTATTTTTTTTTTTTTTTTAAAGGGTGATACTACATGTCAAAAGAAAACCCTTAGTAACGAAAGGGTTTCCCGTCCCAACTATTTAAAAGAAAACTTGTAGTAACCTGCGAACTAACAAATTTCACTTGTTTTTCATTGTGGACCTGGAGGATATTCGTAACCGGGTAGAAGCAACAGCGGCGGAAATTCGACAAGGCATGGGCCTTGCAGCATGCGCTGATTCATGGATACGCCGAGTAAAACTTTGCTTACAACAGCAAGGTGATAACTTTAAACATCTGCTGTAAAACTGCTTAACGTTTTCTTTTGATCCAATAAATATAAAAATTAATATGTCTTTTATTATAAAAATTTTACTAAGGTGTTCTAAGAGTTTTCGCCTTCTTTTGATCTGTAATATTATCACCCATTAAAAATAAATAAGAAGACCGTAAACACCATGAATATAAAAGGCGAAGTCTCTGTCTGTCTGTCCGTATGTGCGCTTTTCCGCATGAAAATCAGTCATACGGTATTATTCTATCAGTAGCTACATCATCTGGTCAGGCTTTATGCCATGTTTTATTAAATTTTTCCGTTACTTTCAAAATTATAATGAAATTTGTACGCGTGGGTAAAATAAAATTCATGTTCTCTATTCTTATTTAACGATTTTCTTGAAATTAGCAACGAAAACATATGTTTCATCAGCGGCAAGGTAGGTACGCGATTTATACTCTTCAGAACTGAAATAATTTTTAATATCGGCTCAGTAGTTATGATAATAATAAAGTCGTAAATAAAAAATTTATATTCTCATATAGGTATATATATTTTTTCATTTTCTTGAAATTTTTAGCGACAATAAGAGTAAGTTGCAAAAACATGTAGGTGAATAATAACGAAGTGTGCCCGTGCGAAGCCTAGCGAGACAGCTAGTCTTATAAATATATATATATAAAACGAGTGTCTGTGTGTTTGCTTTACACTCCTAGGTTCTTTGACCAATCTGAAATAAATTTATTCCGGGGGGGGGGGGGGTATTTTACCCCCTGGTTAACTTATTATCCGCGTATTTTTAATGGATTACATTGGCTAAACCTTAAGAGGTATATTAACATAATATAAACAAAAATTATAGATCTTAACTGAATGTAAGAAAAAACCAAGAGTGTATGTACCTATCATGCACCGATATCGTGCATTGGTCAATTTTCTGTTTTTAAACGTAATTGTTTTTGCATTATTACTTTTAAGTAGAATATTTTTTTGATTAGAAAAACTTTTGTAAGTTTCCTATGTACAGCCCTCGATAAGTACCAACATTTAAATTTAATTTAATGAGCGGGAAATTCAAACGTCTTTCAATCATTAATAAATGCTATGTATAGGGAAATAAATTTACAATCGTAGCGCCGCGGTGGTTAATTTTGAAACGTAGGTAAAGGATGTTCAATATTATTGTTACGCAGCTGTCAAACTAAATTAGAGGAATAAATATATTTTACAATAATTTATGGACCTGTTTTACTATTTTATCAACAAGTAAGTGTACACAAATGTTTAGAAAGACTTTTTTTTGCAAGACATGTCTTTTTTTATTGTTGTACATTTTGGCCCTACAATTTTCTATAGTAGATTTTTTCACTTATAGGCATTTCCAGATAAGAAAAATTCTAAGAAAAGTGGGTCATTGGTTGAAAATTTGCTTACACTTCCTTTCCTTTATATGCAACGCGTGAATTTTTATTTCCATCGATATACTTGAAATCCACTACAGAAAATGTTATCGTCACAACCAACAACAATCACAAAATATAGTTTTTAATGTTTTTCAGAGATGTTTCATGCAAATAAATGGCTTTATAAACGTTTGTATATACTTACTTGTTGATAAAATAATAAAACAGGTTCACAAAATATTGTAAAATATATTTATTCCTATAATTTTAGTTTCACCGCTATGTAACAATAACATTGAACATCCTCTACCTACGTTCCAAAATTGATCACCACGGCGTTACAATCTTAAATTTATTTCCCTATACTTTGGCCAAACACAATATCTATGTAAAGCTATTGGATAAATCCAAAAATGATTTAATTCTATATACATTTCGACAGATTTGTCAATATTAGATAATGAAAGCGAAGTATATAAAACTAAATGCCAAAATTGTCCTTTGGATGTCAAGGTAAAAGGCAAGTCAAGAAGTTCGTACCTATTTTTATTAGAACTAGAGATATTTTTGTACTTATATTTGTTATTTCCGTATTTAAACATAATCGTTTCTCTTCATTTTTCACTACATTATGTGCTTAATACAAAATACTCCAAAAAAGTTGAATGATATTATATTTACTTGTTAATAAGATACTTGTGTTTGGAAAATAATATACATTGTTGCATTATTGTGTATAAATTACTATAATATCCTTCTTAGTGTAAAAAAGTAAGAAATATGTTCTTAGAATACGATTAATTCGAAATCTGAATAATTCATGAAATAATAATCCGGTAATAATAAAGAAAACATATTCTATAAAAAGTAGTAATTACAGTCTGAATCCGACTTAAAGTTTATACCTTTAACTACTTCACTTGACAACTTTACTGTGTGAATTTCTTTATCACTTCTCAGCTAGGTCATCTCCACTTAGATAGTTAATTCTTGCTTAATAACCTGCGTCAAGTGCGTATTACGAGTTAAATATCGCTCAATCTTCTTTGTTTAACCATCATAATGCGTTTTAAAGTATTTGAAATAATATTAACAGATTAACTAAGTATATTTATTACCGAGAATCCAATTAATTTTTTATTATTTTGATACTTTGGATTCTTAATGACTAACAATGAACTCTGCAAGTCATTTCCACTAACGTTTTTTAAAGATTTTAAACATTACTTTAATTTAGTTTTGCAAAATGATTTACTTCAAAAGATTTGAAATTGCCTTTCTTTTATAATCAATTTATTCGATATTAATAAAATTGGAGGCTATATCTATTTTTTTCCTTTTTTCTCATTTTGCCTCATCTTTGGTTTCTATACCATACGTGCCAGATGATTATAAGACGATACGGAATTATATATATATATATATATATATATATATATATATATATATATATATATATATATATATATATATATATATATATATATATGTATGATATATGTATACACATAGGTGTACAACTTTGCTTCCGCCGTTTTTTTTTTTTCAAAATTCGAGGCTTTATTGTAAAAAACTGTTTATACATTTATTATTCCAGCAAAAATCCAGATCCAAAAATCCAGCAAAATGTTAATGAAGAAGCTGCTCGCATTGCATATTTTGCTTTATTCCATTCAATAATGACCTACGGCATTACTATATGAGGTAACTCTACTCTATCAATAAAAATTTTTCTTTTACAAAAAAAAGCAGTAAGGGCAATAACTAATATTAATCGTAGAGATTCCTGTAGATCAAAATTTAAATTATTAAAAATATTAACCCTATACGGTGCATATATATAAGGTAATGTGAAATTCACAAACATGCTCAAAATTTATTATTAAAAAAACAAATGCACAGTTACAGCACCCGTAACAATCATTTTGTAAATATTCCTAGTCATCGTTTAACCGTCACAAAAAAAGTTCTTGCTACAAAATATGAGATGTATAACAAAATTCATCCCACAATACAAAAGTTACCCCACAATAAATTTAAAAATGTAATGCGAGAGTTCTTAATTAACTTATGCGCATATAGTATTCTCGAATTTATGAATTCAGAAATACTAATGTACAACTGAGAATGTGTAAACCCTATATTATTTGTTTATTTATTTATTTATTTTTTTAATTACTATTTATGTTTTGATTTTAATTTATAAATTTTGAAATATTTTGTAACACTAAAGTGTAATTATTAATGAAGTGTATTTTTTTTTGTATCTGACGACCCTCTAAAACTGTACTGTTTTCTATAAGGCAATAAACATTATTATTATTATTATTATTATTATTATTATTATTATTATTATTATTATTATTATTCAAAGTATTGTCCATCGCCGGCCACTACTTTCTCCCATCTTTCGGGCAGCATACGAACCCCGTGTTGAAAAAACTCGTCATATTTTGAAGCGATCCACGAATCGATCAAATTTTTTACTTCTTCATAAGACCGGAAGTCCTGGTCAGCCAGGCCGTGTGCCATTGATCGAAACAAGTGATAGTCAGAGGGAGCAACGTCTGAAAAATACGGCGGGTGGGGTAGGACTTCCCATTTCAACATTTCCAGGTATGTCTTGACTACTTTCGCAACATGGAGTCGAGCATTGATGGGGTCAAGCAACATGGGGTCGAGCGTTGAAACCACTCACGACACGTTCTTTCACTAATAGCGGCCTCACTATAAGTATTTGAAAGCATTCAATGAGCCTCAGCCGCAGATTTCTTCATATTGGAGCAGAAAATTAAACCTCCCGCAAATGACAAGAATTTGGCTCGTAAACTGACATTTTCAATCGAGAATAACTTTATGATGCAGACACAAATCGACTAATGTTTTATGGGATTTTGTTGACAGATGCCCAAGTTTATTGCATGAC
The DNA here is from genome assembly GCA_963971575.1 of Liopterus haemorrhoidalis. Classification (NCBI taxonomy): domain Eukaryota; kingdom Metazoa; phylum Arthropoda; class Insecta; order Coleoptera; family Dytiscidae; genus Liopterus; species Liopterus haemorrhoidalis. The sequence goes on along the minus strand of OZ020611.1, from coordinate 44,413,842 downwards.
GTCTGATCTATTTATTTCGACCACTACTTACCACTAAAGCCATCTATAGGAAACGGCGGAAGCAAAGTTGTCCACCTATATATATAAGAGCCCCATTTTCAGTGAAGTTGGCCCAACTATTTGAATCATGAAAATTGTGAATTTATGTTAAAATAAAGTAAATATAATTTAAGATAAATGATTTTATTATAATAGTATGTTGTTAAAAGTATTTCACTAAAATATCATATAAAATATTGAAATATCTCACTTATATACTTTACAACAAAAATGGATATGAGGAAACATTTTTGTTTTCTCTTCAAAGCAATTTTTGACAAGAAGATTATTTAGGGGAGGTTGGTGTTACTTATAAAGTTGAAATATCTCATTTATCATTTATTTAACAACAAAATTGTATATGAAAAAAGAAACTATTTCTCTCTGTTCATTTTGTGATTTTTTTTGTAAAATATTAATAAACAGTTTCCACATCGTTTTATTAAATCACTTATAATTAAAGTGATATCCATAAATTTCCCTTTTAATATAAATATATTCTTGGAAAACACAAAATTTGATAATTGGGCCAACTTCATTGAGATAGAATATACGCAAAAAAAAAACAAATTTTGTCTGTCTGTCCGGGATGTACGGTAAAACGGCTGTATATATATTGACGTAATTTGGTATGATAATGATTCGAATATATCATAGCTATGAGGAATATCAAAAATTTCGTTATAGGGGTTATTTCGGGGTTAAAACTGTTTATTAATAAATTTAAAATAACTCCCTTATTATTGAATTCACAGAAAAATTTATATACCAAAAATTGTTTATGATAAGAAAACAAATCTTATATTTCTATATATTTTTTCATTTAGATAGATATTGGAGGAGTTACGGGGGATGCCCTAAAGTAAAATTTATGAGATATCTCCCTTATTATTGATAACAGCAAAAATTTATATGACAAAAAAAAAAAAAAACAAATTTTTTGTTCTATATACTTTTTCGATTGGTTGAATATTTGGGGAGTTACGGAGTACCCCTTAAAACTAAAATCTTAAAATATCTCACTTATTGTTTACTTTCCATCAAAAATGTGTATGAGGAAACTTTTTTTTTTTTCTTCCTTTCAATGCAGTTTTTAATAAGATATATATTTGGAGAGGTATGAGGAGACCTACCTATAAACGAAGTATCTGCATTATTATTTACTTAACATTAAAAATATTTACAAAATGTGATTTAGAATATGGGAACGATTATTTTCTGTTTTATTTGAAACTGAAATATCTCACTTATTATTTACGTTATAGCAAAAATACACACTCTACACTCATACGTAGTACGGGTACTCCAGCTAGTTTAATTTAAATTTAATACTGTCTATCGTTTCAATTTCGTTCGTTAATTTTTACCGACCGCGAATATATATACAGTATTGGCCATAAAGATAGCAACTTTCGATAATACTATTTTATTTTTATTCTATTCAATATTTTTAAAATTAAAAAAATGTAATTCTTACCTTTAACAATCCACTACATATATTATAGTAAAAAATTAAATTTTAATAGTAAATTCTATTTTTTGTTTTGTTTATAGTATTTATTATTTTTACCTGGACATAAAGATAGCAACTACTCTTAAAAAAATCTTTTTTTTTTTATTAATTAAGAAAATGAATTATTATTAACAGATCATTTTTAATATTTTGTATAGTAACCACCAGTATTTATAACTTCCCGACATCTTTTCGCCATTGATTCTAATAATTTCGTGATCATTTCATTATCAATATTAGACCAGGCACCCTGCAAAGCTTTAAACAATTCTTCAATTATTGAATGCGTTTTGTTTCTAATCTTTCTGTTGACAATCTCCCAAAGGTTTTTTATTGGATTTAAATCGGGTGACTGTGACGGCCAAGTCATTACGTTAATTTTTGAATCCTCGAACCATTTTTTTACAAACTTCGAAGAATGTTTTGTGTCATTATCATGCTGAAAAATATGTTTTAAAGGCATGAACTCATCAGAATAAGGTTCCATAACATTTTGAAGGATGTCTATATATTTAAATCGATTCAATATTCCTTCAATGTGGTATAGAGGACCCATACCATATCCCGAGAAACAGCCCCATACCACCACACCGCCTCCGCCATGTTTAACTGTTGGCAAGATGTATTTTTGAACTAATCTTTTATTAGCAGGCCTCCTAACGTAACTTACACCATCACTTTCAAACAAATTGAACTTAGATTCATCACTAAAAATAACTTTTTTCCATTGATCCACAGTCCAGTCAATATGATTTTTAGCAAATTTTAATCGGGCCTTCACATTCTTTTTGGATAGAAGTGGTTTTTTAGCAGGAAGGCGACTAAAAAGATCCTCACTAACTAATCTTCTGCGAATAGTTCTTGTTGAGATGTTTTCTTGATCCATTTGTGGCAAAAGGCCCAAAATTTTCTCCGATGACAGAAAGGGGTTATTGGTAGTTAAATAAATAACTTTTTTATCAGTTCGTTTTGTAGTTTTTCGTGGCCGTCCTGGAATTTTTGAAACTTCAAACGTACCTTCTTCTCAAAATCGTTTTATAATTCGCGACACAGTAGATTTATGAACATTTAAATATTGTGAAATCACATTTTGCAGCAGCTCCTCTTTAAAACCAGAAATTATGAAGTTTCTAATTTCATTTGAAAGAGTTTTACTACGACCCATGATTGACAAATATAAACTGAAATATTACTTGTGCACAACACATTATTTATGGATAAAATCTGCATATAACAAGAAAATTCAAGTAGTTGCAATATTTTTGTCCAAGCAAAAATGAAGAAATAATTTATTATTAATCTGTAATTCAGATTATTTGATTATTGATTGATGTAACAAACAAAATATGATTAAATTATAGAATTAGGAGTATTTATTTTCCAATATTATTATTAAAATTTGAAAAATTGAAAGATGTTAAAAGTTGCAATCTTTATGGCCAATACTGTATATAAGGGAGGTATTGTGATCATACCGATTTTGACACTTCGAGATTTCGATGGATCTCCACGAATTGAGGTCCCTACACAACGTTTTGACTATCGTTAGCATAATGTCTGTCGGTCTATCTATCTGTCTATCTGTCTATCTATCTGTTTGTCTTCCTGTCCGTCCGTCCGTCTGTCTGTCTGTCTGTCGGTCTGTGTACACGTGCAGAGCAAATTCGGCTAAAAGGATTTTTATGAAACTTCATACCTATATTTTAGCTTTTAACATCAATGGCACAAGTTGATCAACTTTTGGTAAAAATCGGTTAACTAGAAATGGGTTTTAAGATTCTTGCGATTATTTCACAACAGAGAAATATTTCGAAAAAAATTATTTGACTAAAGTAGCTATAAAAGCAATAACTAACAACTTATATTTGAGACATTTTTTTTTTTTTGTATGTATTTAGGTTCGTTTCCCTGGTTATCGTAAATTATAAATACACATTATGAAATTGTCACCGTAATATAATACGTTATTGTTTCTTACAATAATAACTACTCTGCTGCTAGAATGTATTTTATACAAGTATGATGACAGTATGGCCACAGTATGGCAACAGCTGATTTTTTGTATTAATATAGAGGTTGTATCAAGATAGAAGGACCATGATTTTTCTCGATATTGCGATATGTGAACAAGTTGAGAAAAAAATTGATAACCAAAGTTTACCCAAAAAGTTGAATGGTAGAATTTAAATTTTCCAGAATAAACCGGAAGTTCATGATATCAAGGGCAACTTTATTTATTATTTAATGGGAACGTATCGTGTTGGATATTTTTGCATAAAAGTTTTGAAAAAAAATAAAAAATAACCTACTTAAATATTTTTTTTAATTTACAAGTGTTTAAAATGCTTTTCATTTTAATTTAAATACTTTTGCATCATAACTTTTAAGATATCTGTAGCTCGGGGTATAATAAAAATTAAAATAATTAAAAATGTTTCACTTTTAAGTTGCACTTTCAAATGGGACAAAAATTGTCAGATCTTTCTTCAATTTATCCATCTAATTAAATACTAAACAATGAATTTCCACTATTTAATAAACATCTTTTATTTTGTTCGGCAGACAGAAACAGTTCCACCCTTATATAAGAAACAATAAAATCGATGTTTGCAAATTAAATCACTCAGTTGTTAATTGAATAAATTGTTTCAAAAGAAGTAATTAAGAACACGGAAACAGAGTTTTAAAGAACAAATAAAGAGTTCTTTGTAGGCTTTTTAATTAACTCAATCAGATTTGTATATTTGTTCTCTTTTTCATTTATTAAAGTTCTACTTAATTTGGATTTATATATAAAGTTAAAGTTTTGTAAATTAATCAAATACACCTTCCACTCATCAAGAGTTTAGTTATACGAATGCACGTATTCATAAACGTTTATTAGTGTATAACGCTTTGTTATATCAAAATGGACCGTTAAAAAGTTTTCTTTTGAAAATTTTAATATGATTTCTATGGACACTTGATATAACGAAGCGATATACAGTAAAGAACTGTGTGAATGTGTCTACCGCATGCTATTCAAAATCTACGTAGAGAATTACTGTTCGAAGAGTGGTTTTGCTACACGACAATGCTCGCCCACACGTTACTTACTACCTTAACACAAACTAAACTTGACTAATTTCAATAGAACATTTTTCTGCATCCACAATACAGTTCCAACCTAGCGCCAAGCTATTATCATTTGTTCCCCTATCTTAAAAAGTTTTTCAGTGGTAGACGGCTAAAAAATATATATATATAAATGGTGCATTTATTAACTCTAAACACATTTTTCTCGTTGGTATTAAAATTAAATTGTCAACAATTGGAAACTTTGTCATACACTATAATTTTTTTAACAAAATTCATCTACTATTGGAAGATTTTCTTCTCTGAATATCAACCATGCTATATCAGATAAGCATATGAATATTCATATGCTTATCTCTGAGTTCAATAACCGGACAATATGATGTGTTCTTTATTAATTTTAAAATTGTTATTTTATATCGTGACTATTAACTAAGCTCTGATGAAGATTTAAATTAAAATCGAAACGTTAGCGAAGTTAATAAATTAGTATTTATTTTCTGACTGGTCCGAATCCCATTACCTCAACTATAATTACTAACTTACGGACGTAACTCATCTAATCAAGATAAATAATATCTTTGTTAGAAAATATTGGGCCAAGTTATTTCTACTCTGCTGCTAGAATGTATTTTATATAATTACTTTATGATGGCGGTCGGTCATGTGGTGGCCACAGCTGATTTTTTTTTTTTTTTTTAGCTTATAATGGCATGTTATTTGAAAATTTAATTTAGATGCAATATTATTTTATTTTGGAAATTTATGTATAACCTGAAAATAAACTTTGTTAGAAGTTTGATTTTCAGTTGTGCATGGCAACTGTTATTTTTAGATATGAATACAAAAACTACTATGTGCATTTTTTCAAACAAATTGGGATTTTTTTATTGAAAATTAGGTACAATGTGTTGATCCTAAAATACTGAACAATTTTTATTAATAAAGTTTTTGTCTAAAACTCATAGTTGAGATAGAATATGCAATAGAAATTTTAACACGGGAAAGCTGTTGCTAGTCGAAAAAGGACATACGGTATATATTACTTATATTTCTTAGAAATTTTATTTTGAATTTGCATCTCTACAAATTTTATAGTTATAAATTGTTTTCTGTCATTTTAAATGCTAGTCTATAAATGATTCGTAGAATGTTTGTAATTAGACTTACCAACAATAAGTTTCCAGTTATAGAATCTGAGAGCGGCATTCCTGGTATTTTCATCAATATTCAAAAGAACATCATTTCTGGCGGATGGCAAATCATAAGCGAAAGTAGGCCATTGATCAATTCCATCTATATCCGGGTCCAAATTACCTACGAAAAAATATTTTAAATAAGAAAAAAGTTTTTTTATCTACTGCAAAATCTTAATATACAGGGTGTTATATTTTAGTCGACCCAGCAAATATCTCGCTTATTTATTAAGTTAGTAATTTATTTCATATAACATGATTTATACAGCAACATGTAAGCTACTTGATGACGGATGTACATTCATGATACCACTTCCGGTTTATTAGTTATTAATATCGGCGACTGTTTTATGCTGCAGGTTAAATATTCTGTCAGTGGACGGAGAATGTCCCCAAATAAGTATCCCATAGTTTAGGTGGGATTGAAATAATGAAAAATAGGCTTTCAATACGATCTCTTTACATACTTCGTATTTCAAACCACCTTATCAGATAAATGGTGGACCTAAGCTTTCTACTAAGAAATTCCGTGTGTAGAATGAGAGTAAACATAAAATAATATCAATAATTGTTTATCTTTAAGAATTATGTTTTGTTATATTTACATTTTATTATAATTTATATTGTACATGTTACTTACATGCAATAAGGCCATTTTCTTTGAAAACAACAAATTTAACATATGATCATATAAAATCTGCCGTGAAGAGTTTGAAAATTACAGACGCTTTCGAGGTGGACAGCCTATATGATGAATTCATAGATGCAAAGGACATTATCGAAAAACAGATGTCTTCGATAATGCCCTTTGCAAAAATAAATAAATAAATAAATAAAATAAAATAAGCTTGTAGACAAAATGTGGACTGATATTTTTGAAGAGTTGGAAGCTAATTCCTACAGTTATAAGAACCTTTTGCTGCTAGTTGGCAAAATTCTCAGTGTCCCATGCTCAAACGCATTTGTTGAGAGGATCTTCAGTTTGATATCTTCTCATTGGACTGACACCAGAAACCGTTGCAATACTGATTTAATAAAAGCCGAACTGCAAGTTATAGTTAATGTTAAAATGGACTGCATTGAGTTTTACAATTTTATAAAGGATAAAAATGATTTATTAAAAGCGGCAAGTAGTTCGGAAAAATATTACTGGAAAAGATAATGAAACGTATTTTATTCATTTATAATACGCAATTTCATTAATATGTAAAAAAAAAATGTTAAATAAACTAAATTATTTTTCTTTTTTTTTTTCGTTTTGTCCCGGGTTGCTTCTTCAAAAAGTTGCTCACCCTAGACCAGGGGTGGGCAAATATTTTCGGGCCACATTGCGGATGAAAATTTGACAGCGGGCAAAATAAATAAATAAATACTCACAATTTAAAATAATTTTAAAGTGTTTTATTGGAACCTCTTTATTCAAATAATGTATTGAATATTTTTTTTTTCTGAAATTCTTTTCATGCGCCAAGTTATATTGCACAGACAGTAATATTTTTGCAGGACACAATAATTTATAAAATGCTTCGCGGGCCGGATAGAATTGAAGCGCGGGCCGCCATTTGCCCAGGCCTGCCCTAGACACATGAGGTTTTTAACATGACGTTATAAGGTTTTTTTTATCATAACTACCAAACCGTAAAAATGTGATAGTAATCATAAATCTAAAATTGAAACCCTAAGCTTTAAAATAAATATTAGTTGTTCTCTACATAAGTGAAACTCAAATTTTTATACTGTTTTATGGCATAAATATAAATTACGAAAAGGGTATTCCCATGTTAAAGTTTACATTCTATTTCTTATAGAATCGATAGTTTAATTCTGTATTTATAGTGTTTATTGAAAGTTATAAAAGTAAAATATATTCATTTTTACTTACTCAGATCGCCTCCAGCTGCGGAATATAATGTTGGCAGCCAGTCCGTAACATGCATCAATTCATTGGACACTCTAGGCCTCTGGTGCAATAGCGGTGACCAAACTAGTGCGACTCCCCTGACTCCACCCTCGAAGAGCGTGTGCTTGATCCCTCTGAGGGGGAAGTTAGAGCCCCAGTTGTGGTAAGCCCCTATCGTAGGCGCTCCATTGTCCGCCATAAATACTATGACGCAGTTGTCCATCATGCCTGCACTTTGTAAAGCTGACACCACTTCTCCAACGCTCTCATCAAGCTTCGATACCATCGCTGAAATATTTATTTAAGGTGAGTGGTTAATAGCACCATATAAGTTCACAATAAATGTAATACTATTGCAGTACTTCCCAGTTTTTTTAAGTGTTATTTTCAGAATGTTTTAAGTATTGAAATATTTACTATCAGTAGTATTTCACACAGATAATTATTAATAATTCAGTGATCTGACAACTGACCTTAATTTAAATTAAGCAAAAACCAAAATTATGGGATGCAATTAAAAGTTAAGAAGCGAACATGATCAATGCAGATGAAGTAATCAATTTAAGATAATTATTTAATTTGAAAATACAAGGAAAAGAAATCGACAGAAAAATCGCCCAAAAGTTAAAAAAAAAAAAAAAAAATTGAAAGATTCAGTTATTAACAAACAAAGGAAGCATCTTCAAATATATAAGGGTATATTATATATAAGGCGTTAATTATCACGGCGTCAACCAGATAGCGTTTTATAAATTTGCACGTTGTTGGTTCTACTGAGGAGTCCGGATTTGATTAGGTGTGCAAGATTTTAGCAGCACTTATTACCGAAGATAATCCTTCCATTAATCTCTTCGCTGATTTTGCAATCTTTCTACGTATTCGTATCCTAAGAAAAGTGATTTAAGATAACTCCTAACAAGCTATGAACTATATCGAACCATAAGTTATCAAATCTTCACCAACACCTACGGTCCGTAAACTACGCGGTTTACACTATTTTAAACACAATATTAAAATAGTGAAAACATACCTGCATATGTTCGTCTGTTAGAATCTATAATGTGTCTAAATTTATCAATGGTGTCCTGCGGTGCTTCCAACAGTTTGCCATCATTAGCTGCGTGAGGTGCCAGGTGGGCCATCATGAGAAAGAGAGCCTTGCTTTCTGAAGGATGGCTCCTGATAATTTGGAGAGCTTGCTCTGTGAATACATCCGTGGCATACTTGCCCTGCTGGTCCCAAGCCGGATAGGTGTCACGTCTCAAATCAAAACCAGTGTAGTCTACACCATCAGCCTGAAAATAGTTAGAATTATTATCAGTTAATTACAGAAAACTCAGTTCTAACAATGATACAAAAATGAAATACATTGAGGCAACACTTAATAACGAAGCCTTATCCCTGTAGTTTAATTTAGCAATCCTAGGGCATCTAGGGGAGCACAAATAAAAATCTGAATACTGGGCCACGGAAGCTTTTGGGTGGACTAACGAAGCTTCTAGGTGGGCCACGAAAACTTCCGAGTAAGCTGCGAAAATTTTCTTTTGATATATCTTACTGAAATATTAAAAATTAGAAATTATATAACGCAATATAGTCCTCACATTTGCTGCTGTGAACTTATAAGCGGATCTGGTACAATGGGCCTGGTCCATCGTTATCCACTAACACAAAAATAAAGATTCTTCGTTTACAGCGGAACAGATCCGCTGGGGTACAAGATCTCTTCTTTTACGGAGGTAAATAATGAAAATTTATAGTGATCTGACCAGACGGATCAAGTCCGCGGTCTTTCAAACATTCCTAAAAGGCTACAGGCTTCGAAATTATAAAATTTAATTTTTTTGGACCAATTTAAACTCATCGTTTACAGTTGTTATTTTGTTCCGATTTAAAACTTGCGAAAAACGACAAATATACTGCACATAAACTCGTGATTGATGTTTACTACTACCAAGAGCTATAATTAATAACAAGGGCGTTGATTCCTCGAACAATGTACGCATCCAGTCCATACTCAACCGTATTTTAAAATAAATAAATAAATAATAGGTTCCCAATGCCTAGATAGCCGTATTGGGACAGAAAAGGTAAGTTCTCCGTTTCTAAACCGCCGACCATAGATATGAAAGCCACGTGGTTAGTGTGACGTTTTGACTTATCTTATTATCCCTGTATAAACAGGTACTCATTTTAAGTATAATAATATAATATTTTATTGAGCATGTTAGTGATCATTAGAAATACAGAGGTTAAGTCAATATAATGTATACATGTAGATATTCTATTTTAACAGAATGGTAAATTTAATAATAGTTAGCTTTGTAATTTAAAAATTCAGAGATTGAATAGAATGTATGTTCTAGTAGATATTTCTTAAACTTGTTTTTGAATATTTTCTCCTTGGTTATACTTTTAATGCTATCAGGAACCTTATTATACAATCTTGCAGCTATAAAACGAGGACTTTGCTCGTTTAAAGTAGTATGGTTCCTCTCAATATTCAAGCTAGATATACTTCTTGTGTTGTGATTATGATAATCACTATTTATATTTAAGTTACTATAATGATTTCTGACAAATAATACGCATTCTAATACAAAAATTGAGGGCACTGTTAATATTTTAAGATCTTTAAATGTTTCTACAGGAATATTAACATTTATTCCATATAGGAATAAATGTTAATATTCGAATAGCTTTTTTTTTGCTGCAACAGAAGTTTATTAGCTTCTTTTGATGCTCCCCAGAAAACGATAGCATAATTTATAATTATGTGAAATTTCGCAAAATAAACTGATCTTAACCCGTAGTTGACCAAAATATACACATCCAACCAAGTGGGGTGTAGTATATCCTAGGCTTTTCTCATTTAACATCAATTAAAATAAGGTTAAATTTATACAGTTAGATGCTGTCAAGCCTATAGAACAATATTACAAAAAAAAAAAATGTCAAAGTAATTATTGAATGCTTTTTTAATAATTTTTTCAATAAAAATGAAAATCACGCCAATTTCTTTCCTAAATTGCATCATACTTCAAGTTGCGTCTCGTGTTGACTGACAACATTGCATCTCTCGTTCACACCAACTCTCACACATACTAATTTAGCTAGCTCTCTGATTGGTCTATGTATTTTGGTGGGGGAGACAATTTCTTTCTCATTTCCCAAGCAAAGCTTGAATTTTGAATTACTTGCTATTAGATACTTCGTTATTTATTTATAATTCGTTCGAAATGCGCTGTTGCCAAATATAATTTAGACATATTTTTTTGTAAATGGCGTTTTTGATTTTTGTGTCGATTAAAAATTTAATTATTGCTAAATATTAACTAATTCATAAATATTGTCAATAGATACATCATTTCCACTATTAATATACTGGGGTGTGACACACCCCATTTGGTCAAGCTTGGGTTAATAATGAAGGTGATTAAGTACCTGAACCTCTTTAGCATATAACATGATCCTGATAGCTTAGTATTGATATAATCAATATGTGGAGACCAACGAAGATTTTGATGGATTACAAGTCCTAAAAATTTTAGTTGTTGGGATGGCTGGAGAGAATATGAGTTTGGAACTCGTATTAATGGGCTACTAATTTGCGAATTTTGAAAACTGTTAAAATTTAGGAACGTTGTTTTAGTTTTGTTCAAAAGAAGTTTATTTTCTATGCACCATTGATTGAATACGCAACATTGGTCATTAGCTCGCGTTTGAAAATCTTGTGGATTAGGACAGTTAATCAAGAGGTTAGTGTCATCGGCATATTGGCAAAGTACTTCATTGCTACTACGTATTAAATACTTGAGGCTGAGTCGACTGCACAATATCGTACCGTATTTCACTGCATTGAATCTGACTGGAATATTTAACGTTGTGTGTAAAACGAAATTATAAACTACGGCGCCAACTTAACTTTACAATTTCTTCTCTACACACATTGGCCTAATAAATGATTTTTTGCGCAAAACTAGCAAAAATTTTTTTAAAAAAATTTCACGGAAAATTGGTCAACTCTTCTTGTACAGTTGACCAATTTTCCGTCCATATTCTGTAGATTTATGAAATACTATGCATTAAAATTTAAAACATATTTTATATTTAAATTTTAAATAAAGGTTTACGTAAAATAAACTGCAGTTTTCTTATGGTGTCTACAGACGGCGTGGCAAGTACGGCCAATGTTTATACTTGTCTAGCTCCGCGGATCGTGTTTAGCGACAACAAGTCAGCGTAGGTAGGGTTTGCCACTGGCCGACGTTCGCTTCTGAGGCGGTATTCTATCACAAGTCAAAGGAGTTTGACCAGCATCGGTGCAGAATTGTACATGCATGCTAGCATCGTACACACGACGCGCACACACTTGTCATCATATTAGTCGAAAATGTGCTCAAAAGGAAAGTTATAAGTCAACTTAAAGTAAAAAATATTTTTTTCTACTTTTAATCTAATTTAAATATCAAAAGCATGATCGAAGCTGCGACCATTTCCTCACTTTCACTGTCAGACGCAATGGCGCAGCGCTTGTAAAATGTTAGAAGCGCTGGTCCATGTTCGCTATTTTTTTACTTGGTCAGCATTGACACATCGTCTGTAGGGTACACAAGTACAAGTGTCCGCTAGTGCTACATGTTACGGCCAGCGTCAAAATTAGCGCTGGCAAACGCTGGCACACCGTCTGTATGCACCTTAATACTAACTATACTGTTAATTTGATAAGAAAAGGGCCACATAGGTAATTACAATGTAAAAGCGGGCCACGAGCAAGAAAGGTCGAGAAACGCTGGTTTAGTTTCCAGTGTTTGGTTTGTATATGAGCGCTTTATATTACATAAAGCACTGACATGTTATAACAGCAAAGCATTAAGGCAAGTCTTATAATATTTTATTTTATTTATTATATTTTTTTCTTGTCCAGTACGACGTCTGTTTGATCACGTTTGATGTATGTCGAAGAATTAGTTAGAAATATGTTAATCTGATAGTCTGTGGAATCAAAATTGATGCCAGAAATATTTTATGTTAAATTTCTGCGTAAATCAGCATAAATTATTAGTAAGCAATTGAACCTTTTAGTTTTGGGTGCTGCATGCAACTAGGATTTATTATTTGGTTTATATGTCGAAAGTAATCTGTTATTTAAAGGCAGCCAAGTTCGTTTTTGAAATCGATACTTCCCATTTTCTTTCTTTCGGGATATTTTCATCACCATATTGATTTAGTATTAAATATTTTTGTAAATATTCTTAGTTTATGTAAACAAGGGGGTCAGTATCCTTACAAGACTATATTTAGCTCCAAAAAGATATTGTTATTTGATAATAAATAAATAAGACGACGTTTATTGTGAATCTGTCCATGTATTAAAAATAACTAAATTATGAGCTGGATTCTAATTATGTTATTCATCACTAGTAAACGGAAAAATTAAGTCTTTCGAAGAAATTTGTCAAAAATATTCATACTAAACAGCAAATATATTCTAACGTGTTTCATTAAATATTATGTGTGCTTCCTTAAAATAGTACCTATGATTGTGATACCATTATTTAAACAAGTAACTGTCTTGAAATGTGTCTAAAAATCAAAGTAAAAAGCTTTACTAATTGGTTGAACCTACACAGAGGTACATTTTTAATGAGATCAGTTAATTATTTTCGTATCATTAGTTTCACCATTATCGCTGGCCATTGAATGTTTTTTTTTTATATATCAATGATAAAAATGAATTTAAAAATGATAATTTTACATTTCAAAATTATTCCGACGAAGGCATACGATATTTAGTTCAGAGAATAATTACGTCCTAACACTATGCATCCGTAGAGCGCAGCTAATCTAGGAATTAATACGTTTCGGTCGTATTAACCCTTTGGGTACATTTGACGACTGAGACTCGTCATCCGTATGTATAGCCAAAGTTGCAGTTGACGAGTCTGACTCGTCATTCGAACTTAACAATTTATACGAGGTTATTATCATGTACAGTAGTCGCTCGCACTGTGTCGCATGAAACTGCTGGCATAGTGTCGCTCCTCATCACTCCCCTCCACTCCCCTCCTCCTCCCTCCTCACATTTCTTATTGTTGAGTTGGATCAAATAAATCGGTACTCAAAGGGTTAAATTAGAAAGAACTATGGATTCTGAACGTGCATGCTTAGTAATAAATCTAAATAAAACAAAATTGACGAACTAATGTAATGAGCAAAAATTCGTAATGAGCCAAAATATTAAGATTGACGAGTCAAATCAATCAGGCATACTCCTATTAATATCTGGACCATGAAGTGACAATAGGCAGCGACAATTAAACCTGGGAAATTACAAGAATATCTCTAGGTTGGTTAGATTTCGACCGTTTTCGTTACATCTTTAAAGACAATATACAAGTGACACTTAAAAGCATATGAAATGTGTGTAGTGCCTGTCATGATTTATGCCACCAAAACTCTGGCTTTAATAAAGGCTTCAGCTCAATAGCTTGAGAAAGCACAGAGATCCATGGAACCAGATATGCTTGGAATCCTTCTTAAGGACAGAGTACCAAATGATGAAATACGTCGAAGAACTAAACTGTTCGATATCATGATCAGAGTGGCGTCAACGTAATGGAGATGGGCAGGACATATAGTCCGTTCAGGCGACAATAATAGTTAAACCAAAATAATTCTTTAACGGAGACCGTGGCAAGAGAAGAAATGAGAAGACCACCTATTCGCTGGATACTTGACGGTTTACTGACAGCAACAAAATCGTTACAGCTCTTACCCACCAAAGGTTACATAGAACCAGAAAATTTCTGATATTTTTAAAAAAATTTCTGTCCTTACAATTTTTAATTTTTGTAATTTCGTGTTTGGTGTAATAAAATTAAAATAGAAAAATTATTTTAGAAATCAGTTTTTCTTACAAGATTTACAATAACTTAGTTTAAAACACTGATCTTTTAAGTAAATTTATTATTCATATCCCCTCTTATAATATTAAAAATACTGAATTTTTAATTTTATCTAATAATAGAATTAATTCTGCATACTCGTATTACGCCTCGATTAATCGTATATCCATTAAGTTTGAATACATTTATTAAGATGAATAATTTTCCCGATATATACTCCTGTACCTATGCAACAATTAAAAAAGTTTTCATTCATTCATAATCAAAGCCTGTGCACATGCCCTAGTGAAACCATTGCATTATTTATTCAATATATATATATATATATATATATATATATATATGTTAGAGTCAAAACTAGTTCTTGGACCTCCTTTGTAATATGTTGCGTTAGTAACCATAACATAATAACATATATGTGACAGATTGTAAATAGACGTAGTAATAAACGCTTATATGTGCTGGGATTTGTGTGTTTTAATTGATATTATCATAAACGCTTTAAAGCGTTCTAACATCAGAAGTGGGATGCCTACACCTACAACTAATTTTGGCCAGTATTTGTTGTTCCATACATAAAATATTTTGAAAATGATTAAAATGAAAAAAACAAAAAAATGACAGAAAGATTGACAGTTGCAAAAATAAATTGAAATGTCAAAATTGGCTGACAAGAGTTTTGAAAATGGAAAATACAAGTGCTATATTATAATTAAACTGTAAAAAATAATTAACCCCAAAAGATTGCGTACCCATATTATGGTGAGCTACAGTGATACGTAGAAGTTGAAATGTTCTAGAATGAATTTGGATAAAGTACATTAAAACTAATAGCAAGGACTGGAAAACACTACAAGATGCAAATAAATTTTTCGATAACATTGCAAAGGTTAAATAAAGAATAAGCTAAAGGTAGTATAGAAATTTGACGCCAAATTATAAGAGAATAATGAGGTATGGTATTTATAATTTGTTCTTGATAATTTAGAAATTTTGGATAAAGACTTAACAAGGTAATTCAAAGAATTTTTGTTGGAGTTTTTATTAATTATATTCCTTGTATGGAATCATATTAGATAAGATTATATTTTGCATTGGCAGATGACAGATGACAAATGACAGATAATAGTAATTGTCATTTTTATTTTGATAGTTTTACCAAGTTTTTCTAAATTTTGCATTAATGAATTACAGAATTATGGTCTCAATAAAAGTGTGTTATTTCTTTACGAAATATATTGAAACCTGCAAGTATTCGAAATATCACTGGTAGTGACATTTTAAATACGCAAATCGAACAATTTTATTATTATTATGAGTATGCTAAAAAGAAAAGATTTTATAATTTCAGAAAACTAGCTTTAACAGAAATGCAAATTTAAAAAAAAAAATTAAATCAAAATGAACTTAAAAATTTTAGTTCTCCCATGTTCAATAATACAAAAGTACTAAGTTAAGTTTTTAACTGATGTGGTAATTGTGGAAACACAGACAAAAATTGACAGCCGAAAGGTGTCAAAGTTGTCTTGTAAGGTGTCAAAGATGTCTTGCTCTTAGGTCTGTACTAATGGTACATATTGGACGAATGTGCTAATATAAATTACAGATTTTACAATTGATGCACATGCTATGTAATACTAAATGTGAACGATGTAATACTGTGCACATTGCTTGCACAGATCTTTTGTTACAGCTATTGCAGGTTTAGAACATATTTTAGAGGCGGGAGATAAATTAATTTAATGTATTCTTTGTTCTTTGGAGATCTTCAACCAGGACTAAAACAGTGGGAACCGTAGGGTTCTGCTTAATTTTACTTGTTTTACCAATGCGATTAATAACAGATCAAGGTGTAATTTACTTGAAATGGCAAATGTAATGATCTGAAGAGAAATAATAATAAAAAAATGTCAGAATGGACGAGCGTTTGTCTATTGACAGACAAATAGTACGAAGGTAACTAGTTAGATGATGATGATTAAAAGTGACGATGATTAAAGTGGTAAGAGTTATATTATTGCTTTGATTAAATGAGAAGGCACGTTGCGTGTGGGATAATAAGGTACTGAGTAGGAAGCAGCGACAGTCACTGAGCTTGTTGGGTACTGTAGACAACCTGTTATGAAATGAACTGATTGATAGTTGATTTGAGAATTGATAGCTTGTTGAGTACCGAAAGACACACTGGTCGTTTTTGTTTTTGGCTCCGGATGGTCAGGGACCTCAAGGAGTTCAGAGGAACTCTGGATGGTCAGGGACCTCAAGGAGATGTGTTTGTTTTGTTTGACTCTGGATGGTCAGGGACCTCAAGGAGTTCACAGGAACTCTGGATGGTCAGGGACCTCAAGGAGTTCACAGGAACTCTGGATGGTCAGGGACCTCAAGGAGTTGTTGGACCTAAAATGGTCGTGTTTGTTTTGTTGACTCTGGATGGTCAGGGACCTCAAGGAATTCAGAGGAACTCTGGATGGTCAGGGACCTCAAGGAGTTCAGAGGAACTCTGGATGGTCAGGGACCTCAAGGAGTTGTTGGACCTAAAATGGTCGTGTTTGTTTTGTTGACTCTGGATGGTCAGGGACCTCAAGGAGTTCAGAGGAACTCTGGATGGTCAGGGACCTCAAGGAGATGTGTTTGTTTTGTTCGACGCTGAATGTTCAAGGACCTCAAGGAGTTCAGTGAAACTCTGGATGGTCAGGAACCTCAAGGAGACGGGCAAAACAAACATTATGTTTTCGTTTACTCTGTTTTATTTTGCAGTTATTAAATTCTGAAGATGCCGCGAGGACGTGGCAGGAGCAGGACGGCCGTGTTAGGATAATAAATTGTTTTATTTTCAGTTAAATTTAGATGAAGCCGCGAGGACGCGGCAAGATCAGGACGGCCGTGTTAGAGTCAAAACTAGTTCTTGGACCTCCTTTGTAATATGTTGCGTTAGTAACCATAACATAATAACATATATGTGACAGATTGTAAATAGACGTAGTAATAAACGCTTATATGTGCTGGGATTTGTGTGTTTTAATTGATATTATCATAAACGCTTTAAAGCGTTCTAACATATATATATATATATATTACTATATAATAACATGTAATTATTGTCATTAAGTCTGTTAATTTGTTTATTATTCTGTCCAGACATTGCGAGAAGCTTCAGCTTAGTGATGCTGGACAGAATGATAAAAAAATAGTATATATAAATAAAATTATCAATAAGTATAAAAATTAGGTTTAAGAAATTATAATAGGTATTAGAATGTAAAATGGTGTGATTTGAAATTTTAGTTTATTCTCCAGAAAAATTCATCTGAAAAACGGGTGTGATTTATACGCCGTTGTATTTTATACTCTAGCAAATACACTATGTTATCCAACATTTATAAACTGGTAACTTAAAACAAATACTTACAGTAAGTGTGTTGAGGTAATCATAGTAGCTGACAAAATTATTGAAGTATCCAAAGAAGGAGTTGAAACCTCTGGAAGTAGGTGTCTCATTCCAGCGGCTGTATCCCATATCCCACTTGCCCACCAGGTGTGTCACGTACCCCAGGTCCTGCACACATAAATACTCTCTTATAACACCGTCAAACACTCTCGCGTACATGAAATACATATTAATATCACTCAAACTTTTCAACAGGTGGAAAGTTTGGAAAAGTTTAGGAAACAGTATTATAGAGAAGGTTAAAAGGATTGGGGTTGCATTTACAATTTCTTTGTCAGGTAGGTAATGAATAGAATAATGTTATACAGCGGTAGCCATAAAGAAACTTTTTATTTTTCTTAATAAAAATTAAAATTTTATCAATATTTATTTTTTGTTGGTGTTTTATACATAATTCAAAAGTAATGGAAAACGTTTACAACTATTAGAATAAATTATTTTTAGTCACTCAGCCAAAAATCCAAAAAGTATTAGTACTTTATCAAATCATTACATTGTTAACAATGAACCTATAAAATGTATGATTTTAGTACAAAATGTATCTATTACTGTATTGACTTGCTTGGAATAACATACCGCAGAAGAAATATTGGCCTAGTGATTTTAAAAAAGAAATGTTTGAATTATACCAGACCTACACTAAACAATGTAATATTTTATACAATAAACAAGTTTTAAAGATACCACAAAGTAAGATTTCAAAAATAATATTGTAATTTAATCATTTAGTTAATGTTCTCGATTAACTTAAAAAGTAGCCGACTTAAAAAATTCACCTTAAGAGTTGAAAAATGTAATAAAAAATTTCAACATCCGAAAGAAAAAACTGAGACAAATTTCTTAAGAACTTTCAGGAAATTATAATATTTCATTGTCTAGATATACTGCAAGAAGAAGGCTGAATGATATGGAACTGTTTGGCAGAGAAGTCGTAAAAAAGGTACTTATTTCTAAGAAATACAAAATAGTTCGATTGTATTCTGCAAGAGAACATATGGAGTAGGTCTTAAATAAATGGTAAACTGTCTTGAAATTAAATTTAAATTTTTCTAGAGTGATGGAAAGAATTGTGTAGGTGTCCAAAAGGTATAAGATTTGATAATAAGTATCAGATTCCTACTGTCAACATGGTGGCAACAACTTCATGGTTTGCGAATGTTTTGCTTAATCTGTAACTGGACCGTTTAAAGTATTAACTTATTCAAGAGCAGTGTTTCTCAACCGGTGGTTCCCGGACCACTAATGTTCCTTAGTAAAATTTTAGTGGTCCACGAAAGGCTTATAAATTATTATTTTTCAGATGTTTTGTTAATTTTTTATGATATTTTGTTCATTTTCCGTGTATTTTGTTCATTTTTCAGTGATTTTTTATTACTAAGATATATGTAGAGTTTACCTATACTATTTGTTTAATAGTACATTTATTTTTAGGGGTCCACGGTAGAAAATTAAATAATTTACTGGTCCGCTGTAGAAAATTAAATTTTTTACTAATCCGCGGTACGTTTTCAGGTGACACTGTTCTAGAGTAATGCTTCTACAGATATATTATTGTCGCTTGAGAGCGTTAGGACAATCGCTGTTTTAGTCAGCCAGTAGTCTATATGAATAGTCATACAGAAACAGAGTCTTAGATGAGAGACTGTTAAACAATTTTAAGTAAAAATTTTGTCCAACTGCCTAAAAGATTTACTTTTCTGTAGACCTAAAACTTTTTATGAGGCTGTAATCGTGACAAATCATTTAGAATTAATTTACAAAAACATTAGGCTCGAAGCAAGTCCGGTGAATAACAAATTCAGTTTATATTTTGACTTAGTTTTCAAGAGAGTTCTTAGCGATTCCTAAGATAATAGCAAATTCAGTATTAAATTGTAACACCTTTTACAATTTCAGTAAATTCACCTGCCTCCTGGATGTTACAATTTTAGTATTAGTGGTGGGATGTTAAAATGTTATTTTAATATTTTTTAGGTGCAACATGAGTTACTTTTGTACCTATTTTAAGAAGAATTTCTGCGGATAAAACCTATTTTTCGCAAGAACTTTTTTACGACTTCTTGGTGAGAAATATTAATTTAAATTGGAATAGCCTAATTTATTTAGTGAAAATTGTTCTGCTGACTTAATATGTTTGAAAGTATTTAAATGATTATTAATTTAAGAAATAGTAGCGTCAAAATTGACTTTTAATATTTATATATTCTTTGAGTTGAATATATTGAGTCTTTGAACTAATCAGTCTTTGAATGGTAAAAAATCTAACCATTCCTTCCAAAAAACCATGAGTATGTCTTGTTTTTGCCCGTCACTCCTATATTTTGTGTGAAAATAGCCGAATAGAATTGATTCTTCACTTTATATATTCTATATAAATTTCCCTACTATGTTTCAGATTTCCTCTTATGTTTATGATGCATATTATCAATAACATTTCAATTAGGAATTATTTATATTGTAAAATAAATATTTCTTAATTTAAATGTTACATTGCCAAAATATATAAAATGCCAGATATATTTTAAATTTTTACAATTGTACTCTTTCCGCTATCCGCTATTAGGTACATATTTTAATTTGCCTGAAGCAACTCCGTTAACACTAGAGGGAAAACCGCTAAATTGGCAACACTGCTCCAGTTCACATCAATTTGCATCATTCAGAATTATTTTATAGAAACATAGTGTCATTTGCAGAAAACAACCATGAATGAAGGACCTGTGTAGAGGCATGCACGGTCTCCGGCCCGGTCCAAAGGCCTAGGTTTGGTCTCGGTTCTCGAGTCGGGTCTTTAACATTTATGAAATGATATTTCAGTACCAATAGGCACTTGTTATTGAGATAAAAAAATACAGTCACCCTGAAGTTGTTCTTAAGTATTACTACCTCCGTTCCACAATAAGTGAGCTATTTCATATTGGAAATATTTCTACAGATTTAACGTGATTTTTAAATACACCAGATTATAATACAACAGAATCGTCCAACAGAATCAATTAAATAAACAATGAGTGTTTTATGATTTATTTATTTATTTTTTAAATTTATTAATTTATTTATTTAATTGATAATTTTTTTAATAGCTCACTTAATGTGGAACGGAGGCAGTATATATTATGTCAATTATGGTGTCAGAAGTAGGATTCGAATAGATTTTTTGTTCAAATTTCTCCAAGGAACGTGAATGAAACGAATGAAATTCTACGCTGAAAGTTATTCAAGAACAAGAAAACCATTCGCTCTCCAAGTAAAAGTTAACTTAAAAATTTCAATGAAAAAAATAAACCTAGCAACATTAGTTGATGTGACTAATGTTCATTTATTAATGAACATTAGTTGATGTGACATTACCTCCCAGAACCTACATTACAGAAACAGAAGATGGAAGGTTAAGAAGAAATTCAAGTTTTCTTAAGTCTGACATTTCATGTCATGTTGAAGTGACATGTGTACTGAAGTTTCTGCTGACAGTGAAGATTATAATGCAGACCACGTTAACATGGACCCTCAGGAAATACTGATCGCCTGATGTTAATTTAGAGCAATTACATTTCTTAGGATGGGTTTGCGCAGATGCAAAAAGAACCATCTGGAAGGCAATCAAGCAACATTTTAGAGACGACTGCATGACAGAGATTTCACCAAGATTTAAACTTACCCAAGAGATGGCAAAAGGTCATAGAAAGCGAGGGTAAATATTTTGATTATTGAACTGTATTGAAGGTGGTATAAATATAAAGTCAGCTTTCGGTAGGAGACAGCATCATAATAAAAAGAAGAAATACATTTTTCAGCGTCACAAGTTTTTTTAAATTGCAGTTTACTTCTGAGTAAAATCAAATAACTGAAGAGCGTTAGATTAATATATTAAAAATGAATTTAGATAAATATAGACAGATTAAATTTCGGTGCTGAATATAACGTCCCCCTTTCATTAATATACAGTCGCATTTAAATCGGTGAAACCACACAAACAAGCATACGTCCTAATTAATAAACGCCATACTAATAAGCAGAAACATTTCAAGTTCATTAGGGTTCTATTCGTTAAAAATAATTATTTTTTAATCAACAATTCAAAATGAAAATATCAAACAAAAAAAATCACATATTTTCATGAATGAGAGTAATTAGGGTGGTACATTGAAAAATTTTGCATATGAACGAATACTAAACATCAATATTCATTTTGATGTTTTTGACAAACACTTCCGACTAATTGATAATATTCATTATTCATTAATTCATAATAGTTACGCAGAAAATAAATAATTAACATAGAAAACCAATAACACAATTTAAAATAAAATGAATAGCGTCAGATTTAACTTTATTAAAGCTAATCTTGTTAAGGCAACATAAATGAAGCGGTCTTACGTTTGACATACGAGGTGTCTAAATTAATTAACCGTACTGGCAACATAGCGTTTGATTTGGCAACATTTGGGACACAGGAGGGGCAGCAGGTGAACATGTGATACGCCTTCAGTACGAGTTTGAACTCACTAGAGTAATTTTGTTGACTGTAGCGATTTTTTTCGTGAAACAGTTTTTTCTAGTGCCTTTTAAAAATGAGTAACACTCATTTCGAGCAACGGTGTGCTATCAGGTTTTGCTTCAAACTTGGACACAGTGCAACGGAAACTTTTGCAAAACTTAAGCAGGCCTACGGAGACAGTGTTTTTTCAAGGACCCAGGTTTTTGGGCAATTTCAAGTGGCAATTCTTGTGGCTGCTCAGCCTCCTTATTCGCCTGACTTGAGTCCTTGTGACTTCTGCTTCTTCTTCTATGTGTATTGGCTTCGGTTTCCCATTTCGCCAGTGCTTAGCTGCATTATGAACTACAAATTTCTTCTTATTGCGTGTAAGTAGAGTAAAATTGTACTGCATATTTCAGGGGTTGGTCGAGTTAAAATTGTTTTTATGGATAATGGTGTCACAATGTTTTTTCCAATGAGTTAATGTTTTTTCCAATGAGTTCTCGGTATAATTTTGAGGAGTGTTGGTAATTGTTGGAGCAGTTGAATAAAATGTGCTCTAAACAGTACCTGGCTCTCCACAAGGACAGAGGTTGGAGGCTATCACATTGATTTTGTTCCAGTGGACTTCGCAGTGGTAGTGATTAAAACGTATTCGGATGATTGTTGAGATGGTTTTCTTATCTAGCTGTAAATTATGGAACCATGGTTTTACTGCTATATGAGGTCGAAAACATTCAAACGTCCGTAACCAACTAGCTGAAAGCTATTCAAGTATCCGTGTATCAGCACTGCTATGAGGATTGGAAGAACCGTCTCTAGCGCTTTGTGGCTTCCCAAGGAAGGTATTTTGAGGGAGACAATATTTAATAGTAATTCTATTTGAATATTTTTTTTTTTGTTTTTTCAGTCCGGTTATTTAATTTACACTCCCCGTATGTATATGTTAGAATGCAAGTTATTGGAGCATCATTTGTAATATATAACGTTAACAAAATGATGACATACGACAAATTGTAAATAGTGGTTGTTTACAAATTAATAAATGTTATGCGTTTTTGTGCTCGAGTTTGGGTGTTTTAATTGATATTTTTACAAACGTTAAAGAGTGCTAACATCAGAAGTGGGATTTCCCATAATTTAAACCTGTTGTTGTTATTTCTTACATTAAATATCAAAAAGGCTGAAATACTAAGTGAAATTGATGTACCAAAACCAGATGGCTTGTTGTTAAAAAGGTTCGTGATACTGAAATGTCAAGATTGGTTCAGAAGTGATTTAAAGACACAAATGCTATAATTATATCAAATAAATGTTTCATCCCAAAAATGATATGGGAACGGTACATTACAATGATATAAGGAAATTTTTCAAAATCTTTGTAAAGGTTAAAAAAGGAATAAGCTAAAGATGGTACGTAAATTAGAAATTAGAATTATCATCGACACTGACACGTAGCTTGAGGTAAGCCTGGACCTCCTGTTTCTAGGTTTCATGACCTTATTTTTAACTTGTGTATATTCTGGAGTAATATTACGGCCATTTTTTATCGTACACCGAGAGGCACCTACAGTTTATAGCTGGTTTCCAACGTCTAAACGGAACCTATAATTTGTATAAATACTATTATACAAATTAGTTGACATAGGCAGGAGTTGAACTCACGTCCATACCCTTGCTAGCGGTCAAACGGCAGGAGCGGACAGTTTAGCGCTTACGGCCACAGGCTTGCAATATGCGAATTATGAGGTATAGTATATCTAATTTATTCTTGGTAATTTAAGAATTTTGGATAGGGACTTAAAAAGATAGATTCGGAGAGTCTTATCATTATTGTGAGTATGCTACAAAGGAAAGGTTTTAGAATTTAAGATAATAAAAATTTCTTACAGGGCTCCAAAACTGTTCGTGCCTACGGGCCTCAAATGATCCTCAATTCGAAAGTGCACCTCAGTTATTATTTTAATTATTTTATTTATTTTACATCGACCTATTTCTGCAATGAGGCTAAACGCCGATGCCAGGGAGCGAGTTCCTACACCTGGATGACAGGTGAATGATTGTGAAAATGGGAGTAATGTAAACATATCATTCTCGCCCGAATAATCACCAATGGAGAATCGAACCAACAACAACTGTCACCAGTCAGAACTGAACGATTTAACGAGCTCGGCCATTCCGTTGGCTGCGCCTCAGTTAATTAAAAGAGGATATAATTTTCAAAAGCTAATTAATATAGAAATAAATAGAGGAAAGCGGAACTAAAATTTCACCTTATTTATGATAATTATTATCAACGTGAAACAATATTTCATGAACAATTACATGTTATCATAATATTCAGATGAATTGGTACAATAGCTGCCCGTATAAAAGCAAAATATCCAATCATTAAACAGAATCAGTAA
The DNA here is from genome assembly GCA_963971575.1 of Liopterus haemorrhoidalis. NCBI lineage: Eukaryota > Metazoa > Arthropoda > Insecta > Coleoptera > Dytiscidae > Liopterus > Liopterus haemorrhoidalis. Next base: position 44,388,878 of record OZ020611.1, on the reverse strand, counting down.
CCAGATATTTAATTGTGTTAATACCTATTCATTTCAACAAATATCCTTTAATTATATTAGCCGTCTTGTCCTAGCGCTCGTCTGATGAGCACGTTATCAAGATAGATTAGTGTAGTGTCGATTACATCACAATCATTAATTAATTACATAGTGTGTAGAGACTTTATTCTTTAATTTAAAGTAAAAATCAATAATAATACATAAAAAGTATATAGTTCACCTCACAAAATAGTTAATAGAACAAAATGAATGAAAAATCTGGGGGCCTAGAGCCCCCAGACAGTGAATTAAACATAGGAACATGCATAATAGAAGCAATGGAAGTGATAAATGGAAACAGTGATCTAATTCAACATAAAGCCGCAACATTCGACATAACGCAAAAAAGACAGGGAGATAATTTACAAAATTCTCGCCCTAATAAAATTCTTAACGAAGGTCCAAGTAATGAAATAACTACCAAGTCAATAAATCAAAATAACACTTTTATCAGTAATAATAATTCATTAACTACTAAAGTGATAAACCGCTCTCCATACGACGTAAATAAATCCAATAGATACAACAATACAGACAAAGGTCCGTTTTTTGTCCTAGTAGAAAGCAATGTAGGTAACATTGGTCTTTTGCATAGGATGAGTTTCGGGAAGATACTTTTCAAAAAATTTAATTTCCAAAAGGGCGAAATCACTAATATTCACAATTTGGGCAAAAACAGAATCAAATTAATAGCACAAAACGCGGAAATAGCCAACAAAATACTCGATTCAGATCTATTACCAATAAATAATCTCCGCGGATATATTCCTGAAACGATTCTTTACCGTAAAGGAATTGTACGCAACGTCGATCCTAGCTTAACAGACGAAGAAATCAAAGAAGTTATTCAGTGCAACATAAGTATAAGCAACATAAGGCGTATAACCAAAAACATTTCAACAAATAACACACCTAATATAATCAATACCGGGACAGTAGTTATTTCTTTCCGGGGCCAAGTATTACCAGAAATAGCTATAATTTATGGGGCTAAGTGTATTGTTCACCCATATGTATATAAAGTAACACAATGCACCAACTGTTACCGATTTGGTCATATAAATAAACAATGTAAGAGTTCTTCTCGCTGTGCTAAATGCAGGGAAGACCACCTTACAGACTCCTGTCAAGCTACTGTGACTGAAATCATCTGCCTTAACTGCAAAGGGCAACATTCAACCTCAGACAAAGAGTGCCAACTGTATAAAGAACAACTTCAAATAAAAACATATATGGCAAAAAACAACGTTGGCTTCAAGGATGCCAAAGCAAATTATAAATCCTTCGCAAATGTGGCATCACAGATACCTACTTTTAATAGTTCCAACTTTCCCCAACTTAATTTATCAAATAGATTCAACGTACTTCCAGAAATATACGACATACCAGATTCGCAACCAACCTCAAACTCCACGACATTTTCAAACCCAACAAGAAGAACTCCATACCCACAACGAAGCACAATACGAGCAACCCGACCCTTGCGTACTTCTACTCCTAATGTAAGTAACCACCTCCCCACCACAAGAGGAATTACTAATCCTTACCCTCCACATACACATCTACTCCCAGCCAACCGACCTAGTTCGGAAAATATAAGCAACCAAAACAATTTTCACAATAATCATCTGCCTTTAAATCATAATCAAATTTTTACGAGTACAAAAAATAATGAAGACGCAAAAAACTTTATACTATCATTCTGTACACATTTAAACAGTAACTCTGGGAAGCAGGCCTTCTCAATAACTACAGATCAGCTCAACCAAGGTATTATATCTTTTCTCTCCTCAAACTAAAAAATGGATCCATTCAATATTCTGCAGTGGAATGCCCACTCTATTAATTCAAATAAATCATTTCTTGAAACTTTACTTGTCTCCTATAAAATCTCTGTAGCCCTAATTTCCGAAACATGGTTACTCCCAACTGAAAATGTAAATATAGCCGGTTATAATATAATAAGAACCGATCGCCAAGATGGTTATGGAGGATGTTGTATACTAATTAAAAAAGGTATACCATTCACCGTTACTAACCATAGTTCTTTTAATTCTTACTCAGTGCAAATTTGTGCCGCAATTCTACACTTAAAAAACAAAAATTTAAATTTAGCATCAGTTTATTGTAACCCTAAACATAAAACAAACAATATTTTCTGGTTTAACTTATTTCAGTCTTTTCAGTCGCCGTTTATTTTGGGAGGCGATTTAAACATGCACCATCCTGCATGGGGGTGCGAACTCGATGATTTCGAAGGAAGGGAATTTTTACAGGCAATTGACAAATTTGATTTGACTATATTAAACGATGGGTCTCCTACTTTAATCAGGACTCCAAATAAAAGGAAATCTGCAGTTGATATTACTGCATGCTCACCAATACTAGCTCCATCTACCAGTTGGCAAACCATAAATAATACAATGGGCTCAGACCATTTTCCTATTGTTACATCAATAAACATTCCTACCAACAGTAAACTTACCATATTTCCAAAAACGAAGTGGGATATAACAAAAGCAAACTGGAGTGAATATTATTCTTTATCAGACAGCCTCGCTAGAGAAATCTCTTTAGCTGACTTCAATAGTCTTTCCCCTGTACTAAAATATAATACGGTGATTAAACTCATAAATTCAACGGCAGATAAAACCATCCCAATAAAAACCCCAAAATGCATCAATACATTTAAATATCGTCCTTGATGGGATGAAGACTGCAAAAATCAGATAAAAGCCTCTGACTTAGCATTTGCAAAATATAAACAGGTGTCAAACCTAGAAAATTATATAGATTGTAAAAGAGCAATAGCTAAATGCAAACACTTATTTAAACTAAAGAAAAAATCATCTTGGCAGTCGTTCTGCTCCACAATAAATAGAAACACTAGTGTCTCGGATACCTGGAATAAAATTAAAATTCTTCAAAAAAACGCTAGCAATAACCCATACAAATTACCGGCCACTAACACCAAATGGCTAAACAAATTCTTTATTTCCCTCACCCCTCCATCTTGTGAGGAAAACTATATTTTACCAACCACCATGCCTGAACATAATAATGACTTTCTGGATAGACCCTTTACAATCAACGAACTCAACCACTGTCTAAAACAAACAATAAATACATCACCTGGATTCGACAACATTCACTACCCGATGTTATCAAACTTGTCTCTAAACGCAAAATCCCTCCTTCTTAACGTAATAAATGATATCTGGGAAAACAATATTCATCTAAAAGAATGGTCCATCCAACAGGTAATACCAGTACCTAAGCCCAACAAAGATCCTAATCAACCTGAATCCTATAGGCCTATCTCCTTACTGTCTTGTGTGGCCAAGACCTTCGAAAGACTCATTAAAACTCGTTTAGAGTGGTGGCTAGAGAAATATTCAGTACTCCCGCCTTACCAATTTGGTTTTAGGAGAGGCAAGAGCACCATGGACAATCTTTCTACCTTAATAACTGACATTCAACTAAACTTTTCTTGTAATCAGTATCTCTCTTCGTTTTTTCTTGATTTAAAGGGTGCATTTGACCATGTTTCGATCAAACATCTCCATCAAAAAATGTTGTCAATTGGAATTTCAACCCGTATGTCCACTGCAATAATCAATTTAATAAAACATAGAGATGTATATATAAAATATCATGGTGATTTGATAGGTCCGAGAAAAGCCCTGGTAGGGCTTCCTCAAGGGTCAGTTTTATCCCCCCTATTATTCAATATTTATACCAGCGACATCAAATACATATTCAAGCCAAACATTAAAACAATCCAGTTTGCGGACGACATTTGCTTCTACTCTTCCGAAAAATCTCTTTCGAAAACGCATTATGAACTTAATATAGCCATGCGACAATTTAACCACTGGGCTTTAACAAATGGTTTTAGTATATCTCAGGAGAAATCTGTAATATCAGTGTTCACTAGACGTCGCCACATAATTCCACAACACATAATCCTAGATGGCAAAACATATAATATTCGCCCAACAGTCAAATTCCTTGGAATGTTTATTGATTGTAAACTTACATGGCTACCCCACATAAATTATATTAGGAAAAAGTGCGAAACTAGGTTAAATATTCTACGCACCGTTGCACATATCTCTTGGGGAGCTGACCCTAAAACCATGTTAATGTTGTACAATAATATGATACTGTCAATAATTGACTACGGCAGTCACCTATATGGTAGTGCCCCTGCTTACATCACCAAAAGGCTCGATACTATCCAAAATAAAGCCGTCAGGATAGCAATAGGTGCTATGCATTCTACCCCAGTTAATACCTTGTTGGCCGAGGCACATGTCATTCCTCTTAACTACCGTAGAAAACTTATGTCCGTCAAATTTATGGTATCTAGAATGTTTCTTGGGACCGAAATAAAAGTCGCCTCCTTGGCAACCGAAGTTATCACATCTAATTACTGGAAAATTAAAAAGACCCCTCCACTAGTAGACAGTTTTTTATACTTAAGTAATATTTTAACTCCACTAAATGTTCAAAAAACTTTACCTTGTTATCTCAACTCCTACGCATTATCTCTGCCTAATAATTACTTCATTAGTAACCTTTCCCTACCGGTAGAAAACGATCTTTTTATTAACAAAATAAAAGATCTCTGGCCTAACAGTCGCTTCCTGTTCACTGACGCCTCTAAATCTCCCGAAGGTGTTGGATGTGCATTTGTTGACTCCTTAAATAACTACCAAGAAAAATATAAACTCACAAATAGCACTTCTATATTTTACGCCGAAATGACAGCCATTAAACAATGCATTACCTACATTTTCTATTACCTTCCAAGAGGGCATAGATACATAATCTTTTCCGACTCCAAAAGTGTCGTCCATAAATTAAAATATCCAAACTTCCACAATAAAAATTCAGCTCTCCTATATGAGATACTTGAACTAACTAAAAATATTAATCAAGAAGGCACGGCACTGAAAGTCGTTTGGATGAAGAGCCATACAAATATAAAACATAATGAACTAGCTGATGTCCTAGCAAAACTAGCCATTACCACAGGTACAAGCCTCAATAATAAACTCGAAGTTCCGGACATATATGCTCTTTATAAAAGATCTGTTTATAACACATGGGATCAAAAATACCAACTATCCGTTAAAACCAAAGGTCGTCAATACGGCAATATCCAGCCAAAGCTTCCTTTAAGGACATGGTTTAACTCGAACACACCCAGGAAGTTCATCTCTACAATATGCCGCATGCGCCTCGGACACACATATTGTAGAGATCACCTTTATAGAATTAACATGAGCGCCACCCCCAACTGTAGCTGTAACAACTCCATCAATGAAGACATCAATCATATTATTTTCTCATGCCCTAAATATACAAGAAACATATTATATTCAGAACTAACATCCCTCAATATAACATTTCCTACTAACATACAACATCTACTGTATTTAAATTCAGAAAAAGTATTATTATGCCTATATAAATTCATAGAACTAAATAGAATTAAGATTTAATGTTTGTATTATACATTGTACTGGTTAATAGCCTAAGTAGCTAAGACCATTATATTAATAAAAAAAAAAAAAAAAAAAAAAAAATTATATTAGTCATTTGTCAAAAAGGTGTAACAGAATTCATGTAAAATAATTATGGGACAAAATTGATTTAATATTAGTACCAGGTGTTTGGGAAAACGTAAATGATAACTGGAGTCTTACCTGGCGCTTGATTTACGAACAAATTAAATAAACTTCATCTTAAGACCTCCTATGGATGGTTATCTATTAACTTTAAATTAAAATAAGCCACAATACAAACAAAAAACTCGCACTGTTGCATAATACAACTACAGGGTGGGCAAAAGAAAAGTGAGAGATCATTTTTATTTCAGAATCTAAAATTAGTAAGAGAAGTGTTTCCTTTAAGGAGCGCACTAGCTTATAGTTTCTTAAACAAAACTAACATTGCGAAATGATTAATAACAATCTACGCATCAAAATTTACAGCGAATTTTATTTCTATTGTATGATATTTTTCATTGCATAAAAAATTGTTGTTTAATTTTAAATAAACAAATTGCACTATAGACGCCAACTTGAAAACAAATCGATGCATATTTGCATACGATGTGGCTAATTGTAGCTAAAACTTCGTTCTATAAATATATCTGTAGCTATTCTGTTCTATGAAAAACTACTTATAGTTATGGTAGTTGGTAGTCGATTTTGCTGCTATCTTGAATCTGCCATGTTTCTCATTATATACGCTACCAGTAAAAATTATTTAAAAACAGGTGTACCAAGTGGCATTCTACTGTCGTTTAAAGTAATATTTTTGGACGAAGGTTCTAAACTATAAATACACATGTCGAAAAAATTTTTGACATATTATTTGAACATGCCTATACAAAAGTATATAAATATAAAAGATTTTGAATCCCAAAAATATGTTAAAAAAAATTACAGCACAGTCTGATAATTATTATTAAGATATTGAGCGATAGCATATTTACAACATTTTTTATTAATTTCATGTATAGTTTGTTACTAATTTTATTTCAGATTGTTAATTTTATATAAGAAACTTGTAATCTTTGGTATTATATGCAGGCTTTTTTTTCTGAAATTGTAATGCGCATATACTTTTTACGATCAGCTCTATAGTCAACTCTATATTCTATAGTAATATTACTCCTTTGTTAGAATTTAGTTTTTTTTTTTTATTTATTTGGCCTTTGCTACATTAGCAGTTAGCCAGGACAATTGTATTTTTTTTTAATTCCATGCCTGAACGGGATTTGAACCCTAGGCCTTATCAACGCAGGGCATCTGTGTTACCACGACGCTAAACCGGTCGGTGAATTTAAGTTTAGTTTGTGATAAGCTCTTGACATTGACATTACTAAATACTTAGTGGAACTCACCAACTTGTGAGACTTGTTTTATTTCTTTATTACATCATATTTCACCGTAAAAATTCGGACATTTCTGTACCAAGCTTTATTCTCATGCTTCGTTTCCACACATCTCCAGTGATTATGACAATAATCCACAAAACTTCTATTTATGTTTGTTTGTTTTTTTCGGAATTCACATTTAACCCGCTGGAGATATGTGCACGTAATTTGGTACGATGACAGTACAAAACCGAGTTTTGAACTGATTTTCAGAGGCTTTTTAAAGTTTTCATTCTGAGAGTCTTCTGGGATGCTAACAGAAAATTTTTAAACTTGAAACAGCTCGCTTGTTAGGTTTTATTTAAATTACAACGATGGTTTCAAAATACAAAAAAGGATTTTACTGCCTTCAAAATTCGTAGAAAGCAAATGGTACAGTAATTTGATATTTTATCAGAAATAAAATTGATGAATCTATTTGGTAAGATTAACAATTAATAATAATAATAGAAAGATTACAGCAGCAATACCTGAAATGGACGCTATGGTTAGCCAGACATACTCCCGGAATAATCGTATTAGAAGAAACAAAGTAACACAAAATTAGAATTTTGACGGGTAAAGAGCAATGATTTTCGAAGAAAAAAAGATTTCAGAAAATAAAATTTTAGAAGAATTTTGGAGGGAGAAAGAAAAGGAGAATCTGAATACAAAATGGACAATGAAGAGACTAACCTATTTAACAAGAAATAGCACAACACCAGAAGCAACTATAACATCAGAAGACGAAGAAGGTCAGGCCTGGAAAAAACCGTAAGGGCAATGGAAGGAGACAGAGACGTGCAGAATAAGGGCTCACATTATAAAGTACCTAACAAAAGCTATGAAAGAACAAAAGATGATAGTGAGATTCAGATGTGGAAATGAGAAAAAGGCAAACTTTCTTCCTCTTGCTTCTGGATGAAGGAAGAGGAACAGCACTGCAGGCTCTACTGGGAAGACCTGGAGGCTATACATCACCTACTAAACTATGAAGAATTGGAATTGGAAAGCAGGGTTCCTTTAGAACTTCTATGGGAGACTGGATGGAAATAGTTTTGTACCTTGATATTTCTAAATTCATATATTCGAGAATACTATATGGACACAAGTTAATTAAGAAATCTCGCATTACATTTTTAAATTTCTTATGGCGTAACTTTTGTATTGTGGAATGAATTTTGTTATACATCTCATATTTTGTAGCAAGAATATTTTTTGTGACATAGACTTGATATATTAACAAAATTATTGTTACGGGTACTGTAACTGTGCATTTGTTTTTTTAATAATAAATTCTAAGCATGTTTGTCAATTTCTACTACATTACCGTATATGTATGCACCGTATAGAGTTAATATGTTTAATAATTTAAATGTCGACCTACAGGAATCTCTACGATTAATATTAGCTATTGCCCGTACTGCATTTTTTAAAAGATTTTTTTTTTTTGATAGACTTAAGTTACCTCTTACAGTAATGCCGTAGGTCATTATCGAATTAGCCTCAACAGCTGCCTAATTGACAGTTTCATCTGGTTTTTCATTTCCTGGTTGTACAGCGATCTTGCGATGTTATGGAACCCATAATATTGTGATTTGCTTTTCGTGATCAATATAGAAATTTTTTGTCTTTGGTGTTGGTGCAAAATTATGTCTTTTGAAGATCTTTGCTTCATGGCTGGAATGGTTCTTAGTGAATCAATATGAATTATTCAAGTCCTTTTTATTTGTAATGCTTTTTATATACTCTACTGTTTGGACTTAAGCATAAGCTTTATATTTTTGTTTCTTTCTTCTTTAGTACCCTTGCAGCCCCGGTTTAATTTTGTAATTTTGCACCAACTTTAACTTTAATTTTAGTTTTATCAATGTTTATTTCCACATTATTTTTATTATTAATAATAATAATATTATTAATAAAAAATTATTAAATAATCTATTTCCCAGAAAAACAAACGGTGCAGGCATGAGGACAAATATTTTGATGTCTTCATTATATTTTATATGCTATGAAAATAAAATGAAAAGTTGAGAGGAAAAGACTTAAACTTATGCACAAATCTAACAGAATAAATTTGCAATAAATGTGTGTACTTTTAAATAAAGATTTACGAAAATACATTACTCGTACACAAAAGAAAAGTATTTTTCCTCAGACATTTTTTACTTTCATATGTTTTTATAATCCTACTGAAGGTAAAATATGTCTGAGTTTATTTGACGAATGTAAGATATTCTGAGAGCAAGATTTTTGACAGCCACATTCTCAGACTGAATTTTAACTCGATTATTTTTGAAGTAAATAACAGAAGTCTGAATTGCTAAAATAATGTTCACAAAAAAAATTAACGCTGTAAAGAACACACAACAAAAAACAAAATGAGTATTCCTAGACCATATACATAAAATTTAGGAAACAAAATTAAGTTTTTTTTGGCCTGTAACTAAAGCAAATATTAAAGCATTAATGTGTTTGCTAATATGTTTAAAATGATTCCGAATGATTTATAACTTTTAAAAAACAATTTAAACAACCAAAAGAAAAACGTGCGATCTAACTCACTAAAATCATACAAGAAACTAATATGGCGCCACTGCGCATGCTCCACTGATTGTCCTATCAATGGCCGTATTCAACAGACTAACCGGTGAGTTACCGGTTAGTAAATTTTTTCCTGTTGGCATATGTTGATTTATCGGTGAGTTACCGTCCTTACTCACCGGTCGCCATTTTATTAACCGGATTTGATTTACGGTTGCTCACCGGTGGATATTTTGACAGTTATATCTGTAGTAACAAAGGATCGAGCACAAAGCAAGTAAAAAATTATAGAAGTGAGTATTAAGTCAGTTTACTTAGGTATTGTGGAGACGTATCTCAAGCACATGTATTTTTAAAATTACTGTAAAAGCTTACATTCAAAATTTACTGTCATTACAATCTGTCATTGTGTATATATTGTAGTTTTCATATACGCCGTTCGACAGCGCTGCCAAAAAATTTGAATTCAAACAAATTAACCGGTAAATTTGTACCGGTAAGTTATCCATGCGTCTGCTGAATGCGGCCAATGGTAAAAATATCAGCTGAGAAAGATTAGAGGATCGAATGAGGTACACGAAGGAAATTTTAGCATCCTATACTGCATCTTATATTTTAAACTTTAAAATGGTGATAAAAGGACAAAGAGGAAACATATTGGGTTGATACATAAGTGCGCAGCGTGGGCAAGAGTGCTCACTTTCCAAAGCGCTCTTGCTTACGGTACGAACTTATGCATCAACATAATAATTGTTGTTGTAATACTTACTTTGAGGTGGTCCGGCAACAATTTGCCTTCTGGTAGTGCTCGAGGTTCTGATGGCATTAATGAAGGACCTTGCATTCCTAAAATGAATAATATTAAATATTATTAATAATAAGTATTAATAGATTTATGGTAGATCTATCATAGATAGTATGTTTTTGCTTCTCTTTACAAAGTTACCAAATTTAACCAAAATTGACATTTTCAAATTCATCAATGATATAGATTGGATTACTTGTTAGTATGTTCTTAAGTTTAAATTTGAATTTGTCTAGTGGTAGTTTACAGATACACTCAGGCAAGAGATTGAATAATTTGACAGCAAAAATTTACCGCGGATATTATTTTTACTGCGAGTGTTGTGATCATGTGTCTCACCGACTGTTATGTAATCGGTTAAATTTTTGCGTATAAACAATAAAAAATGATAAATAAATAACGAAGGCAAAGTCATTATTTTGAGTTTCACAAAAATATCTCGACAATCGGCTCTGAAAAGAGCATTGGCAATTATTCTTACAACTTTTCGTTGCAATGCAAAAATTCTGTTTGCTGCAGGTAAATGTTCCCAAATCATTAACCCATAAGATAGGTGCGACTGAAAGAGGGAGAAATAGGCTTTTAATACAACATCTGAGCTGATTTCAGGCTTCAGATTCCTTATTAGATACACAGTCGAGAGTAGTTTGCGGCTAAGTATATCCACGTGTTGATCCCAACGAAGATGAGGGTCAACGTGGATACCAAGAAATTTTATGGAGGACGAATTGGCAATTTCATGTCTTCTGGTGCTCAGAAGTAGAACCTGTGTTTTTTCTTTATTTAAACTTAGCTTATTACAGACAAACCAAGAGTTTACACTGTTCACCAGAGAGACATTTTCCAACAAGACAAGAGAATCTAAATCATGTTTACAATCTAATAATGTTGTATCGTCAGCGTAGAGAATTGTTTTGGCGTTTGTAGAGAGAGTGGCAAGTTATTTATAAATATTAGGAACAGTAAGGGTCCGAGAACTGAACCTTATTTAATAGAATATTCGTTTATTAAGCATTTATGTGTCAAATTTTAAAACTTTAGTAAAAAGTAGGATAGTTATTTTTTTTTGTGTACCTAAAAACGTGGGGACAATAGTTATTTAAAAATTAAGAGAGAAAAGTAATATTTACCAGTCGAGGACGTTTTTGCGACCGAGCGATAACGAGGGCTAGCAATAGAGTCCGAGACTGGTAACTATTTACCTCCCGAATTGTTTATAATATTTCTTCCACTCTCAAAGTTATTTTTAATTGCATAGTTTCTTTCTGATTAATTTATTTTAGATATTTGACCGGTTGCTATGGTTTTCATTAAAGCGTGAATATTAAAAGCGTTGTGTCAAAAGTTTGTAAAATTAATTTGAACAAAAGTGAAAGAGAAATGGGAACTGAAGAGGCTGCATGTTCCTTCCTCCTGCCGAAGAAATCGAAGGGACGTTACCAGATGGAATAATAATTTAGGTTTTGTTTAATTTTTTTCAGTTACTTCCCCGTGTGAGGTAAATTTTTACTTTTATCCCTTTGTTAATAGTAACCAAAGCTTCCTTGGTGATACACATTACCGATCAAATCAATATCAAATGTAGAGAGTGGAAAAACTATATTAATGTTAATTTGGAAAATAATTTTAACTTGAGCAGTTAATCCACTATCACAAAAAATAAAATAAAATAAAATTTACAAGATGTTCCTGTAACTTAATAATGAAAAAAGTTTTTTAAACATACATCCTACTAAACTAATAAATCCACATACACATCATAATGTTATATTGTTTTCTAAAACTGTATATTGTGCACAATAATTCAAAATAATGTTAAGGAAAGGATTTGATACTTGTGTGTGTACAAACTTTTTTCACATATTTTCACCAATTTAGAAAATTTGGTGATTTACAAACTTTTGAATGAAAATTCCTACATGTCTAACAAGGAACCTTGTATCCATAAAAATAATATTTTTTATGTAAATTCGTCGAAAATTTGCCAGCCAAATTAACAAACTCTATTGTATTTCTTAATTGATGCATTCTTTTCATTAAATTTTGTGACATAAATATAACCCGCGTGTTAATTTTAAATTGCGTAAATTTATGTTTGCATCACTTTCTTATTTTCAAACTTGCGTTTTTACAAAACAATTAATATGAAGTAACAGTATCTTGTGATTTTTAACATTGAATTTTTTAATTATAAATTGTCCTTGAGGATATATGTATGAATTTAATTAGACTTATTATTTTTTATTAAACTTTATTTTAATTGTTCCATGTTGTTTTCACACAATATAGATTTTCTATTGTTTGAAAAAATTAATAAATATTAAAAATTTTAATAACTGCACAAAATTAGGAAAATAGGAAATATAGTTCCTTTTAAGAACTGCCAACCTTTCCGCAGCACAGTCAATTCCACTTAATCGGGACACATCGGGACTAGTACATTTTGTCCCAATTAAGCGGCAGGCCCAGTTATCCGAAGTTCCACAAAAATTACAGGATTAATGTTAATATTTTATTTGATAAATTGCACAAAACTATACGTACACATGCATATTAGAAAATTATAGACGTACTACATCATAAAAAATCATATAAATTCTGAAACAATAAAATACATAATAAATTCTGAAGGAAAAATAATGTTCAAAATTAAATTAAATTATGTATCCTGCAAGAATTCCTCTAAAGTGATTTGCCTTTGGATTTTGCTGGATTGTAGTTGTACAAAATCAGCGCAAATATTTAATGCTGACATGAGACTCCCGTCATTTCTATCTTGCATAAAATAACGCTGTAATCTATCAATACATTGTTTTGCCTCATGACTAGTTACTGGCACAGGAAGATCATCATCATCACTGTCGTCGGGTTCCTCCAAATTTTGATGTTTTGATTTAATATCTTCGACAATTGCGTCCTCACAATCTCCATTCTCGTCAAATCATAGTAAATTGGCGTCAATTGTCGAAAATTCAAGACAATTAACAATTTGTGACATTTTATTTTCTTGCTGCTGTGAATAGATTTTAAGCCGCTATAACCAAAACAATTTTGTATTGTGCTGGTTTTTACAGCTCGCCAACTGTCAGCTAAAAAACAGTCAGCTATATATATTATTAAAATTTTGACATTAATATTAATTTTACAGGCAATTTTTCCCCGGCGCCAAGAGAATTTATACGATTACTGTCTAGATTAAATGGAATATTGTCCCGAAAAAGCGAAGTAAATTTGTGTTGTTTCCTCGGTTTTGCTTTGGGTCTTTAGGATTTGTTCCTAATAAGCGGCTGTCACGATTAACCGGTATCCTGATTAAGCGGAATCGACTGTACTTTCAAAAGTTGGACATGCTCAGGAATATCAATTATATGAGTAAATTATAATAAAACAGTGCTAGTTCGTTTCAAAAATATAACGCATTATTAGAAGTAAAAAATTAATAGTTTTTTTTTTTTTTTTATAGTGGTGAAATAAAGTTTGGCGATTGAAATAAAGATAGGTATGTAGAGCCGTAGTGACGCCCTGGCATCTGAGTAAGTGTCAAGGGCGTGAGGCCTAAGGGACGCCAACGTGTATTCCGCCACTATATATAAAAACAACTTCTCAAATACTATTAGCAGTGCTGTAGTCATAAAATCAGTAGAAGGTATACATACATGTATCGTCACAATCAGAGGGTATTCAAATTACAAGCATTAAAATGAAAAAAGATAAGAAGCGTGCTATTTTAGGTTCAAGTGTCTACATTAAGTATTTCCCAAAGGGGCTATTTTAAGTATTTGCCAAGGGCGCCAAAAACTTTGCTACGGCTCTGTTGGTAGGTATTTAGCAAGTAACAAGCGAACATAATGCTGGATGTAGGATTTTTTTATCGTACTAGTTCACATCAATGTATAATACGTACATAGGAAAATAAAACTGATTTGCAGATTTTTGGCAAAAACACATCAAAACAAAAGCGTTAAATTTACCTCTACTCGTTAATAGGCTTTAAAACGTGCCTTGTGACGCATTTCTTTTGTAAAATTAATAAATTTATTAATAATTTTAAGAAAATAGTTCTTCTTTTCAGGTTTGAAAGCTTAGTTTGTCTTATGTCTTCTAAATAAAATGTTATGACGTTTCAAATGGTAATTGCTATTGAATAAACCATATAGTTCTTATAAAAGAAAATAAATAATTTATCTGGTGAATTTGAATGCAATAAATTCCAAAACTATATCATGTGTGGATAATATTAAATTGAAATTTAGATATCATAAAGAAGTTAGGGATGTGCTGTTGCTGTATGAACTGTCGCTTTAGGTCAGTGGTTCTGAATTTTTTAAGGTGATAGTACCCCTGATAAAATATGAATGATTTCACGGCACCCTACCTTCATTTCTCAGTATTATATCTGTATTGATTGACAACCTAACCTAACCTACGGCATCTTAGTTGAGAAACATGGCTTTATGTGGTGATAGAGTACTCATGGACAAACGGATGCTATTTTTGAGGATTATCGTACTGTATTATATATCTTCGTTAAGTCTTCATAATCCCAATCCACATTTTAGTTGTAGTTAGCATAATATATGATATTAGATTGTAAGTGGCCACGCATCACTTGTCCATTTATTTTCATTTTGTTTAAAATATTTTTGACGCTCAGTTCATGATATTGACATTTCGGTACAGCTATATTTTTAAATTTTCAATAATATTAGAATATTTCATGTATAATGTTCTACGTGTTTACGAGAACTGTTTACGTATTGCCAACTTCTTTATTACGCAAAAAGACATCGTTGCTGTGTGCCAAAAATTTCAACTAACTAACAACTTCTTTATTATAAGAGAAAGGAAGGAAAATATATTAGGAAAAATTGAAGAATTTTACTCTCAAAATAAGAATATTGAATTAGAAAAACAGGTGAATATCAAATGAACCAAATGTTTCTAAAATGTATATTTTTGAAAAAAAAAAAAAAAAATGGGCAAATAATTTAAAATGAATTATTTAATAACGTTTAAAATGTCTTTAATACTGCAGGACATGGATTTTTCCCAGAAACGTCCGTTGATGCGAATTTAGTTTTATATGTTGACTTGTAAAGTCAATGGACAAGAGGATACAAGCTGCCTCAATTTACGCTGACTTTAGCAAAGCATTTGATACTATCAATGACTTAATATTGTCAATACTTGCTGGTATCGGTGTACATGGCAATCTTCTGAAATGGTTTAATTCGCATATGGCTGTTAGAAAATAATCTGTGGTAGTAAATGGGTTTTCCTCAAAATATATAAAAATTACATCCGGTGTGTCTCAAGGATCTCTCTTCGGTCCTTTATTTTAATATGTTTATTAATAACATATCTCAATGATTCCTAAACTCTAGATTTATCATGTATGTTGATGATTTGAAAATTTTGGAAAAGTAGAAAATTTTAATGATTGTAAAAATATCCAAGAAGATATTGATAGATTTTTTTAATATTGAAAAATTAATAAATTGATATTTAATATAAATAAATGTAATAAGATATCTTTTACTAAGAACAGAAACACGCTGAATTAGTAAAAGATTTGAATGGATAGAGAACAAAACAGTTCTGAAAATCCCAAAAACACATTAACTCAAAAAACTAAAAAATGGAGATAGGCCAAACCAATTCAACATGTAAACTGTTTTATCTAAATTAAATTTTAAATAACATTCTTACCTTAGTTCTCTTAATTGTTATGTTACGTTTTCATCAGTATATCTAATAAAATTATAGCAGATGCTTCCAGTTTTTACGCCACCACTGTTTGAGAACCTTTTATACGCCCTAAAATATCCCCTAAGAATTTAGTCAATGTATCTAGCAGACCGAAACCACGGACAACTATTTTACTAAAAGCAACACCTATTACTAATTGATGATAATTAGACCAATGGTATTTCCAAACAATTTTATAAATTTTAAATTCAAATTTTACAGGATAATTACGCAAATATTATAAACTGAAAATAAATTAATGGATATTTTTCAGTTCCTATGTTATGAAATGAAACAATTTATTCTAAGTAGGTGTTATATTAACTTAATCAAAAAAATTACCATTTTATTGTAATTCGTGAAAAGAACAGTAGTTGTGTTTTGTAAGAAACGAATAAAGAATTTTTACAAAAAAGACTAAACAGGAATAAAATTACGTTCATTCCATAAATATTTTTAAATTAATATATTTTAATGATTCATCTATAATTATGTCTGAAGTCATTCTTATATCATGCGAGACTAATCAAATCAAAAACAAACACATAAACAATATTTAATGAAATGTAAATGTTATTGATGAAATATCGAATAAAAAATTTATTTTATTTGTTTAGTAGGATTAGATTTAGTGGCTTAATTGGACAGTAATTTTGACTCAGTTATACCTGCGTGAATCTGAATCTTTATGTTCCCCCCAACCAGTGGCGCAGCCAAGGGGGGGGGGGGGGACAACGGGCCTCCCCTGCCAGGACCAGCAGATTACACGGCGCTGCTCGGGGAGTTGAAGATAAATTTGTTAACCACAACCAGTGGCGCAGCCAAGGAGGGGCCGACGGGCCTGCGCCCCTGCCAGGACCAGCGGATTACACGGCGCTGCTCGGAGAGTTGAAGATAAATTTGTTAACCACAACCAGTGGCGCAGCCAAGGGGGGGGGGGGGCACGGGCCAGGGCCTCTCCCAGGACCAGCAGATTACACGCCGCTGCTCGGAGAGTTGAAGATAAAATTTGTTAACCACAACAGTAGTTAATTTTTAAATTACTTCATTGTAAACAATATTGGCAATTTTTATTTTTATTTATTTATTTTTTTTTTTTTTTGTATAAATAAATATTTTTTAAGATTGCCTAAGTGAAAATACATCACTTTCTAAATATGCTCCAACGAATTATATGAAGGGGAGCGTTGATCCTTTTTCCCCCTGACACATCGACTAAAACATTCGCCTAGTCAAATGATAAAACTGTTTTAAACAACTAATTACTCGATTCAGATAAGATAAAGTGGAAATCTGACTTCGGTATAACCTTCACACAAGTCTGTTCGTTCGGTACAAATTGTGGCCAAGCGGCTGAATTAGAGAACTGAACATAAGTGAGAAAAATATTGAGACAAAAATATATCCCGCGAAAAATATAAATAAATATGTATTTATCGAAGAAAAGATCAAGTGAAAGTTTTTACATGGATACATGGATTAGCAATTACATTTTTTTATCAACAAATAATGGAATTATTATTTGATATAAATATCAATATCCAACAGCAGGGGTGCCGAACTGATTTGGGTCGCAGTCTATTTTACATACAAAATGATAAGCAGTGACGGAACTTGACATTTTTTTATAAACAGAAAAGGGGAAGAGAGTATATTTTACATTTTTAAATATATTTTTCCCCTAAATAAGCTCAAGTGATTTTGATTACCGCTTCAGGGGCCACAAAAAATAAGGTTGAGGGCCGTATGCCCGCGTGGCCTCGAAATTTTATTCGGCCCTCCCCAAGACAAAATCCTGGCTATGGTAATATTAAAAAATATGGTAATATTATTTCGAGAACTATAATAGCCTGTTAAATTAGACAACAAATATTATTGATAATATGATCTTAAGTCTCAAGATAAAGAAAATAGTGCAAACCATTGTTGTAAAGTCTGAGTCCCAGTGCTTAACAGGGAACAGTGTTCTTTGTTCAAAAACAAATTTCATTTTATGTTTGTATCCAAATTGTAGCCAAACGGCTGAACATAAGTTCAGAGTTTAAGAAGAAAGTTGAAATTTGGCCTGTTTATACAAATATTTAACCAACGTAAAGAAAAAAAACAGAGAATTAAAAAAAACACACACACACATCGCGAGAAATATTTAAACATATATGTATTTAATGAAAAATGATTATTATTATTATTTTTTAAATCTGCTTAGTGTCTGACTTTCATTATATAATGAAATCTCTTGACGCATGGATAAAGAAACAAATTATTAGTTTTGAAAAATCTTTTTTCTTTAATGGAATTTTCGCCAAAAATGTGTCAAAAACCTTATGTACCCCATATTATTTACCAGGAAGGTAGATCTAAAAAATTGTAAAAACTCTCAATAATGTACAATGATGAGAACGGGAAAAGTTCAACAGTAATTTTTGATCAGATTAGTTTTTCGAAAAATATCGAATTTTTTGTGTCGTTGATAAAAATTATATTTTTTTCTAATTTATTGTGTAGTATAAAAAAAAGCTCTTGTGTGAAAGAAGTGGATTAAGGAACGGAAAGTAGTTTTTTAAGGATTCTTTATTTCAACACATTTTTTCCAAAAATTACAGAACCCTTTAACTCAAAGAGCAGTAGTAATGTACATTGATTTAAACCAGAAATGTACGAGAGAAATTTATGATCAGATTTCGTTTTTGGAAAATATTGCAGTTTCTTTGTTTTTGACAAAATAAAAAATCTTTTTAATTAATGGCTAAAATATGCTACAATGTCTTTTTTAAATTAAAAATATAATAATTTGTTTTAATAGCTAAGAATCGAGTTCAAGTGTGTATTGTTCAGTAGGCTGCGCGTACTATTACGACTTACCCGACTTCATTACTGCCAATATTTTTATGTTTGCGGATGACAGTACTTTTTTAAATAAAAATATGGACTACAGGAGAATTCCATACCTTATGGAATCGTCTCTAAACCAGGCTTTGAATTGGTTTGCATCCAACAATTTGAGCCTCAACATAGAGAAGACTAATGAAATGGTTTTTAGTCTCAACAGAAATTTTTCAGAGAATCTTACCATATGTAAACAATAATGCTAAATTTCTAGGTTTTTATTTGGATTCCCAGTTAACCTGGAAGATACACATAAATACTCTCGAAAATAAAATAAACACCGCCTTGTTTATGTTAAGAAAAGTGGTAAATCAGATATCACTTAGAGCAGCTAATACGGTATACTTCGCGCGCGTTCATAGCCTAATATCATATTATGGGGTAATTCGGTAAATTGGAAAAGGATTTTTATTCTACAAAAAAAAGCCATTAGAATAATTACGAACAGTGCTTGGAGGGATTCGTGTAGACCATTATTTAGATACAGCAACATCCTTACTCTCCCGTGCCTGTACATACTAGAAGCGCTCACATTGATCAAAGACGGCATTGGCGAGATGGCCATATGTGGCAATGGTCATAAATATAACACTAGAGGTCGCCATAATATACTTAAGCCCCGTCTTAAGTATAAAAAATCTTTATGTTTCTGTAAAAATGTAGATATAGACATATTTAACAAATTACCATTAGAAGTAAGGAACTACAATGTGCGTAAGTTCAGGTCTATCATGAGAGCTTATCTCCTCGATAATGCGTTCTATAGTCTACAAGAATATATGAACCATAATTTAGATGATGTATTATAGTTTGTATTTATACCATGTTTTGTAATATGTATTATACTGTACGAATATTTTATATTGTTATTTTTTTGACTGACTGGAATTATGTTCATTTTTTGTATCTAATATTTTAATAAATCTATTCTATTCTAATCTATTATTATACATAATGATTCAAACTATTGTTTGAATTATTTTAGTTTTTTGTTCTGAACGTGTCAAAGAGTAATAAATCATGTAGTATTGAAATCAGGGGCGCACACAGATTTTTGGCTTGGGGGGGGTCCAATTATACATAATTTTTATAAACACAGGGCAAAATATCAATTTCAAGTGAAGAGCAAAATAAAAAGGTCCTCCCTTCTAAATTTTAAGTGAAGAGCAAAAAAAAAAGTTCCTCCCTTCTAAATTTTAAGTGAAGGGCAAAAAAAAATGCCTCACTTCTAACAGTACGGGGGGTCCGGACCCCTTGGACCCCCCCCTTGTGTGCGCCCCTGATTGAAATACTTATAAAACAAATAACACATTGATAATAGTGAGAAATACGTTCCTAAAATTAAAGAAAGTCATTTATCAATATATTTCTCACTAATTTAATGAAGACTTAGATACGAGCTGGGATTTTTTAATTTAAATTTAATTCTGACGAAATTATTGCAATTATTTAAATTTAGATCAAAAATACTAATTGGAAGTTCTTAGTAGTCAAATAACGAATAAAAATAATCTTCAAAAACTGCTGACTTTGATGAGATTATAGGAAAAATATTGTCCTAGACATCCAGAATTCTGTTGCCTTCTTACTCTTATTAAATACAGTAGAACCTCGATTATCCGGACTAGGTCGGGGATGAAGGTAGAATAACGGATAACGAAAAATCCAGATAATCAAAAAAAAGTGAGGAGAAATAGGAAAGAAAAATTACGCACATTAAGAATGAATATTTTTTTATTGATATATATATATATATATATATATATATATATATATATATATATACGTTCAGTAAACTGTGTAATTTTTTCACTTTGTTTTTTTATATCCGATATTGTGGAAGTGCCGACGCCATATTTATCAGACCAATGACGTCCTGTGTCACCTCATTTCAATGCACTGATGATATCTAATTTGTCTTTTAAAGATATTACAACAGGTTTTCTTTTCGATGACATATCGGTAATATTAAAAGAAAATATTTAAATCACACGTTCAGACACGTCATGACGTGAAAACCGGTACACAGCGGCGTAACACAGCGAATTCGTAAAATAATTTCCTCGTTTAAAAGACTCAGGATAATCGAAAATTCGGATAATCGAGATTCTACTGTACCTACAAAATCCTGAAATGTGTGATAATATTTTTTAGCATTATATCGAATTCAGTTTTTATGTTAATAACGCAAATACGCTTATAATTATGCTAAATATTCAATTCAACCTGTAAATTTTTCTTACAAAGGTGTGGTTTTAACTTCACAACGGAGAAATTTGCAGATATGTTGAGTTTGAATTTAACATCCTGATTTTCAAGATCGATAAATAAAGTACAAAATGAGCTTCTGTACGAGCTGTTGTTTCACGAGTTCCCAGATTAGGCTTGCCATACGTCTGAAGATTAGTCCGAACTGTCTGGGATTTCAATAACTGTCCGGGATTTTATTCGTGTTGTAAAATTTAATATTATCCTTGTTTGAAATAAATAAATGAAATGTAGATTTCATGTGTTCAGTACATCGAATTTTGCATGAAACCTGTTATTGCACTTTATGCGTACGAATTAATTCAAATATATATAACAATATGGCCGTCTTCACGCTCAACAACCGTCCGGGATTGGCTTATAAAAATTACGGCAACCAATTTACGTCAATAGAGCATTACGCTAATGTTGAACGACTGTAGATACATCCGTAGAAATCAATGTTTGATAATCTGAATGATGGACAAGGGATTCAATATGATTAGGGATACTGTGCACGAGATTGTTACAGAAGATATGAACATATGAAAAATAGTGTAGAAAGATTGTTCAAAAAAAGAATGCGTTTCATTTCGTGAATAATCAGTTTGTTAGTATCTATTAATAAAATATCATTTCCGCAAATAAAGTATTTAGTTATACCTTGATTTAATTTTTAAACATTCCTAAAACATCTCGTTCAACATAATTTTACACGTATTCATTTAAATTCGGGTAATGACGTTCGAAAATTAACAGCACTCAAGCAAAACACATATTTTTGTCTAGATATTTGCAATACTTAACATAAATCTCTTACCTAATTTCATGGGATATTTCCCTGTAAAAAGCGCCGCTCTTGTTGGCGTGCTCGTGGACTGGACATAGTGACTGTTGAGAATGATGCCATTGTACGCTAACGCATCGATATTTGGTGTTGGTATTTGGTTACTTCCATGGAATCCTACGTCGTTCCAACCCTAGAAACACATTATAAAATTAATTCGCAAATAGATTTTAAATAAACTAATATCACGATAAAATACAATAAAAAGTTCACAAACATTATAATATTTTTTGGATTTCGTGGGTATGGCCCAAAAACCGTTAGCGTTACTCTTGTGCAATTCGGGATTCATGTAAGGGCAAATGGACAAAGTACAAAACCCAAAACCTGATCTTTCTTTAAACCGGATTGTATCAGAAGAAACTGCCTACGGTGACCCAGTTGAGTTCGTAGGTTTCCATACTAATGGACAACTCAATTGGGATTGTCATGTAAACAAATTGGCGTCTTGTGTAAAAAAGTGAATTTCGCACTGAAAAAATTCAATGCCTTTCAACCTAAATTGGGGAATGGCATTATGCTATGAAGAGTATGTAGTTTGACTGATCGATTTTTTTAAATTCAAAAACATACCATAAGACAAATTAATAATGATACACATAGAGCCCATTGTAGACCATTGTTTATTTGTAATAAAATTATGACTGCATACAATCTTTTTGTTAATAACTGTTTACTGTATGTATAAGAAAACCCGAGCAAATATGTAACACACTCTGACAATCACTTCTATGATACCAGATGTAAATTTAATATTCGATATTCCAAAATCCGATTAACCAAATCTAAAAATGGAATGTACTTCCCTCTTATACAACCAACTGCCTGAAACTTTTAAAACTCTCACCAAACTTTAACCAATTAAAAAATATTTTAACTGGGAACTGTCTCTATGATTTTGTCGACTTTATAGTATTGTATTATATTTGACGTGTATTTTACTATTTTATTTTAATATGTTGATTTCGTGATATCTATTTTTAAATTTGTACTTTTATAATTTTGAGTTTTCTAAGCATTTTCTGTAATGTGTTCAGCACTAATAAAAACAATTTTGTATCTACTAATTTTATACTTATTTGTAAAATTAAGATATTATTAAATGATTCTTTAATAAAATATGTTGGGTAATTTTATTTATTAAATTTTCGTTTATGCCGTATAATACATGAATATTCTGCCGACCAACGAATAATAATTTTATTATTTGGTAATCAGCCAAATAGAAAATTCAGTGCCAAATATGCCGAATACCGAATAATTCCGAAGGACTCGTCGCGACTCTACATAAAAGCTCTTATCGAGGAACTTTTATAGATGCAAAATCGTAGATCAGTTCTTTGTGCCATTTTGCAAGTTCATCACTATTTGATTTTTTTAAAATTATTATTATGATTTTATTTTATTTTATTTTTATTTTTTGTATTCTTATTTTAGATGCATAAAACACGTTTTAGATTAATTTAATGATTTTATTTTATAAATTTAACAGTAAGACTAATGTTGCGATTATGGTCATTTAAGTTAAATATTTAAGCTCTTTAAATGTGAAAGTCACAGGCTTTAGCGTGCAATTACGGTCACCATTTAACATTAAATTAATCCTTAAATTTTTCTATAAGCTACAGCCAGATATATCTCTCTATAGCGCTAAATTTGAGATTATATTTGACACTGGATCAGATTTTAACGTTTCCCGAAATTTTATTTAAAGTTAAACATTTTTATTTACAAGAAAATGGAATTGAACCATGTTTTAGTTCATTTAATTGCCGAGGAAGATGAGAACAGGTAATAAAAGATAAAATTATAAACATTATAAATTATCAAAAATATGTACTTTGTATTTTTAGGAACAATTTTCACATAGAGCGAAGATTTATAAGAGACACAGAAAATCCATTTGAAATGGCTAATGAGAGTTTTAGAATTTTTTTTTCGGCTGTCAAAAGAAATGATTTTCTACGAAATTTTGCAACCACTACATAATGGACAACATGCAAGGCAAGACGAACTTCTACTACATCTCAAGGAGTTAGGAACTATCAACTTTTTGGCAACTAGTTGTGACCGAAAAGCTGTGGGGAACTCCATTTTTAATTGCATGAAGCAGAGTAGTTTAAGCAAAGCTATAAACCAGGTATGCAGGCTCATTACGAATCGCTTAAGCCATGTGTGTCATTTTGTATGAAAGTTACCTATGAACATAAATTTTTATCTTTAAATTATACTTTTACTATTTATTATTTTTGGGTAAATATTGTAAACATGGTTTAATAAATCATGTACTTTGAATTCATTTGGCAATGTATTTTTTTCAATAAATAAAGATTTTAAGTTTTTGGTTATATCACGTTATATGTTCTGACAGCCAGCACTAAAAACACTAAATTAACATGTCTTTACTATTGATTTTTCTCTTTATTCAATGCGCACAGACAGAGACAGACAATGCTCAGTTAAACGTTACTTAATTAGCCTATAACAAGGTCACAATTCTGTAGCTGATGTATTTAAATTTAGTTGACCATAATAGCAAAATTTTAAATAATTTAACAGTCGATGTTAAAGATTTATTTAGCCTTAAATTCTGTAAGATTTACATGTTGGACCATAATCGCACCATAAGACACTGATACCACCCATCAAACATTCAACTAACGGCCGAATGCTGGCAAACTGCTTTTATGCTGGTAAATTACTGGCACCAAAAGTAAGTGCAACGCCAGTATTAATAATGTACTTCACATTTGTATTTCGCATTCCGCCTATACGAAGTACTTTACCAGCATTTTATAAGCACTCTTCTTCACTCATACTTTTTACTTAAAACCATCAGAAATAAATCTTGCAACTAATGCGATTATTTTGCACTTTACCGTTGCTGGGCCAGCAACTGATACATCAATGGGCCAGTAACGGCCCCGGGGACACCGGGGTACTGGCCCATTACTTTCAATGCCGAGGAGTATGTGCTTTACCAGTACTGGCCCGTATAAAAATGTTTGCTGGGCAGCAGTGGCGGCTGAGACAGGGAGGCGCTGGGACAGTGACCTCCTAAAAAATTTTAGTAAAAAAGCTAAATTTAATACTTTATTTATACTTCTTTAAAATTGCATTAAAGTAGCTAGATATATCTCTATATTTTTATTTTTATTATTTCTTATTCAAAGATTTTTCATATAAATGTTAGATTTAAAAAATTTAAATCAAGACAACAACGCTCGGAAGAGCGTTGTTGGACACACCACGGAGTGTCCCAAGATACAGCGTTGCCACATGCAATATCTAATGTTCTTATCTACATATGAAGCAAAAATTTACTAGGAACGGCAACAGCGGCGAAGGTTAGTGTTGTATGTATTAGTGAATTACGGCCGGTGTCCCGTAGCTTAGTTCGGTCGTTGTGATTTGTGACAAGTACTTAAACGTGAAAATGAATCGAATGAAGCACGTTAGTTTTATTATAATATACTGTATATTTTAATAAAACTAACGTGTTTAACTATGAAACAAAATTATTAATAAAAAATCAGCTGTGGCCACCACAGGACCGACCGCCATTATAAAGTACTTGTATAAAATATATTCTAGCAGCAGAGTAGAAATATCTTGGCCTAATATTTTCTAACAGAGATATTATTTATCATGACCATGGAAACGTTACATATAAGTATGAAAATTTGAGACTGAAAAAATTTTACAAAAATTTACGACAAATTTTTCGAAATTTTTCTTTTCATCATAAAACATCTCAAATAAAAGTTATTAGTTATTGCATTTATAGCAACTTTTGTTAATAAATTTTTTCGAAATATTTTTCTGTTGCTAAATATTCGCAAAAATCTTAAAATCGACACGAGTAAACTCCCATTTTTAGTCAACCGATTTTTACCAAAAGTTGATCAACTCGTGCCATTGCTGGCAGAAGTTTAAATATGAAGTTTCATAAAAATCCTTGTATCCGAATTTGCTCTACACGTGTACACAGACAGACAGGCGGACGGACGGACAGACGGACGGACAGATGGACAGACGGACGGACAGACAGACCGACAGACATCATGCTAAAAATTGTCAAAACGTTATGTAGGGACCTCAATTCGTGGAGATCCATCGAAATCTCGAAATCGGTATGATCACAATACCTCCCTTATATATGTTGGCGGTCGGTAAAAATATGGGTCCTCATCGGCCAAAATAGAATATTTCCCAACAGGATAAAAATGGAAATAGAACATTTAATAGAAAGTTTAGTGAAAAACAATATTTAAATACAAGTTGGTTGTGTCGATGTGATAAATAAAATGTTTTTTTTTTTTTTTTCCTGTGTTTTATTTGCTCATCAGACGCATATGAAATAAAGACAGTAAATAGTGTTAAAGATATTAAACATTTCAAAGATAAAGTTCTTAAACATAATGTGTCTCATAAACATGCATTATTCGGTCAAATTTGCCATGCTGGGATCGGTAAATATACGATTTCAACTTGATACTGCGTATAAACGTTCAATTAAAGAACATAACGAAAAGGTTAAATCTAATATTTAAATACATGTGAATATGTGTAGGTATCTGCTTAATTAATAACCAAATATTTTATGTTTCTGACTACAAAGCATTGTCTTAATAATATTGCTATTTTAATAATAAAAATAATAATAATAGAAGTAATAACTACAAAAATGATAATAATAATATTGACCATAAATCTTAATAAAAGTGCCAGATTTGTCAGTTTTTCTAGTTGCAGAACATATTTTCAGGTATTTTTTATTTATTTACTTTTTTCTCGTATATTTTAATAGATATATATGGGAAAAAAAGTGTCCTCCCAAATATTTTACTCACCAGCCGCTACTGCTGGGCAGTATCTCAATTTGGAATTTTGTGTGTCAAATCACGTTTTGAATGTTACCTCCTCAAATTTTTAATATAAATAATAACTCACTTCGTAATAAGAAATCAAAAATATTTAAATTGTTAAATTATTTAAATGTAACATTGTTGAAATGAACATTTAGTAAATATTTTCGTGATATATTTTGGGAAGTGTAGCAAGTACCGTGAGAATTCTCACACTAACGGTGGGGAATCCCAGACTGACCAAACATCTTTATGAATACTAATGCAAAGTTAGTGTATTTAGCAAATAGATGTGTGCCATGATAATAAATTTACTACTCCTCAGACTTCATAAAGTGTTTCAAATTTGTGATTTTTTTCCAAGATCTTCCTTAATATTTAATTACAGGTAGAACCTGTTTTACGACGGAGTTAGGTACCAGCAAACCAGGGTTGTAAAACAAAACCAAAATATAATTTACATAATTAAATAAGATAGGTTATCCTTTTTGAGACTGCAGTGCCAAGCTGAAAATCGAAACTAATCTTATAGACAACTACAGCTTTTTAACGTATTGTAATCTTACATTTAGATGGACATTAGTTATATTTTTATGTCTTAATTTGTTTTCTTGTATTTGTATTTGCTTACGATCTATTCTGAAGCTTAATTGGCAGGACTACGTGCCTGATACTGACATTCTAAAAAAATTGAAGTGAAGTGTGAATTTTCACATATATCAGGGTTTTGCAGGTATTTAGTAAGTGAATGATGATTATTTGGGATGCCAAAACAAATTTTATATTAAAATATTTTTTTTTTTTGTTAATTTTAATTCGAACGCCTAATACCATTATTTAGGTTTCTAAATATAACAGAATTTCCATTGGTTGTTATAAGTTCCGCCCCTCTGATTTCGTGTACATTGAAACAGAATTAAATTATTATTTAAACAATTTCCACTGGTTATTAAATTTACGCTTTTAAAAATTAAATGCAACATTTGCCAAAATATAACTAGAATTTTGAAAAAATAATGTAAACAACATAAAAATTAAAAAAAAAAAAGTAATAATAATATTGTCTCTTCGCGCAGGGTTCGATTCCTTTCGGATCGAGTTACTTAGGTGAAAAACCAGCGTCTCAAACCACTACACCAGCATACACGTTCCAGTGTAGCGTGTTACAAAGCTATAACTTGTGTACATTATTAGCAAAAAATCATAAAAAATGCGTTTTTTTCCAAAAACATAATCTGATCAAAAATTCCTGGTGTACTATTCCGGTTCACGCCAATGTACATTACTTAGAATTTTTTCAGATTTTTAGTTTAAACCATCTGGGCTACAAGGTGTGGGACAAAAAATGGTTTGCACAATTTTGGCAAAAATCGCTTCAAATAATTTATTTTGCAAAAATTAAAATTTGATCGTTAATCCACGTACCAACAGCTTTCATTTGATATCCTACTCAGAATTATAAAAAAATATTTTTTTTTTCGATGAGCAAATATTTGTTTATATTTTTAGGGGGATATGTTTTTTAGATGTTTTAGTATTTTTCCTATGTGCGGGTCAAAGAGTTGTATAAGCATGCCAAATTTCAACTCTCTAGGTTTAGCCGTTTGGCTACAATTTTCACTACAGACAGACAGACGCATGCCAAATTTACAGTTGGACAGACAGACAGACGACAAAATGACGGTATAAGGGTTTTTTGGTCATACCTACAAAACCCTAAAAAGGCATGCAGAGCATTGAAGCTACCCTAACAGACAGACAGACAGACAGACAGACAGACAGACAGACGACAAAATGACGGTATAAGGGTTTTTTGGTCATACCTACAAAACCCTAAAAAGGCATGCAGAGCATTGAAGCTACCCTAACCCAGAAACATCTTAAATGGACAGGACATGTAATTAGAGTACCAGATAACCGTATGCCTAACCTGTATTCAGAGCTATTACATGGTAGTAAAAACCCTGGAGCCCCGTACAGGAGATATAAAGATATGGTCAAGAGTTCACTCAAATCATGTCACCTCTTACATTCATCTTGGGAGAAGGTATATACTGATCGCTCCAGGTGAAAACACCCGGTGCCTTGTGTAGTAAACCAGTTTGAACAGCACAGAATAACACTAGCTGAGACTGCTCGTTCTCGACGGAAATAGACACTTAATAGTATGCCTGTGTCGTCTGGAGAGTATTTGTACTGTGTGTGCGGAAAAACTTTTGTGTCGCGTATTGGACACTACAGTCATGAAACGGCACATTCAAGAAAGAATGTGTAAATTTGCAAAGCACCCATCGTCGTTCGATAGGGTTGGATGTATATTTGTATTTGAATGTATTTAATATAGTAAGTGAAAGAGGACAATAGAAATACTAAACTTCTGGGGCAATATTTTTTCCAAGATCGCATCAAAATCCTGATGGCCTGATCATTTTTCATTCCTTAATCTAAGTATAAAGAGCTTTCCTATTATTTTAAATTTAAACAAAACCTACATTTACTAAATGTTTTATTCTAAATTCGCTCAAAAAGCATAAGATAATTATAAAATGGTAATGGTTAGTAGTTTTAATTCAGAAAAATAAAACCACAAAATAGAAACCTTCATACAGGATTTCAATTGATAAATCTATTACATTAACATAGCATATTCACTTAATACGGCCATTCTTAGCTACCGCACAGCAAACTTATCAAACTAGGAAACAAAGAACCAAAGCATGATAACAACCCCTAAAATAAATAAAGCATTTACCAAACATTATTTCTATATTATATGCCAGAAGTACATAAAATCTTTCAGAAATATTGAAAAGAAAATATAGGGACGCTTAACAGATATAATTTTAACAAATATTCCAAAATGTGGATCAGAACGCAAAACTTGAAGTATTTTAGTGCTATTTGCACTTATTGAGCTTGAATAATTAGGTTTGTGAAAACAATTAACCCTCATCATCATCCACTAAATACATTTGATTTTTCTTAATTTCTTTGCAAAATACTAATTTTAGCACTAACTTACAAAAACAACATATCAATTATGAAAAAGTATGTTAAAAATAGATTTACCTTTTCTCACCTTTAATGATAAATTTATTTTGTATTTATAAATTTTCCTAAATCTTAATATACGTTTTCTTTTAGATTACTTGCCCTGCAAAATGTAACTGTTTAAATTACAGACTCGCACTGAACTATGAAAATATTATAGATTATATATTATATAAATTATTATATATAAGTTACTATGTCATAGTTCATAGCTGTACGAATAAACGTGTATATTTTGAGTTCTCAACTTAATTCTGTTTTACTTCTGTGTAATCAAATTTTATTAATATTGTGTGATATCAATGTGTTTGTGAACAAATACTTAATCACTGCATTTAAGATTATTTATTAACTTCAGTGTTATTCGCATTATATAGTGATAAATGTTGAACAATTAGTTTTTGTATTCTATTTTCCATATTCAGCCTGTTTATTTTTGTTTAAAATTGTTCATAAATATTAATGCCATTTAATTTAATTATGTGTAAACAAATTGCATCCGTATTTGGTCTAGTGGCTAGGAGCATCGGTCAGTAACTAATAAACTAAGTGAACTGGGTTCGAATCTTGCTGGTGTTCACTTTTTTTTTTTTTTTTTTTATTATTATTTTTTATTATATATTCCTTTTTTCATAACTTAACTTCAGTTCTCATTATTATTACATTTTACTTGGTTTAATATTTATTTATTTGCTCTAATATTAATTTACTCCTTTAGTCAGTTATAAACACCTACACAATATCTTATTTACATATTTAAACATAATTTTGCACCTAACAGTTTGGTCTATTGGTTATAAATGCTAGTTGTGAATTTGTTGAAGTAGCGTACTTCGGTTCAAGTCTCGTCGGGGTATACTTTTTTTTTTTTTTTTTTTTTAAGAATAAATTAAGAATATAAATTAAAAAAATTAAATACAATATACAACATTAATTATTACTTTTTTATTTTTTTTATTAAATTGATAAGTATAAACTTAGACTTATTCGACCATAATCTGCACCGTGTTGAAAGTTAGCTCCTTTCAGGGTTACTATCTGAATTTGAGGAACTAGGGTTATAACGTTACCTGTTTGGGGACACTGGAAACACGGTCTAGATTATTCTCATCGCGTGGTATCATGTCTAAGTGTGGTGCCTGTAATAATCCCAGTAGTCGCAAAAATGAGGACATAATCTTTTGCAATGGTAAATGCAAAAGCTCGTTCCATATAGCATGCGTCAACGTTTCTGAGGCAGAATTTTGTTCTATGAGGCAATCTAAACATCTGAATACCTGGAAGTGTCCCTCATGTTGTAATTCAGACGTTAGACATCCCATGAGCAGTTCAACTGATAACACATCACTCTCTCTAATGTTTGACAAAATCAACTTAATCCTACAAAATCAGGTTACTATGCAGGGGACATTGGACCATCTAGTCAAAGAGAATAAAACTTTTCAGGAGAAAATAACCCTTCTCGAACATCAGTGTACTGGTTTTAACTCCAGGATTGAGTCCCTTGAGGCTGCGCAAAATAAAACTGATGTGACTCCTCCAGGGTATCTCAATGATGAAACGGTATTTCAAGAGATGTCAGAACGCAGTAAGCGGGCAGCTAATGTAATTATCTACGAATGTCCTGAAAATGTGATCTCAGACAATACATCTTCTGACCATGAATTGGTTACAGAAATTTGTCAAAAAATTGCTGGTAATAATGTATCTGTCGTTAGGGCCTGGCGTCTTGGTAAACCATCTGCATCGAAAAAGCACCGGCCTTTGAAAGTCATCCTTGATAGTGCTGTTTCAGCTTTAAAGGTACTCAGATATAAGGATAAGCTTGCTGCAGGAAAATTTAGTAACATTGCAATAAAAAATGACCTTACTCCTCGACAAGTTGATCAGTTAAATGCGCTACGTGAGGAACTTGCGAAAAGAGTAAAAAATGGCGAAACTAACTTAACTATTAAATATATTAACAATATACCGAATATTGTACCAAAAAACTAATTTTGTCCGCCATCAAATCGCCTAGTATTCACGAGTTTTCTTTTCTATACACCAATATTGGCTCTCTTCGACCTAAATTTATTGAACTGCAATCTTTTTGTAATATCCATAATCCATCTGGAATTCTAATTGGTGAATCGTGGCTTGACTCATCGATACCTGACAGCACCTTCTCCATACCTGGTTATTTTTTGCTACGTTCCGATCGTACTTCGCGTGGAGGCGGTGTCTGTATTTATCTAAATCAGGTACTTTTTAGTGAGAATGACGTCGAACAGCTGCCAATTCATCTTGTTAACATTGAGTCCCTTTGGCTGAAAATTAATATTGGTAACACGTATATCATTTTGGCATGTATCTACAGAGAACCTGCTTCTGTATTTGACGACGACATTGCCCTTGTCACAGCGTTGAGAAATATAGAAGGTAAATATAAAAATCTATGCATTTTTGGTGACTTCAATTTTCCTGATATCAAGTGGCCAATTACTATATTTCCTAATAATCTCCTAACCTCCATGAACCTCTTTGTCGATTTATTGCTTTCAACTAATTTGCACCAGCTCGTTGATCAGCCTACCAGATTTCGAGTTAACCAAAATCCTTCTTTGTTGGATCTTATCCTGACCGATGACCCACTTATTTTTTCTAAAATTGAATATTTTCCCCCGTTTGGTCTTTCGGATCATGCAGCTATAATTGCACATCTACAAATCTCCTCCAATAACCTAGATAATACAGCCAGCCCAAAAAATGCTCGTAAAGCTGACATTGATGGAATTTCGAATTACATTACAACAAGATCATTTGATTCTAATGGCCGCAGTATTGAAGATTCTTGGAATGATTTTTCACATGTAGTTGCTTCTTCAGTTGATAAATTTACTCCATATACTCCTTACAGAAAAAAACCTAAAAGTCAGTGGTTTTCTTATGATCTGATTAATATACACCATCTTAAACAGAAGTACTGGAACAGATATAAACGTTCTGGACGGCATAATGACTACGTAATTTTTCGGGAAGCTTCAAATAATCTAACAGCTGCTTGTCGTCGAAAAAGAATTGACTTTGAAGAAAATCTCTTACAGTATGACTCTAAAGCCTTCTACCGATATATTTCTTCTAAGCTTGGTTCTACAGTAACAAGTCCTACTTTGCGTGATCAAGATAGTACGATTGTTAATGATGAATTATCTGTTGCCAATATGTTTGCAGAGGTATTCTCAAACGCCTTCACTATCGACCCAATGAATCCACTACCACCTCTGGATCCCGTCAGTCGTGTAGAAATTGACCTTGTTGATACTAATTTTTCAGCTGATGATGTACTTGTTGGATTGGGTAATTTGAAAGACTCCGTTACACCTGGAACTGATAATATATCAGCCTTCATATGGAAAAATTGTAGAAATACACTGAATGTTCCATTGTATAATTTTCTGCGATTATCATTAGATACAGGAATACTTCCTTCGTCTTGGCGCCTTGGTCATATAACACCTATTTTTAAAAAGGGAGATAAAATGGACCCTAATAACTACAGGCCTATCTGTGTTGGCTCTACTGCTCGGAAGATTTTAGAACGTTTAATTGTAAAATCAGTACTGGCCCATTTAACTACAAACAACGTTATTCCTGAACAACAACATGGTTTTCTTCCAGGACGTTCAGTAGCCACTAATCTCCTTCACTGCACTAATGAATGGTCTCGTGCCTTGGATAACTCCGAACCAGTAGACACCATTTATCTTGACTTCGCAAGAGCGTTTGACAAAGTGCCCATTCACCACCTGTTGTACAAACTTGAACACTATGGCATTCGTGGCAAACTTCTTGCATGGATTAAATGTTTTCTATCCAATCTCACATTCAGAGTCAAGATTAATAAATGTCTGTCTACCCCTCATGCTGTACAAAGTGGCGTCCCCCAAGGATCAGTATTGGGGCCCCTACTTTTCCTAGTTTATATGGCTGATCTTGATGGTATTATTAAATCGAATCGTTCTTTTTTTGCTGACGACTCAAAACTTTTTAACTCACCTATAACGGACGGTAACACGCTGCAGGATGATCTGAAGAGTATTTCCACCTGGTCAGCTAATTGGATGATTCCCATCAACGAAGGTAAATCTGGCTCTGCATATGGGGTACAATAATCCATGTCTCGACTACTTTATTGATGGGCAAACATTGAGCAAGGCGTGCGAACATATTGATCTGGGAGTCACCGTATGTAGCGATCTTAGTTGGTCTAAACAAGTAGTTGAGGTAGTAAAGAGGGCAAATCGGATAATTTACCTCATCAAGAAGAGTTTCTACTTAACTCCCACACTTTTAGTGAAACTTTTTACTACGTACGTGCGACCGCTACTCGAATTTAGTGCATCAGTATGGTCACCTAAACTCCTCAAAGATATAAGACTGCTGGAGAGTGTGCAGAGACGTTTCACCAAGATCCCATCCACACTTCGTTCTTTATCTTATGAGGAAAGACTACACAAACTAGGACTACCGTCTCTTGAAGCTCGTCGTACCCGTGGTGACTTGATAACTATGTACCGCTTGGTTACCAACTGCTTCAACTGCGATATGACCCCATTAATTAATATGAATACTGACTCACGACTTCGTGGCCACAGGTACAAACTTAACCACGAAAAATACAAAAAGAATGTGCGTGCTAATTTTTTGACCAACCGAGTGTTTGTATCTTGGAATTGTCTGCCCGCAGAAGTTGTCCAAGCTCCAAGTCTCAACGCTTTCAAGAACCGGCTGGATGACTACATTAATTTGTTCCATTTAAGCTAACTTTTTGTTTTCATTTATTTCTGTTTATCTTTTTTTTTGTTTTACTTAATCTTTATTTTCTTTATTTATGTTGAGATGTATCATATATTTATGTATGTATATATTTATATCTGTATGTTCTATATATTTTTTTTGTTTTGTATCAATATGTATGAACAGACAAGCCTCTGGCTTTGTTCAGTATAATAATTAATAATAATAATAATAATAATACTACATCTTGTGAATTATGGGATTCATCATTATCGTAATTGGTGCTATAGCCCTTTGCTAGCTTTAACCACCTACAGGACTGGTCTCCATTCCGACCTTATTTGGGTAACATTCCAAAAATTTCTTATTTTTAGCGCTTTGATGTCTTTTTCGACACCGTTCAGCCATCTTAGTTTGGGTCGTCTTTTTCTCCTGTTTTGTAAAATTTTGCGTTCAGCGCTTTGTGTACTGTCGTTAGTCATATGCTTTATATACCCTATCCATCTTAAACGTGCTATTTTAATGTTGATATAATTATGGGATTATGCGACCATAATCCCATACCTTTGTCCAAAAAGTCATATGATATTTATTTATACGACTGTTAGTTTTCTTTGAGACCCTTGTAAATTGTAGTTATTACCCCTCACTTCATGGCTAATGACCGATAGAAGGTAATATAGTATTAAAACTAGATGATAAATGATAAATCTGTGTTACTCTCGATTCACTTATGTTCTGATGGAATTCTTATAGATGTTACTGTCGGAAACGAGTCAGCTATACCATTATCTTAATATAGGCAACTTAAGCAGGCTAAAACAATTTGTTTTGTATATCTTGACATCGAAATCAGATAATGTAAATGAAATTCAAAATATAATCTAGTGGAAATAAGTATAATGTTAAGATTGTATCAAAAAATTATGCACTTTTTATGTTAAAATAAATTTGTAATATGTTTCTAATATGTAAACATTTAAATAAATTAAAATGTATATTAACAATTTGGTGTCTTCTAATATTTGTGAACATTTAACACTTTGTTATTTTCAGACAGCTGTAACAGATATACAGAATTTTGTTAACATTTATAACACTAAATTTAACACACAATAGACTTAACATATTCTGTTTACGTAACGATTCTCACAAGTAATTCATTTCTACATTCTTGCTTTATAGAATTATAAAGTTTATTGCTTGTTCGGCTCAATTGTATTCCTATCCTTTACAGTTTAGATAATTAAGGTTGCATTTCCCAACATATTAATTTTTGTATTTAGTTACAAAATGTGTTGATTGAAATTAATATACCTAGTCATACCATTAATACTGTCACAAAGTTTCAGTATGATTCCACAAGATGGTTTGTCTATACGTTTGGCTTTGCATAAGGAATAGATAAACAAACCAACAAAGAGAAATTAATTTTTATATGTAAGATTTTTTGCTTAAAATTAATGAAGGCACACACTCTTGAACTTTGGCAGATTTCTCCTGGCACACCCTGCATTTTTTTACAGAGTATTGAAAAAAATAATCAGTTATTTTAGGGGCCTATAATAAAACATAAATTAAGACAAAAAAATAAAAGAATTGATTCACTTTAAACACACTGTTCCAACATACAAACAAAAAAATCATAATAGCACAAAATCATGATGGAAATTTTAATCATGGTATAACAAGTTTAAACAAACAAAACACGTAATTTAAACATGTTTATAAAGACTTTTCGACTTACTTTTTGTTTTACTATATAGCCCTTAAAATGTGACCCTTTTTTTAGCACCCTCTGTAGCAGGCAAGTGGAAGAATTCTTTGCCCCACTAAGTAAGAAATCTGTTTCTAGGTATTTGATATTGAGTAAAAGACTTTCACAGTTTTACGTGTTTAAGCTAACTTCACATGTAATTAAGATGAAAGCTAAAGCTATCTTAAATACAAGAGTGCTCTGGGAATTCCTGAAGAGAAATGAAGTGGCGCAGAAACTGGTTAGAATTTTGCAGATCTATAGAAATTCCATCAAGTCGTCCAAAAGGGCCACATTAACAAACAGATCCTAATAATTCCGAGGATAAAACAAAGCTGAGTACTAATGGTAGATAGGAAGAGTAGATAGTAGACTAGATGGTAGATAATGAAAGTAAGCTTGCAGGACAAACTGTTATGTAGTCAGCGAGGACTACAGTGAGATTTCACAGGACGGTTTGAAAATCTAGACTATGTAAACAACATATGCCTGATTGTCTTTATATTCTTCGATACATAAATAAACTCATTGCCCTTTCATTAATCACAAGTAATGCCGGGCTGAATATAAACACCCAGAAAGCTAAGGAGAATCAATGTCAATAATGACCGACCAAGGTAAGATTTCAGCTCCCTTAATAACTCCTGGTGT
Source organism: Liopterus haemorrhoidalis (assembly GCA_963971575.1). Taxonomy (NCBI): domain Eukaryota; kingdom Metazoa; phylum Arthropoda; class Insecta; order Coleoptera; family Dytiscidae; genus Liopterus; species Liopterus haemorrhoidalis. The sequence goes on along the minus strand of OZ020611.1, from coordinate 44,351,726 downwards.
TCAACTCTAACATATAGGACAGTGATGGCGGATGTGTGATCCTCACAAAAGAAGATCTTTGTGGTTCTAATGATTCTAAGTAGTAAGATTTATATTTACTCATTATGTATTTGACCCGCGATTTGAAGCTAAAAATATCAAATTCAATTTTGATCCGCCTGCAGAAATCTAGAAACCCAAGGATCTAGGAAGTCAAAATTATTTTGTGTATAATAAATACAAAAGATGTTGTCAATGCCTAGATGGAGTATTAAAGTAAGGAATGTAAGTATTTTTAATACTACATGTTTACCGCCTAAAATCATTTGTCAACAAGTGCTGGAGAACTATAGGTGGAATATATTGACCAAAACTCACGGGCTTTACCACCTTCCCCGAGCTCAAAAAACACGTGATTTTAATGTAATTCCATTTGTTGGCGACTAATTTCTCGATTCCTACCCTTTTAATAAAATTGTATCTTCTTAGTTCTCCTCCAAACAAAATTCCTGAGTGCGCGCCCGTAATGACCACACATCATACCTCAATAAAGATCTAGTCCACAGAGCAAACATAAATAAGGCAGAAAATTATAATGTGCAAATGATCATGTGTTGTTCATTTAGATGAGGATCAAATAAAATGGATTCTAAGATCGAGTTATACCAATAGTTCCTAACATCAACTGGGACCTGACCCTAAAGAAAATAGAAACATATAAACTCAAACTCAACTAAAAAAAAGTCCATGTATATAAAATTTCTTCTTAGCGACCGTAGACCGCTGCGCTGTTTAAAATGTAGAAGACTCTAAGACACAGCCAGGCAGCCGTAAATACTGCCGGACGATTAAAGTAAGATGACATTCAGTGTGTCCAAATTGGCTTAAATCACTTTCCCTAGCATTGCTTCGTACTCGACGTAACCCATTCTAGAGCGGAAAATCCGATATACATACATCCAAACTCTCGCTGTCTTATTCCACAATATAAATCTACATTCAGCAGTTTTATATCAGTGCTTTATCATATTATATTTTAATATTCGACATATTTCGTACTATAATTGATACTTTATATATTAGACTAATTTCATATTTTCCTCTAATGGAGCAAGGAATACCGTGTAAATATCTCTTAAGATTTACTTGCTACACAATTTGACATATCTTTTGTGGCATCAGAAAAATGAGTCCACACTGTTTAAGTCAACGTTTTTCTTTCGCCACTCTTAAATTACGTTTTTTTAAACTTTTTAGGTAATGACAGCAAATAAGTTTAATATCAATGAAGAATTAAATAATCCTTAAATTCGCAATGACAAGCACGCTATGAGTTTATAAATATGAATACCAAATTTTAAAAAATTCATCCTTTGTGACCAATAAAAACATTTATTTGTTACTTTGTCACTTTTTAATTTATATGTATAATACTAGTTTTTTAACGGAAACCGAATACTATTAGCAGCATATTTTTATTGCCTAAATATTTAACGTCAAAAATGTGTTTTAATTTACATATTTAATATCGACCGTTTACCTTGTTAGCACGTGTCTGCATTCTTATATAATATTTTTAATAAAGTCTGAGAAACAATAGCTTTATTCGCTATAGAAGTTTCTTATAGATTTTGTAAAAAGTAAAATCTGACAGAATTATCTATATAGTACTGACGATTTTTTTTAACCTTTTTCCCTAACCCGTGAAGCAAAATTTTAGGTTACTAAACAATTTTTTAGGGGGCCATATCTTCTTTTGCAACTTCTATTTTTTCCCCATCCTAGGTTCTGCTGAAATTTTTCCTGGCGCTGGTTTATGCGAATTTACGGCGGAGTAGTGAGTAAGAAACCAGTTATGAGTTAGCTACGCTACATAAGAAAAGTAATCCTATTTTCTTAGGGGCGCATGAACTCATTCGGCGGGCCACATTCGTCCTGCTGTTTGCCCACCGCTGTTTTAGCCACAAAATTTTTTCGCCCTCACGGTCAAAACGGATACACCTATATCACTAGCCCAATTTCCCAGAAGGCATTTCCATGTCTGTGTATCAATGTGAATCGGAATAGTACGCTTGAAATTATTTTTCATCGTCTGCTATATTGTTCAAAAAAAAAAAAAATGTTTTTAAATTTAAACTGGGGTATAAAATGAAATTCTTTGAAGATTAAAGAACGGAAAATGATTATATAAAAAATATATATATTTAAGAGGGTATTTCTTTTTAAATATTTTTAAAAAACCATTGTTGGAGCTGGTTTAAAATTTTTAAATTAATCAAAGCAATGCACATTGATGTGAACCGGAATAGAATTATTTTTTTGATAGCTTAATTTTTCTGTATTAATCAATATCTTTAGAAAATTAATAACTTTATATTTAAGGTAGGGCCTTGAATGAAAGCTTTTAATAATTTAGATTGATAAAAATTTGTTATAATTGGCGCAGAATAAGAAGATACCCTGTATGCGCGAACTAAAGCCCGATCGTGAAAGTTACTAGACATAAAAAAATCAGCTGTGGCCACCATAGGACCGACCGCCATCACAAAGTACTTGTTTAGTTTATGCTGCTTTATCAAAAAATATCTCAAATAAAAGTTGTTAGTTATTGCTTTTATAGCAACTTTTGTTAAATAAATTTTTCCAAAATATTTCTCTGTTGTGAAATATTCGCAAAAATCTTAAAACCGACACGAGTAAACTCCCGTTTCTTACAAAAAATTGATCGTGCCATTGATGTCAAAAGCTTAAATATGAAGTTTCATAAAAATCGGTTTTGGCCGAATTTGTTCTGCACGTGTACACGGACCGACAGACAAACAGACAGACATAGAGACAGACAAAGAGACAGACAGACAGACAGAGAGACAGACAGACAGACAGACAGACAGACAGACAGACAGACAGACAGACAGACAGACAGATCGACAGACATCATGCTAAAAATAGTCAAAACGTTACGTAGGGACCTCAATTCGTGGAGAACCATCGAAATCTCGAAATTTCAAAATCGGTATGATCACAATACTTCCCTTATATATTATATGTTGGCGGTCGGTAAAAAAATTGCTCATATTGTCTGAGGGAAAAACACTGAAAACTAAACTAAACTGGAGAAAGAAATGCAATGAAATATACATGACAAATGCTCAAAAATGGGTAAAAAAGATACAATAAACAACTAATAAGAATAAAAAAAGCCATTTGAAACACTCTCTGTTTTATTAAATAGGCTAGGTCCAAACGAAATCGCGTTCTTTGCGCTGATTACATAGAGTATCTTCTTATTCTGCAATAGTTCTACAGACATCCAAGAAGTAAGTATTTAATAAGTGAACAGAAGATCCACTTACTAAATATCTGAAAAATCCTGAAATGCTAATAAGTCACACTTCTCGACAATTCTATTTAAGGGTTTCGTAGGTGTGGTAAAAAAAACTCTTATAAAAAACCCTCATGTTTATAAATTCCATAATAAACTAAAATATTTCTGTTCGGTAAAAATTGTGACTAAACGGCTAGACTTAGAAATTTTAAATTCAGTATATTTGTACAACTCTTTGATCCACATATAAGAAAACTATTGAAATTTAAACAAATATGTATTCAACAAAATAGGAATATTTTTAAAACATTTTTGGGGAGGAGTATCAAATGAAAATTTTTAATTCGTGGATAAAACAACAACGTACATTGATGGGAAACGAAGTGTATCAACAAGAATTTTTATCAGATTAGTTTTTCGAAAACTATCGAATGTTTTATGTCGTTGAAAAAAATATATAATTTTTAATAATTTATTGTGTGGCAAAAAACAAAGCTCCCGAGGCATAGATTAAGGAACGAAATAGTTATTTCTGTACCATGGCCAAAAAGTAGATCTTTTTGGCCAAGATGCACATTATATTTTTTTGGGCGACCAAAATAAATTTTTAGTAGAAAAATTATATTCATTTATTTACATTGGATAATTTATGATTACTGAACAATTATTGCAATTATAAATGTTTGATTGTCAGTTGTTTCAATGTAACCATAGAGACTAACTTGAGAAATGACACATACATGGCTCTTATATCCAGCGGCCAAAAAAATAAGTGAAACGGCCTAGGTCGAAAAAGATTTACTTTATGGCCGGTACTAGATGATAAAAAATAAACTGTTTTTGATATGGTCGCTCAAAAAATTGTTTTTCAAAACTCTTTATTTTAACCCTATTTTTACCAAACTGTGCTACAAAATTCTTGGTCCGCACCCTATTACCCAAGGGGTTTAATCTTAAAACCCTAAAAAAATTTGAATAAGGCACAAATGTGTGAACTAGAATGGTACAACAGGTATTTTAGTTCTGAACATTATTTCAAAGTTATAGATTTTTTTATAACACGGTGTTTCCATTATTTATCTGACTGGCTGGAGAACTGAGGTAAAGTTCTGATGTGAGCGCATCTTATATACACATTGAAATTATTATTATACATGGTTTCTCTAGTAACGACAAATTATTTTGACAGCAATGTATGTTTGTTTTTTTTTTACATCGGCCTATTTCTGCAACAAAGCTAATCGCCGATTCCAGGGAGCGAGCTCCTACACCTGGATGAGGGGTGAATGATTGTGAAATGAGAGTAAGTAAACATATTATTCTCGCCCGAATAATATCACCAACGGAGAATCGAACCAACAACACACAATCCAGATTGTTTTCACCAGTCCAAACTGCACGATTTAACGAACTTGGCCAATCCGTTGGCGACAACAATGGTAAGTTGCCTATGTTACAAATTAAAAGAAACGCAATTTTATATTGCTGTCAGATTTCAATTACCATAGTAACGATTATAGCTATATTGCAGGATAAAAAAAATCACTGTATCGATAAGATGATTATTGATTCGTTCATTTGTCACTGAAGAGACTTTATAACATTGAACTTTTCCAACAAAACATTAAAATGTGTGAAAATTAATACTTAAATTACATTTAAGCTATTAAATAAAACCAATAATAGATGAAAAGGACTTTCAAAAATATGTTAATTTTTACGCGAAAATATTTTTGTCCAGGCATCGAGCATTCAGGCTTTCCGCCACTTACTAGATTCCAACGCAATCCTGAAATGTGTGAGAATTCACGATTCAGATTTTTTTTTTTTTTTGTATTCCATTTATATCGAAACCTTCCGTTACAACAATTTACATTTGTTAACAATTTTCTGAGTTTTAGTAAACAAATATATATGCCACACTTACAAAGTAGTTAAAATATTTTCGGTTTAATTAGCCAAAATTTAATATCAGGAAATTCCATAATAAACTAAAATATGTGTTTATAATACTTAATTTAATTATTAATAATCACGCGATTTTCGTTGTTTAACTCACCAAATCATCAGCAATAATATAAATAATATGTGGCTGAGAAACAACACCAAATACAAAATCCACCAAAGAGGCACACAACAAATATTGAAGCACCATCTTAATATCACTCATTGTTTATAATCCAAAGTGTTTATGAGCACAACGCGAGAAACAATTGCTAGAAAAACAATCACACACCGCAAGCACGCGAATTAAAACAAAAACATGTTTCTCATAGAATTATTCCCACCTAACTGATCTTTCGCACTAAGACATCGCAGGTTTTAAACATTGTAATTTATATACGACCATTTGCTAGATTATGATCAAAATCAAACCCCCACGGTTAGCTTTGTTCCACGGTCGTCTCGCCAGTGACGTGGTGAATGTGTTTTTATAACAGGGTCATATGTGTGAGATAAATTAGAGGATATGATGCATCGAAGAAATGATTTTTTTATTTATTTTTTATTTAAATTTCTTACACATAACTAATTGAAGATAATTAGAATAATTGGATGTGTAATTTATAAATACCAGAGATAAATAGCATTAACAATTTACGCAGATGTGTGTGACATTTTATACACAAAAAATTAATGAATACCTAATCAAAAGCATGAATCCTCAAACATTTTTTGAAAATGCCACATTAAAATAAGTCATGATTTTAACAACAGAGTTTGTTAAATAATTATAAATTACAACAGTATTGGAAATTATACTATTTTTTTATTGGTGTTATTACATTGAAGCACCAATTTTACACAGGTCACAATCAATATAAAATCAAGATATTACAAAATAACATATTAAAATCAAAAACTTCAAAAATCAATAAAAGATAATTAAAATTAAAAGGTTACAAAAATAAATTAAACTAACTTAGAGTCAAGTAATTAAAAGAGCTAAAATATGACGGCACAGAATTTAGGATATTACATTTAAACATGTTTACACAAGTCAAAATTAAATTGCATGAAATTAAGACATTACAAAGTAACATATTAAAACCAAAATTCATAAAAATTAAAAAAATAGTGAATTAATAAATAAAAGATAAATAAAATACAGTATTACAAAAAATAACTTAAATGACTATGTTAAGTAACCTGAAATATTGCCTCACGGGCTAAGGAAAGAGATTGAAAAAATCGTCGGTGCTATATAGGCAATTCTCTGTCAGAATCGATCTTACTTTTTTTTTTTAAATATCTCAGGTTTTAGTTCCCTGACTGAAATAGGTAGATGATTGTAAAAAAAATGTTCTAAGAGCTGGGAGAAGCATACCGTTCACCCTGTCTCCTGGCGGGGAATGCCCATCAGGGAGTCGAGGGGCCTGGTGAAATATTCTCCTGTTCACATGGGGAGTGCTGCTTGGATTACCCGGAAGTCGGACTCGTGGTCGTCGAAGTGATCTTAACGTAAATGATAAGTGAGATATTTCAGTTTCAACGCAAAATAATCATTTCATTATTCTAAACCACTTTTTTGTACATATTTTCGATGTTAAGTAAATAATAAGTCAGATATTTTGTTTATAGGTAGCTCTCCCTATAGCTCCCCAAATATATGTATATCTTATTCAATTTATAAAGCGAGAATGCTAACCATTACACCATGAAAGCGTATATATATATATATATGTATATATATATATATATATTATTAAAATCTGCATTAGATAAAGAGGAATAGTTTAATTTCTCATATTCATTTTTACTATTAAGCAAATGATAAATGAGATATTTCATCCTTATAAGTAAAAATCCCCTTGCCCCCTAATAATCTTATTTAATCATTTTCTTTATTCCCCAAATTTAACTTAAAACAAATAAATGTTTCCTCATGTACATTTTGACTGTAAAGTAAATAATAAGTGAGATATTTCAAGATTATAGTTTTAGGCTGTACCCCCGTAACTCCACAAATATTTATTAAAACGAAAAGTATATAAAACAATAGAGATTTGCTTTCTTATTATAAACAATTTTAATTATATGTTAAGACAATAATAAGGGAGGTATTTGAAAAGTTTAGTTTTAGGATGTCCCCCCATAACTCCCTAAATATTCATCTAAATGAAAAAATTTATAAAAATAAAATATTTATTTTCTCATTTTAAACTAATTTTGCCATACATGATTTGGCTGTTATCAATAATAAGGGAGATATATGTACATTTTAGTTTTAAGGTGTCCCCCTGGAACTACCCAAATATTCATCTAAATGAAAAAATGCATAGAGATATTTAGTTTTTTATTATATACTATTTTGGACATAAATGATTTTGCTGTTAAGTCAATAATAAGGGAGATATATGTACATTTTGGTTTTAGGGTGACCCCCCATAAGTCTCTAAATATTCATCTAATTGAAAAAATACATTGAACAAAAAATTAATTTTATTATTATAAACAATTTTTGTTGCACATAATTTTCTGTTAACTCAATAATAAGGGAGATAAAACAACCCCTTATAATAAAAATTTTGAAATACCTTATAACTTATATTCGATTCTTGGTTTTACTCTATCATCGTACCAAACTTCGTAAAAAAATATGTCCTGCCGTTTTTGCGTGAATATCAGACAGACAGACAAAATTGATTTTTTACGGATATTGTCTTATAATCATCTGACACGTGTAGAAAGCAAATATGAGGCCGGAAAAATTCAAAAAAAAAAACAGATATAGCCTCCAATTTTATTAATATAGATAACTCTTGTGGTAATACTGAATTATGAGAACTGTTCTCCAGTCGAGTATGAAATATATTACAATGAAGCGTCCACATTCTCAGAGTAGTGACAACATTACTCTGAAAGCCTGAGTATGGAAACCACAAAATGGAAGTAAAATTAATTAAAAAATCGTGAGAAGCAATTAACAAACTGACAACAAATAGAATCAGATGAACCAATTATATAGAACTGATCAGAATATTTCAGAACAAAAAGTCCTATGATTTGATAACTGAGGAATCTTTCTCTTAAAGTTTACAATCCTAAGATTGGTTGACAGCAGCTCTCTATTCCTCCCTTACTTCTACCTTTCTCTTTAGATCAACATATTTTTGACAGTAAAGCTGCTCCTTCAACTGACTCATATAGTTTAAGAGGAGTCTTCCTTTAGGATTTGTTCCTTCCATCCTATTTTCAGGAAACCCTCATGTCAGAAAATATGCCCCGTCAGGGAATAAACTAGGAACACATGTACACAGAGCCGTAGCAATGTTTTTAGCGCCCTTGGCAAACAAAGTAAATTACTGCAAACCAAAAAAAAAAAGATCGGTCCTCACCTCCCAATGCTTTTAATGACCAAATAAACACAATGGCGCCCCTCATCAAACCTCGCGCCCCTGGCAAGTGCCCCGATGCCAGGCCGTTGCTACGGCTCTGCATATACACATATGTTTATAAAAAAAGTTAGGAATATTATACTTATTTATTCGACTGGTTGTTATACTTACTATAGTTTACTTTTAAGCAATGGAAAGTAAATTCAAATGTCATATTTGCACTTTAACAAATCAGCAAAAAAGTCATTAGATTAATTTTTTTCGGGAAAATTGAATTTCGACATAAAAAACATCAATAATAGTATTCTTCTTCTATGTTTCTCTTTCAAGAGGTTGGCAATCATCAAGGCTATTTTTATTTTGGAAACCGTGGCTAGAAATAACTCTCCAGACGAGCATCCAAATCACTAGCGTAGATTTTGAAATAACTAATACAAATTACAAAAATTAAAATTGCGGTTAGTTCCGCCTAATCGTTTGGAATAGACTGTAGGTACAAATTAGGATTATTATATATTATTATTAGGGTATAATAATGTTAATGTGAAATTAATTACTATTAAAAAGGAATTTTTCTATTTCAAAATCTAATAAAAGCTTTTTGTGTATTATATGTTACTTTTTTCGTATTTTATCTTTACATTATTAAATAAAACTTATATAATATAAATAAATAGCTTTTTTTAATATTAATAAAACATCGATGTTTCCGATACATCGATGTTTTTCCTTCGATGTTTTTTCAACATCGATAGTAAGCGCCGATGTTAACATCGATGTTAAACATCGATGTTTTGCCTTCGATGTACAACCCTAGTATACTGAAATATTATTTTATTTAGGCGTACTTACAAAATTTTATGCAATTGTTAAACTACGAAATATATTTAAAAATGATATCCCTTAAATGTGCCTTAAAAATAAAGATTTAGAACTATGTTTTATGCACATCTTACCTTACGGAGCGGAAAACCTAACACTGGCTAAAGCTTCAGCTGCAAGTAACCCAGAGGACCTGGAACGAGCTATGCTCAGTTAAACGCTGACGGATAAGATACCAAATGCTGCAATTCGTCAACAGACAAAACTAACCGACTGCCTTGTAAAAATAGCTGGAATGAAATGGAAATGGTAGCTTGAACAACAGACGACAGATGAACTAAACGTATTTTCAAATGGAAATCATGGGCAATCATGGCAAAAACCGAACACTCGCTCGATTGATGATCTAAAACGTATATCTACGAACTGGCTACAAGAAGCTTAAAACATAGACAATTGAAAAATTGGGAGGCCTATATTAGCATGGATTCGAACTGCTAAAGATAATGACAATATTTTATGCAATTAAATTAAAATTATATTTATTAAAAATCAAACTGAAAGAACTGTCATGAAACTGTCACTGTCATGAAATAGCACTGATATCTAGACATGTCAGTGAAATTTTGCCAAGCAAATTGCATTTTTCTGTACAGTTTACTATAATAACTTATAGTTTTGTATAATAATAACTAGAGCTCGACAAATCGTAGTTGCTATACAAAAAAGTTACCCCCCCCCCTCGGTACTAAAATTAGTCGAAATGGATTCGCTGCTGTAGATATTAGTCGCTAGGTGAAAAAAAAACTAGTCGTACTGACACGTCGTTTTGTCGAATCCTGATAATAACTATTATAAAAATTTATAATAACTTTATAACTATTATTCGAGAATAGCACACACAATCTTCAGATGCGCTAGTTATGGTGGAGAGATGTTGTTATTTTTGCGCTGTGTAAAATAGGCTCCTTGTAAGCCAATCACAGATATAGATTATTACGTAAAAAATTTGAAACGATTCTCATAATTTTTATTAAAATTATTCCTTTTATTAAAAGGAAAATTTAGATGCGTTATGCAAATTGTTGGCATGGGGAGAGACAAGAAAAGAGTACTTTTGTAGATGTGGAATGGACATAAGAGAAACAAAGCGAAAGAGAAACGAAGGAACAGATATAGTAGAAGAATTGAGAAGGAGGGATAAGGAGGTACAGGAACAAGAAAGAACAGACAGAACACACAAATCGCGGAGTGTGAAAAGATACGAGTGATTGGAATATCGACATACGAGAGTCAGGAGGATAGCAAAGTTAAGATGCGACAACGAAGAGAGGAACAACAGGTATTAAGCAAAGGCAGAGTACAGGCTCTGTAGAATATGCAAGGAAGAAGAGGAAACCTGGGAGCATTTAGCGAAGAGATAAAGAGAGATGGAAGCCCGGAAGGAAGAGATAAAAGAACTGATGAGTGAGGAAGGTAAGGGAGAAATATGGTTCTCCAGTTCTCTCGCACTGGAGGCAAAAAGGAAGGAGATAGGAGAGGGAACCCAAAAGTAGAATAGGAAGAAAGAAAGAGACAGTGGAAGAAAAACAAAGAGATGAAATAAAAAATATTGTAAAATATCCATTGCATTTTATATTATTTTATTTTTAATTTCTTTGTAATTGTTAATATCCTTAACGCCGCAAGATCTAGGAGAAAAAAAGAATATATATTTAGATGCGTATCTTTAAAACTACGAATCATGGAAGATAATAAAAAGTTAAATCATAAATTGTTAAATTACACCAACAACTGCTTGAATGGATTGAAGGAATTTTGAAAATATTCTAGCCCAATACCATTAGCAGTATCCGACTTTGGGAACTAATGGACCGACCGCCATCACAAAGTACTTGTATAAAATACATTCTAGCAGCAGAGTAGAAATAACTTGGCCCAATATTTTCTAACAGAGATATTATTTATCATGACTATGGAAACGTTACATATAAGTATGAAATTTTTTTTTCGTTTTATTAAAAAATATCTCAAATAAAAGTTGTTAGCTATTGCTTTTATAGCAACTGTTATTAAATAATTTTTTTCGAAATATTTTTCTGTTATAAAATATTCGCAAAAATCTTAAAATCGACACGAGTAAACTCCCATTTCTAGTCAACCGATTTTTACCAAAAGTTGATCAACTCGTGCCATTGATGTCAAAAGCTTAAATATGAAGTTTCATGAAAATCCTTTTAGGCGAATTTGCTCTGCACGTGTACACAGACAGACGGACGGACAGACAGAGACAGACAGACAGACCGACAGACATCATGCTAAAAATAGTCAAAACGTTATGTAGGGACCTCAATTCGTGGAGATCCATCGAAATCTCGAAATGTCAAAATCGGTATGATCACAATACCTCCCTTATATATGTATGTTGGCGGTCGGTAAAAATGAGTAACATAATTATTAGTTATGGATTACTTGTTTACGCCAAATGTTAACACCCCAAAACTACGTCACTGTGAACGTCCATCCATGGTCGTCTGTAGATCCGCAACCAGCAACTAATTAACATGATGATGAGATAAAATGCTTAAGTTTTTATGACATTAAAAAACACGAGTATAAAAACAACGGGCTACCATCACCATTCATTATACTAATTGGACAACGGTTCAATGTTGAAACCAGCGTTTCCAGTTCGATATTCACTAAATGTTGGATTTGTTGAACTCTGATCGACAACTGAACGGTATATTTTCGTAAATCGCGTGCTTTAAATGATTGTAGATAGACGTAAATGCGAAAAACGTGCTCTTTTTGTGTGATATATGTAGAACTTTTGTTTTGTTGTAATGTTTATAACCTTTGGTTTTATGGAGACATATTTTGTAGAAGAGTTAACACATTAAAAATTTAATCAAGTATAAAATTTCTTGTTGCAAAACTTTTTATTTGAAATAATGTTTTAGAAATTTATTTTCTTTAAATTTGCGTTACGTCGTTGTAAAATGTATCTACTTGTAGGTAATTTTAATGCTTGGTAAGACGCCAGGAAATGTTGAATGTTTATTCAAATTTAACTGAAATTTTCACTATAAAACTGTAAATACAATTTTTATATTTGTTAAATTAACCAAAAAATATCTTTATGCATTGTGCGCGTTCTGAAGATAATGAAATATAATCCAGAGTTCTGAAGTCGGAATCGTGGAGACATAGTCAAAAGCAATTTTTATCTTAGTAAAGACGGGGTCGGAAGTAACTGGTGGTTGTTGGAGTCGGAGTCAGTAAAAATATTTCGACTTAGGCCTCAAATAAATTCCAACATCTTATTGTCAACTGACAATAACTGAAGCGCCTCTAGTGAGATTTTGAGAAACTGACGGTTGTAGGATAGTCTAATTTGTTTACTGTTGTTTTCATAGCAAGTTTTTAAAAAAATGTCTTTAAAATTGCAAGAAAAAATTAAATGCAACGTGAATTGTTGTGTTTATCTTTGCAATGCAAAAGTAGGTCGTGATAGAGACCTAAGTTTTCATCGTGTTCCGAAACGTGGCAAAAAAACGTGTTTCTGAATTTACGTGGTGGTGCACGTGTAGTTATGGATAGAAGACAAGCATGGGAATATGTTCTTAGAAGTGGAAAGACAGGTAAAGACCATTTTAGAGTGTGTTCCCGTGTGTTTCAATAAATATCACATGAAGATACCATTGAATTTCTCAAAAATATCCTACCAAAGTCAGCCATGATGTAAAATGCAGTAGCGCTTCTATCAGTAGTGTCAGATGTCAATATTAATTTTTATTTTAAGATATTTCGATTACTATATCCTTAGCGTCTGTGGTTAAAACAGCGGTTTAATAGTCAGAAAACCTTAAGAAGTATACATAAAATTTATAAATATTTTAAAAATAGTGCGCCATAGAAACCATCAGAGCCGCAGTAAGGAAATCTTGCGCTAGAGACAGAGCCATGTTTTGGCGCCCTTGGTAAATAAAAACAAGGTTCTTACCTCTTCAAAATTTAAGTGATGAGCAAAAAATAAGGTCCTCACCTCCCAAAATCCAAGTGAGGAGCAAAAAAAAGGTCCTCATCTTCTCAATGGCGCCCCTTAGCAAGCCCGTCAGCGTCCTTTTCCTTAGTGCGTTAGGGGCCGTCGCCCCCTCCGCTCCCCCCTTACTGTGGCTCTGGAAACCATAGATGTAGACTAGAGAATCTACATCTTTATAAATAAGTTAATACTTATTTATAAATCAAATAACATATTGTTTATAGTGAAAAATGAGTTTCGGAAATTGAAAAATATGCCATTTATCAATATAGTTCTTATTAACTTAATGAAGACTTAAATACAAGGAAAATTGCAGAATAATTTCTGGGATATTTTAATTTTAATTTTATTGTGACGAATGTTTCCCAAATTATTTAAATTTAGTTTAAAAATATTAAATGAAAGATCGTACTACTCAAATTGATGAATAAAATTGACTATCAAAAAACTGTAGGTTTTGATCATTACAGGAAAAATGGTTTCTTAAGTACCATTCATGGCTCATGTTTTAATAGATTGTACTTAATTTATAGTGTTAATGCTAACGCGTAAGAAGGTTTGTTCTACACAAATCCGTATAACCATTCGTAGCTACAAATTAAGCATAAGCGCAAGAAACTATTTAACGCATAATGTTAAAAGTTTGTATACTTCAAACTTCTAACGTTAACATTAAAACACTGACAACTGTCAAAATGAAGGAATATACCTATTATAATTGAAATTCGAATAAGACCTGTGGATGCAGCTTGTGATATAATTATTAGTAAAGATGTTGAAACTAATATTGAAAATAGATAATTTTTAGACATTTCAGGATATCGCAGGTATACAATGATAAATTTTAAAATAGACGTATATATTATACAGGAAATATTAAAAGGACTTGTGGCTGCAGTTTACGATGTACTAATTATTAGTAAATGTGTTGAAATAAATAATAAATTGACTTGAAGTGTGAATTTTCACATATTTCAGTGTTTCTCAGGTATAAAGTACCCAAGTTAAAGCATGCTATATGTGCGGAATATTCGTTTTTGCGGTAATCAAGTCAAAATGAACAATATTTTGAAAATAATTTATCGTTTCATAGTCTATATACCAAGATCTTTTATTTAAAATACTGCATACACTTTTAAAATACAATATGTATTTTTTCAACAATAAAAACATGAATCGGATAAAAATTCCTTCTGAACTATTTTCGTTTCCATCAATGTACATTATTGATATTTTATTAACTGTTAAAAAGGCCAATACTCTAATTTATTTAATCAAGAGGAGCTTACAACATCTTACACCCAAGAATTTTTCTAAAATATACAAATTACGTGCGACACATATTAGAGTTTGCCTTTATAATTTGGTCTCCTTATCTCTTAAAAGACCTTGAAATCCTAAAGAATGTCCAACGCAGATTCACAAATACTGTCCAAGGTCTTAAGCCTGTAATACATGATGCGATTTCTCGTTTTGAATCTCGTACGATTTATCGTACAAGAATTATTGTATCGTGTACTACAGGATTTTCGTACGAGATCTTGTACGATATTGAAAACCATCCAATATTTATGCTCCAGAGCTAAAATATTGTATAGAAATGAACAGATATCGGCGCAGTAGATTATTGCGCATAGTCACGTGACCGATACCGTTAAGCCTGTAATACATGATGCGATTTCTCGTTTTGAATCTCGTACGAGTTATCGTACAAGAATTATTGTATCGTGTACTACAGGATTTTCGTACGAGATCTTGTACGATATTGAAAACCATCCAATATTTATGCTCCAGACCTAAAATATTGTATAGAAATGAACAGATATCGACGCAGTAGATTATTGCGCATAGTCACGTGACCGATACCGTTAGGAATAATTATCGTACGATAAATCGTACGAGATTCAAAACGAGAAATCGCATCATGTATTACAGGCTTTAGGAATATTTATCGTACGATAACTCGTACGAGATTCAAAACGAGAAATCGCATCATGTATTACAGGCTTTAAAAATAAGACTTATGACGAACGACTGCGAGTTCTAAATCTGCCTCGTTTATCAGAAGAAAGAATCAGAGGAGATTTGATCGAGACTTACAAAATACTAAGTGGACATTATAACTGCGAAGCTATTCCTAGCATCTTTATCAGAAATACTAACTCTCGATTTAGAGGTCCCCGCGCCAAACTGAAGAAAGATAAATTTCGTCTGCTAATCAGGCAAAACTTTTTCTCAAATCGAGTAGTTGACAGGTGGAATAGCCTTTCCGTGTCAGCTATTGAATCAAGAAATATAAACTCATTTAAGAACAAAATTGACACAGAGTTTATATTTATAAGATAAATGTTGTTCGCGTTGTCTATGCTGAGTGAATAACTTTTGTGATAGACTAGTGATAGACTTTTTATGGACTGTCGTCGCTGATGGACTGTTTCGGTGAAATTGTTTTAAATTGTTAAGAACTGTTATTTGTGCTTTAAATTTCATATCCCTGCAAGCTAACTTATATATTTATACTATTTATAGTTTTTCTATAATGTAATATTACTTTTTTTTCTTTTTTTTCTTACTATTGTAATGTATAATTATCAGTCGTGTGGACATTTATATATTCGGGAGTATAACCAGCTATGTTAGCTGCCTTCTCCCAAAACTGTAAATAATAATAAAATAATATTTTTTTTTTCTCTCTCTCTCTCTGGGAAATAGGGTGGAAACAAAAGTTATCTTTTTTTTGTGAGATCAAAAATCAAAAGCGAGTAGCTTCAGGAACATTATAGCTCTTTTATTTATTAATTAGCTTAAAAAATATTATTTTGGTTCTTCTTAGAAGTACATTTAATAAAAAATATGTAAAAATACAATACATATATTTAATAACAAGAAATTTTTATTATAAATTGTTTAGTAATTTCTATTGTGTATAGATGGTAGCTAGATCGATTTATCTATTAAATATGTAGCGGAAAATGGTACGTTTGTGTTCTGCTTAGCCATTAACATGCATTAACATTATGCACTATGAATTAAGCGTTATCTATTAAAACATGAGCTATGAATGAGGCTTTACAGTTATTAAATACCTATAAAACTCTAAAATGTGTATAAATTCACAATTCACATCAATTTTGTTTTCATTGGCTCAAGAGGAGAGGTAAAATATATGAGGTGGCTTATTACGTGGCTGTGGCCTTTAATAGATTTATTTCTTACTTAATTTTGCTTTAAAATTAATGAAAATGCAAGTAAATTTAAAAGTTTTGCATTTAAAAATGCGTCGACACCTTTGTATTTAATTTAAAAGTAGACCTACTTTTGAAAGATATTTTACTTTTAATATAAAAGTATATCACTTTTAAATCAATAACAAAACGGATTTAGGCTTAAAAGTAAATAATTTTAATCCAAATGTGTGTACTGTTGAAAAATCAAAAGCAGTATTTTTGAATTGAAAATATTTGTTTTTGTTTTAAATAACAAGTATTTTAAAATAAAATAGTAAATATCTCAATTTAAAAGTTACAGGTTTTATATCAAAAGCAAACTTACCTTTATTTCAACAGCATTTCATTATTACCTAATTTAAAATTGGGTATATTATGTTGAATAAAATGTATATAGTATTTAAATTTCTTTTCATTAAATTACAAATGTAGGTCTATAAAATTTATTCAATAATACAAAATATTTTATTAGCCTAGAAATGAGGCACTGATATGGAAAAAGTTTTAGGTTATAAAATCAATTTTTCGTATTTTCATAGAAAAGATAGTAAACGCAATACTTCTTAATAGCATGGAAAGAGAAGTAAGTCAGATTAATTATTAATCTATGCTACTCCTTGACTTACTTCTCTTTCCACCCCATTGGGTAGTGCATTTAATATACATTCGATGAAAAAAACAAAAAATCGATTTTTTTACTTTTCCATGTCAGTACCTCAAATACAAAATTATATGGAATTTAATTTTGTATTTGAGTTTATTGTATTTAGTTTTGTATTTTTTAATTAATTGATAATTATTCAACTAAATAAACTTATATCTAAATAAACTTTTATATTTCATATTGTAAATGTGTAATGGTGGGCTATACACATAACTAACGTGTCTATGGTAATATGCTTTCCTGAAAAGAGCCTACATATTATTTACTAATCACTAAAAGGCTAGAGTAAAGACTAGAGTACTTATCTTCTAAATAATAGCAAGTTTCGTGGACGTCGTATTCTTCTAGAAAACTATATAACTTTGGGATATTAGTTGTAATATTAGTTAGGTCTACCAATGTAATATTTTCTATATTATAAGCCACTTCAAAACAATTTTCATATTAAATAACAAAATAAAACAAATATGCACTCAATTTAAATGCACTTCATTTAACGGTCAAAACAAATGAGCAGGTTTAAACAGGATCGCTAAACACGCAGTTCCCCCACTTTGCAAAAAAATTAAAAACAAATTCTACTAAAAATTGATTTACTATATCTTAAAACATACAACATTAAAATTAAATTTTTACTCTTGAATTAAAATTACAAATGAAATACAAATAAAAGTATGGCTTTTTAAAAGAAAAGCAATGCTTTTATTTTGATAGCTGTTCTTTCAAATCAAAAGTAAAATCAAAAGCATATTTTAAAAGTACAAAAACACGACATCTTTTGATTTTACCTGCAATTTCATTAGAACGAAAGTAAATACTATTAATATGAAATCAAAAACTAGTGTTTTTAATATTAAAGTATAAATTTCTTTCAGTGTGTACTTTGTACGGTTGTTGTAATATAAATTTTTTCTGTTAAGTAAATGTTAAATGAGATGTTTCAACCTTATAGGTAACACTCCCCCTTGCCCCCTAAATAATCTTCTTATTAAAAACTGCATTGAAGAGAAAAATAAAAAATTGTTTCCTCATACACATTTTTGATGTAAAATTAATAATTAATAATAAGTCAGATATTTTAATAATTTGGTTTTAGGGTGTCCCCGCGTAACTCCTCAAATATTCATCCAATTGAAAAAATGTATAGAACAGAAAAGTTTACTTTTTTTACTATAAACCATTTTGATATATACGTAAAAAATAAAGGGGATATTTCAAAAGTTTAGTTTTAGAGTTTCTCCCCAAATACTTCCCAAATATTTACCTAGATAGAAAAATGAATAGAAATAAAAATATTTAATTTCTTACTATAAACTTTAGATTTTAGTTTTAGGTGTCCTAAAAAATATACATTTTTTTAAATTTAATAATAATGGAGATATTTTAAGTTTCTTAATAAACAGTTTTAACTTCGAAAGATCCTCTTAGAATAAAAATTATGAAATGTCTTATGGCTTATGTTTGAATCCTGGTTTTACTGTATTATCATATCAAATTTAGTAAAAATATCCCAGGCCGTTTATACGTGAATCTCGGGCAGACAGACAGGCAAAAAATAATTTTTTTTGCGGATATTTTCTTATAAACCTCTGAAACATGTAGAAATCAAATCTGAGGCAGAAAAAAAAAATAAAAACAGATGTAGCCTCCAATTTTATTATCATAAATACACCCTCAAAATTAATGAAGTGGTTAAAATTTTGTTCATGTACGTAAAATATATACTTCTCATTCTTTTCCTTTTCGAAAAAATGTGAAGTCCACTAATATGTCTTTTTGTTTTCTACCTCACTGTTTATAATAACAACTATTATTTTGTTTAGTTAATTGTTTTCCCAGAAGTTTTAAAAAGTTGACACATTTATTTTTTATTTATAATGAACCTGTTTTGATGTAATTGCTATTTTAAGTAAATATCATTCGAGTGTTATTATAGACTAATATGAATATCCGTTTTTTTTATACGCTGATATCTGGACAATTCCTTGACATTGACGTACATGTCTATGACGCAAAAACTAGTTTCATAATAATCAACAAAAAACGAATGGCAATATACAATTTCTATTTCTATGCTGAAGATCAATGTTATGTACAGTTTAGTGTTTTATTTCTTATTAGCTAACCCGAGCAGAATATCTGCGAAATAATTTATTAATTTTGTTGATCAATTAATTTAGCACAGTTAATATCTAAAGCCATATATACCAGTCAATCTCAAGCCTTTATACACCTACACTCTTTTCAAATATTTCTTTTAGCCCATTAGTGCAGTGTTTCTCAATCTTTTTACTCTCGTGGCACATTTTCAAGAAGAAAGAAGTAAAATTTCGCGGCACACCTACGTAGTCATAGAAGAAGAAATTTTAAATACAGACGCCGCTGTATTCAGGACAAAAGGTATATGTCAATTTCAATTCCTCATAAAATGATCCTTCGTGTACTTTATTCTTATTAATGGTATTGTACGGACAATAATGTTAAAATAAAAACGACGCTAGATTTTTTTTTTTTTTTATTTCGCGGCACACTTGGAAAATTGCGTCACATTAATGTGCCGCGGCACACCCTTTGGGAAACACTGCATTAGTGCATGGAGTTATAAATTTTTATTTTTTTCCCAATCACATTTTATGCATATAAATTTAATTTTTTTACCACACGCCTTACATCGCCTATCAGTTTCTATATATCGCACAATATGGTCAACATTACCTTATCTACGAGGGTCGTCTCAAAAGTAAGTTACGCTATTTTGTTTTAATCCGTGTGGTTGGCGGGAAAAGTCTGGGAGTTTCAGTGAATTTGCGTCTTGGTGTAGTGGCAGCACTGTAAAATTTCTATGCGCGTGCGTCGATCGATCCGACAGTCAGGCTCCAATCACTATGGAGACTCCACTTGCTCCTACCTCCAATTGCAAATTTCGTGGTATTATTCGTTTTTTGACGGCAAAAAATAAAAATGCTACTGAAATTCATCGCGAGTTGTGTAGTGTTTATGGTGAAGACGTTATGTGAATGACCAATGGTTTCTCGTTGACGCCAATCATTCATTGAAAGGAGAACAACATTACACGATGAACAACGAAGCGGTCGCCTCGCCGTTTCCCGCACCGTGACTGTTGTCGAAGATGTTCGAAGGGTCATTGACACCGTAGCATGTACATCAGTAGCATTTTTATTTTTTGTCGTCAAAAAACGAATAACACCACGAACGTCGTATCGGCGGTAGGAGCAAATGGAGTCTCCATAGTAGCTGAAGTCTGACTGCCGGATCGATCAACGCACGCGTAGAGAAATTTTACAGTGCTGCCACTACATCCAGACGCAAATTCCCTGAGACTCCCAGACTTTTCCCGCCAATCACACGGATTAAAAAAATAGTGTAACTTACTTTTGAGAACACCCTCGTAAAAGAAAATTGCAGTTAGTTCATCAGCAAGATACAAAAATAAGAGAGTCAAGGTATAATAACAAATATGTAAAGACCTGGACGGTGAGAAAACCACAGTATTTGACAGAAAAAGGCAGTAGAGAGAAGAAAAATGTGATAGCGAGATTTAGATGTGGAAATGAGGAGAGGGACAATAATTTTTGGATGAAAGAGGAAGAAAGAACATGTAGAATGTGCAGGGAAGGTAAGGAGACAATGGAACATTTGTTGGAAGAATGTGAAGAAATACGACACAGAACGGAAACGAGAAAGGAAATTTTGGATGAAACAGGAAAGGGGTATGAATGGATGAAAAAAGTGAAAAACAGAAGGGAGGAAATTAAGGAAAGGAGTCAACGAAGATATTAACTAGAGGAGAAGGAGAGTAGATTTTAAGCCGAAAGGCGAAAATTACAATTATTATTAAGTATAAGTTAATTGTTGTAAGATAAAATGTAGTACATAATATTTAATAATAAAAATATCTATCGATCTATCAGTTAGTTCATCACGTTAATATTTTAAATCACGTCGGGGTCACCAAATGTGGGATTATTATGACTGCAGGATTTTAAATAAAATATGCCAGTGTTAGAGTTATTAAATGATTTTGTATTTTAAGAGATATGAGATGTGAACTGGTCGAAGATGTACTGATAACTCAACACTAACCGGTTAGTGTTGCTAAAATACAAAATAATTTCTTAAGTAAAATTCAGGTATGTGCCTATTTGTAAAATATAAAACTTAAAATAAATAAATGAAATTGTAAAAATACTAAAGAAATATTTTAAACCCAGCGGAATTGGTAATAAGAAATTATATTGGATGGGCCATAAAATTTGTTTATATCTTTCTCGGACTGTGCTTTTTTGTGACCCTATATGTGGGTCAAACAGTTGTGCAAGCATGTAAAATTTCAACTTTCAAGGTCCAGCCGTTTGGCCACAATTTCAACTGAACAGACAGGTAGACAGATAGACAGACACATGAGTAACGTTATATGGGTTTTTGTTCATTCCTACAAAACCCTAAAAAGCAACAAAAAAATGCGAGATTATAAAAATATAATCTGATCGGTTCACGTGTTACTTACAAATTTTTCAAATATTTAGATAAACCCTCTGGATGATTATTTTTTTTTACAAATTTGTTAAAAACTACGATTCGTAGTTGCTATTTACGTTTTATGAGTTTTTTTTATTTTTTATAGCACACAATAAATTTTAAAGCAAAATAATTCTTATTTATCTATAAAAGATTATATTTTTTTAAATACAATATAATTACCAAAATAAATAATCTGATAAAAAAAATCTATTGAATTATTTTGGTTCCCATCAATGTACAATATAGAGAATTTTTCTTCAGAGTTTTTTTTTTTTGCCGGTCGCTATGGCGTAGTGGTCAGCTCATTTGACTACCAACCATGGGGGCTCGGGTTCAAATCCCGGTTATAGCATGGAAATTTTCTCAAAACAAAAATTGTCCTGGCTAATTGCCACAGCAGCAAAGGCCATTAAAAAATTTAAAAGAAAAAATTCAGATTTTTTTTCAATTTCTCTTGAGGAATAAAAGTGGTTTGACATTTTTTGGCAAAACTGACTCCTCTACTACTTCTGTGAAATTAAAAAAAGCAGGCTTTTTGAAAGTTTTACCTCCCTAACTCCTATCCTGTAAAATGCTTGAACGTTTCTCAAATTGTGGCAACTGCGATTGCAAATGTGTGATGCCGGTTGCAGAATATAACATGGAAGGGGCAGAACTATTTAATCGTGAAATCTACAGTTTAAATGCAATTAAAGTACTTATTTAATTATCAGTTGCATTTATGTAAATTAATAAATTAGAATAATACTAATTAGATATTATTATTGTAAATATATTCATTTATTTCTTTTTTAGTTGTACTATTGTAATTTTAAATTATTAGATTTATACATTTGCATGCAACAATAAATTTTCTCATAATTTCTGCAGCTCTTATAAAAAGATTTATTTATTGTAAAGTAGCTACTAACTAACGTATGTATATTTTACTAGTTATTGTTTATAATTTAAAATTAAATGGCATTTTCTCGACTGTGTTAAGTAGACGTCAGAGGGATATGCTATCTGTAATTTTCATTCATCTAAGGGCACAAAAATTCCTAGTATGCTTGTCTGGTTCACAACAATGGGAATTTTTGAAAAATACATATTGTCACAATTATGATATAATTGTCTGCTATTGTCCCAATTCCTTGAGCGGCCTTTAGGCAGTGTAGGTCGCGGTTGCTGACTTACTGTTTTGGGAATTAAAGAATGTGCAGAGTGTTGCGTGTTTGTCAACATAAGTTTTGAACTACTTTCTAATGTGTTGATAAACATTATTCATTTGTGCCGACTATGGTCTTTAATTGCTGCCAACAATTTCACAAATGAATAATGTTTCCAAAACAATTGAGGTAGGACCTGATGTCATAGTGTCCTGGTTAACAGTTATAAAATGGTCTTAGGGAATAGAGTCGTGAGTAGTCAGTCATTCGAGTGAGTCATTCACGTTTGTCTTTCTTAGTAGTCAGTTATTCAGTAGTTATTCATTCGATCATTTTTGTGAGCACGCTACCCAATGACCAGCCCAGCTGTTCAAGTCACCAACCCGAGATGTGAGTGCCGTCTACAGGACTTCTCCACGTGTTCGCCTCGTGCGGATACGTGGGGTGTTTCGACCGATCCTGGAGAAGCCGGGGCAAGAACGGGACTTACATCAGCTATTAATAGACAACACCAGCAGCCATTCTGACAGTTAATTGTATTCTGATGTAAAATTATTATTATATAATAAATTTTGTAGAAATATGTCCGTTTTTGAATCCATCCCGTGACAATATTTTTGGTAATATTTTTGGCAGAATTCCCGTCAGGTATTTTTTGAAATTATTTTTCGTTTTTTGATCTACGTTTTAGGTGTCTCCATTTGATGTTCTACCACAGTATATTAAATAGTACCACTTGTCGGCTGGTTTGAAGATGAAAGGCCAAATTTTCTTGGCAACTTGGTTTGAGTAGAAAGGTAAAGTATTATTAGAAACACGGTATAGACTATTACGTGACTGCATCATTTGTAAATTTATTATTATTGGTCCTTCGGAATTTTCATCTTCCAATATTCTGCTATGAGCTCTGATGGCGACTCAACCTCTTATTTGTCGGTATTTAATACTTAAAAAGAGTACCTGCCTATACAGGAATAACAGGTCTGAATAACAATTTATTTATATGAATTACATTTGACGTTTTCTGAATTGCAGTTGAAGAAGGTGTAGAAGGCATCTACTTCTATATGCTATGACACCTTAAACCATCGATTTCCAACATGTGCATTTCTCAGGAGCACCGCAGCCGTTATGACTGACTCGCTGGAATGTAATTGGCGAAATGCATTGTTTGAATATTCTGCGAATATTTTGATAATTAGCTTAATTTTTTAAAAATCCGTTTATCTATCAATAAATGAGCTATGAAAGAGAAAAATAAATTTATAGTAAGAAAATCTAACCAGTCCCCCGTAACATTATGTACTTCTAAACACCATAATTTGTAAGACATAGGTTAGGCCTAAGGAGCTCCACCATAGAAATTGATTCTGAAAAGGGCTCCGCAAGTCAAAAAGGTTGGGAAACACTGCTTTAAACCATAAATCTTCTGGTAAGCACTGCCTTGCTTTCCATACAATACTGAACGTCCCATCTTTCTTCACGTCTTCGATGGACTCTTCTACTTCCCTTGGTTGTTTTAAGCGACGAATCCTGATTTAGTTTCTGGATTCGCAATGTACGTATATGGGTCCGCTGTAACTGAGAAAGGCTATAGCTACCGTGACATGATCCTCAACTTCCTGTCACTTCCTGTCATCAATTAAATGAACTGAATTTGGAAAACATGTGGTTTCAACAAATGGAATTACATGTCACACAGCATGAGCCACAATCGAAATGAAGAGATTTTTTTCCGAACGATTAATATTTTCCACCAAGATCTCCTGATTTTTCTGTGAAGTTATTTTAAAGAATAAGACTATATAAACAAGCCAACGTTGATTGTAGTGCTAAATATTAATATTTGACCTGCGATAATCTGAAATTTGAGTATAAGTATGTTAACGCTTTCTAGCGTTTGTAATAATATCAATTAAAACAAATAGATTCAAGCACAAATAAGTATTTATTACGACGTTTATTTACAATCTGTCACACACATGTCATCACATTACAGTTGCTATCGTTACATGAAACAAGGGACGATCGACAACTAGTAATGATCCTAACATGTATGAGAAATCCTATTGAAAAAGGTCGCATTTGTGTGATATTAAGAGGCGGGCCTTTAGTAAGCATTATATTCTACAAATAACTGCAAGATCCAAATAAGCATTTATTTACATATTTATTATTTTGTATTTATTATAGGGATTGTTTGAAATGAAAGTTGTATAATTCACGAGAATTGAGATACCGATTGATCGATTGAGAAACGATAACAAATATATATCTGTATAATACAATTCTATGTAAACTATCAATAACGTGTTGAACTACTCATATCAACGTACGCCCATAGTTTTTATCTTCGTTTGTTATAACTGTGTGTATTCACATAAACGCATACCTGTTTTTATGTGTGCAATGCTTTCTCCGTGTTGGTTGGACGACATGACCGACTGAAACAGAGCAATACTTCTTTTTCAACATCCGAACGATTTGCATCGCCTATTTTTGATGCCTTTCTAAGTTAAAATTAAGTTAAAATTACTTTAAAGTTAAGTAAATTCTTCTCAATTATATAGTTAATTTTTGCATACTCTGTATATGCTAGTACCAAAAAAATAAGGAAATAACAAGAGATTTACTAAAAAAAGGTAATTCACATGACATTAATTTCCGCATATCCTTGTAACCTGTCACTAAGTGTGTGCAAACATTAATTATTGTTTGAAATTAAAATACAAGCTGCGTAAAAAGTACCTAGACCTACTACCTGTCCTAATAACTCGTCAACTCTTTCAACACTATCAACAACGCCATCTGACCATGAACTAATAATTTTACTAACTAATTAATTACCCAAGATTCAAACCATTTTGTTCTCCAACGAAGCTTATAGCGTGAAAACAATTGATCCATTCAAGGAAATATTCTGAACTCCTAAAATCGTGTTTACAACCGCGTCCTTTCCTTAACAAAACAATTACAACATTTATCTGATCTTAGAACACATGTACAATATACGGCAGTTGAATGTTAACGACTTTGAAAGTATCTGGGAGTAACGTTAGGGAAATACATTTAGTTCCATGACGGAGATGGTGTTTTTTCTCGTGCCTTGTACCGGGTTTAAATTATTTCAAGCCGGATGTAATTTGATTGATAAAGTTATTGTATTATGACCTTGTGAAAATGGATTGTAAATTACATTGTAATATTACGCATGATATTTGTGGTTATAGGGTTGGGTTAGGACGTCAATGCAATTGCAGCAATATGGATGCAAATTTCCTCCTTCTGCAGGTACTACACATACATGCCATTATTGAGATGTAGATTTAATTTAAAAAATTAATGTGAAGTGTGAATTTTCACTTTCAATATTTTGTATGTATTTAGTAATGCAAAATATTTATTAATCACTTCAGTAATTCACATGTAACGTTACTTAAAATAAATTATAATAAGTCTTAAAAAGTTAACATAAAAAAAAACTACTCCACTTCATTTTCTGATTCAGTTTCTGAAGTCGCTGACTCGGGAATAGCGTTTCTCTATAACATAGTTTCCTAATATTTTTTGCCCCGTAGATCACTTGCCGTTTTTTTTTTTTTTATTGTTTTCTGTAGACCCCCCTGCCTGCCTAATATTGAATTTTCCTAAGCTTATTAACTTCAAATGTGTTTTTGACAGCTGACACAGTGCTGCTCACTTTGATAGAGTTTTAGGTAGAGAAAAACATGTACAATTTTTATTTATACCTTTATTGAAAAATAAATCAGAACCTAGTAAAATTCTTACATAAAATTAATACACAAATAATGCTGTTAATGAGAGGGATCTAGGGCTCTAATAACAATTGTTCAATATTTGGCATCAAATTAGTGAGGTATAGTCTTAAATCCCCACGTCCAGTGATTTGCAGTAGATTTTCTTTTTTCGTAACAAGATTAGCAACTGCACTAAAACTCTTTTCCAGGATGTATTTTCTGAACTGCACCTTAAGATCTTCGTTAGTGCTTATTCCGATTAGTTCTTCTTGTAATATGACATCCGATTCTTCAATGGCAATATATGGATTATGAATATGAATATGAAATATGAAATAAGTAGTATTTCAATTCAACCCATGGAACGCCTAAATGTTGATGACGACCTGCCTAAAGGGAATCCGCTCATGTGGACTACCATTTACATTATGCACACACATTTTATTTATTTATTTATTTTTTCTCTCTTGCTGACATGGACCCCCTACTAGTTAAAATAGACCCTTGTGAGTCAATATAGACCACTTTGGGAACCATGTAGAGCCATGGTTCCCAAAGTTTTTTTTTGCGTTTATCAACGGCAAATTAATTGTATCATCCATGATATTCTGGAGGAATTACGCCAGTTTTACATAACATTTACTTTTTTCTTTTCTCAAATAAGCAAGACTCCTTTATATAAATTTATTAATTCTGTAGGTATATTACTATTTAAAAGTTTATCTGTTAAATATTGGAAGGCCTAAATGTGGTAAATTTCATTGAAAATCCCAAAATTGTAAAATTTGGACTTAATATTTCGTAGAAAACCTATGATACATAAAGGTGATTGTAAAATCTTAAGTATATACCCAGTAAATCTTTTGTATTATACCCAGGTGACCAGATTTCAGTTTAGGTCAACACTGAGAAACAAAAAAAAAAAAAAAAAAAAATCGGAAATACAGGTTTTTTTATTATAACAATCAATACAAATCAATGGCATCAACAAAAAAATACATATAAAAAAAAATATTATATAAATTAAATTAACATTAATTAAACTTAAAATAACTAAAATAGGAACTCTGTTTATGTATATAGTGATATAATCAGTCAAAATATTTATAACAATAAAATATAAATAAAATGTAACAGGGGACCAAAATTTTAAATTATATTTCTTATTGGTCTGACAATATTTCAGTAACTCTTTCTGCCCATCTTTTGATAGATAATCATCGGGAGACCATTTTCTTGAGAAGGCAATGCAGGACAGTTTTCGTATGTAAGAGGGAAGGGGTATAAAAGATAACAAAAATATATTACTAGTAAACGGTTTAATTTTACAATTGTGGCCAAAATGGTTTAAATACCGCGAAAAAATAAATAAAATAAAATAAATAAATAACAATTGAATAAAAAATATCACAAAAAAAATAAATTGCATTGATAACTACATACCATATATAAAGTAAATATAAACATTTTAATAACAAATTTCAAAAATTAAAACTATATTAAACTATAGAATAAAATTAAACTTGTTACGTAAATTATTTCGTAACACAATATTTATATATTTTGAATTTCGTACGCGTGGAAGTGGTTTTGATACCAGTGCTGCCATCTATGTAGAACGTGTGAACTAACCGATCTTTGGATCGATAAAATAGATTGCTTAGAAACAAAATGGGCTTGTGTTCTTGGCATCGATTCGGAGCGGTCGACGTTCGACCTTATCTTAGATCATCCCTTCAACTGGCCGGATTTAATTCAACTAAAAGGCATAAATTGATCGAGATATAGTTCTTCCATCGACTGACATAAGCATTTTGTCATATTGAAGGCGTGTTACATCTAAACGCCGTTATTTTGGACCGGTAGGATCATTTGGAAACTGTTATTGTACCCTGCTGAGTACGTGAAAAGCATTTATAGAGCCGTTGTTTGTCTGGGTGACGAAATATTATTCCGTTGGAGTTATTTTGGGGCTAGCGGAGATACATCAGGCAATGTTTCACTGGAGCATCTGGAAGACTCAACCGTTGTTATATTTTATGCAAAATCGTTATCTAGAAGACGACTTGTATACAGATAAGTGTTTACCGAAAGTTTTAAGCTCAGTTGTACGTGGCTATAGAACTTGTGACACACGTTTTTGGCGTGTATTTGTGTTTATTTAATGTAAACGAGTTAATTTATTTGTGATTTATTTGTTGCCACGTTCAAACGACCTTAACTTTCTATATAGATCTATGTAAGAGAGCTCTCAGGTTCTAATTTAAGTGTAATTAAGGTTAGTCTCTCCAAATACTGTCGTTTTTGGTGTAACTTCATATTTTGGATAACGCTTTACTTGCCAGATCAACTAACATCTACTTGATCATTTTAGTTATTGTTGATTTTGATTGATTTTCATTTTTTTATTATTGTTACAAATTTAGCGCTCAACCCATATTTTTTTAATTGTTACAAACTATAGGAAAATTAGAGCACTGACAGCTAAATAAATGTAAAGTAAGTTAAATGTAAGTAAATTAAAAATACAAGACATTTTCCGGGACATGTAATTGGGCGGAACATTGAATCAAAATGCAGGACTTTCCCGCATATTGCGGGACGAATGGTCACCCTAGGTAATCATCAATCCGGTCTTGTCATATACATTTTATTCAATTTTGCTTTTATTTCCTAAAACAATAACAACGTCCATCGACCGTTAACAGTCATCCGCTACTGTCTGACTCGCACTATCAGCTGACAGTTGATAGTCCAAGTACAGCAGTTGGTGACATAGAATAATCAAACACGGCGACTGCTGCAGCTTCTATTAATCCGGCAAATCGGCTTTAACCGTTGGCGGGATCGGAAATAGAAAGAATTAGATACACGCTAGCAAATCTCAACATATTTTCATTGTTATAAATCATTTACATTAATCTTAGATAAAATTAGCGTAACCTGGAGATTTTATAACAGAACCCGGAGCCCGAAGAAACGATGTTGAAACCTTGAGACTCCGGGCGAAACCCTAAGACCTGGTCACCCTGATTATACCTTGAAAATTGATAGCTAAAATATGTATTACTAAAACTATTTACTAACAATAAGTTTTCTGATATTAAAAATAAACCTTGAAAATAAATATTATTTGTGGTATAGAATTATATTTAACATAGGTATTTTATATGCATTTAGAAAATAGGTCATGATATTTGATTGTACTACAAAAAAATGCATAAAACTAGAAACTATAATACTCTACATTGATTATTTATTTGTTTTGAGTTAATGTTATAATATTTTAGAATCCTATAACTGCAAGACCAGTTCAATGCAGATTATATTGATCACATAAACCGTGTACGATCATCATTTTATCTTTGAGTTTTCCCGACCTTCTCAACTCGAACGTGTCATTTCCTCAACAGTCAATCTGCTTTTATAGGGCGTCTTCTTCACGAAAATCACTACCAGATATAAAGCTACATCCATAGGTGGCGACACCTGCGTTTAGATATAAAAAATAGATTTATTTAATTTTTTTATTAATTAAAATTTCTATAAGATTGAGTAAAGTTGGTTGTACACAGTTCAATTTATTGTTCAGTAAATTGATCTATTTTTTTGTCAATTAATTGATCACTTTACACACATCAATTTATTTATCAATTTTTTTGAAAACTTTTACATTACCAACTGTAAAATGTTGAAAAATTCTTTACAAAATTACTAGCTGTAACAAAGACAAAAGAAATAACCTAGATGGTGGTAAATTAGAACGTTTGCGGTTCTGTCACATTTAAAAACGATACACAAATTATATATTTCTCGGTTATGCTACAACTAAACAGTTGGCAATAACTAAACAGATAAAAATATACCTAGAATTCCCTAAAAAATTGTTGAAAAATAGAATTTGTTCTAATTTTGTAACTTTGTAATTTTGTAACTAAAAAAATAGAACTTGTTCTATTTTAAAAATAAATTGATCAATTTTTTCATCAATTAATTGCTTAGTTTATTGTTGATATTTGAACACTTTACACACTTCAATAAATTGAAAGTCAACTTTTTCAATTAATTGATCAATTAATTGAATCGTGTAAAACCCACGTAACGTTGGAGATTTGTAAATTTAAATATGTGTACATTTCTGGTTTAGCGATTTTAACAAAAATTTTAAAATTATTTAAAATTAAGACTCGAGGAATAAATAAACTTTATGTAAAACATATAATTTGAAAAAAGTTAAATAAACCAAAAAGTGTATTAAAAAGAAAACGGACCAGTGGCGCACCCAGAGGAGGGGCCCGGGCCCCCCTAAGAAGGAAGGAAATAAACACAAATACAATAGATAATTTAAAAAATAGAGTTGAGGACCTTTTTTTTTAGGTCCTCACTTGTATTTTAGATGTGAGGACCTTTTTTGTTTGACCTACTTTGTATTTCCGAAGCGAGGATCTTTTTTTAGATCATCATTTGAAATTTAAAAGTGTAAACCTTATTCAAAATTTAAATAATTTTATTTTCAGCCCCCCGCACAACATAAATTCTTGGGTGTACCACTGAATGGGACAGACGTGTCACACCTTGATTCAAGTGTGAATTCTCACACATTTCAGGGTTTTGTAGGTATTTACTGTGCGACAAATATTTCGTGGCCGGGCGTGACTTATTGTGCGCAGAGAGAGGGCACTATGAAAGACAGTGTCAGATATAGAGTACAGTCAGAGAAACAAGTTCACATTCTTACACGTGTACATTATATTTATCAGTTAATTAAGTCTACAAAGACAAGTTCCTCCCATCATAGTCGAACAACAAAACTATAGAAACGCAGCTGCTTGATTTAAGTGATTACTGCATTTGACGGTCACTTTGTCGACTTGTTTATTGGCCAGAGCACCCCCGTCCCGCGTCTTTTTCCAAACTCCAGCAATTTCAAGTAGATTGTAAACAATAAAGGCTTACATTCTATGTAATAATGTAATACAGATGTTTTCCCCCTAAATATACTTACATAACATTGTAAAATTTTTGACTATTAATAGCACGTCCACCTTGTTTGCTTTTTGTCTCCATGATTTTAAATATTTAATATATTTTGACACAGATGCGTCTAAAACTGACAACAGCTGTACTATAGCTGCTGTACATAACGAGGAGAGTAAAACGTACCAGTTCCCAGTAACCAGTAGTGTGTTCGAAGCAGAAGCGGTAGCAATTCTGAAAGCACTCGTAATGGCATCAGATACCACCTACCGAAACATAGCCGTCTGCACTGACTCTCTAAGTGTACTACAAGCCCTCAACAACACCTACTCAAAAGAAATAGTCATACAACAAATTCAAGACCAAGTACACCAGATGACAGCGGAACCAACGAAAACAGTACACCTCATCTGGGTTCCTGCCCACATTGGCATAGAAGGCAACGAACGTGCCAACACAGCCGCCCGAGATTCCACCTGTCATGAAGATACACTCTACCTACCCCCCAACAAAACCTACATAAGACAGACCATCAAGACGAAACTCCACACGAGCAGACTGACTAAGTGGCGCGAAACTACCAACAACAAACTTCGAACAGTTAAGGAAGACATACAAAACTGGAACTCAGGCACCAACAGACGAGAACAAGTAATAATGACAAGACTCAGAATCGGACACACTAGACACACACATGAACACCTCATGGCAAGACTAGACAACAAACTATGTGAGGTATGTAACGAACAACTTACCGTTAACCACATACTAATTAACTGCCAACGCTACACTAACTTACGCACAAACTACAATTTACAACAAGACCTTAAAGACAACTTAAGACTAGACTCAACAATGACTAATAACGTACTCAACTTCTTACAGGCAACCAATATTCGTCACCTAATATAAGTTCAAAATTAATAATGTCAATCAATATACTAATTATGTATCAATTATGTAACCACAGTAATTTCAGACACTAATAGCCAAGCAGCTGAAGTGTCTTAAAATAAATTTAAAATAAAATATATATATATATATATATATATATATATATATATATATATATATATATATATATATATTTTGAATCTTGCACTTATGCACTTGACTGTAATAGCGTGTGTAGGAAATAATGGAATTCGCCAAAATTATAATCCCCACTACAAATTTCACGCGCATCTTTCACGCCCGGCCACGAAATATCTGTCGGACAGTAATAAGTGTAAGAAGCCAACATAATACTGGATGTCTATTTTTTTTTTTTTAGGAATATTTGTCCTATAATCACATCAAAATCAACATATTTTTGATAATCTTTTTTATTCGTTCTTTGAGAACTAAGAGCTTCCATTTTTTTTAAACAAAATTTAAATAATTTTCCATAAATCCCAGCATTTTTTTCTGCATTTGTTCCGTATTCAAGTCTTTATTAGATTAATAAGAAATATATAGTCGGCTTACTTGTAAAACCTTCTAAGTCTGATTTTCAACTGTGTTTTTTTTTGTTTTATAGTGTCCGTAAAATAATACAAAAATAATAAA
Source organism: Liopterus haemorrhoidalis (assembly GCA_963971575.1). Lineage (NCBI taxonomy): Eukaryota > Metazoa > Arthropoda > Insecta > Coleoptera > Dytiscidae > Liopterus > Liopterus haemorrhoidalis. Next base: position 44,318,352 of record OZ020611.1, on the reverse strand, counting down.
ATAATCATAAAATGTTTTGCCCATTGTAATTGAAATTGTATTACGGATGTTTCATGAAAATTTCATAAAACAGATTTCTAAAATAATGATTGTAGGAAGTTTTTTGCCTCGCCTCTATGCTTCTTGGACTTAGAAGTATTTACAGGTAAGCCGACGATATTGATAAAAGGATTTTTTTTTAAATTTCAGAAACGAATTTCCCATTTTTAACAATGTGTTATTTGTTTTATAAGTATTTCATTATTAGTGTAGTGCGGTGTTCAAAACTCGGTCCTCAGCTGTAACATATTTTTTATTTCAAAAAGACACACACTATCTTACCCATAAATATAAAAAATCCATAACATTATTAGCCATAATTTGGCCATGAATTAAAAAAATAATTAATTTTGTCAAAAAAACAAAAACTGCGATATTTTTCAAAAACGCAATCGGATCAAAAATTCATCTTGTACACACAATAATTTAAAAAAATATATATTTTTTGGGTGACCATATCAAAAAAATTCTTTTTTATCATTTAGTACCGGCCAAAAAGTATTATTTTTTTTTTTTCGCCCTCGGCCGATTCCCTTACTTTTATTTGCCTCTAGATGCTAGCACTGTCTATGTGTCTTTCTTAAGTTACAAGATCTCCATTGTTACACAGAAACAACTGACAGTCAAACATTTATAATTGTAATAATTGTTCAATAACCATACATTTTTCTGGCTCTTTCGTCCTCATCTATTTTAGACCTCGGCCTTCCAATTTACATGCAGCCGAAAATGATTTACTTTTTGGTCATGGTACACAAATAACTATCATTTAAGGGACTATTACCGGTTATAATTTTCAAAAGATCGTTTTTTTTTTTTACATTTTTTGATTCCTTATGCCTTCAGAAATCATATCCTAAATTTTTATAACGAAATTCAAAAAAATAAGAAATTGGTGGCAATTTTAGCGCATGTGCTTTTTCGGTGCGCGACAGCTGGTTTGACGAGTTTCGGCAGGTGTGCTTCTCAACACCGTTATTCTGTTCAAATACATATATATATATATATATATAATTAAACATATAATAAAACATTAAAATATATATATAAAACACTTTGGGCTATCGTTCCCAAACATACGTTTGTGGGAAGAGAAGTTACTGAGTTGGCTGCTAATATTTCATTAGCAATATTTAATGAAGTTAGAACGTCCCTCTTGAAAATATTGGAGGTAATGGGATGCATAATTGGACACTCTGCGTATGATTATGTTTAAAAAAAAGATGAGGAACGCATTGAGATGGCCAATAAAGCGAGTACCGCGGCTTCGAAGGAAGCTCGCTTGGCAAAGCAAACTGCTCAGCAAGAGGAACAGCAACAAATGATTGATTCGGGAGTACTTTTATATGGACCAGGGATTGCTGATTAACCAATTGTAAGGGCTGAAACTTAATTTATTTTAAAATATTACAATACAAATATTAAAAAAAACTTTAAAAGTGATTTTCTCGAAATGGTGTTTTTTCAATCGGCCCAGACTTATTCTCCATAACTACTCAACGGATATTTTTAAAATTTAGTGAATTTTGTTCATTTTGATGTCCTCTACCGTAATTTACCAGAAAATTGCAAAAAAATTTGAAAAAAAAAGAAAATTGATAAGGTTAAAAGGGGAAAAAAACATGATTTTTAGAAAAAAAATTTCACCTATCCGCCATTTTGTTTTTACACCCTTTTTTTTATAATAGGTGGTAAATTACGATGTAAGACACCTTCATCTTTAAAATTATTTTTGAATTTTTTGTTTCAGACTTGTCAATTTCGAGATTAACCCCGGGCCATGGAGCATCATAATTTTTTGTTACTGAACTTTGGCGCCATCTATATAATTATCTATGTATTGAAAAAAAAAAAAAAAAATTTATAATCTTGAATATAATATTAATAAAATAAAAAAAGTTGCACAACGTTCTATAATAAAGGAAACGAGAAAAAAAAATATTTAATTATAGGTCATTTTTTGTCTTTCTAACCGGTAATAGTCCCTTAACAAGCATATAATGGAGGCTAAATTACACAAGAATGAAGTTTACTACACGAGCCGAAGACGACAATTGTAATTATCCGTGTGTAATATAGCCATTATAGGCGAGCCAAATACAATATTTTATCTACAACTATATAGTTTTATTATTAGAAAATGGAAAATGATTTAATTTAAAAACAGAAATTTTGATCGTCAATTGTAAAACTTCAAAACCTACGTCATCAATATAACTACCAAACTATTAGCTGATTGTAATGTTTAAAATACAACTGCTTATTGTTTTATTTATTTGAACTTATAAAAAATATTCCAGACATAAACATGGACTGTGTTCGGCGCAAATAGATATCCTTCCTGAGAGCTGAACATTTTCACTAATTAATTAACTTTATTATTTGATGATCGTAGATAAAATATTTTTGTATTCTCTATATAATATAGGCAATAATTATTCATCTAGATTACGTAACAATTGGGGTATTCCACAGGGAAGTTGTTAAGGACCGATATTATTTCTCATTCATTATTGCCAATAATGTAAATTTTGATTATATTAATTTATTTGCAGACGATACCTTGGTTGCCGTCTATGATAAAGATCTTAATAAAGCTATAAATAGAGTAAATATAGAGCTAAATAGATAAAACAATTATTTTTGTTTGAATAAATTAAAAATTAATATAGAAAAAACCAAATGTATGATCCTCACGTCAAAATATAAATATTCTAAAATTAATTTAAATACAATAAATATTAAAGTAGATAATGAAAAACTTGAACTTGTGTCAGAAATAAAGTAGCTTGGTTTTTTTGTGGATAGTTTTTAAAATTTTGATAAACATCTAAATTACATAATAAATAAATAATCTCAAAAAATTAATTTCTTACTTAGATTACACAGCTCTACAAAAAAAAAAGGTTCATACCCAGACATGCGATACATGGTTTCCGAATTATTTTTGCTCGCTGATCACGAATCTGTGGTCGGTTTGTCTCCATCAGGTCCTCAAACCTTGCTAAGGTCAAATCCGAAAATTTGATTAAAAAAATCTAAAAAAATTCATATGGGGGTTTTTGAGGTCGCTGATTACGAATCCAGTATCCGTTTGACCTTATCAAGACAAGGTCAAAATCTGTTCAAGGTCAAATGGCCGAAACACCTCCAAAAATTCTAAAAAAAATTACGGACACACCTTAAAAACTATGATAGCTAAAGACCTGCGGTCGGAATTTTATAATCCTGAGGTCCTAATTAGCCTTAGATTTAATTTTTAAGAAAAAAAAAAATTTGAAAATTATTTTTATTTCATTTTTTCAAAATTTCAAAAAATTCTATCATGAAAACGGTACAAGATAGATACCTGCAGTTTAAATATTTGAAATACGGACACTGGATTCGTAATCAGCGACCTCAAAAACCCCCATATGAATTTTTTTAGATTTTTTTAATCAAATTTTCGGATTTGACCTTGACCCTGACCTTACCAAGGTTTCAGGACCTGATGGAGACAAACCGACCACATATTCGTGATCAGCAAGCAAAAATACTTCGGAAACCATGTATCGCATTTCTGGGTATGACCCTTTTTTTTGTAGAGCTGTGTTATCAAAGAAACTTTCCATTTCCACTCTTATTACCTTATTTAAATCTCTAATACAACCACGCTTTGATTACTGCGGTACTATTCTATATTTAATGAATAAAACTTCCATAGATCGTCTGCCAAAGCTTCAGAATCGTGGCTTGAGGGTTATTTTGAAAGTGTTAAGGTATACACCTATTAAAAGTAAGCGTAATATGTTAAATTGGCTTTCTGTAGAAGACAAATTATTTTATGGAGCAATGTTGTTTATCTACAAATTTTTAACTGGCGTATTGCCAGAATATTTTCAAGAAAATATACTTATCAATAAAAATGTGCACAACTACCCAACCCGAAGTGCTAACGACCTCAGGATGTTAAAAAAAAAGAAGTGCTAATAATAACTAGATTTTTTGTAAAGGTTTTAAACAAAACTTTACCATCTAGCTCAAAATTTGAAAGTAGCAATTTAAAGCAATTTTAGAGGGATTTGTTTTCATTTTTAATATATAAGTGTTAAGTAAAGACTAAATTTCTAATTATATTATATATATATATATACTTATTATAAACTATAATCATATTAGGATTAGCCTATTTTTGAATAAATATTATTATTATATAAATCTTGCTCGCTTGTTTAAAACTAAATATTGAAAATTTTTATAATTAAAGGCTATCCCAAACCTTTCGGCGGAACTAGATTTTCAAATCCAGTTACTTTTACCGATTGATTGAAGCTTTTGATAATTTTGTTTAGGAAAAGCCAACTTCAATATATCAAAAAATAGCTAGTAAAATTTAAATTCCATCTAGTTCCTCTTAAAGGTTTGGAATAGCCTATACCTACTTGTCTTTCTCATAACGAAAATATTAAAGTGAAAAATTATACACTGTATTGTAGACTTAATTATATTTCAGTCAAATCTTTAAGTAATAACATCCAGAGGCATTTCTAGGATACAGTAGGCATTGAATTTGCTCTCAGCGCCATTTTTTTGGAGGAGCTCTTTTTTGATGCACCTCTATTTACTCCTTTTATATCATCCTTTTGATCCGTCTCCCTTTTTGTGCCCCAACTAGTATTTCAGCTCGGTACGTCTCTGTAAACACCTTAGCCAACAAAAGAGAGACCATTTACTGATACCTCTCTTTACCAATTTATTCCAACCATAAACTTTGATGTAACGCCGCTGTTTGTAAATAACATCCACCTACTCACTCAGATAAGCTTAATTATGACATTAAAAAGGGATTTTCATAAATAATTGTGAAAATTTTAGATGTACGTATCACTCTTTTACAGTTTATTGTATTTTAGACTAGCTGGAGTAGCCGTACTTTGTACGGTTTTTGTAATGTATATTTTGTTGTAACGTAAATGATGAGATATTTCAATTTTAAGTAGAACACAATATAATCGTTCCTTTATTAGAGCCGATTTGGATCAGTTTTTTTGCCTATAATTCTAAAACTTTATCAAAAACTTCAAAATGGACCAAATTTTGTTGATCTATGCCTAAAATTATATGTTTGTACCATTTTTCAATAAAATCGGTAACAATTTTTCTAAAAATCACAATATTGTTAAGGTCTATCCCTTACGATTTTTTAGAATTTTTGCCATTTTCAAGGGTTTTGGATTTCTGACCATAAGTTTTATTTTTATTTTTTTTTTTATTTTTTTTTTTTTGTTTTTTTCTGGTTTATTAAGTTTTTAAGTCCATTTTTTTAAAACTAAATTATGTTTGAGAATTTTAAAAATTCAATCCGCAGATTTCTATCCTTAATCCTTTTTAGTTAGAATTTGTTGAAATTCCCAAAAAAAAAATAAAATAAAATAGGAAAAAGAAAATGTTTGAAAATATTGCAGCAAGTCATATTTTGAGGAACGTCCATGCGAAGATGAAAATTTCTATAAATCATGCCATATTAATATGTGTCATAATTTTAATATAAGCAAAATGAATAAGGCCTCAAATTATTTCTAGACTAAATATACTTGTGGCCTTGCTTCAAAAACCATGTTGCTTCTTTTTTATAATCTATTCTTCCATACCACCTTAACTGGCTTTATTCTATTAAATGTTCAACGGAAACTGTTCCAAGATTCTTTCTATGAACCGTATTTCTAATTCTGTCGTGTTACATTTTACCGGCTTGTTTTTTTTTTTTTCATGGGAAACCTTTTATAGACACCGGAACCGGGAAAAATCCCTCTCTAGTAGTGTCGGATTCTCCATTTGGCCTAGCGAGTAAAACCACCTGCTTGTGCCTCTAGTTTGCAATCAAGGAACTGTTGGAAGACATTGCGTTTTGACTGCAGGCAAAGTAATAGTTCGTACGTCGTTATGTTTTTTCCGATGCCTGCGGATACGCTCCTCCATTTCCCTCTTCTGCATGATGCTATGCAGCATGCTCCATATGTACTCCCATGTCTCCTTGTCCTGAACCATCTCGGGTACAAGGTTTCTTGGGGTTAGGTCTTCGCCGATCTCCAGACTTACTGCTTCCCTTTCCCTATGCCACCTGCCACAGATGAAGATCGTGTGTTCGGGTGTATCTGTATCACCATAGTACACGCAGGTATCTTCCAGCTACTTCTACTATTTCTATTTGTTATGCATCTATTTTTACTTTGTCAGCCAACACCGATCTCTGATATTTAAACATGTGAACTTGCTCTATTCTTCCTCCAAGTTCTATTCTATGCTTCCGTATGCTTCTATTGAAAACCATGGTATTGGTTTTTTTTTTTTTATACTTATTTTCATGATTATTTTCAGAGTTCAAGTTTTCTTGCAGTTTCTCTTCATTTTCTGCCTTAATTGCCATATCATCAGAATAGCATACCTCAGTTAGTTTTATCAGTTTTAGGTTCTAATATCCAATGTGATATTAATTTATCTTCTTTTTCGTGTTCTTTATAGCAAATATTTATTAACTAGGTTATTACCCGTCAACAATGACGGATTTATAATATAAAAATTTCAATTGTTTGCATGTGTATTTGGTTTTATTGTTTAACGTATCCTAATTTAACGTATCCAGGATAGAGAAGAAATTCGAAGAAAGGTTGAGTGCTCTTGAAAGTGCTATCTCAAAAGTAACTGAGGCTCCTCCCCAAATCTCATTCGAAGAAGTGGTCACTGAGGCATTAGACAGAATGAAACGTTCCAAGAACTTAGTTTTGTATAACCTGCCTGAGCCACAAAACCCGGTTGCTGGCGATAATATTAATAACGATGTGTCTTCCATAAGTGATATTTTGGGCACTGTGCAAGGCCCTGGTTATATTCCACCGGTATCAGTAAGTCGACTAGGCCGCCCCAGAATAGATGGAAAACCTAGGCCGGTAAAAATAGCCCTGACATCTGATTCGCAGGTACGTTCTATCCTGAGAAATAAAAAAGCTCTTGCCCAAACTAAACATAGTAGGGTTTCCATTAAAACCGACCAAACACCGAAACAGCTGGCTCATCTTAAAAACCTGCGGGAGGAACTTCTACGCCGCACTGAACATGGAGAGCAAAATTTAACAATACGTTATAAGCGAGGTACCCCGGAGATATGCAACAAGGAGTCTAACAACGAAACATTTCGAGAATGATCAAACAAATCTCCTAGATTTGCTGGTCTTTTATACGAACATCGCATCTCTCCCGGCAAAATTCGACGATTTAATTATCAATGTTAACAACCATTCTTACTCTATATTACTAATAACAGAATCTTGGCTGACTGACAGTATTCCCAACTCTATTGTAAATATTCCAGGATACACCCTATATAGATCAGATCGCCCAAATAAAAAAGGAGGTGGCGTGTGTATTTACCTTAAGGAGTCGATTTTTCAACAAGCACACCTCCTGCCCATAACAGCAAATATCCTGAACATTGACAACCTATGGCTCGATATTACTATTTACAATTTTCGTGTCTTAATTGGCTGCATCTATCGTCCAACCAAATCAGATATCGACAGTGACCGACTACTATGTGATACTATTCAAGACATGGCTAAAAAGTACCACCGATTGATAGTCCTTGGTGACTTCAACTACCCGTCTCTAAAATGGCCACTTACAAATATCCCAGTTACTCCCGAATCTGAATCCTTATTTGTCAACTCCATTGTTACGTCAAGCTTAGAACAAATTGTCACAAAACCCACGCGATATCGTGTAGGTCAAATCCCCTCAACCCTAGACCTAATCCTGCTGTCAGACCCGAACCTACTAACTTCACTGAAATACAATGAACCGATAGGAATCTCAGACCATGTATATCTCTTGACAACTCTTCAAGTACCCACGACTACTCATCGTCCATTATCAATGCAGAGACCGAATATATGGAAAGCAGACATAGCAAATATAGAAGCAGCCCTTACCAGTACTAGCTGGCCATCACTACTAAACTATCAAAACATTGACGAGCAATGGTCTGTCTTTAGCAGCACGGTCCAGAAGTACGTTGCCAAGTATACTCCCACAACTACTACCCGAACAAACTTCCGTAAACCCTGGATGACTATTGATCTTGCAGTGTTAGTATCCCGAAAGAGGCACTTATGGAGACGCTACAAAGATACCAAGGCTGGGGCCGACCTCCATAGATATAAAGTACTAGCTAACACTGTCACGACTCTAATCAGGAAAGCGCGCGAATGCTACGAAATTGAAATCTTGTCCCGAGGACAAAAATCTTTCTTTTCCTATACAAAGACCAGGCTTAAAAACAAAAACCAAATCCCCATGATTTATGACAACGGCAACAGTTTATGCACCAACGAAACTGAAGTAGCCGAAGTATTTGCAAATCAGTTTTCAAAAAACTTTACCATCGAACCACCGGGTGATTTGCCTGTTATACATGGATCGCCTCTAGTAAACTCAATCCAGGACATAACGTTGACTCCAGAGAATGTTGCGGAAAAACTAAGGCAATTGAGCGTGACAACTGCACCAGGCCCTGATGAAATACACCCTTTCATCCTCCAAAAATGCTATAATGTCCTAGCCACCCCCCTTTCTATAATTATGAACCACTCCCTCCAGTCAGGAAAAATACCAGAACCCTGGCTAATGTCAATAATAGTCCCCATTTATAAAAACGGAGATAGGCTTCGAGCAGCCAATTACCGACCTATCAGCCTTGTGTCCACCACGGCAAAGATAATGGAGAGAATAATTGTCGATGAGTTGATGAAGTTCCTGCTGCAGAACCAAGTTATCCCGGACTCACAACACGGATTTATCCCTGGAAGATCAGTAGTTTCAAACATGTTACTTGCAACTAACTACTGGTCCCAACACGTAGACAACTTGGAGCCCGTGGATGTCGTTTATTTTGATTTCGCCAAGGCTTTTGATAGAGTAGCGTTTCAAAGGTTATTCGCTAAACTGGAACACAATGGCATTCGCGGACAAATTCTGCAGTGGATATCTCTCCAATAGAACCTTCAACGTGCGTATAAGGAAGGCTTGTTCAAGACACTACCCGGTCACGAGCGGCGTACCTCAAGGCAGCGTAATAGGCCCTATCCTGTTTCTACTATTCGTCTCTGACTTGGTAGTCCATCTAATATCCCAGCACCAGATGTTTGCAGACGACTTAAAAATTTACAATAAGTCAAAAAACCAAGCCGATGTACAAGCCGATATCAACAGGATTCAAGAATGGTGTAGTAGGTGGCTTCTACCATTAAACACGTCCAAATGCAATATTCTGCACCTGGGGTCTACCAACCCAAGGCACACATACTGCATCGCGGGACACGCAATCCAGCATGTCGAACGTATAGTAGATCTTGGACTTACTGTGACAACTACACTAGACTGGTCACCGCACGTAGTCACGGTAGCAAGAAAAGCTAACAAAATACTCTATCTGATTTTCAAATCCTTTCCTCACTTAACTTCTACCTTATTCCGCAAAATCTACCTATCGTATATCCGTCCCCTTCTTGAATTTGCATTTGTAGTTTGGTCGCCTTACTTACAAAAGGACATTCAATTTCTGGAGGAGGTTCAGAGACGCGCCACCAGATTGCCAAGAGGTCTCCGCCGTATGCCGTATGAAGAGCGCTTAAGAATTCTCGACATTCAACCACTGTCAGAGCGCCGAAAACGTGGAGACTTAATCCAAATATACAGGATTGTAACGGGCAAGTTCTCTACCGATATGTCGTCACTTTTCCACCTTAATACCGACCAGAGGCTCCGTGGCCACCACCTGAAGTTGAAGCACGAAAAGTTTAAACGACAGCCAAGGCAGTTTTTCGTCACCAACCGTGTCTTCAACCTGTGGAATTCTCTCCCGGAAGAAGCTGTGTCTGCCCCTAGCATAAACACCTTTAAAGCCAGAATAAGTCATTTATTTCCCCGAGCAATGTAATTTTAGTTCTATATTTAATTTAATTGTAAAATCTTCATTTCTTAATTTAAGTAATTATGTAATTATTTGTTTATATTAGTACATCATGTAACTAGTTTGTAAGTATAAAATGTATCGTTCAATTGAGCATAACAAGCCCTGGGCTTCTGCTCTGATTGTGATAATAATAATAATAATAATAATTTCGTCGCCAGTTTCTTGTTTATGCCTACGAAGCCCTAGACATTTATGTATATAATTATATTTGTAGATTCTTAGAAAATAAATTGCAAAATACTGTTCATATCGGTCAAAGAATATAGGAGTATCCTAGGGTCTCTTGTTTATGCCCACGAAACCCTATACATTTCTATAGGTTATTGTATCCGCAGATTTTTAAATAATAAATCTGCAAAACATTTTTCATATCGATCGAAGAATATAGAAGTGTCTACAGTTTCTTATTTATGCCTACGAAACTCTAGACATTTCTATACGTTGTTTTATCTGCAGATTTTTAGAGAATAAATTTGCAAAATGTTTTTCGTATGGATCAAAGAATATAAGAGTGTGTAGAGTTTCTTATTTATATCTGCGAAACCCTAGATATTTCTGTATGTTATTTTATCCGCAGATTCTTAGAGAATAAATCTGCAAAATATTGTTCATATCGGTCAAAGGATATAGGAGTCTCTTGTTTATGCCTACGAAACCCTAGACATTTATGTTTGTAATTATATTTATAAATTCTTAGAGAATAAATCTGCAAAATACCTGTCAATCAAGTCAAACTGGGAATACCCTGTTTCCCAGTTAGCCAATCACGAGAACCTTAGAAAAAATGACGTCACTGTGTTACCTAGATCACTAACACACATTAGCTAATTATATATGTACGATATCTTTTTATTCACTTTGTGCTTTGGAAGGCAAAAGTTGTTTCCAAAACACTCTTTCTCAATATTTTTTGATTTTGTTTTTATAACAATCCAAGCAATATCTTGGTTGGTGGGGCAGCCTTAACGGTATGTTGCCACTTTTCGTACATTATTTTTGACTTTTTTTAATATTTCTTCTCATATAAATATTTACAAACTCTTTTCTACAGTTTTATTTTTTAATTTCTACTATTTTTAATGAAAACGTTATGTGACATTTCGGTTTAGTTTTTTGTTAGAAATGTAAAATTAATTTTGGCGTGCAGCGAAATTTCCGGCATTGCGTAAAGTTATGTCACTGACCAATACACTCCTTAGTCGCCCGAATATAACAATAATATTAAGTAATAATTTTTTATTGAGGTTAATTGTATATACAAAAATTCAGAAACTTAAGTCAGGTTATTACATTTTACAAAAATTTTAATATTTTAAATTATGCTACAAAAGGTTCCCTCTATTAAAATATTCTTCAATTTTTTTCTCAATTAATTTTTGTTTAGATATTTAAGCCTTACAGGCAGATTATCATAAAGATCTTTACCCCTAATCAGGGGCAGATTGCTTGTCAAGCCATATTTATATCTCGGTATAGAGAATAAATGCTTCCCCCCTCGTATTGTAATTTTGTATTTGACAGTGTTTTAGGATACTCTCTTCGTTTTCCTTAATTAACATTACGATACTCAATATATATAAAGACGGGACTGTCAGAAATTTTCATTGTTTAAATTTTAACTTGCATGACGTACGCGATTTAATAGCAGCGATTAGAATAATGGCTGCTTGAATTAAATACTTGAATTATGAAAACCCTCTGCAAACCAGAAGAAGAGCCCCATAGTTCAAGGCCGTAGATTATTGTCAACGGGAAATATGAAAAATTAGCCATTCTGACAATATTCGCCGACACCGTATTCGTCAATTTTTGTAGTCAAGGTTTAATTTACTAGACACATGATTATATGTTCCTCTCATTTTAATCGGTCATCCAAGTGAAATCCAAGAAACCTTACAGAGTCATCAGCGTAGCATTCGTTATTATTTGTGTCTGTTTAAACTGAAAACGACTGGTTCTGTGACTCTTAATTCAAGCTCAACCCATTGGATGAGAACCCAGGCTTGAGCCCGGGTGTCACCTAGAGCAGTGTTTCTCAACCTTTTGTGGCATGCCCCCCCCCCCAAAATAACGTTAATATTGTCTGCGGCCCCCCTATATATATATATATATATATATATATATATATATAGAGAGAGAGAGAGAGAGAGGGGGGGAGGGATCACAAGGTGTATCATGATAGAAGAAACACGATTTTTCTCGATGACACGATTTGTGAGCAAGTTTGGAAAAAAATTTGGTGACCAGAGTTTACCCAAATAATTGGATGGTAGTATTTAAATTTTCCACAATAAACCGGAAGATCCTGTACTTCCAATCAAGGACAACTTCGGTTTTTTATATAGGAACGTATGGCATGTTGGGTATATTTGGATAAAGAAACAACTTTTACATTAACATGTTTTTAATATCTGTTACGGTTACCTATAATGGCTTGCAAGTATTTTTATTTACAAGTGTTCAAAGTTGCTTTCCATTTTGAACACTTTCGCATCCTTACTTTTTAGTTAATAGTAGCTCGGAGCATAACAAAAAATATTGCACGTTCAAGTCGTACCTACTTGAAAGTACTTGAAGTACCTCCAACACGAATCGTTTTAATTAGTTTAAATTAGTTGTCAAAATAAGTATAATTTATTTTATTTATGTTTAAAAGGTATATTTTAATGAACGTTAATGTCACATATTTATGAATATATCTTACAAAATTGAGCGTTTTTCTATTATTATATAATTTCATGCTTCGATCTTATATGACTTCGCGGCCCCCCGGTTAAAAAACGCTGACTTAGAGCTCGAGCTATTTCCAGTGTCGTAATGTATCTAGTTACAAGTATCTAGATACAGTAACTAGATACTTTTTCAAGTATCTAGATACAATTTCGATACTTTTTGAAATATGTATCTGTATCTGTATCTAATTATTTAAATTTAAGTATCTTGTATCTGTATTTCAGATACTTTGATTGTTACTCTATTTTTATACCATGATATCGAGCTGATATAATAGTTTAATTACAAATTGTCATTTTAAATATTTAATTTTTACTATGGAAAAAAAAATGTATTCTCACTCGTTTTTCGTAGCTTTTGAACGGCCGTAAAAATAATAGGTATTTAGGTATCACAATAGTAGGTACAACACCTTATGGAAAATGGGTCATTATTAATGAAAACTAAGTTTTTGAATAACTATTGTTACTAATTTGGTGAGCAATTTATTAAAAACATATGATAAATTATATCCACACAAGTGGTTTGGGAGTGGACCGTGATTTTGTGAAGCTTTGGGCAAGACAAATTAAGGCCCGTCAAAAGTAATCCAGTGATTGAAAATACACTTTGATAATTTTTTTGAGGCATTTCATCACTTGAGGCCTGGCTCTAGTCCGCCTCACCCAAGGGCTGGCCATGCTAGTCAGGATATTAAGTTCATTTCCAAATTGAAATCAGTAAGATAAGTAGGTGTATTTCCTAAAGGACGTAAAATTGAACAAATTATTAAGCGTCCATATAAATTTAATTTGTAAGCGTGAAAATGCCAACTGTAATTTTGTTTATAAATTAAATTTGTATGGACTGAGAAAAGAAAAATAATCACATATTTCTTATCAGTATTTTTTTTTGTGATCAAAAATGATCGTGACATTACACGAGTTCCACTTCAGTTAGGGCTAAAATTTTATTGAAAAGAACATCCTCTTAACAAGAATATAGCTCCATATCTATAAGACTAACATTAGTCTTATAGATACGCAGCTCATACTTTAGCACATATGGCTTACATAATACATACGTTATTTAGTACAAATTTATTCTGTAGAATAGTGTTTTACCTTGAATTTAGTAGGCTTTTTGTGACTCCCGGTCATTTTTAAACAGCCCGTATAATGCTGATTAACATACACTGTTTGTTTAGTAAAAAATATGGAATTTTAATTTTTCAGTGTTTTTTCAATAGTATCTAGCTGTAGCTAGATACAAACATTTTTAGCATGTATGTATCTAGATATTTTTTTAAATGTATCTATTACAACACTGGCCATTTCCTCTTATTCCAGACCTGGTCGTAAGCAAGACCTGTAAACAATGATTAACACAAATCCACAAGGATTTATTTGGTAAAATAATAGAACTGCAAATTATCTTTATATAATCTATTGGAGAAATCATATTTCTCTTCAGTCATAACATTGTGTATACAAATTACACGAACCAAACTACAATCATGCATTCAAGTTCTCGTCTTCAAATCGCATCACAATTCTCTTCGTCAGTACAAATAAAAACTCAATTAACAATAGCGTGTAAATGTAATTGGCATCTTGTGTACAACTTTTTCTATGTTGTGAACAGGCAGTGAAAGTAATGCATATTGTGAAATGGCATATAAACACACACGTAATGTGTGCTTGTTTCAGCTCGTGTACACATTGTTGCTCTTGAAATGTTGTAATGACTTGACCTTCAAACTAGCTGTTTTCCCATTACTAACAAATGGTAACTATAAACAATGATTTGTCGACAAATATTTATTGCGGTTGGATTATTTCCCAGTTAATGTAATTTTATTTTTATTTTGGATTAATGGAAAAAACAAAATGTCTGCCTGTTGCCAAATTTCCATTACGGTGCAAATATCTTACCTTGCCTTACTGTAAATACTGTTACACAGATTTCAGTGAAATTCCATAAGATACTTAAATATATTTTAATTTTCTTTTAGTAAATAATACATAAATGCATCTTAGATAAGAAACAAGAAAAATTTAGCAATTATTTAAAAAGCTGGACTGAAGGTGTTCTACTTGTATAGAATCTTCAACTTATTCTGAATTTATATAAGTAGGTAGTATACAAGGTGTTAGGTAAATGTCCGGCACAATTTAAAAGACAGCATGGTGACGTAGAATGCAATCGATTTTTCCTTCGCCAATTTTATCTAAAATGTGAATTTCGTCCATAAATAAACAAACAAAAAGATGCCCCAAACTTTGAAAACCACTGACTATTTATTATTTTTTATATTAATCCAGAAGTTGTGTAATTGCCATAGAGAAAAAAATATTTTAATTGTAGTTCAATAATAGAATATTAAAGTACGTGTACGTCATAATCGAAACTTTTGTTCCGATTTTGTTAAAAAAAATGGCACATTACACAATTGAAAAATATGTAGACATGCATTTTGGCAATTCTTAGAAAATTTACCATTAGCACTTCGAAGAGAAATTTGGCTTATGCACGATGGTGCTCCACCTCACTTTAGCAGAGATGTGCATCGTTTTTTAAATCAGTCGTACCCACATAAGTGGATTGGCAGAAGTGGTCCTTCTGCTTGGCCTAGGTCACCAGACCTTAATAGCTGCGACTTCTATCTCGAGGAAGATCTTGAAAATCGTGTTATTACCGCTGCAGAACATATCCGCAATCATACTGGAATGCAACGAGTGGAAGCTTCTTTAATACGGAGAGCCCAAGCATGTTAAAGTATAGGTTTCATTTTATTTTATTTTATTGACAATATAAACTGACGAATACCAAGAGAATATTGTTTTATATATATATATATATATATATATATATATTCATTTTTGTAACAAGTTTTTCTTCATTTTTCTTCATAAAATTGAAAAAGCATTTTGTTGAAATAAATGTGATTGTAACAGACAAAATATTAGTGGATCCTAAACGTTGGTACTGCATCGATTAACAAGCGATATACGCATCTTATCCAAAAATGGTTGAGAACTTTTTAGCTCTAAATGGACCAACAATGCTGCCTTGAAAATTGTGCCAGACATTTACCTAACACCCTGTATATTAGAGTCTTAAATACATTTTTGGGTATCTTCTTAAATCAAATAATAATATAATTTAGTAAATGTGCATTAGTTTGTTTAACTGTATCAAATAATAAAGAAGTTTTATAATTGAGTTCCAAAACTCGCTACTTGTTTTTTTTTTTTTTTAAATCGAGATGGCAGTGATTTTTGTTAGATATCACCACGCTTTTTCAGTTAGTGAGGGAAAATAGACAAAACTCGCCCGTTGCCTTTGTTTTTAGCTTCTGAAAGTCGATGTGAGTTCCAAAACTCTGCCCCGCTGTAATCACAAAGCCTGAAAAATTGGCGGACGTAGACAAACTTTTTCAAAAGCATTTTGGGGTAGACTGGCGAGGAATAGAAAGTTTTATCGTGAAATTTAGGATGGCTACGGTGATGGCCCTGGAAGAAGAAATCGAGGACCACGATGAACAAAATAATTACTATTTACATGAAAAAAATGAAGTTCTAATAATTTGACAAGGCACATCCTTGTCATAAAACATAATTTTTATCTATGATTTTGTTTTATTTTATATTGAATCCTTTTTTCAATACTTTTTTAGTTTTTATATTTTATTAGTAGTATTTTTTACTAATAAAATATTTTACTATTTAATTATTTGATAAATTATCCTGCTTTCCACCCTTCGACCGAACTACTCAATAGCTTGCAAGAAACAAAACTGTTTACTTGCAGATAAGTTAATTCCAAAACTGTTTTCTTATACTG
This sequence comes from Liopterus haemorrhoidalis, assembly GCA_963971575.1. Lineage (NCBI taxonomy): Eukaryota > Metazoa > Arthropoda > Insecta > Coleoptera > Dytiscidae > Liopterus > Liopterus haemorrhoidalis. Next base: position 44,301,749 of record OZ020611.1, on the reverse strand, counting down.
CAAAATTCCAAAACTCGCTCCTTGCAAATCATTATTGTCTCTATATTTTTAAAGGAAAATAGTTTTCCTCTTCCATGGATAGACTAAATTCCAGTCCAATAAAACAATAAAAAGGAAATAGTCCAAATGGCAAAATTCAGTTTAACAAACGTTTTTAGAGATTTCTGAAAAATAACTTAGGATGCAAGTAGTGATTTTGCAACTCAGCGCCTCAATTATATAAAATAAGTTCACATTGCAATGTAAGATGTTTACCCATTAAAATTTAAAAAAGTCTCTTTCCATATAGTATTAATTGGTAAAACTTTTAAATCGAGAATCTTCTTTCAAGTACCACTAGTGGTATGAGAACTGCTGGTATAAGGCAATTATTATTATTATTATTATTATTATTAAAATTAATGTACAAGAAGCTCTGGAATAAAAAGACAGAAAACTATTTTGTAACCGATTTTTATTAAAAAAAAATAAAGTCAATTTGTACAGATATAATTGAAATTATATTTTAAAATGGCACATGTTATAATTTTTCCATTTGCAGTGACTAATACATTCTTATCAAAAATAATCATTCAGATAACAAGTGGAACTTCTAAGTTCCACATTACAATAATAATTGAGAATATATATTCATTTAATTGTATATAATAGTATATATTATACAGAGCTTTCATTAACAATTGATAGGCGTTTGAATGAAGCGCATTGCCGTGTTGGTAATTTTCATCGCTGGCTGTACATGACGCATTAGATCATAAACGTAGATAATAATATAATTTGACATAGACAGTTGGCATTGACAATTTCTAGCAAATTTATTATTAGAAAATGTTATTTTTATTGCCACTTTTATACGTTATTTCATTGGTAAGCAAAAATGCCACATAAATAGCAAATATGTTATCAATGAATTATTAATTTGCCTTTGTAAGCTTTTAGTGCACCAGTGGTGAGTACCAACCTAAAAAATTAATAAATGAGCGGAAAATTACACATATCAATCATTTATGAACGCTCTCCATGTTCGTTATAATCAATCCACAATAACCGTCTGCTAATAGTATTTTATATTTGTTATTCGTATATTTCAAATATTCGTAAGTGCGATCCAGAGTTTCCTGAAAGTTTAAATTCGTTTAATTTGACTTATATCAATTAAGTTTATACAAGCTATTAATTTTAATTAGTCCTATTGCTATTTTGGGAATCATAAGACCTACGAGGTTGGTTAAATTGGATAACAATAGTTATTTTATAAAAGACTCGAGGAACGATAATTTTTTCGACCAGTGGTGCTCAAAATATGTTATGCAACTTCCTCGCAACTCTCGTCAAGTGCCAGTCCCAATGATTTTTTTTTTTTTCATTTCAATGCCACCCCTGCATATTTCTGACTTGTCTTTCCTTAAAGAATATTAGCACCCAAGCCTCCAAAAACACGTAGTATTTACTTGTTTTTGTCAAAACTATTTCTGCTTGGCGTAAGAATATTTTTAAATCTTGAAAAAGTTCTTTCGACTTCACAAGTAACGACGGGGGGCCTGCAAAAATAATTCGATATTGATTAAATTTCGATATTGATTAAATTATGGTTATATTAAAAAATCGGGGCAGTCATCGGATTAAATTTGTGTTAATATACAAAGTTCTGGATTTCTCTGAAGAAATTCGTAAATTTTATTATTTAATTTTCATTTCATTTCATTTTTTTTTTTTTATGGCCGTTGCTGCTTCGGCTACTGACCAGGACAATTCTTATTCTTTGAAACATTCCATGCACTACGCAACGCCGGTAGGTTTTAAAATTATCTTGTAATCCATCGACATTAGTTTTATGCATCTTTCCACTGACGTGTTGAGTTAAATGATTTTTTTTGTGCATATTATATATTTTATACAAAGTATACATAACAATTGTTTCATGTTAATAACTTGAAAATGATCAGTAATTCCATATTCTCTTAAAATCTATTGTAAAAAAAATAATTCAGCCATTTTAAAATCTCCAAAATAATAAATATATAATTAGCAATAATAAGAAAAATGTGTACAAAACTTTCTTTCAGAAAGAAATATATTTTAAAAATGCTATAATTATTACAAAAGTGAATATTAGTAGATAGATTTAAGAAATGTTTGAAAGTATATGCTCTAAATCTAAATACCTATAAGAATTACTGTTCAGCTCTGTTCACAAGTAATAGCTGACAGGACTTGCAAAGTTTATACAGATTAAATAACGGTTCAAAATATTACAGGTTTGAATGTATTTGACATTTGCATTATAATAAATGTTTTTCTTTAATAACATTTCTTAACAATGATAACATCTCACAATGATATTGCAGTCAACAATGCACATTATGAAAAAACATGTATAGTAGTTGTATTTGTATTAATAAGGAATTTTTTGATATTTACGTTATGTTTATTGATATTTTGATGTGAATTTTTGTACGTCTATGGACATCTCATTAATAATGTCGTTAGTGCAGATTATCCTAAAACTGTCCGGGCTCTATTAATTACATATAGTAAGGATTATAAATATATGAAACGTAAATAAAGTTAGGGTTATCAACCTGAGCTCATAGATTCGCATAACAAAACATCAAAATACGTCCCGGCCCTCAAACAATTTTAATGGAAGAAGAAGAGATAAAATTGGTTGAATGGCTAAAAGTAAGAAAGAATTTCCAAGAAGAAAATATGTCAAATTCTAGAAAATACAATTAAATTCTTGTGATAGGTTAGTATCAAAAATTCTATTGGTTTTAAAGTAATTTTTGCTATTTTTTATACACAATTAAAATAAATCCATTATACCTGATGAAATTATCCATAAACTGACATAATGCATTGGCATTAACTGCTACTATCTGTGCCCAATAATTATATCCAAGCTACCAACAACTGTAGTTTTTGATTTTTCATATTTAATAATTATTGACGAATATCGACGCATGTATTGATGGATAAAGCAAAAGAAATTATATATACATATATATTTAAGAAAATTTGATTCATGCTTTGATATTCTGAAAATATTCAAATATTCTGAAAATATCACCACGAATGTTATAGGGTAGTCGGCGAATCAGTGCAGTTGCGTCACTGGAAACGTCACATATTTTTGTGACGTCATATGTAGTACGTCTACAAAACATCCATTTAACTAATCTAATATTCGTATGCTGTCACTTGTATCGTAATGAAATGAAAATATAAGAATAAGAACAGAATAGAAACAAATAAACTATTCTAATAGGCTAAATAGTCCTAAAAAAGAAAAGAAAATAGAAATACGTTGAATATAACCTAAAAATCTATGCACTTTGTCTAATATATCTATAAAAAAATATATCAATAAACACAAAACTGCTAAATAAACAACAAACTAAATAAAAAAGGTTATAATATATTATAAATTATAAATATATTAAAAGGCTAAATATATATTATTATATATTTAGAAATGACTATAAGTTAGATATGTGAAGTATCAAAACACATCAGAACGTATTATAAATTGTCAAATATAAACATCGTTTTATTTAGCGATACCAATACAAATGTCCCTATATTAAATAAACACTTTTAAAATTTGTAAATCTTCAAAATGACTATCGAGCAAAAACTAAATATGATTTAAAAAGGCATGTTTTAGTAAATTAATGAGTGAAGAGCAATTAGTCTATAATTCACATGAAAAAAAAAATCGATTTAGTTATTTTTTCGGCACTAAGTTTGTCATTGAAGTTATGACGCAAAATGATCAACTGCGTTGATTGAACGACTGACCTATACCAATTAAATATCTTGTCTATTTGCTAAGATATTTAATTGGTTTAAGGTGCCAGTAACTGTACCCTTTGTCCTTACTACTTAAATTAGTTTGGTAATTAATTCTAATAAAATTTAAATAGCATTTGGTAATGTAAGCCTATGACTTGTTTATATCATTGAATTCAGAATGAAATTTCTTATCAAAGAAGCAAAAAAATGTGTTCCCATTTAGAATGAGAAACTGATACAACGTATTTTAAGAACCACTGGTAGAAAAATAAAATTACTTCGCTAATTTATATGCTCTTATTAAATGGCAATTAATGTCTAATTTAACCAACCTTATTGTTATCATATGCTACTTACTGTTTATTTCTTCGGTAGTACGCAAACTTTATTTGCCCCTCCACAAGAGCAACAAATGTGGTTACCAAAACTGCTAAAACATTCAGAATCAGTCGCACATATTTTATGTTTCTTACATTCCTCAGACTCAGGAGTCAAGCTCGGACACTTGTTTTGGCTTCCATTTTGGGCTTCTACACCCAATATAATGCACAAACAAACCAATGCTACTAACAATAACCTTCTCGACATTGCTTCGTTTACCTATGTGAATAACGATGGCAAATTTTTATTAATTTAAAATAAACATGTGATGTTCTTTTATAGAAAAAATTGACATCAGCATTACATCATGGACATAAATTGTTGTTAGTAATGTTTTTTTATGGTAGGGGAAGTATTTATGGGTAATTATTAAAATGTGTTTTTGCAGAAATTTTATGATTTGTGCAAATTGGCATGTTTATACTATCAGTGACAATGTTTCGTGTCAATTTAGTTATTATTATATATGATATTGACAGCTCTACTAATTGTACACCAATTATCCATGGATAATTTAGCAGTACATGATGGAATGAATAATATTATACATTAATAGGACAGCATATATGGCTATTAGCATCTGTCACAGATCGTGTACTACAATAGAAAACCATTCACTTAACATGGGTATAAATAACATACAGTTATATGCCGCTTTATGAAGGGGTACGTTCTTAAAAGTCTGTCGTTAAGCCATTTCGTCATTGTAGCTTCATATAGAGCAGTGTTTCGCAACCAAAAATACACCGCGGACCAGTAAATTATAATTTTCTAACGCGGACCACTAATAATAATTGTTGGTTCATTTTTAGCAAGAAAACAAATATATTTATTGAGGTACTAAATATATTTATATTATTTGTAGAAAAACACACAAAGTTTACAGAAAATAAACGAAATATAAATTATTTACATAAAAAATGTGCATAAAAAATAACAAAACACTGCAAAAAACACATACAAAAACTTTCGCGGACCACTAAAATTTTTCTGCGGACCACCTGTTGAGAAACACTGATATAGAGTACTTGCCCACACCTAGATGATACAGATTACTACACACTTAAGCTACATGGTATAGTTTACTGTTTTTTTTTTTCTTTTAACAAATTTTAAACCGTAGAGCACCTTTTGGCATTTTATGGACCACCACAGACAAAAATAATTAGGATCACGGACCAGTAGTGGTCCGCTAAATAAATCAAAACGAATACCGACAACTAAAAACTAATCTAAGCTGTAAACCACCTGAGTAAAATTTTGCAAATGATGTTAGATAACTCTTTCCCTTCTCCCAACCCTTAACCGTTCACATATATTATTCCTCACTAACTCACTAAGTTTCCTTCAAGCAATCTAGACCACAGGCATCCTCCCTAAGTCTGACCGTGTCACCCTCCGAACAAACAACTCCTTCACTTTTTCCTGTCCTCCAGTACTACAGTTCGTCTGGGTTGGATCCCCGGAAACGTTACTGCCGACGCCTTGGCAAATGACGGCGCGAATCTCCTAACACCACCTACAAACTGTACCGTCAACTTCAGGCAGTTACTCCCCGCTGTTCAGAGGGAGCTAAGAATATGTTGGCAGCAAGAGTACGTCTCCTCAGCGGAAGAAAAAGGGCGCTTTTACTTGCTGCTACAACCTGTTGTACCACACCACCCTTGGTTCCACAATCTTTCCCTCTCCAAAAAAACACATTTCTACCTTTTGTCGTCTCCACTTCAACCACAACCACACTCTATTCCATCTCCACCGTATCAACATAATTCCCTCTAACTTATGCTCCTGCGAGTTACCCGCTGATATCTCCCACATACTATTCTCCTGTCCCAACCACATTGATAAAAGTAATACCTTATACCAACAGCTAAGCAAACACCTTCCTACCCCTCTCTCTGTACCTAGTATACTGTCTAACCCGTCCATCAAAATATACTTAATTTCTGAGTTCCTAACTTCCATTAGACTAAACCTCTAATATCCTCACAGCATCTTCGTATTGCTAAGCGCTGGCGGACTGGCTTTAAGCCGAGACCAACTAATTGAAAAAAGAAAAAGATGTTAAATAAACGATTCACGTGGAATCTGGAAAATCATAAAATCTTCTCTCAGTAATAATTAGGATTTCGAAAAGATAGCATATAACCTACAACAGATTACTCACAATATCTATCGAAAATACGCAATAGAAAGATCATTTTCGAATAGAGAAAACACGATAAGTCATCTTCCTTGACTTCAGTAAAGCTTATTATATGACGTGGAGACGACATATTTTCGAATCCTTCAAAACCTATGCATTAAAAGGTCATATGGTTAAATTTACAGAAAACTTTCTTCATAATCATAAATTCCGAGTGTTCGCAATTGGTCACTAGTCTGAAGAGAAAAGACACGATAATGGAGCACCACAGGGAGAAATTCAACCCAAGATTACCGAGAAATAATAGTGTTGTAGAATATGTTGACGAAATCATTTCTGGGGGTGATGTTTAACAAAAATCTGTGACGCAAGCCTCCACTCCTCATCTGACCAATCGAAGGAATGTACGCAAAGATTATATATACTAAAATCTCTAAGGCATCTTAAATAAGGTGCAAGCTACAAAACTCTTATTAGGCCAAAGCTAAATTATGGCTGTACTGTGTTTTATAATACAAAACATAGCTGCCTAAAACAAATTGAGCTTATGTAGAACTGCCGCTGGTGGGATGCGTACAACTCTTATATCCAGCATACATTGCAAGTCTAACACCATGCTCTTGGAACATCATAGAACTCAGCTTGGAATGAACTACATAACAAATTTAACTTGCAGCCCAGATATACCAGCACACCAAGAGACTTCGTGAGAAACGAAGTCCGACAGCTGCAAAATTACATACTGTCACCTTGAAAATAATCCAAAATTCTCGGAACACAACAAGGACATCTCCAGTCCCTTTCAATAATATCCCAATAAATATGCCCTTGGGCTCTAAAGAAACCCTAGAAGAACCTAGAATGCCACACTGATGGGTCCATAATTAATAATAAAACAGTGGCCGCAATAGTTGATGAACACAATATATACAAATACTATCTACCGCTTCATACCAATATATTTATCTCAGAAGCCTACGCATTACTTGAAGCTGGAGCACATAAAATAAACAATGTTTTGCGACATAATGAGCATCGTCCAAAGTCTGCAAAAACTATACCCTCGAAAACCCTTCATTACCCGAATAAAACAAAACTTACAAGACATAATTATAGTGAGCAAAACACTAATACTATTCTGGATTCCATCCCCTGCCGGCATTGATGATAACGTAAGAGCAGACAAGGAAAAATTTGAGAAACATACAAAACAACCACCTTAAGATCATCAAAAAAGATGAGCTGAGTTATGGGAAACCAGACACAACAGAAAGTACCAAACAATACCGAGAAAACTGCGACTTGGACACACTGACTCATAAATACATATTTGAAAAATCTGACAGAGGCATTTGTATAGAAAGTCAAATACGCAAAGCAGTAGACCACAGTATTATATCGCGCCTAAAATACAATGCCGAAAGAATAAGTAACAATATACCACCAACTCTAAAAGAAGCACTAGCTCCAACAAAGATATCGGAAATTCAGTCGCTCCAGTATTTGAGAGAAATCATCATCTTCCACTTTATATAACATCTATTTAACTATCTATTTAATTACTTTATAACTTAACTATTATTATTTACCTTTTATGTGCACTTACTTAACTTGTAACATATGCAATGTTATTATAATTATTCTATAGTGCGTTCGAAGGTGAGTTTGCAGTATAGCTCTTATGGCAAATGGGAGCGGTGTTGCCAAATGTTGTAAAAGTGTCAAATGTGTCAATTATAATAATATGAAAAAACTCGTATTATTTACAAAAATCAACTCTTATAAAACTCAAAATAACACTCAACAAAAACAAATGGCCATTTGTAGAATACTGCGTCTTCACAGATCAGCGTGTTTTAGAGCTGGCAACGTCGACTAGCAAGAAAAGGATAGCGTCATTCTGTAAACCCGTTAGAGAGTATGAAAAAGAACTACTCCATATGCCCTGTACTGCAAACTCACCTTCGAACGCACTATAATTATGTATTTGTAAAATTACATACATATCTGTAACTACTAGCCTGTGTTCAAATGCTAATAGCCCCGTAGCTGAAGCACTTAAATTAAATAAAACAAAATTGATGTGAAGTGTGAATATTCACACATTTCAGGGTTTCGCAGGTATATAATAAGTGAAGGCGGTATGCTGAGTGTGTAGGACAAATTTTACTTTGTAGTAATCACGGCAAAATGAACGATATTTTTAAAATAATTTATCGTCTGTTAATCATATAATAAGACTGGTTAGGTTAGGTTAGGCTCTTAAAAATTAAATACAACATTTGTCAAAATATAACTAGAATTTTGACAAAATAATTAAAAATGCAAAAAAAAAACAGAAAAATAAAATTCGCTCCGTACTCGAACTCGAAACCCTTCGTTTTCCAGCTTACGACACCAGTGCTCTAACCCATTAAGCTATCGCACGCCTTGCATTTGAGTGTCTTACATTGTTATAACTTTTGTAGTTTGTGAACCAAAAACCTAAGATAGTAGTTTGAAAGTGAAAAACGTAAGTGATACGTTTCAATTATTGCAAATAATAAGTGATTATGGTGGAACACATTGGTGGAACTTCCACCGTGGAAGGAAAACGAAACGTTGGAAAACGTTTTTCGACGTTTTCAGATGAAACAGTTTTGCAGGCTATAATTGTTCAGCGATTGACAACAGATTGAGGTGCAGTTAAGACGAAATAGCAAATGTATTGATGAAAATTATCAAAATGGACAAGCGTTGTTTTATTTAGGGACAGACAACTTACATACAGGAAAATCTTTAGATGATGAATAAAATGGTTCCAGTAATGAAGTAAAAATACAAAAAAAAAAAAAAAATGGTCAGAAGGGACGAGCGTTATTCTGTTTATATTGTATGAAGGTAACGGTTAGAACGTGAGTAAAATGGTAAGAGAAGTTTTATTAGTTTGATTATGTGGCACGTATTAGTCAATGCTTACTGAAAAGGTTAAACAACGAACGAGACGAACGATAAAAATTAGTCATGAGGATTGAAATTTGATAGTTGAAATCGATAATTGAATAAAATAGTGTGTGAACAACTTGAGTTTTATTTAAACAATAAATCCCTTATTTGTTTATATATATATATATATATATATATATATATATATATATATATATATATATATATATATATATATATGTTGGCGTTTCTCGACGAATTTAAATATTATAAATAAAACACTATCTTGTATATTCGTCAATTTATTAAAACCGTAATTAAAACATTACAGATACGTTTCGTGCATATAGTTGCACATCTTCAGTCATGTAAAAAACACAGAAAAATAATTATTGCAAGCATGGCAGGGCCACGTCACATCACAATCACAAGAACACATGTGAATCACATGTGTTCTTGTGATTGTGATGTGACGTGGCCCTGCCATGCTTGCAATAATTATTTTTCTGTGTTTTTTACATGACTGAAGATGTGCAACTATATGCACGAAACGTATCTGTAATGTTTTAATTACGGTTTTAATAAATTGACGAATATACAAGATAGTGTTTTATTTATATATATATATATATATATATATATTACAAATTGTTTCACATTTGTCGAAAACTCAACATATGAGAAAGAAAACAATTAAATTATTTTTTGTTCCTAATCAAGAACGTCCATCTTATGAATATTTTCATAATTACGACATTTGCAGTAAAATATGTACATTGAAAATAAGAATTATAATTGAAAGTACTCTGTTCATTTATTTAATTATGGATATAAATTAATTTAGCAGTGCAGTTTGCAAGGACAGTTCCAGGAAATCGATCAAAAAACTACTAAGCACGTGCATGAATATAATATTTACAAAATAAAAAATTGTAGTCGAGAATTATTCAAGATTATATTTTAAATATAATTTCAACACATTTTAAATTTTAGCCAGAAAAAAAAGTAAATAAATAAAGCTTTCACAGAACCACCTCAGATTGATAAAAGAAGATACCAAACAGTGGAAATGCCAAAAAGATCGTAAAGAACAAATAGTTTTAACCAGACAACCATTATCTTCCACTTTATAGAGAACTTTTCCAATTCTTTTTTGATAGTAGCTGGTTGCCAATACCGATTACCATTTTTAAATCTTCGTATGAAGACATGATCACCAATATCAAATGAACGATCGCGTGCACCATGTCATTTGGCGACGAGGATGGGATACAATTAGTTCACTAGAAATTATTTTATTAGCAAATATCGATACATCAATATATGTCAGAATATCTATTTGTCAACTGCATTCATTATCGTTCCCGTTGCTACGCAAGATGTGAAGCCTTACAACATCTTCCAAGAGTGGTTGTAAGACTGAGAACTGGCGTTTATATTTTGTAAATTGGTGAAACGTGTTTTTTCCTGTGTTGATGTATTTTTCACACATATCCGGACGTTGATTGCTCCAGTGGAGAGCATGTAGCCAGTGGGCACATTGTTCTTGCACTGGGGAAGATGATAACGATGAGGAATGCACTCACGTGTGATCATTCTGCGTCAGATTTTAGCTGATTGCCCATTATACCCAGTGCGTGCTTATTTTGCCCCGACACCGGGGCAAAATTAGCACAAGGAAGCTTTTTTTATATCATCATAACTTTTATTTTTGTATTTTTACTGTCTGTAATAACTAAACAATAAATCATCTTACGAATAAAAGTATTTCGAATTTTTTTACGATATTCCTTAAGATTTTATTAAAGATAATCCTTAAGGTCTCCGTTATGCCCCGTCTTCCCCTACAGTTTTTTTAAGTGGTAGATGGAGGTATATAAGGGAATCGCGAATTCATTTAGCTAGTTGAGCATATGTGACAAAACGCGCTAGAAAATAGAACACACTTGACATGCGCTTTACATGTTGCACTTCATGAAGTTTTTCATACAACGGTCAAGCATGGAATTAGCTCCATCCGATATTATTTACCGAGTCAAATGCGCATTTAATTGCGAACAGCCAACTTAGATGCAAACTGTTGTAGCAACGAAATCCTGGAACCCATGAGCACCAGCGAGTTGAAAGTAGGACTATAATTACTGCAAAAGAAATAAAAATAAATAATGACTGCAATATATTCGAAGGTTCACAAAATTTGTTCTCACACATCTAAATAAGTTATTAAACATTTTGTATTTATAAAACAAATTATGTATCTTTCAAACTGACAAATTTCACGAAATTCAATTAAAGCATACCCTGTAATTAAGGCAATTAAAAATAAACTTGTCCTTCTCACGACACTCCATCAAGGTTTGATACATCTGGATGCACGCCAATAGTCGTCCTAATCTTGTAATCAGTAATATCGTGGAAATCAGCCAAGAAAACCGGATTCAATCGACAGACATAATTGAATCGTTTAAAAATCAAAGGAATCGACTATATTTCATTGCACATTTGCAATTCAGAAGGTTTAGTTGGAAGATTTACTTTTATTTTCATGCGATAGCTAATGAAGTTTTCAAAATTAAAACATTCGTGGAAGTGGAATCTTAAACTTAAAGACTTATTCAGTCCATTGTGTAGGAAAAATTAAACTTTACAAGCAAATTGGATAGCGTTTCTACTTCTTTTTCAAGCTTTTTTCAATTTTGTAGGTTAAACTAAAAATCCTTCTACAAAATATAAACTAGGTATGGCCCAACGACTAGATCTCAAAAGTTAAAATTTCACATGCATATATAGTCTAGTGCAGTGGTTCCCAACCGGGGGTGCCGGCACCCCCAGGGGTGCGGGAAAGCATTTTGAGGGGTGCGAGACGATTTATAGAAATTTATATAAAAAATTTAGTTTATTTAAATTTTAAATAGTCTAGATTTTTAAAGGTTAAGAACCGCTGAATGCTACATCAATTAATTTGATCAATTTTAAAAAAATATTCATGCGATTTCCTTTTTTTTGCTCTTCACTTTTTATTTTGATCAATTGACATATAAATAGGTATCACTCAACTGAAAAACTGAACACATTTTTTATGGGGGTGCGGGAGCTTATATTCACATTCAAAGGGGTGCTCACCACAAAAAAGGTTGGGAACCACTGGTCTAGTGCCTATGAACCATATTTTACGTTGAAACTGCACTTGATGATAATGGAATTCCATGAAAATTAAATAATTTTGAAACACAGCACTTATTTCTGCACACACAGGGCAGATTGAATGTAGAGTCGAAAATGGATCGCCAAGGACGACAACGATATCTAGTTTTTATAATAGAGCAAAATAGCTAAATATATGTTTGAAGAATGAACCTTTAGCTATAATTTGCCGTATTGTTCGCCAATATGCGTTACTTGGTTTACAATATATTCAGATCAATTCTGTAACTCAGTTACTATGAAAATAATAACTAAATGTGTCTCTATGAGCAAGGTCAGTTACTGTCATGAATGAAAGGCATTATACTTTTTATAATATTTTATCTTGTAGTAACGTTACTACACAGTAAATTTTTACAGAATTGATTTGATTGTCTATATTTTTTTCTATGTATATCTAATGAATTTTGTATGAAATGGGTCATTTTCTAATAATTTAATGTCGTAGATTACGAATTTGTTATCAAAATTGCGAAAATTTAATAGATGTTTCCTCCAATCTCGAAACATGATGATAGAGTATTTGACTAAATCTACATATATTAACATTTTGATTCGATTCTTCCTAGATTTTTAGTCCTTGCTACAAGAATATGTGCGGAATTTTTCTGTAAAGGGCACCACTTCTCAACCTTTTAAATTTCATCACATTTTATATCGCTTTAGACCAGTGGTCTTTGTCGACTTTGTTGACTCACGGAACCCTTAGAATTATAAGTTTTTTTCGGGGAATCCCATCCCATCCTTAGAAGAATATATCTTAAAATAATATTCAAAGTAGATCAATATGATATAGTTACTCTATGTAAAGACAATTAAAGAAAATTATTGTGTTTTTATTTAAAAAAATAACATAAAATTAATATTATTTACTCATTAGTAGCACCAACTCGTTCCCCAGCGTATAATACCCTTGCATTATATTTAGTGACTGGTGTGTGCTTGCATTTTTTTACACAATTTGTCTAAGTCTAGCCTCTATTGATGTTAACTGCAGTCGCATTTCATATTCTGCATTTAATTTGTTTCTATATTTTGTTTTTGTTGCCACATACGTTGAGAAAGATTTTTCGCTTAAGTAAGTTTTTCCGAATGGCATTAAAATGTTTATAGCTGTGTGAGAAACTTCGGGGTATTCTGCATGAATCTACAACCAAAAATTTAGGAGCTACTCTGGCCTAAATTTAGATTTTAACGTCCAATCTGTTGATATGTCGATAAGTTGTTTCCTCTCCTTCATTGGCAAGTCTTCTGATTTATCATAGTACTCGAACGGACTTTTTTATGCAGTCATGCTTAATTTCCTCTTTTGTGAAATATTCTTTTATAGTTTTCTTCAGTTGAAAAAGGTGCTCGATCAGTGGCGCACCCAGGAATTTTTGATGGGGGCGGGCGGAAGGGAAGAAAAAGTTCCTCGCTTTTGAAATACAAGTGATGACCTAAAAAAAAGGTCCTCATCTCTTTTTAAATCCATATATTTACCTAAGAAATATAAGAAATAGTGACAAAAAAAATAAAAATTGGTATTTCCCTCATTCCTGGAGGGAGTGGTGAACCCCCCTCGGGTTCACCACTGTGTTCGATTATATAATTTTTAACATTGTCGTACAAATTCAATTAATTTTCCATTAGAAAACTGTTTAATTTTGCCATATAATGCTCTTTGACATATAATTAATTAATTATTATTAATTTTTTCTTTAATTTTTATAATATGTACATTCACTTCTTGAAGGGATATGTTTACTTCATTTAGAATGGCAAACATGTCTGCTCAAGAGGACAAACATTGCAACCATATTTCATCAAATAAGTTTGGAGCATAGTCATGACTTCTTTCCTTTAAAAGATTCTGACTTTTTACGAATTTTTATTTTGACTCCCCCAGAAAGGTGCCTCGGAATCCCGGGGTTCCGCACAGTTTGAAGACCACTGCTTTAGACCAAATCGCACTTGTAATTTGCAAAAATTAAACAAATAAATGCATATGACTAGTTATTATTCGGGTTTTTCCGAAGTAAAATATTTGAGTAGGAAGTTCTATGCTCTATGCATATGTGGACTTTGCTTAGTTTTTCTATAGCATCTGATCCCAAATGAAGCCGCTTTCGAAATAATGTGCGCAAATGAAATTTTGCTATTTACATTTCATTTGCTGAGTTGCATATCTATTTCGGGTATTTAGAAGTCGTAGATCTCGAAAATGGAGTTTATGTAAAGATTTTTGGCATTTAAGGTTGGACAATGAAGTGTCTCTCCATCAAAAAGAATAGTATATACCTACAGTTAATTTATTTTTTAATGCAACATGTACTATGTCATTACCATGGATACAATTTTTGACAGCAATATAAATCGTGTTCATTTTCATTTGCAACATAGACAATTAGTGTGTATACTTTCGCTCATTACTGATTTAAAAATTAATCAACATGTATATACAGATGAAGAAAAAATAATTATGGTAACTTGGTATAATTCCCAAATGAGTTTAAGAGAAGTTTTTGCTGTATTTAGTGCAACTTATCCAGATCGGCCAATACCAAATCCCTCTACAATTTCAAGATTAGTTAATAAATTTCATCGCGAAGGATGTCTTAAGTCAAAACATAATAAAAAAAGAACAACAACCCACGTGCTTACAGAAGAGAAGCAGTTGGAAATATTATTACAAGTGGAAGAAAACAATCAAAATACTTTAAGATCAATTCCACAAACCGTTGGTGTCAGTACTGGATCTGTTTTTATCTTCTTAAAAAAAGAAAAGTTTCGATCATACAAATTTTAAAATCATCAAGAATTGTTAGAAAGGGACGCAGCAGTACGTATATATTTTTGTTTTGAAATGTTTGAAAAAATTAATTCCGACCCAACAATGCTTCAAAGAATTTTATTTACAGACGAAGCAACGTTTACTCTAAATGGTGAAGTGCACAGACAAAATTTTAGGTGCTGGAGTCGAGAAAATTTACATTTGTTTCATTCCTCCCGAACTCAAAATCCGCAAAAATTAAATGTTTGGGCAGGGATAATAGGAACCAATATTATAGGGTCTTTTTTTATTGACGGTAACCTTAATGCCCCAAAATATCTAGCCCTTTTGCAACACCAAATATTACCTGCGTTGCGAAACCTGAATATTAATAGACAAGTATGGTTTAATAGACTAGAATAGTTAAAGAATATTTACATTGAACTTTCCCAAAAAGCTGGATTGGAAGAGGAGAGTCGATGAATTGGCCAGCGAGATCTCCGGATTTGGCACCCAATGATTTTTTTTATTGGGGATATTTAAAGGCCAAAGTATATAATGGAGAACTTAGGGATGTTGCTAAACTGCAAGACATAATTGTTTAAGCATCCAACAATATACCTTAAGAGCAATTGCTGAATGTTTTGAATCATTTTTATGATCGCTTAACATTTTGTATGCAAGTAAACGGAGAAACTTTTGAACATATATTATAAGTATTTATTAGTTATTTATTTATTATTATTATTATTATTTTTTTTTTATTTGTATTTTCAATAAAATATTTAGATTTTGCTAGTAAATATGTTTTTTTCTATGTTGCAAATGAAAATGAACACGATTTATATTGCTGTCAAAAACTGTATCCATGGTAATGACATAGTACATGTTGCATAAAAGAATAAATTCACTGTATCAGTTGACGTAGGCACTAGACTAGTGGTTCCCAAACTTTTCCCGGTTCCCGGTGCCCTTAATGTAACAGAATTTTCAGCGGCCGCAAAACTCAAATCATTGATCTTACTAACGCAGCTGGAGGAATATTGGAATAGTTTCGCACCGCACAGTATGAGAATCGCTGCACTTGACCATATAACAGTTCTTCGACCTGCATATACAAAAAAACTAAGATGTAAAAAAAAATGTGAATTTTTTAAAAATAAAATTCTCTTGGTAATTTTGAAGGAGTGTCAATTAATAGTTTTAGCTACAAAATAATTACAATTATTAGAATTTTGTACAATTATTAGAAAATATGGAGAAAAATCTTTTTCCTACGACTACATCTAAAAAAACAGAATAATTAGATTTAAAGGCGACGGCAAATAAGTTTCAAAATATTGTTCATTTTGAGAAGATTACAGTAAAAATTTTAGTTCCTGTTCCGGACATCCAGCGTCCGGTCCTCTGTTTGCAGCCATCATTTATTAGGCACAGGTTATCACGATTAAACAATGATTAAGATACTTAAGGGCCCAAAGTGAGCTGGTCTGACGGAACAATATAATTTTTTCTTCAAAAATGTTATTGAAAAGTAAATGTAATTTATTATTAGTGTAACATTTGAACGTATTAAGTTATTTTTCTATAACCGTGCGTAAAATAGATATTTTACATTTACATTGTTTTAAATAGCAATTTTAAGCACTAGTGAAACAGTGCACATCGTGGGCTTACTACTGGGTGTCCCATAATGTTTTTCTGTTTTTGCAGAGCGCTCATTTGGCAACGTTGTATAGTAGCGCCACGACTCAGTATTCTCCCGTTAAAGGAAGATTGCGGATTATTTAGTATGAATGGAGAGGTGGATGCATTTGAAAAAGCAAGAATCGTACGTTACCGCACGCCGCCTTTTTTGCCATCCTTTGAATATTCACCGTGGTGCCGATGCTCCGAGCCGCAGTTTAGTACAATCATGGTTAAACAAGTTCAGAACAACAGGTTCTTGTGTAAACAAGAAGCCATCAGGCCGTCTTCGATTTGTAAACACACCTGAGAACGTCGGTGTTGTTCGGGTTGCAACCAGGCAAAATCCACGCAGGTTGGTAAGGAAACATTTATAAGCGCTGGGTTTCTCCAAATCATCTGTGCATCGAATATTGTCAAAAGAACTTAAAATAGTGCACGCTTTAAAGCCGGAGGACTACGGAATTCGACGTAATTTTGCACAAACAATAATCGATGATTTCTTCGATTATGACTTGATTAATAATGTCTTCTTTAGCGACGAGGCCCATTTTCATTTAAATGGGGCTGTAAATAAACAAAACTGCCGCTATCGGAACGATGAGAATCCTAAAGAGAAGCATGAACAACAAATACATAGTCCCAAATTTACGGTGTGGTGAACAATGTCTGCGCGCGGAATTATTGGCCTATTCTTTTTTGAGAACGACCAGGGCCAAAATGTTACAGTGAACAGCGACCGTTATGTTGATATGTTAAACGATTTTTTCCGACCAACGCTTCAAGAATTCGAGAAGTAATTGTCAATACCTGGTTTCAGCAAGATAAGGCCACAGCCCACACAGTCAGAAGATCTTTGGCGACGGTACAAAACATTTTTCCGGGAAAATTCATTTCAAAGCGGGGAGACTTACAGTGGCCCCCAAGTAGCCGTGACCTGACTATTTTTTTTTGTGGAGTTATCGAAAGTCCAATACATGTGAGACAACACCATGCACTTAGAGAGCTTTATAATTGCGAAATCAGGCCCAAATAGACGCTATTCCAGAGGAAGTACTAGCAGCTGTTTTTGCAAATTTAAGGTCCAGATTTCGAGAATGCGTGGCACGTGACAGAAGACATCTTGACATCATTATTTTTAAGAAATAAAAATCCACATTCATTGTTAACATTTTGGCACTTAATAAATTATTTTTTATTCACAAATATTTTTTTATTTAAGTTTAAAAACAGCAAAACATTATGGGATACCCAGTATATCATACATAAAATTAGGGACAGACGACTACAATTAATTATATGTGATGAGACAGAGCGAGAAGAATGGCAAAGAATATCTAGAAAAAATGGTTCTCTACTAAATGAAAAGCCTTCCAGAAGTTAAGAACTTTTTCTCGAAAGATCTGACACGGCAAAAGCATATTTTATCCCTTTATTTATTGCTAAAATGACATAAGCCATCATAAATAAAAGTTTTCCTAACAATAGTATTCAACATAACTAACTTTTAACTCAAATTTTAATCTACTACTCTCACTCAACCAAAACATAACTTTACCTTTGAGGTCAACTGTCTAAAATAACTTTAGAGAAATTAATTTTTTGCTAACTTAAGCTAACCTAACCTCATGTTTTTGTTCTTCGAAATAAGCATTTCGTTTGCAAGATAAGACTAGCAAACTGGCCAGCTATTAATTAAAGGAAACAAGTAAGATCGGGAATCCCAGCCACAAATAATATTCCATATCATGATATGATCTTAGAATAAATGATGAGAACTCCAAACATAATGAAAATAAATTGTTTGATATTCAAATTTGTAAATAACATTATGGTTATATTCATAAATAATTTGTATTGTTTTTCATATGCAAATTTCTAGTAATTTTAATTATGAGTGTACCGGATTTTATGATCACGAAATATTTTTAATTGAAACTCTTTTGTACTTGTTAACAATAGACTGAAATTTTGAAATACTTTATTGTGTTTGTTTATGTAAAGAGAATCCTTGTATAAGAGGGCCCCTGATGTTCTACAGAAGGTCGTTGTACATAATTATAAAGGTCGATCTATAATTGACCTGAAAGTAATTTTGAAAGAAGCCCAAGTTAAAAACCTAAAATCTGAATTTATCACTTGGGTTGCCATTCCGCATTACAATAACACTAGGCTGCGAAAAAAATAAAATTTCCGCCGCTTTTGATTTTAAAGGGTGATTTAGGTAGAATTGCGGATCCTGATTTCTTATCAAGTTTTAGTTTTTCTCCATCACGTCTAGTTTTTTTTGTAATCCCCAAAAGAAAGTATCATGGATAATATTTTTAGATAAATAACTTTAGTATAAAACAAGATAAAATATGGATATTTTTTTTTTTTTTTGATAATGGCAATTTTTAATCATTTACTTACTATTAACACTTCTCAGGGAGAAAAGCACGCCTTGTATCCTTTCTCTAGTGTTTTGCGGAACTATCGTGAATGCATGATTTTTTGACGTTACGGCATATATGTGATTTTTATCACTCAAGACTTGATGTGTAAGTGTTAACATATTATAAGCATTTATGTGAAATGTTTATTTATGTGAAACTTAAGACAACTGTAATATTTACATTCGGCTCTACTAAATATGAGCCATAGATAATAAGACCTCAATTTCAAACTTCAAACTTCATCAAAAATGTAAAAGCCAGATTAACAAGTTTACATGGTTTCAAAAAAGTCTATTTACACCACAACAGTCACCAAAGTAACCAGATTTAGTTTCGTATAATCTGTCTCAATTTGTAATACGAAACTAGATCTGGTTACTTTGGTGACTGTTGTGGTGTAAATAGACTTTTTTAAAACCATGTAAACTTGTTAATCTGGCTTTTACATTTTTGGTGAAGTTTCATTATACTGAGGTTATATTCACTCAAAAACTACATGTGAGATACCAAATTGACATGTCAAATTTGTGATAGACATGTCTAATATTTTGAATTATTGTATATATAATCTGTCTCAATTTGTAATACAAAACTAAATCTGGTTACTTTGGTGACTGTTGTGGTGTAAACAGACTTTGGCGTATCTGTGTGAACCAATACTATGATAATATTATAAATGTATTGTCAATATACAACATAAAAAATGAAATTTTCCTGTTAGTTCCGTATTACAAAATGAGACAGATAATACAAATATTTATTTCATCTTATTTCGCTTATTCATAATTTCTGTTCTGGTTGTGTAAAATATATTTCAAATACTTGTCAATTTGTGTTTTATACAATTTGTGTTAGTAAGTTGACATATAATTTAATGTCAATTATGAATTGTCAAATATTTTGAAAGGTGTTACTTCAGAATTACGACCCTAAGATGATATTTTAAATATACAACATAAAAAATGAAGTTTCCCTGTTAGTTTCGTATTACAAAATGAGACAGATAATATTACAAATTGAGACAGATTGTATCTAAATTTCATCGGTCCAAAAAATTTGATATTTATCAAAAATAATAATAATAATAATAATCCGATTCAAAAGTCTGGGGTCCGGATGTACTATCTAGTTCACATCATGTGTGGGACCAGTGGCGGCGCTACCTCTTCAAATCTGGCGGGGGGGGGGGGTGCAGGAAAAATTCGAAGAGCGCATCATTTTTTTTATCGTTATTAATGGACAGGTGAAAAAACAAGCGATGGCCTGAAAAAAAGGTTCTCACTTTTAAAATAATATAAGTGATGACTTCCCTAAAAATCCTTCCTTGTTGCGCACACATACAAATTTTTCTCAAAACATTTTCTCTTGGGGCCAGAGCAATTTGGGGTGGACTCCTCGCTAGCGCCGCCACTGTGGGGGACGATTTTTATTTTCACATTTTTATCAATAATTAATAATTGTTTAGAACAAATATATACAAGTAATTAAGTGGCCGTTACTGAATTTTTTAATAATGAAAGTATTAACATATTATAAATTAAATTTGGTCTTTTAAATACCGTAGTAAAAATAGATTTGAAATGAAGAGAAAAACCTTTAATATTCTACTCGTGCATAGGTGTTAATTGTACATAAGAAAAACATGCTTTATAATTTATCAGAGCTATTCTACAAAGATTTCCAATTAACTTTTGATACTGCTGATTGTAGGACGTCTTTCAATATATAACCCTAAAAATCCGAAAATATGAATGGATAAGAACTAATCCAATTAAGAAGTGACATTACCGGTGGTGGCGCTGTGATCGAAGGAAATATGATTGACGACAGTAATACTTGACTGTACTTAGCCGTCTATTTGCACATAGCGAACAAGTTTATTTAAGCACAATACGTTTTAATTTTATTAAAATGCGAGTAAAGATTTGCGACATTTTTGAATTTTTATGCGCTACAAATGTATCGAGTTGTATAACAAAATCATTTCACGAAAAATGCAAGGATCAGACTCGCATAGTATCAGTTACTTTTTTACCGTAACTCAAAACATATTCTCACGCCGGCCTCCTGTTCATAACCAAATCATTTCCAGTGCCTTGGCCACTAATTTATTTATGGTTCTGTAATCATGTGTGAAATATGTAATCTCTTGAGGATATTTTTTAATGTATTTCAAAATTGGTGGAATAAATAGGCTTTTTTAGCGGTTACATTTTGCTATTAAAATTATGTGCCGGAATTTCGAAAATATATATAATTAATACAAGGTAAAATACTTTTAAAATTATTTCAGATACAAAATGCTGATCAAAATCCTAAAATAATATTTAAAATAGTAAATACAAAGGAAGAAAAAAGTATATAAATTTTGATTATTACCTGTTATTTACTATAAAATATAGTAGTAAATAAGTAGTTTTCTAAATATTTGAAAAGTAATTAGAATATAATTATAAATAAAGGCTATTCCAAACGTTTAGGCGGAACTAAATGGGAGTTTTGTTCTTTTAGGTTGTCACAAGAAGGGTTTTTACGTTGGCATGTGAAAATTTAAAATTCCAATAGTGGAACCATCTGCGGAGAACTTGGTACCGTAGACCATATGATTTTTTTACTTTATTTTACCTGCATTTATCAAAACTTCCCCCCACTCCTATTTCTATTAAATCTATCCTGATCAACCCCTCCCCAGCAGTTTGCAAGAAAATTATTGGTTTCCTCAATAAAACCAATTTAAATTTATAAATAAATAAAAAACTTAACTGACCTCACCAAAGCCAACAAATCAGAAGAAGAAGAAGAACAGTGAACCCATAGAATCTAATGGCATATGTCAAAAATAAAATACTTTTTTACAAATTTTACAAAATAAATAAATGGGAAATTTGTATTAAGAATGACAAAAACAATCAAAATATAAAGAAAATTACATTTTAAAATGATATTAAGCTTAACCAAAAAATGTTTATTGAAATTTATTGAAAAATACCACATTAAACTGTTACCAGTCTGTGCGTGGCTCATCGATACAACAATATAT
Organism: Liopterus haemorrhoidalis; assembly: GCA_963971575.1. Lineage (NCBI taxonomy): Eukaryota > Metazoa > Arthropoda > Insecta > Coleoptera > Dytiscidae > Liopterus > Liopterus haemorrhoidalis. The sequence continues at coordinate 44,279,385 of OZ020611.1, read as the reverse complement.
AATATTTTCTGAATACAATTGATTGATTTTTTTTATACAAGTACAATACAATTATATAATTAATTTTTTATACAATACATATTACAAAATGAGACAGATAATATCTACTATACAACTATCTATAGGCAAAGTTAAATAATCAAAATTTGGTTGGGTATTGTTATATATAGAAAATGGTACAAACAATGTTTTCTTTTCATTTAGTGTCAGCACATTATTATTTAACCAAATTTTTGTTAAACGCAAATCATGTTGTCACAATTGATTATTGTAAGTATGATTTACAAAGCTTAAACACAACAGCCAAAAAACATGATTCAAACGATGAAAGTAACTAGAATGCAAAATCTAGGTCCGCCTAAACGTTTTCATATTTTTTCATCAAAATACAAGTAATATATATATATATATATATATATATATATATATATATATATATATATATATATATATATATATATATATATATATATATATATATATATATATATATATATATATGTATATATTTGGATAAAGTATTTAAAATAGTATTTTAAAGTAATTTTATTTTAAATACTACCCTGCTTTAATTACAACTTAAAATAACAAAATATTAAAATTTTTCTCCTTTTACAATTTCTTTTTCGTTTTGCTACTTTCACTTTGTTTGGCTTTTGACTAATTTTGGTAATTTCTACTAGACATTTTTGGTTATTTAAAAATTTAAAACCTGGCAAAACTGAGTGATAGCGAGCCCTTTGGCTTTCGTTTTCCAAATCGTAGTCCAACATTCTGAGAATATCATCTGATTATTTTGAAGTGGTGGCTTCTTTCGCTTTTGTCGGGCATTTCATTCGCTTGGATGAGTAGATAATTTCTATCAAATATTTTTTAAATATTTTTGTAAATTCTTTTAAATTATCTAAATTCTTCTAGATTTTAACAATTTTCGGAGATCCTCAGAATAAGCAGAGCCTAGTGTAATAATATTTACAATATCTTCAGCAGCATGCGTGCAATCCACTAGATTTACATAAATTAATACATAATAAAATTAAAAAATAACTTGGAAAACACAAGGTTTGTCCACCAATTAAATGCAATATATAATGGATAATAAAAATAAGACCTTCATAGCGGTTATACTTATTTTTTCACATGTAAAGCCTAAATATTAAACATGTTATATAGTAATAAAAAAACATGTGTTACATGATAAAATAAATAAGTTGTTAAAAAAGTCCCAACGTTATTTAAATTACCTTGAGATAACTTTCAAATTTATTTTTTATTGGTGTTAATAACAGATTTACTTAGTTTTTTAACACAATGTAAATATTAATTGTCGTTAGTGTTGAAAAAAATAAATAAAAATATTTTAGTTAAGATATAGAAAATTAGGTTAGGATAAATATTATTTAGGTTATGGTAGATAAGCTACATTTGTTGTATTAGAACTTATTATCATAAAACAAAATACGAGGGATATTTCTTTTTGATAAAGATAAGCACATTACGTAACAATAAATGTTGCCTAACCAATAAAGTTAGGACATAGTTAGGCCTAAGCCGTCACTGTCGATTGCAAGTTTTTTTTCATTAAAAACTGTTCATTTTATTCATGTGCCGAACCTGTCAAAACCGAGACTCGTACTTTATCAATTTTTAATATGCTCATAATGAGTCTAATCCCTTGAATTCCAATTAAATTTAACTGTGAAGACCCAAATTATTGTGTTAGACCCACCCCGACAACATGTGCCAAAAAGATTGTGCCAAGATTAACAAAAATCTCTAACATCTGATGACCCCTGAAAAGCTACGCGCTGGCGGACTGGAGTACAGCCTAAGCCATTAAATTTAATATAGAATAGAATACTGTGTTAGACACCGACCATAGTCACCGTATTGAGGTTTTTCATATATAGTTTTCAACTTGAAAATATTAATAAAAATAGATGATCAAAAAGAAAATGTTAGGATATATGAATAAAAAAATACCTAATAAAAAAAGGTAATTGTATGAACTTTTATGAATTTGAGAGAATTACAAGTTATAAAGCAGACTTTTTCTAAACTTTCGTTAGAAAAACTATTTCTGCTTGGCGTAAGAATATTTTTAAATCTTGAAAAAGTTCTTTCGACTTCACAAGTAACGACGGGGGCGCTGCAAAAATAATTTCGATATTGATTAAAATATGGTTTTAAAAAATCGGGGCAGTCATCGGAATAAATTTGTGTTAATATACGAAAGTCTGGATTTCTCGGAAGAACTGCGTCAATTTTATTATTTAAATAAAGGCCGAAGTCACCAGATACTTGTTTTATTTTTTTTTATGTTCTTTGCTGCTTCGACAATTAACCAAGACAATTCTTGTAAAAAATTCAGCCTTTTTAATATCTCCAAAATAATAAAAATATAAATAGCAATAATAACAAAAATGTCTACAAATTTTTCTTTCAGAAAGAAATATATTTAAAAAATGCTATAATTATTATTATTGTAAAAAAGTGAATATTAGTAGATAGATTCAAGAAGTGTTTGAAAGTATATGCTCTAAATCTGAATACCTACAAGAATTATTGTTCAGCTCTGTTCACAGTTCAGAAGAAAAATAAATATTTGACAGGACTTGCAAAGTTTATACAGATTAAATAACGGTTCAAAATATTACAGGTTTGAATGTATTTGACGTTTGCTTTAAAAGAAATGTTTTTCGTTAATAACATTTCTTAACAATGATAACATCTCACAATGATATTGCATTCAACAATGCACATTATGGAAAAACATATGTAGTAGCATTTGTATTAATAAGACATGAATGTTTTTAGATAACGAGTACCCATTTATTGATATTATGATGTGAATTTTTCTATGTCTATGAACATCTCATTAATAATGTCGTTAGTGCACATTTGCCTAAAAACGTCCGTACTCTACTAATAAACTTAATATTTATTACTAGCATAATTCCCAAAAAAACCTAATAAATAAGTAGAAGTTGCAGCAAAAGGAGCGTCTAAGAAATAAATACAGTAAGCGCTCGATTATGCGAATACTCCGTGAAAAATCCGGTAAATGAACTATCCATTATTTACTTTATTTACTTATTTAATTTTGGCCACACAGCAGGCACAAGCCTAATAAAACTGTGTCACTAAAGTAGTTTACAAACAAAGTAATTATGCAGGGGTGCACACAGATTTTTTAGGGGCGGTTCGCAATACTGTGTTGGTAAAACACCTATTTGTTTGGTGTAAAGTAAAAAGTATAAAACAGTTTTTAGTCACTTTTTTAAGCTCCTCAATGTAGATAACGTCACTCATACCTCAACCGTTCAACTGATTATTGAATAAAGTTTTAATCTATATGAAATACAAATATACAGCTGAGCGACTCTTTTCTTATTACTGGAGCAGTATCAGAGGAGCGGCTCAGGATAATTACAGTAGAAATTTCTTTAATAATACGTAGATACTGATGTTATGACGTTTCATAAAAATAAATTTCTTATGTTTATATATCCACTACATTTTGAGCTTTTTTACTTATTATCGTATAATTACAAACATTCTCCTTGAATCTTAGGGGCGGTCCGGACCCACTGGACCACCCCCTGAGTGCGCCCCTGTAATTAAAATACCGTATCTTTAAAACAAAATTAAATTGTCAATAGAATAATTATAACACAAATATCACCGAATATTATATACAATTTTCTTAAAAAAACTTACAGCGTGCAGATTTCTTCTGTTTTCTAATGATAACATATTGAGATTCGCAATTTGAAATCTATAATTTAATATTTTTAACTGTTCACTATAGTAGTGTTCAATAGGTACAAGAGGGTGCGTAAAATCGTGAAAATGGCGAAAAACTGAACACGTTATGCCTGGAGTAAAAACTGTTCTCTAAAATCTATTGCATAAGATAGTTATTACAGATCAGTGGCGCAGCCAGGATTAAAAATGTAAAATATACTCTCTTCCCATTTTCTGTTTATAAAAAAATGTCAAGAAAATGTCAATGTCACTGCTTATCATTTTGTATGTAAAATAGACTGCGACCCAAATCAGTTCGTCACCCCTGCTGTTGGATATTGATGTTTATATCAAATAATAATTCCATTATTTGTTGACAAAAAAATGTAATTTTTAATCCATGTATCAAAAACTTTCACTTGATTTTTTCTTAGATAAATACATATTTATTTATATTTTTCGCGGGATATATTTTTGAAGTCTCAATATTTTTCTTACTTATGTTCAGTTCTCTAAATCAGCCGCTTGGCCACAATTTGTATCGAACGAACAGACTCGTGTGAAGGTATACCGAAGTCAGATTTCGACTTTATCTAATCTGAATCGAGTAATTAGTTGTTTAAAACAGTTTTATCATTTGACTGGGCGAATGTTTTAGTCGATGTGTCAGGGGGAAAAAGGATCAACGCTCCCCTTCATATAATTCGTTGGAGCATATTTGGAAAGTGATGTATTTTCACTTGAACAATAATTATGTCACTTTATCAAGAGTAGGCAATCTTAAAAAAATGTTTATTTATACGAAAAAATAAATAAAAATAAAAATTGCCAATATTGTTTACAATGAAGTAATTTAAAAATTAACTACTGTTGTGGTTAACAAATTTTATTTTCAACTCTCCGAGCAGCGGCGTGTAATCTGCTGGTCCTGGAAGAGGCCCAGGCCCACCCACCCCCCCCCCCCCCGTTTGGCTGCGCCATAGGTTGTGATTAACAAATTTATCTTCAACTCCCCGAGCAGCGCCGTGTAACCTGCTGGTCCTGGGAGGGGCCCAGGCCCGTCGAACCCCCCCCCCCCTTGGCTGCGCCTCTTTTACAGATTATAGACAGTAAACTATATAGGACGAACACGATACAAGAATATCAAAATGTTAAAATATTTACTTTTAACACTAAAGTACCTTTTTTAAAATAACTTAATAGCAAGCGAACTGATAACAAAAGAAACCAACTGTCTAACAACATAGATACACTACATATATCCTATAGAAGCCCCTAGATGTTAGAGAAGGTCAGAAACTTAAAGTGTTCCAGGTTACATTATGTTCAAGGTACAGCAGTATTCCTTATATGGTTCTAGGACACTAACCCCCAGGACACTAACCCCCGGGACATTAACCCCCCGTCAATAACCCCCGGGACATTACCCCCCATGTCAATAACCCCCCGTGCCATTAACCCCCTGGACAATAACGCCCGTGCCATATATCCCCGGACATTAACCCGGCCATTAACCCCCTGGCAATTGATTAATATTTTAAATGTTTATTTTTATTTAAAATTTGAACATTTGAAATTAGAACAAAATTGAACAAATGTAATTTTTATTTATTAAATGTAAAATTTTGTGAGAAAAACACATTTTAGAAAACTGGACAATTGAATCGTAGTTAGTTTATTTTCTATGTCTGAAAGGAGGAAAGTAATATGCATAAAGTAATATGCATAAAGTAATATGCACTGTGGTCACGTGTGTTTTCTATTTTTAGGGTTTTGTAGGTATGACCAAAAAACCCTTATACCGTCATTTTGTCGTCTGTCTGTCTGTCTGTCTGTCTGTCTGTCTGTCTGTCTGTCTGTCTGTCTGTCTGTCTGTCTGTCTGTCTGTCTGTCTGTCTGTCTGTCTGTCTGTCTGTCTGTCTGTCTGTCTGTCTGTCTGTCTGTCTGTCTGTCTGTCTGTCTGTCTGTCTGTCTGTCTGTCTGTCTGTCTGTCTGTCTGTCTGTTCGGTAAAAATTGTAGCCAAACGGCTAAACCTAGAGAGTTGAAATTTGGCATGCTTATACAACTCTTTGACCCGCACATAGGAAAAATACTAAAACATCTAAAAAACATACCCCCCTAAAAATATAAACAAATATGTGCTCATCGAAAACAAAAATATTTTTTTTTAATTCTGAGTAGGATATCAAATGAAAGCCCTTAGTACGTGGATTAACGATCAAATTTTTATTTTTGCAAAATAAATTATTTTGATGCGATTTTTGCCAAAAATGTGCAAAAAAAATTTTGTCCCACACCCTGTAGCCCAGATGGTTTAAACTAAAAATCTTAAAAAAATTCTAAGTAATGTATATTGGTGTGAACCGAAATAGTACAACAGGAATTTTTGATCAGATTATGTTTTCGGGAAATAACGCATTTTTTGTGTTTTTTGGTTCACAAAGTACAAAAGTTATACCAATGTAAGACACTCACATGCATGGCGTGCGATGCCTACATGCGTTAGAGCACTCTTAAACTGGCTGGAAAACGAAGGGTTTCGAGTTCGAGTACGGAGTGAATTTAATTTTTTCTGTTTTTTTTTGCATTTTTATTATGTTGAAATTATTTTGTCAAAATTCTAGTTATATTTTGACAAATGTTGTATTTAATTTTTATGAGCGTAAATTTAATAACCAGTCTTATTATATGATTAACAGACGTAAAATTATTTTAAAAATATCGTTCATTTTGCCGTGATTACTACTAAGTAAAATTTGTCCTACAGACTCAGCATACCGCCTTCACTTATTATATACCTGCGAAACCCTGAAATGTGTGAATATTCACACTTCACATCAATTTTTTCAAGTTTTTCTTTTTAATTGTGGTAATATTTACAAAAATCGGATTTTCTAAAAAATTGCTTTAACGATCTTGATTAATATTGTGAATGTGGGTTAACTAAAGTAATAATAAAACCTTATCAATATTTTCAAAAACCCACAAGGGCCCAGTGTAGAATTTTTTAATTGAAAATTGTGCTATTTTTAAGCCTAAAATGCTATTTAAATATTATAAATATTTTTTTTGGTTTACAATTTCAAATGGCATTTTTTCAATATTTTTAGATTCTCAAAAATTCAAGGTCGTAGCCCTTTTTTTAAGGTTAACTTACAAAAATCATTTTTTCTCAAAATTGGCTCTAACGATTTTGATTAATTTTTTTTGTGTGAATGTGAGTTAAGGGATGTAATAATACGCCCTTATCAATATTTTCAAAAATTCATAGGGGCCCAATGGAGAATTTTTTATTGAAAATTGTATTCTTTCTGAGCCTTAAATGGAATTTAAATATTTTTAATAATGTTTTGGATTACAATTTCGAGTTGATGACTTTTTCTCGATATTATTTGAGTTTTAAAAATTCAAGGTTGAAGACATTTTTTCAGATTAATGTATAAAAATCGAATTTTCTTTTCTCAACTATCAAGTTACGTAAGTATAAAACAAATTAATTTAAGATATAAATAAAATAATATTAAAATTAATACTAACAAATTTATTCGAAGAAGTCTGTCAACTTTTGTTGACCACTGGTTATTCTTAACTTTTAATTACACTAATTCGTACCAATTATTAGTTCTCGTGATTACTAATATGATATTTCTCTAACTTAACTATCTTTCTAAATGTTGTACCATTGCATTATTATTTACACTATTGCATAAACTCTCAATAATACCTCTCAATAATAACACTCTTTATTGAATAGTTTACATCATTAGAAACTCGGGGGTTAATGGCCCGGGGGTTATTGGTACGGGGGGTTAATAGCACGGGGGTTGTTGACGGGGGGTTAATGTCCGGGGATAAAGGGCATGGGGGTTATTTTCCAGGGGGTTAATGGCACGGGGGGTTATTGACATGGGGGGTAATGTCCCGGGGGTTATTGACGGGGGGTTAATGTCCCGGGGGTTAGTGTCCCGGGGGTTGTTGTCCTGATACCCCCTTATATATACTCGTCCTCAAATATTAACAAAAATATTTCTCATCGAAATTTATTTTTGAATAAACGTTTTTTTCTATAACTGGGTCATAGGTATGCATGGCAAATTTCAACATAACTTGCAGCCGTTTGATCAAAAAAATCAAATCAACTGAATTTATTGTACAGACAGATATTTAATTATTAAATTACAGACAGATTTATAAATATGGAAGTAAAAAATAAATAATACATAATGAAGTTTGTGGGAACATTTTAAATTTTTTTTTCAATTAATGCAGGTTTTTCTTTCGTGCTGTCCGGATTTCGATCCGATATGTAAAACATTTCTTACAAACAAATCTTATTGGCTATAATGGTTATCTTCTTACATGTTTGACCAAAGATGTAAACAGGAATAATGACTCAACGGGCGAGTACCTCTCTAGTAAAAAATTGTTTACTGCAATAAACAATCAAAATAAAAAATAGAGTTCAAGGTGTTATTATTATAAAAAAAAATATGTGTAATGTGAATTTTCACACATTACGTACCCCGTACGTCCGTAAGAAACCAAACTTTTGTTTTTCTACAAAATAATATAGTCAGTTAGAATATAATATATTTTTAGAGAGCGATTGCCCTATCCCTCTTTTATCCGCCCTAGTATTTGTTTATATTTTCACCAACAACTGTATATCGGGTCTATTCTCTAAGTATGATGCTAAAATATTAGCGTCAGAAACTGACTTTAATTTTTTTAACACCATTTTTAACGTAAATGCTATTCGCTAAACATATATGTGTTAAAATTATAGCGCGGCGGCGTTAAAATAGCCAGTTAACGTTCTACAATAAACGCCTACTAAAACGGTGGCTTTAAAAGTTAACGCTGGTGTTTAGTTTGCAAAAATGGCTGATCCTATTTAAATAAATGTCATGTTACTTAAAAAAATTAATAAAATACAATACGGTAGGAATATTAATTATTATAAGACAAAATTCAAACTTTCTATTACTTTTAAAATGAATTCTTTACAGTAGAGCTAAGAATGACGCTTCGTAATTTTTGTGATGCAAGTAACCCAGACGCAAGTTCAAGTAATTGTATAGAAAGGAAGTAAATGGATAATTGAAGAGCAGTTTTGGTTTTTGTTGAGACACAGAACTTAAAATTATAATCATCTGAAAGCTACAAAACTTCACTTATGCCTCCGCCGTGTTTCAAAATATCGCAGTACATTTTAATGGTGTATTATTTGAAGAAACAATTGATGAGATTGATAATGACGATCACAACAGTGTTATTCCAGGGTAGAAATAGCGTAATAAATAAATTAATTATTTAATAATTAATATCACCGAACACCTTTTTAAAAATAGAATGAACATTTAATTCACATTTTATTCAAAATACAATGTAGTATATAAATTGACTAAATAAAAGTTGAATAATGTTATATTTTTATTTAATACACTGTGGAAACCAGTTATAATGAGTATCACAGGACCAAACATTTCTGTTCCATTTTTAAAATAAATTTCGCCACTGAATATTTAATTCAACACCGAAATATTAGGTTAAGATTCTCTTGGCATTTGACACTCCTGTTAAAATTCAACGTAGCAGCGCATGCGCTTGTAGTACATATTAGCCTCTCTACGAGGTGAGTTAGCACCCCGCGTTAGCAAATATTGTATTAACGCTTACCTTAACAAATGCTCTTACAGAATAGCATTTTTGGATAATGACGTTAGACATGGAGTTAAAATAAAAATATTAACCTGCCGCTAATTTTAACGCATTTCTTACAGAATACACCCGTATGCATGCCAATTCTTAACTCTCAATTTAGGTCCTTATGGTAATTTCTACCGAATCAACAGACAGACACGTAAGTGACAGTATAAAAACGAATTACAGTTTACATGATATTTAAATATAGTATTAAATGCTGCTAAACAATAAGATATTGACGTCATACAATAAGGTAAATTCAAAATTTTCAATTCAGTTAAATTTGAATCATTGTCAGCTCAGATGATCTTAATGTTTATACAATTGGAAGCAAGTGCTTGTCTAGCCAACATATAATATAAATAAGGAAAGTTTCAAATTATATTTATAGATATGTCCACAGGAAAAAATTAAATTACTGTTGAGTAAACCGTACGTGTTTATCTTATCAAATACAAGCTGATGTGAAGAAATATTTCTTCATCCTAAACAAATTTCTTACTTACAGTTTTGATATAAAGTACAATAATAATTGCAATAATAGAAGATTTAAGTATTAATGTGTCCCCCCATAACTGCCCAAATATTCATTCAGTTGAAAAAATGCATAGAACAGAAAAAAATTGTTTTCTTATTATAAACATTTTTTGTCATATAAGTACAAAAGATTAGTTTTAGCGCATTTTTATGAATTTTGTTATTTTTATTTATTTATTTTTTAGCTATTATTTTATTTAAATATAATAGTAAAATCTTTTATATATATAAAACAGAAAATCTGTGTATACCGAGTTGAAATTTGGTATATAGGTAGGAAATGCAGTCAAAATAAGGAGGCAATTCTAAAATCAGAAAAAAAAAAATTGTATCACTTAAGACGTAGACTTAACAGAAAATTTGCTTATAATAAGAAAACAAATATTTTTTAATGATTTTTTTTTTCAATGGATTGATATTACGGGAGTTACGAAGGGATAACCTAAAACTAAACATTTGAAATATCTCATTTACTACTGACTTAACAGCAAAACGCACATGAGAAAAGCTGTTTAAAATAAAAAACAAATATATGTTGTCCTATAAATTATTCAATTGGTTTAGAAGCTGGGGAGGGAGGCAGGGGGTGGGTGCTAAAACTAAAATACTGGAAATATCTCGCTTATTATTTACTTCACATCAACAATTTATACAGACAATTTGTTTTGTTTGAAGAACGATTATTTTCTGTTTAGTGTAGCTTTTGAATATTTAGGACAGAGGGAGCGCTACTTATAAACTTGAAATATCTTTCTTATTATTGACTTAACATTAAACATGTGTATAACAAAAATTGTTATAATAACAATAATATAAATAAATAAATAAACAAATCTTTCGACTCGGTTTTTGCTTACAAACGTTACCCATACACATGTACAAAAACGAAGTTCAGTATTTTGCTCTGATCTGCCCGTGAACGGCAAATCTAGATTCAAGGTTAGTTAATAATCGTCAATAAAACCCTTCGGATGGCATGTGTTTTATTTCTTTTTGGCACATAGGCGTCTGTTTAGAATCTGTATATGTATTAAAACTCAAAAACGGCTAAACCGATTTTAGTGCGATTTGCAACAGCGTATTGCAAATTTGTCTGGAAAGATTTTAAACTGTACATTATCGCGGTGTGACACCAGGCTCTCAATCAATTAAGAAATATTTAGAAAAAAGTCGAAAAAATCTTCCATATTATAAAAAACTATAAAAGATCCACATATTCAAAATATATATTAACGAATTTTAGGGTTTAATATTGCTACAAAAATGATCCCGAGGATATACATATGTCACAAAAATTTTTATTCTCTTTTTTGACGACAATTATAACGTTAAATTTGCAGTTGAACATTATTGTAACACTCTAAAGCAATACGAAGAAAAAAACTTACTTGGGTGGCAAGAATATTTATTAACGAAAAAAAGTGCTCCGACCTATATAGGTACGATTTATAAATCAGGAATAATCACGGAGTAATTATAATAAATATCATAAAAATTATAAAAAATAATTTCGTAAGGTGCAAGATAAAATGTTTCACGTGATCCGTGCTGCTTTTGGCGATGAGTGATTCTCACATCGGCATTTTCCTGGGTTAGCACAACGGGACATTTATACTTGTTGTTACTAAATGTCTGTACTATCAATGTTTACAAAGAAGTTCGTAAATAAATTATTTGTAAAAGAAGCACATATGAATGCAGTGGTAGATTAAGGGCCGGTCTTTCCACCTTCTGATAAACTTCTGGGTAACTATCTGATAGATAAAGTTATCTATTTATCTGTTGGATAAATGTCATCCCGTCTTTCAATTCAAATTTATCTGGCAGATAGCTATCTGACGGATAATGAGACTGACATATTGAATACTCAGATTGGTAACACTGAATGTGTATCTGAAATAGGCATTGAGAAAGATTTTTTTTTGGTTCTCTATGGAAATTAATAAATAAATTGGTAAACTGACAGCTGTCGAGCCGTTTTTTTTTTGTTATTGTCATTAACATAGATAAAGAAGGAAATAGATGCGAAACTGCCGTTATATTTTTTTAAACCAAATTAGCACTGTAGTTGTTGGGTTATGGAACTAAAATTGGTAGGGGAGGAAAGGGTTGGGTTTTCGCGGGTATTTCAAATGCTTCAGTGGATATAGTTGTAAGCATAATTATAATTATTACTCTTGTTACGTTGAAATTGCGTAATACTGCAATTGCTACTATACCAATTATAATTTTATTGCTCAAATTCGAAGAGAATATTAAAATTATTAAACATTGTATGGTAAGGCGTGGATCCCGGCTAACGTTAATATAAAATATCCTTCTCAACACCGTTTACTTCAGCCTTTTTTTTTTCACAGAAGAAAGCAGTTTCACTAACATTTCAACCCAGGCTGCAACCACTCGTGGATAGCGGGCAATTTCGTAAAATACTCGTTGAAATTTGTGTATTTAATTTTCCTCACAAGGCATACAAATGAAATCAGACATAAGCTGGATATTGCACGAGATACTTTTTTCATATTTGTTCTCACCGTGGACTGGTGCACTGTTATTTTGGAGTTAAATCATTATTTCTACAAATAATAAAAAAAAATTATATTTTTTCAAGTCCATTTTGCATTTATTGTTCCAAGAAATCATTTAATTTCTAACTTTTTGACAGTGACAGCACTTATTTGTTACTTATTCGCTACTTTGACTACCGAATAACTTATCTACCAGATAGCATAGTTTATTCGTAGGAATAACTTTATCTGAAGGTGAAAGGACGCTTTATTGTTATTATCCGTCAGATAACGTTACCAGCCACTTTATCAGAAGGTTGAAAGACCGGCCTTAAAACAAATAAATATATTTGAATGTAAAAAGATTCGCAGCAATCAGTCTTGAACCGATTTCGATATAGGCCCGATCTAAGCGGGCTACGACTATTTTTTCGGTAGCGAAGCAGCAGGTATACCGCTAGTGAAAACATATAAAGTTTTTATTCGAACATGGGCGAAATCTTGGCCTTGAAAGAATTAATAGTCGGAGCCGAAATAGTATCTTCAGAGAGAGAATTCCATAAGTCAAAGACACGGTTCGACAGGAAGTTTTCCCTATTTTGCTTCTTGTAGATCTCGTGTTTTAGTTTCAGTCTATGTACATACGTTGCGCTGTTGAGATTGAGTGAATATAGTGTAGACATATCTGTTGAGAATTTATCATTGGTGATGCGATACATCTGGATAAGGTCTTCACGAGATCTGTGCTGGGTAAGGTTCAGCAAGTTCAAAACTTCAAGGCGATCTTCATAGTGGAGATGTCGAAGTTCTAAAGGCAGACGCGTAGCTCGTCGTTGAACTCCTTCGAGAAGAAGTACGTAACGCTGCAAATACGGCGACCAAACAAGAAAAAAATATTCCAAGTTTAGAAGATTTGAACTTTTTTTTTTATTGCCGAACAAACCGGATTATAATCATATTCCCTCAACCTCGTTACACCCTGTATATTGCAGCGAATCATGTAAATAATTCTAAAATGTCAATTTCTTTATTATTTTACTCTGTTGAGCATTCAATTATGAAATGTGTTATTCAGAAGCATCAGGCAGCAATCACGGATGAAATGGTTAATATAACAATAGTGGATATAATGGAATACTAACGGAGATGCCTAAAATATGAAATAGGTGAATGGATTGCACATCAAGGTTTCAGCAGTTCGTTAGAATAATTTACTGGCTGTGAGACGGCGATAATATATTCCAGATCAGCGGTACCCAACAACATGAAATAATTGATCATACAAATATGTTTGCTTGTTTGAAACAATTCATTCTGTATACCTATACATTAAACATCTATTACCCGTTTCTTAACTTCATGCGGAAGTAGATTTGAAACTTGATTTTTAATTTATTTTGGTTTTTATTTCGGCCACATAACAGGACAAGCCCAATAACAATGTGGCACTATTTACATATAAAAAATTAAATCTAAAATTATGCCAGTGACATAATATTTTATATATCTATACATAGCATCATACAATAAAGTCATAAAATACATATAATACAATAGACAAACATATACAAAAATATATCAGGACAGTTTAATAAAATTTTATTAAATTGTAAGCAAATTCTATTGAGTGGGGAATTGTATGCAGAGTTAGTTTAATGAGTTAGTTTTAATGAGTAAATGGGATTGTTTTAACATTGTAAATGGGACTTTTTGATAAATTTTAAGGTTTGGTAATTTTAATTTAGGGTACATTTTAATGTCAGAAACAATAAAGCTTGATTTTTATTTACAAAAATATTATGTTACAAAAAAAAAAAAAAAAAAAAAATAGACTATTATTAATAACTACATCATAATATAAAATATTTTTGCCATTGCTGATAGTACTAGAATAGTACAATATAATGAGTATTAGTATCAAAAAGATATAATACTTCATGAGTTATATAAAATATTTTCGGACGTTTCGGAAACTGCTCAACAATCTGTTTCCGTCTTCAGCGATCACGAGAAGTGATAAACATTTCAATTTACGAGTTTTTATACCGGGTATTGTAAGAGTGAGACCAGGTAATAAGTGTGTTGCTATTGGTTGAGCGGTTGCAGGCAGTTATAGGTAGGGACGGGATTACCTGCGGAGGATTAACGACCGGATTAAAGTTGTTTGTCATATTATTGTGTGGTAATAAGTTGTTTGTTACCGAATTAGTGACCTGAGGATTAGAAAGGTTGTTTTGGATAATAGAAAGCCAGACTTGAGGAAATTCTATGCTGGTTTGGCTCACAGCATCTCTAGAGTTTTTGATTAAAGCTCTTTCAATTCTCTTTTGAACTTGTTTTCCTCATACATTAAGGGTTTAGCATCTTTCCATTGGAAATGATGTTCATTTTCCCAAACATGTTCAGCCAGTTTGGAACTATAAATTTCGCGCTGCTGAACTGTTTTCTTATGCTCGTTGACCCTTACATGCAAAGGTTTGCAAGTCTCGCCAATGTATTGTTTACCGCACTGGCAAGGAATAGAGTAGACGCGGGTGCCAAGTAAGTCAACCCTGACACGTTTGTTCATATTGCGCGTGAGATAGTCACCACCCGAGTGACACTCTTATGGACCAACCTTGGACACTGTTTTAGTTCTTTGGACCGTTTAGAGATGGCGAGAGAATGCAAAATAAATAGATATATTACGAACGTAGCCGACTTCTAACGACCAGTAGCTTCGTGTTGTGTTGTTTTTAAGTCGCTGAGTAACTGCCATTATTTTTCTAAAGAAAGTTAGGATAAGGTGACCATTCGTACTGGTTTTACCAGTACTGTACTGTTTTTTTGGTCATTGGTCCTAGTTAGACGTGAAATATAACCAGTACAGTTTAGGGACACAAAAACAAAAATTATTAATTTTTCAAAAGATCGAATAATCGTTCCATCTTTCAGTACGCACGTAAATTTAAACACGAAATACGGCTCAGTAGTGTAGCGGCCTTTTCAAATGTACCTTCTTAATCTACAATATAAATAAAAGTAGTACATTTTATTTTTTCCCTTAAAGGCAAAAAAACTAAGCTTACTCTGCAATATTTTTTTAATATATATTCTACAATAGCCACTTTTCTTCATGCTGACTGAGCAGGCGCGCTTCTAAAAAATATCCGATAAATAATATAAAATTTATTATTGGCTCTTTACGGGGAGGGGTGGTCTTATATGTTAATTACATTTTGACTATGATTGGTTTTTTATCAACAAAATAGATGATTTTATTTTCAGTAGCTTAGTTTTTATTAAGTATATGATTTTTTAGTTCCTGGGGGGGGGGGCGTCAGGACCCAAGCACCCCTCTCCTATTGCACGCGCCTGTACTTGAGCTATTTTAAATGTCCTGGTTTTATATTTGACAAAAATGGTCACCTTAGTTAGGAGTTAATTAGTTTTGTGTATTTTGATATTGTCTTTTGTGTTTTCTTTTGTAAATTATGTTAATGTCATGATAATAGTATATGAGAAATAAAATAACTCTACTTTTGGACAGTCAGTATTTATTTTCGAATCACAACGTTTCGCTGTTAGATAAACAGCTGTATATCTAACAGTGAAAAGTTGTGATTCTAAAATAAATATTGACAGTCCAAAAGTAAGTTATTTTACTTCTCAGTAATTATAATGTAATTTTGTATTCCAAAAATAAATAGCTAAGATCTTTTATTTAAATTTATTTATTTAGATTTCTTATTTATATTATTACAGGTTTTTAAATATATGTATTTTTTTGTTTATTGTAAAACTTTTGTTAATATAAATAACAAAATGTTGCAATACACAAAAAAATATATATTTAACACAATAATTATAAACCTAAAACTGATAGTGTAATTCAAATTTGGCGGTTCAGTTGTTTAGTTCACTGGACCGTTGGTAGGAGCGTTGTTAGACGTACTATTTTTTTTTGCTGGGAGTGTCCGTTCTTCATTTATGTTCTGTGATAGTCACTGTATAATAATAAGTTAGATTCAACGGAACGTCCCGAGGAAAAACCATGTTGTTTGGGTATTATCGATGACTTGGGAGATTTAAATATATGTTTATAAATGATTTTTTCACAAATTTGACTCATGGTATTTATCTTAGATATAAAACGGTAGTTATTAACTAATTTTATTACTAGGATTAAAAATCGGAACCATGCGTGTTTTTTTCTGTAATTTATTTTAATTTATTGTAAATTAAAAATAGAGGTTGGCATAAGTATTCAGAACAGTTTTTGAAGTATAATGGTGGTATACCACGAGGGCTCGGACCTAACCTGTTTCAACGAAATACCACAGCACGATGCTTATTTAGCACTGTGCAGTGCTACCACAGTTGGTACGTTCGTATACTATCAAAATACTTCCCTGGTACCCTGGTACCAATTTGAGGATTTCTGGCACTTTAACATATTTTATAGTCATAAGCTTTATTAATTTTTAAAACTGACATATACGGAAAAAAGATCAATCTTAAAGGGGAAAGTAACGTAGGCATACAAAATATATTCCTCATTTCTACATAGTGATATTTTTATATAAATATAACTCGTTATATTTTTGTTATGCTTTTATAAGTAACATAGTTCAATTTGTTATTAGCGCTTTAATATTTACCGTTATTTAATGTATATGCAAAGTATATGTTCCTATAGTCTAGTGTTTCCCAACCGTCCGTCCGTGGACCGGCACCTGTCCGCGAGAATTTTTTTTTACTGCAACTATTCGCCTAATAAGTTATAACCCACTTAGTTTTGAGATGAAAATCTCGGTCCTTAATCTGTTAATATCTTAAATAATAATTTGTTTCTTTCTTTACTAATTATATGTGTTTTTTTATTTGTTGTTTTTTTGCGTTTGTAATCAGTGCAATAAAGAATATAAAACTTTTGTGATACATATTACTTTCTAAACTTGCCGGTCCGCGAATTTTTTCTAGGTCGCTTGCTGGTCCGCCATGAAAAAATGTTGGAAAACGCTGCTATAGTCCATTTCAAATAAAAATGCTGTAAGTAGAACTGCGAATACAATATTTGGAAGTGGAGTATTGTGGAAAATTTTAATTAAAAATATGTATACCAATTCAGTATGTATTTAACATATTTCCCTTGAGTATTGTTTATTAAACCAGCAGGGCCAACTCCAAGTTATCTTACAATTACATTATCTGTCAAATTACATTATCTTAATTTGCTGACAAGAAAGATACTTTCATATAACATTTAAATGTCATAGAAATAAACTCAAAAATATGTAGCTACATGGAAACTTGGCTGTGCGATAAACTAGTCAGAAGTAAGGTCAAATAGCTTCTATTTCTTTACAAATTGCATTCTTATTTGAGTACGGGGTCTACGGAACACAGGGACGCAGGTTCGTATCCCCCCACTTCCTTCAGATTTTTGTCTTCCGATATTGTGCAGTCCGCTCTGGGGCCGACTCAGCCTAAAGTATTTAATACTGAAAATGGGTACATGTTTATACATGGATAATAGGACCGGTCGAAACGTCACACTGACCACGTAGTTTTCAAATCTATGGCCAGCGGTCGAGAAACGGAGAACTTACTTTCTCTTCTCCTATGCGCCTTTCTAGGCGTTGAAAACCTATTATTTTATTATTTATTCTTATTTGAAATGAACCATATATACCTGTTATATTATTATAATAAATATTGTTTATTTATCAAATTTTTTTATTATTAGTTTAATCAATCAATCCAATATTTTCATTAAAATCACTTAACAATTATTTTAAATTCTCTAATAAAATTAATTTTTTTTCTAATTTGGTACATTTTTAAATAACTCTTACTTGGTAATTTTTACCTACCGAGTTGGTACGAAAAATTGAAACTGGTAACTCTGAAACTGTGTTAAAAACTTTTCATTTGTAGCGAAATTTTTGTTATGGTATTTACACGTTATGATACTTAGAAATCACAACATTTCGCTTTCAATTTTTTCACAATCGCAGAATTCCATATAATCCGAATATTCCATAATACCTATGACCTATGACTATTCACCACAAAATTCGAAAAAATAAATAAATCGTGTACCTTGCACATAACTTTTATCAGAAGCGATAAATACATAAAGAAAAATATAGGGATCGAAATTAGTAAGAAGAAGAACACCAATGCTGAAAAATCTCAGGAAATGAGGGGGTCTAAAAAGGATTGGCTAATTTTGCCTCGCTAGGTTAAAAATAAATATCGCAATGCTGTTAGAAACCTTCGTTGTGAAGATGGTACATGAAAATTAAAATGTGTTTTCTATAGTGTACACATTTTTACATAAAACCTCGACTTATCCCAAGTATTTTGTTGATTTTTTCTTCATGGAATGGATTACGATATCACTCGGGTTATGTGTGTATAGGAAATTTCATCTTAGGAAAGAAATTTCTCTATTTAAGAAAAATAGTTTGGATATTTCCATGCATTATAATTATATACATACAGTGTTTTTTGTCTAATTATACAATAGCCAGTGTAGTCCAACATTTTCTAAATAATATAAAGAAACATGGCATACTCATTATTAGTTTCCTTTATATTAATAAATTTGGAGGCTATATCTGTTTTTACCGACCGCCAACATACATAAAGGAGGTATTGTGATCATACCGATTTTGACATTTAGATATTTCGATAGATCTCCACGAATTGAGGTCCCTACATAACGTTTTGACTATTTTTAGCATGATGCCTGTCGGTCAGTCTGTATGTATGTCTGTTTGTCTGTCTGTGCGTCGGTCTGTGTACACGTTCAGAGAAAATTCCGCTAAAAGGATTTTTATGAAACTTCATATTTAAGCTTTTGACATTAATGTGCCGGGTTGGTCAACTTTTGGTAAAAATCGGTTAACTAGAAATGGGAGTTTACTCGTGTCGGTTTTAAAAATTTTGCGAATATTTCACAACAGAAATATTTCGGAAAAATTTATTTAAAAAAAGTTGCTATAAAAGCAATAAATAACAACTTTTATTTGCGACATTTTTTCTTTTTTTGTATGTATGCAGGTACATTTCCATGGTTATCGTAAATTATAAATACACATGAAATTGTTAACGTAATATAATACGTTATTGTCTTTTACAATAATAACTACTCTGCTGCTAGAATGTGTTTTATACAAGTACTTTGTGTTGGCGGTCGGTGCTGTGGTGGCCACAGCTGATTTTTTTCTGCTTCATATTTGGTTTCTATATGTTTCAGATGATCAAGGCCAGTGTTTGTCAACCAAAAACGCGCCACGGACCAGTATAATATATAATTTTCTAACGCGGACCACTAATAATAATTGTTAGTTCATTTTTTGCAAGAAAACAAATATATTTAATGTGCTACTAAATACATTTATTTTATTTGTAGAAAATCACAGAAAGTTTACAGAAAATAAACAAAATATAAATTATTTACATTAAAAATGTGCATAAAAAAAATTTTAAAAACTGCAAAAAACGCATATAAAAACTTTCGCGGACCACTAAAATTTTTTTGGGGACCACTGGTGATCCGCGGACCACCTGTTGAGAAACACTGATCAGGACAATGTCTTGACTAAATCTAGACTAACTATATATATTGACTTAACATAGAAATATATACAATAAAAATTGTTTACAGCAATAATACAAATCTTTGAATAAAATAATATTTAAGGAGTTACAGGGTTACAGGGGGGACCCTAAAACTAAAATCTACATTTATCTCCCTTATTACTGACTTAACATCAAAATCATGCATGACAAAAATAGTTCATAATAAGAAAACAAATTTTTTATTTTTATGATTTTTTTCCTTTATATGAAATTCAGCTTGTGTTCTGCGGAACCCATGGGTTCCATGGAACGTTTTCCCCCTGAAAACGTTCCGCAACTTTAATTAAATGACTTTATTCTGTTTTTTTTTTTTAATGACTGTTTAGATTCAATTATTCGGTAAAAATTGAATCTGAGAAATAAAAAATTGAGTAATTTAAATCTGTGGGTGCTAAAAATTTTTTAATCACCAGTTTCTTCAGTAGTAGGTCATATTTATTCCAAAACAGCTAATTTTACTCGACAAAAAGTTCAAATTTATTGATTAGTGATTATTATTTAATTCTTATTTCACCTACCATTTAAATATGTATTTTGTAGAGTATTATTGGATTTTATGTTTATAAATTACTATATTACTTTGATTTTATGTCTATAATAATTGCTAATAAAGGTTTATATTAAGTAAATAAGTTAGATTCAAAACCGCATATTGCTACTTATTCGATTCAATTTTTATTTATAATTTGCAATAAAAATTATATTAAGTAGGTATTGCATTATTTAAAAAGTAAAATAGTATATTATGCCTACATTTAAAAAATATAGAAATATAGTCAGCTATAAAATATCAATTTTGATCAAGACTAAATTCAATAATAAACATCTAAATTATTATTTTAAAATGTTTGAACTAAAAATTAAATTGTGTATTTTTGTTTTAGGGTTCCAAAGAAGTAGTATTTAAACTGTAAGGTTCCGCAGATGTAAGAAGGTTGAAGACCACTGATTTAGATGAATACTTGGGGTGGGATGGGGGTTCTAAAGCTAAACTTTTGAAATATTTACCTTTTTAATGCATTAAAAATGTGTATGACAAAAATTGTTTATAATAAAAAAATAAATCTTTTTTGTTGTAACGGGTGTTTTTTTTAGAGGTATAGAACTTTAAATTGCAATAAAACAACGATGGATTATTCGATTGACATGAATTTTTTTTTATTCGAAAGATAATCTTGTGGCATTACATTAAATCATACCAACAAGACGGCGCAACATGTCACACAGCTCGTGCCACAATCGATTTATTGAAAGACACGTTTGGTGACCGCCTAATTTCACGTTTTGGACCTGTGAATTGGCCTCCAAGATCTTGTGATTTAACACCGCTGGACTACTTTCTGTGGGGCTATGTAAAGTCATTGGTCTATGCGGATAAGCCACAAACGCTTGACCATTTGGAAGACAACATTCGCCGTGTTATTGCCGATATACGGCCACAAATGTTGGAAAAAGTCATCGAAAATTGGACGTCCAGATTGGACTACATCCGAGCCAGCCGTGGCGGTCATATGCCAGAAATCATATTTAAAATGTAATGCCACAAGATTATCTTTCGAATAAAAAAAAATTCATGTCAATCGAATAATCCATCGTTGTTTTATTGCAATTTAAAGTTCTATACCTCTAAAAAAAACACCCATTATATACTTTTTCAATTGGATGGATATTTGGGACACCCTAAAACTGAAATTTTGAAATATCTCACAATTATTTACTTTACATCAATATTGCGTATGAGTTTTTTTTTTTTTTTTCTCTTGAATGCAGTTTTTAATATGATAACATTTTGGGAGCTATGTATACAAAAAAGTGGTTCAGAATAAAGAAAAGATTAGTATCTGTTCTACTTCAAATTGAAATATCTCACTTATCATTTAAGTTACAGCAAAACTGTACATTATAAAAACCGTACGAAGTACGAGTACTCTAGCTAGTCATTCATAACATCTTAAAATCTCCATCTCCTATAGGCACTCAATAAAGCAAGTCCCCTGTTATAGTAATGCGTGTCACTTATTAATTATGTATTTTCTTAATTTCCAAAATTCCCTTTCGAACTCAAAACTAATTAATCAGTTTTATAAATCTTTTAAATATTTCATAATGTTTAAGAAAAACCTTGTTCAAGTTTACCAAAAATATTTCGACAGTTAAAATACTTCCGTAATTTATTTAACAAAAACTTTCGCTAGCGTTTGACAAGCACGGAATTAAAACAGTACTTGTTACGCGAGTTAAAATCTCATGTATGTACGTACTTATAAATTTATTATACAATGACTGCACAGATATTATAATACTCTTTATAACTAAATATACTTATTGCATACGACTAATATTTCCTGATTACTTCCTGTCTTTTATTTTTACTTACTTTATTTGCTCACATATTACGTATTACAAATTAATTATAGTTTATTTAAGTGAAATTATTAATATTGTATTCTGCGTAAATTGATAAATAGCAGTCTTGATATGAGAAATATATTTTTTTTGCTGTTTTACATAATGATATTATTAATTATTTTTCAGTTATGTAGTAAGAAAAATAATAATATCGACCAATTACTTTATAACAGCATTACTATGTCTTCTTCTGTATTCGTTTTTTTAGGCATAGCATTACTGTTCCTTATTCGTCTCGACCTCTGCCCATTTTATTACTACAATTTTTATTTATTTATTAAGTAATTTGTATTTACAGGTTCAATCCTAAATAATATATAATAAAACATGTTCATAAATAATAATTTCACAAATAAAATAATTTATTAAGTGCAATTAATACATTAATAAATTACTTCATCCTGACTAAGGGCATTAAATTTTTTTTTTAGAAAAACACAGCCCGTTAAAAATTGTTTGACTGCAACACGTAGCCACAACATCCAGGTAGTTTTGTAAGTTAACGAAGTCAGCAGGGATGTTAATCGCTGAATAAAGTTTCAAAACATCAGCGATTAAGAGATAATTGCTTTTAAGGATAACTGCACCTATATCATTAAATAACAAGATAAACAATATGGAACCCAAGAGTGAGCCCTGTGGTACACCAGATGTTACATTAATTACCTTCGATAAGCAGTTATTTATACTAACCCATTGAGTACGATTTTTTAGGTACGAGCTTAACCACAATAACAGGAACGACTGAATATCGTACGCTTGATCAGTTTGGTTAAGAGTGTGCCGTGATAAATGCGGTCAAGCGTTTTCCAAAATTCCGTGTAGATGGTATGGACTTCGCTCCTATTCTCTAAGAAGTATATGATGTTGCCCTTGATAGATATTAAATTGGCCACAGTAAAACGACTCATGGAGAATCCATGTTGTTGATTTGCTATTGTATTTTTATAACAAGAAAATATTTCGTCAAATTTTTGTTTAGTAATAGTTGATTTGAGGACTTTGGATATGGTAGAGATGATAGATATGGGTCTGTAATTTTCTATTTATGCGCTACATCCAGTTTTAAATATAGGCGTTTTGTACGAAATTTTTCAAGTAGACGGATAAACTCCAGATTCCAATGAAAGGCGGAACAAGGTGGTTAAGGTTTGACTAAGTGTTGAGCAACAACGTTTAAGGAATATAGGAGGTATACCATCTGGTCCACAGCCTTATTATATTGGGTTTCGTTAAATAATTAATATCAATAATTATAGTAAGTTTCACTGACTGAAATTCCGCCACCCATTTCTTAAGATAGCATAGATTACCACTGCAACTGATATAACGCAAAATAAAACTGACAGTAAAGGTGGGTGAAGCAGGTCCCAGCTAAGTGCCACTCCTTACTTAACTCCGAAGAAGTTTCGAATGGATTGAGCTTTCTAGGAAAACATAGGCATCTTTGAACAGTTTAAAAAGGGCTATGATAGAAGCAGCGAACTTCTGTTCATCCGGGGAAGGCGGCAGATACCAAAATACGATTGTGATGCAGAAATTCAGTAAATGAGGCTCATATAGAGCAAAAGAAAAAGGTCTTTAACAAAATCATCATTAGTAGCGCGACAGGCCGAGATGAGCCTAGACCTTCTGATACCAAGTTTCATGGCCATATTTTCAATCTGTGTACATTCAGGAGTAATACGATTAGTATTGCGTCCATATTTTAACATACACAGAAAGGCATCCACAGTTTACAGCTGGTTGCGAACAACTAAGCAGAACCTGTAATTTGTATAATTATTATTTATACATATTATTTGACATAAACGATTGTATAAACGATTTAAAATCGATTATACAATTGATTATGTCAAGCGTTAGCTTGCGGCCACAGGCTTACTTCAGCAGACTTAGAACGAAAAAGATAAAAATTACAAAAGGAATCTCGCCAAAAAGAAAACAAAAAATGTTTTGTCATGTGGCCAGCGATATTCATAAAGTCGTTTGAAAAATTACTAACAGTATTACATACTGAAACAAACGAAATATTGGAAAGCCGATCTAGATGGATCAATGCTGCTTTATCCAGAAGTGATAGTAAGAAAATACTTAAAGAAGCTAAAGTATATAAATGCAGGTATCGAGTATTTTAGGTCACAATAAAAACTTAACATGTTTACCAGCTGCAAATGGTTTTGTATTTGATTTTCAAATCTTTTATGTTTTGATTTATTAGAAAGTTATTGAGGGTGTATAAAAGAGAAAGTTTTTTATACAATTTAAATTAAATTTCAAAATATATTATTGCACAATTTTTCATCTTAACATTCAAATTAAGGTCGCAAATATTAACCTTCGAATTTATGTTAAAATTATGTTTTTTCAAACTATATTTTTTCTAAGATGCATAAAATGGTAGATAAGGTAAATTAGCACCATATTAACAGTAATTATATCAGCAATATATGAATATTAATATTTTATAAAATATTTAGTTTTTGCAAGATTATTAGATAACTCTTTAATTTGTTAGATACACGCGTATATAATGGAAATTTATGAATATTTAAATGAAAATGATTGTTTAACAAGAAATAATTATGTGGCAAATAATATGAATATTAAATAATTTAAATAAAATGGTAGATTTATTGAAATTAAAATTTTAATATTTTTTAGTCGAATTTTACTATTTTAAAGTTTTCCTAATCCTAACATCCAAATAAGATTACAAATGACCATTTGTTATATGTTCTCTAATTTTCTGTATGGTGTCGAAATCGGGACCATGATGAAAAATCAGGATTTTGAAATGTGAATGTCCAGACAACTGTAGATTCCATGGGTGAACAAAGTAACAAACGAGAAAGTATTCAGAAAATAGTAAAAGACACGAGAAATATACTTAGCTTAAAAAAAGTTTAGTACTATGGACATAATAGGTCTGTTCCTAGAGCCATTTATAACAATTTATTATCAACAGCCGCAAGTGCAGGGTTCGTAGAAGTGCGTTAAAATAAAGCTGCGCTTGCGTCTGACGATAATAAACCAAAAGAAATAGCTCTACGATCAGACCTAATGTTATGCAACACAACTGTTATCGGTTGTAGCAAATGATAATGCAAGGCAAGATAGAATGGAAAAGGAAACCTGGAAAATTTTTCGTGATTGCTATAGGAAAAGTGCATCATTGTTCCTCTCAGCCGTATCTGAGCTACAAATTATTCTAACTCTAAGGATGGCTAACCTCCGTTAAGATCGAAATATAATTCTGTTCGTCCACCATCTTGAAGAACTTTTTCTAAAGAAAGTTTTCCTGAGTAAAAATAAAAGTAAAAATGTTGTCTGAATGTGTTACAATCATTATCATTTCTAACATGTTTTAAATTTATTTATTTTAATGGTCTTTGCTGATTTGGCAATTAGCCAGGACAATTCTTATTTTTGGAAACTCCATGCCTGAATTCTTTTGAGGCTGAGTTGCTAAGCCTCGGGATTCAAACCCGAGACCTTAGCAACGCAGAGCACATGTGTTACCACTACCCTACGTCGGTCGGCACTTTATTACCGAAATGAAATGACTCGTATTACTGAAAAATAGACTTAAAAAAACTAATACTGGGGTGACGAAATGTCAATTATGTGTATCCATCTATATCACTAATATTTACGGACTGTAAGTTATAGAACAGCTAACTTCAAGCGCGTTTCATAACCTTACAAATTGTAACAATTCATAACAATCAAACGTGTTAATATTTTAAAATATAATCATATGATTTTTGGATACCACTTTCCCTTTTATTTATTTTTTATTTTTTGTTGATTAGTTTTCGGAGTAACTTTTCACTTTTTTTGTCCCTTGATTTTTCGAAATAACTTTTTCATTTTTTTCTTGTCAATTGATCTTTCTGAATACCTATTGTCCTTTTTTGGGTCACTAGAATAGATATCCTCAAAATATTATATTACAAGATTGTAATATAATGTTTTTATATTTTTTATTTAAGTAGAAGCATTAGTCATTTAGTTTTGGATTTATCTGCCAACAAATAAGAATGGAAAGAAATCGTTTTTAATCCATAACCGGTTATCCTTATTATAATCGAAAATCATTATATTTTAAAGGCGCTTATAAAATTCATGCATCCCGACTACATAATAATATATTCTAACTACACTCCTGCATATGTACCTAATTGAAATTGATTAATTTTTAAAGAAAAGAAAAAAACATCATCGTCTTTGTTATTGAAAGCTGCTCGACTGTACCTATAAATAATAAGAGTATCTATAGCAGATACGATAAATGCATTACGGGTTGCACAGAGTTAACCTATTAATTATTAAAATACCTAAACCAAGTTACTTCGGATGAATAGGAATTTTGAAGCAACCGTATGAAATTTAATTTTGACTTTCGAACTTATTTAATTGAACAAATAATTTTGATCCTAGGCAAGGTCCAAGTATCGTACCTTGAGAGACTTACAGAGTTTTGTTTATTAATTTGTTATACTTATATATGCTAACAGGTGGTCAAATTTTTGTACTAAATACTGCAGTACAGTTAGAACGTATATGAAAAACTATAAAAGCAGAATAAATTGTAGTGTTTTTTGCTATACGTTAAGAAAGGACAAAGATAGACATCTTAGTTTTTTTACTTTTCCTAAGAAAAATGGAGGGAAAGGTAATACTCCATAAGTCCAAATTTTAGCGAGATGATTCTGTTAAACGATTAGAAATACAAACCTACGGTTTGAATTTTTGAAATCTGGAATTTTATCTACCTAATTATAAATTGATCTCATTAGTTAATGCCTTTATTATTCGTGTTGTTTTGAAAATTTGTAAATATTACATATTCGAAAGACCAGACATATATCAAAATCTACATGAGATAGAGTCCTGCGGTTGAAATTTTTAAAATACTGAGGTCCTAAATTTTGATGCCACTACCGAAAAAATCGTAAGATTTTTTTGATTTTACAGCCAAAATTTTGTCTCTGATTCTTCAAAATGTATATATTTATGTATTTTGAGTCGCAGATCTCAAAAATAATCACCATTACAAGATACGGTTTACCGTTTTTCAATAAATTCAATAAAACTGACAGATGAAATTATATTTCAAAAAATACATACAAGAGGGCGCTTTAAATATATTTTTTAGATTCACTACCCTAAAATTGGTCTATTTACATATTACAAAAAAAAAAAGTAAAATTGGAAGAGAAATTAACGTAGAACGATAATAAGTCACTCACATATATTTTAGTGTTGAATTTTTGTAACAATGTCTACAGAAGTTGTGAAAAACTAAAGCAGAACAAATTGTAGTGTTTGCGGCTATCATTTAAGAAAGGACAAAGATAGACATCTTAGTTTTTTAATTTTTCTAAGAATAATGGAGAGAAAGTTAATATTAAGTCCAGATTTTCGTGAGATGATTCTGTTATACACCTCGATACATGTGTAGCGATGAAAAATTTAAAAAGGTGGCAAATTTTGGCTTCCATTTTAATGAAATAAAAACGTATTGTGCTAAATATAACCGGTTCGCTATGTGCAAATTAACAGCTAGGTATTACTGTCGTCAATCATATTTCCTTCGATCACAGTGCCGCCAGTCAAAGAAATCAGTAATGACACTTCTCCATACCGTATTTTTACCGACCGCCAACATATATAAGGGAGGTATTGTGATCATACCGATTTTGACATTTCGAGACTTCGATGGATCTTCACGAATTGAGATTCCTGCATAACGTTTTGACTATTTTTAGCATGATGTCCGTCTGTCCGTCTGTCCGTCTGTCCGTCTGTCCGTCTGTCCGTCTGTCCGTCTGTCCGTCTGTCCGTCTGTCCGTCTGTCCGTCTGTCCGTCTGTCCGTCTGTCCGTCTGTCCGTCTGTCCGTCTGTCCGTCTGTCCGTCTGTCCGTCTGTCCGTCTGTCCGTCTGTCCGTCTGTCCGTCTGTCCGTCTGTCCGTCTGTCCGTCTGTCCGTCTGTCCGTCTGTCCGTCTGTCCGTCTGTCCGTCTGTCCGTCTGTCCGTCTGTCCGTCTGTCCGTCTGTCCGTCTGTCCGTCTGTCCGTCTGTCCGTCTGTCCGTCTGTCCGTCTGTCCGTCTGTCCGTCTGTCCGTCTGTCCGTCTGTCCGTCTGTCCGTCTGTCCGTCTGTCCGTCTGTCCGTCTATCCGTCTGTGTACACGTGCAGAGCAAATTCGGCTAAAAGGATTTTTATGAAACTTCATATTTAAGCTTTTGACATCAATGGCACGAGTTGATCAACTTTTGGTAAAAATCAGTTGACTAGAAATGGGAGTTTAATCGTGTCGATTTTAAGATTTTTGTGAATATTTCATAACAGAAAAATATTTAGCAAAAGTTGCTATAAAGGCAATAGCTAAAAACTTTTATTTGAGATATTTTTTGATAAAACGAAAAAAATTTGAAACATTTTTCAAAATCTATTTTTTCATACTTATATGTAACGTTTCCATGCTCATGATAAATAATATCTCTGTTAGAAAATATTAGGCCAAGTTATTTCTACTCTGCTGCTAGAATGTATTTTATACAAGTACTTTCTGATTGCAGTTGTTCCTGTGGTGGATACAGCTGATTTTTTATATGCAAATCAAAGTATACAATTCTTGTATAATTCAGTATTTTTATTTTTTAAAATAAATAAAATTTACGTGATAAAAGTACACGACTTTCCCCAAGTAATGAAAAAATCCTGATAATTTGGTTGTGCTCCAATTTTTAAAAGACGATTTTTCGAAATTGGCTAAGAAGTTGGTTTAGCCCAGCTAAAGCCCATCCTTGGCTACGATTCTGATTAAATTAAATACAATTTAAATGGAAAATAATTTCCAAATACAGCTAAAGTTAAATTAATCCGTACTTTTTTCTTTAAACACGTATAAAACCTCAAAAACTTTTCAACAAACAACAGTTTCCAAGAGAAATTTTATAAATCCCATTAACCGCTAAAAATCTTTTGCATCGGAATTCCCAAACGTCATTCATCGGGGTACAGATCTGAAGTGGTCAGACTAGGTTCCAATGTCCCCCACTTAATAAGATCGTTTTTCCACAACACTTGCTTATATACAAAAGGTGGAACGTTTATAATAAACTAGTTGTATTTACTGGTGTATGGCAAGGTAAAGTGACTAAAGTGAATAACCTGATTGGTGATAATGAGTGCGTTCGGAATATATGTGTTTCTTGTGTTGTGCGTTCTCAAGGTGATTGGGAGTAAACAGCCGAATATTATTGTTATGCTCGCTGATGACTTGGTGAGTAATTTTATGCAAATTACTATTATAATTCATTAGTGTACAATTTATACTCGGTGCACAGGGTACCGAATATAAAATAACACTTAAAGTAGTCAGCAGCGGCGAAAGGTAGAGGCGAGAGGGGCACAGGCTTAGGGAGCTCAGTTTTAGGGGCGCCAAAATAAACGCTTAAATAAGTTTTCATTAAGTTTATTACCGACCGCCAACATATATAAGGGAGGTATTGTGATCATACCGATTTTGACATTTCGAGATTTCGATGGATCTCCACGAATTGAGGTCCCTACATAACGTTTTGACTATTTTTAGCATGATGTCTGTCGGTCTGTCTGTCCGCCTGTCCATCCGTCTGTCTGTGTACACGTGCAGAGCAAATTCGGCTGTAAGGATTTTTATGAAACTTCATATTTAAGCTTCTGCCATCAATGGCACGAGTTGATCAACTTTTAGTAAAAATCAGTTGACTAAAAGTGGGAGTTTACTCGTGTCGATTTTAAGATTTTTGTGAATATTTCACAACAGAAAAATATTTAGAAAAAATTTATTGAACAAAAGTTGCTAAATAAAAGTTGCTAACTAAAAGTTGATCAACTAGTGCCATTGATGGCAGAATCTTAAATATGAAGTTTCATAAAAATCCTTTCAACCGAATTTGCTCTGCACGTGTACACAGACAGACGGATGGACAGACGGACAGACAGACAGACAGACTCCTATTTCTAGTTAACCGATTTTTACCAAAAGTTGATCAACTCGTGCCATTGATATCAGAAGCTTAAATATGAAGTTAAAATCCTTTTAACTGAATTTGCTTTGCACGTGTACACAGACAGACAGACAGACAGACAGACAGACCGATAGATATCATGCTAAAAATAGTCAAAACGTTATGTATGGACCTAAATTCGTGGAGATCCATCGAAATCTCGAAATGTCAAAATCGGTATGATCCCAATACCTATACTTCTATGTAATGTTTCCATGGTGATGATAAATAATATCTCTGTTAGAAAATATTAGGCCAATTTATTTCTACTCTGCTGCTAGAATGTATTTTATATAAGTACTTTGTGATGGTGGTCGGTCCTGTCGTGGCCACAGCTGATTTTTTAGGTATTTAATAAGTGTGAGAGGCCAACAGAATGCTGGATATCTAGGACAATATTTTTTTCTATAATCATACCAAAATAAAAATTTATTTGATAATCATTTTTAATCATTATTTGAGCACTTAGAACTTTCATTTAATTTTTTTAAACTAAATTTAAATAATTTGTTATAATTTCTCAATAAAATTTCACAATAAAGTTTAAATTAAAAAATCTCAGCGATTTTTTCTGCATTTGCTTCACATCTAAGTATTCATTAAATTAATAAGAAATATATTGGTAAGTGGCTTCTTTTTTTAATTCCTAAAACGTATTTCTCACTATTAACAATGTATTTGATTTATATGGTCTATTTCAAAGTAGAAAAATGTGTGTAAGAAGATAGGAGCTGTTTGTCCTTGCTTCGGATTGGTTTAGAGCGTCATCCCTATTACACTGTATTATATTAATATTGTTTTTAGTCCAAGTTGACAGATGTTCAGTGTCGTACATTGGAAATATATATTATTTATATTATTTAATGTTTCTCATATATTTTGTTATTATTTACATATTTAGACTTTTATTTATATTCTTGGCGTAGATTTTATGGAGAAAATTCTCCATGTAATTTGTTTTTACGCAGTTATATATTTTTTAGGTTATCTGACATATAAATATTTTTTGACAGTTGACAATTAACAGATCAAGAAGGAGGACTAATGTGAGGCCAAAAGACAGCCCAACTGATTGTGCCCAAAGAAGAAGTTATTGATATAATTTTTGGACCTTCATATATACATATATTTTTAATTTTTATTTACAATAATTATATAAATAAGAAACTTTAGCTCTGAAGATATATTGTTTGTTTTATTGCTTTGTTTAAACTCTTTTAGCCAAATCTCTCTTTTTATTTATAGTACATAATTTTTAAAATTAATATTTTTTTAACTTTTTCAAATTTCCCATTAAACTGAATTTATGTCGTATAAATAACGTAAGTGTATTATCTGCCTTGTTTATTTCAATATTTTATTAACCTTTAAAAAAAAAAAAAATATACTTGCTAACCCAGTTACTACGCCCATGTCCTAGTTGTAACTTATTTTAAATTTCCCGCTATACTGTATTTGTCCAGTGTAAATCGTACTCGGTTCGCAGCGCTATCTACTTTTTTCTTTTTTGAAATAGGTATTTCACTACTATACATGATTTGTTCCTCTTTGATACCTTAAAAACAAAAAACTAACATAATTCAAACAATAGGTTCAATTATGACGTAGGTGGAGCTTACTCTCACGAGCTCGAAATTCAGCTATTAAAAAAATGTTACTATATTTCTAATTTCAAAAGACGACCTACACTTCCTTAGACATTATTATAAAAAATCCATATAATTACTAGCCATAATTTAGCCATGAATTAAAAAATAATTAAATTTGTCAAAAATACAAAAATAGCATTTATTGCATTTCTTAAAACTCCTTTTTCAATTTTATTTTCACGTTAGCACACTTCTTCTTTTCCTCTTCTGCAAATAATGCAATATGAACAGGTAGCAATTCAGCAAGTAATTGTGTTTTAATTTGTAGTAATTTATTATTTATTTTTATTTAAGTTGTAAATAATTTGAAAATACTGAATAAAAATATTTGTAACATGTGTCTATTAATAGCACATAATTATATTTACCACATACAATCCGTAACAATAATAAAGTAACAAAAGTAAATGACAACAAAAAATGTGCTAGTTTTAGTTTACTAGCGTAGCGTAATGGTAACACACGTGTTTCGGTTTCGAAACCTGTACGGGAATGGAATTTTCCAAAAATTATAATTGTCCTGGCTAATTGCCTTTGTAGCAAAGGCCATAAAATGTAAAATAAAAGAAAAGTTAAATAACAGAAATAATTATAAAAAAATGATATTCTCAATAAATTACCGAACCATCTTGTCTTCTTCTTTTCTTGTGCATCTGGCAATAAATAAAATATATATCCCTGCACCATAACTACAATATTTTACTTAAAAAACAACAAAAATATATATTTTCGTATAAAATACATTTAAAATAATATTATCTTGCAAATATATTCAAACGTATGTAAACAACAACTACAAATGTCAAAAAATAATATTCTTTTTCAAAGAGGACACATTCCTAGGTCTCAGTGGCGCAGCCAGGATTTTGTCTTGGGGAGGGCCAAATTAAATTTCGAGGGCACGCGGGCCGCATACGGCCCTGAACCTTATTTTTTATGGCCCCTGAAGCGGATATCAAAATCACTTGAGCTTATTTAGGGGAAAAATATATTTAAAAATGTAAAATATACTCTCTTCCCCTTTTCTGTTTATAAAAAAATGTCAAGAAACCCTTCGAGATATTTAAAGTTCCGTCACTGCTTATCATTTTGTATGTAAAATAGACTGCGACCCTAATCAGTTCGACACCCCTGCTGTTGGATATTGATGTTTATATCAAATAATAATTCCATTATTTGTCGATAAAAAAATGTAATTGTTAATCCCTGTATCAAAAACTTTCACTTGATTTTTTCTTCGATAAATACATATTTATTTATATTTTCCGCGGGATATATTTTCTTAGTCTCAATATTTCTCTTACTTATGTTCAGTTCTCTAAATCAGCCGCTTGGCCACAATTTGTACAGAACGAACAGACTCATGCGACGGAATAAGGATTTCTTGATTATACCTACGAAAACCGTGAATGTGCATTTTCTGTTAATTTCAACACTAAATATAATAAAATATAGCTTATTATTATTGTAAAATACAGAAGTTATTTTGCTGTACGATTATGATAAAATTGTTAAATTTTCATTTCATTGGACCTTCAGAGGGGGCTTGTGTCCCCCTCCTTCTGAATACACCACTGTTGTTCAGTACAACTTATATCAGTCCTTTTTGTGTGTAAAACATTATAATTTCAAAAATACCTAAGAAGATATTGATATTCACATTTATCTACAAAATAAAACCAAATACCGATTTTAAGAGTGCGATTGTCTCCAAAACTACTCTCTTATATTTCTACTATTTTTACTCTATTTCACGTTTGAGGTGTCATTTTAAAATTACATTCTGAAGGCTATACCGAAGTCAGATTTCCACTTTATCTTATCTGAATCGAGTAACTAGTTGTTTAAAACAGTTTTATCATTTGACTGGGCGAATATTTTAGTCGATGTGTCAGGGGGAAAAAGGATCAACACTCCCCTTCATATAATTCGTTGGAGCATATTTGGAAAGTGATGTATTTTCACTTGAATAATAATTATGTCACTTTATCAAGAGTAGAAAATCTTAACAAGATGAATATTTATACGAAAAAAAAAATGCCAATATGGTTTACAATGAAGTAATTGAAAAATTAACTACTGTTGTGGTTAATATTATCTTCAACTCCCCGGGCAGCGCCGAGTAATCTGCTGGTCCTGGGAGGGGCCCTGGCCCGTCGCCCCCCCCTTGGCTGCGCCACTGGTTGTGGTTAACAAATTCTATCTTCAACTATCCGGAGAGCGCCAAGTAATCTGCTGGTCCTGGGAGGTCTTATCTCAAGAGCGACACGATACTGTTAAAAGTGCACTATCAATAAGTTTCAGAATATCAACATGAGGTGTTGGAAATCAGAACTTTCCACTGGATATATTTTTATCCAACCAACCACATCGAAAGTCGACGACGGTGCTAATTAGCCAGCGGCTTTTAGGGGCGCCAAAATAGACGCTTAAATATACATATTCGTCTATATATATAAATTTTTATTAAGTTTTTCTATTTTTATTTAGATTAAAATTATAAATTTTCATTTCTCCGATATATTAATCTTGTCCATATTAATTATAAAATTGAGTTTAAAGATGTACTCATTTATTGATTATATAATAATATTCCGTCTTCTTTTGGACTGTATTAAATTTCTTACATATCTGAAAACATTTATAACTGATTTTGGTGGCACATTTACACATACACTTGACTTAATTTGTTCCCGATCACGGTTCGTATCTTAAAAACTATGTATCTAAAAACCCAATTTTCCATTGTATCTCGGGTAATCAATTATTCCGTTCCCAGATTAAAAGATTATAAAGGAAATCCAAAAAATTAATCAAAGCTATTCTCAACTAAATGAAGAAAATGCAAAGAAATGGAGAATGAGTGAGAAGCGACATTTTTTCACTATAAATATGCATTTTGTATACCATTACATATTAATTTTTATTTATACAATTTTCTGTTTTACATGATTAGTATGAAAATCATCTTCCATTATATTATAAAACCAATGGCGAAGGGAGACCTCCGCTAGACTTGCCCTCCATTAAAAAAATAATAATAATAAAAAAAAATACATTTTTTTTTTAATTTAAAAAAATATTTAGGTAAATCTTCAAAAATACATTAAATTATGTTCTATACAATTTTTTGTCCAAGGCTTGGTTTACTAGTTACGAATTTTTTTAAATTTTAAAGTTTAATAACGTTTCCGATTTCGGATTTTAATAAAAAACAATAGGGTTTTTCCCAATTATTAGGAGAAGTTTTTAGTACCAGAACGAACTCTTTAAGTTAAACCGTTTTTGAGCTATCGTGTAAACACACAGATACACAGTCACACAGACACACAGACACACACACAGACACACACACATACGGACGGCACTTCGAAAATAGGTTTTTTGGATTCCCTGGACCATGAAACGTGGTCATCCGTCAAAATCTCGACATCGAAAATTTTCGCGATTACAATACTTGCCCCTTATATATTAAGGTCGGGCAAGTAAAAAGGACAATTTTCTTGTGTCTGGTTTTGTGGCTCAGGAGTGGCTCGATTTTTTGCCTGTCGTAGTAGCCTGTTAGTAGCCTGTTTCTAGTACTACGGAAAAAATTATAATGTAAACAGGTTTTAATTCATTTGAAAAGAAAAATATCATGGTTCGTATCTAAAGGTCAACATAGGATATGAAAATAGTTTTTATCTCGAAATGTTCGTATATCGATAAAGTTGTAAGTCGAGGTACCACCGTATTATTATTTATTTATTTATTTTACATCGGCCTATTTCTGCAACGAGACTAATCGCCGATGCCAGGGGGCGAGCTCCTACACCTGGATGAGGGGTGAATGATTGTGAAATGATAGTAATGTAAACATATTATTCTCGCCCGAATATCACCAACGAAGGAGGCTCGAACCTCCGACCGCCTAGCCCAGACTGTTTCTACCAGTCTTAAACCGCACGACTTAATGCGCTCGGCCATTACGTTGGCTTCCTTCCTAATTGGAAAAACAATGTTCTTTCGAATTTAATAGGATTAAAACGCCCGAATAATATCACCGACGGAGAATCGAACTACCAACCACACAATCCAGACTGTATTCACCAGTCCAAACTGCTGCGATTTAATGCGATCGGCCACTCCGTCGGCTACCACCGTATTAGCAAATTTACTTAGCCATAACTAGAATTCGGTTAAAATGTTAAAATATATTAATTGCAACCATCTAAATCAAAAGAATATGTTTGAAATAAGATTGCGAGCACGTAAACTCCACTCTTCGGTACGCCACGCGGTTTGGCGGGTTTGCCCCGGGCCCCAAAAGAGCTGGCGCCGTCTCTGTAAATAGCTACTATTAAGTCCTACGAGAATGAGATCGTCCATGGCTGAAAATCCAGATACGAGAAGTGAAAACTCTTCCACACATAAATCAAAGGTGGTCAGCTACTGTGTCCGATATTCTTTGAACACGTTGTTTTCTTCTCTCTCTAGTGATCCCTGCACGTTCGATCCTTTTTTTCTCAAAGATGTTTATTTCTTCAGAGGTCAACTTTCTCCAAGCAGGACGACTTTCAGCTGTTTGTTCCTAGAGGGAGTTCGTTAAATTGCATATTCTTAGAATATTTTTGACGGAATCCTTACACCTTTTGCAAAGTGCCCTTGGGTTTCAATTACCATGTTCTAGTTCGGAGTACAAGATTTGGATACGGTAAAACACAGTATACTGTAAAACCAATTGTCGAAAAGCTTACAAAATAGACTCCTAGAAGACGATCATTACAATATCGATGCAATAGGCGAGATAACACGGCGTGGTTAGAGCCCAGGTCAATATTACCTAAAAATATAATGTCTGGATCTTTAAGAATTTAATATTTTATTCTTGAAAGTTTTCTCATTAATTAATGATTATATACTTAATTTATAAATTAAGATATGCATATTCAAGTTCACGTTTTTATAGTAATGTTGTTAATATTTGTTATTGTTAATAAAGTTTTATTATGAATACTAATCACGTCGGTTATGTCAGTACAGGTAGCTATACGTCAGAACGTATTTATGCACGTAAACGCTAATATACAGTACTAAGTACAGAGTGTCTCGAATTATAAGCAAACCGACTTGACTTTGTAATGACAAGGTAAAACCCATCAGAGCATAGGATCTTCCAGAGACAGAAAAAGACATGATTGTAAAAGAATTTATACCTAACCATTTTTAACTAAGTTGAATGCATTAAATTATTATTATTGCATGCATGTAGGATAAGTTAATTTCTTACGAGAGGCGGTTGAAAAGTGGGAAAATCGGGCTAGGCAAGGAAACACAACTTTTTCGGCAAAACTCAATTTATTTCTCAACATAGGTCTCCTTTTAAAACTCTACACTTCGTCCAACGATTTTTCAATTTTTCGATGTGCTCCAAATAATACGATTTCTCGAAGCTCTCAAAATAGGTCTCTGTTTCAGCGATGATCTCCTCATTCGACCCAAATCTCTTACCACCGAGCCATTTCTTTAAGTTTGGAAATAAATAATAGTTACAGGGGACCAAATCTGACGAATGTGGATGAGGAACCAATTCGTAGCGCAATTCATGGAGTTTTGCCATTGCGACTACGCACTTAAGGAACAGCACTATTTTCTTTGCCAAATGTGGCTGCTTTCACTTCAAACCAGTGTCTAATTGGTCCAACAGCTATAGTCGGATTGCTGATAGGTGACTGTTCGTTGCTACAAGTATCGATATACAATACTATATGCTTTCTCTCTATATATCATTATAATTATTTGCATACCCATAGTAACGTACAGTGACGCAAGTTGACAACCAACCTTCCAAATTATTTTAATAAAAAACAAAGCATTAGAAAGAAACAGAATTATTCGTAGATATCTTTGCTAATTGGAGCACGAAAATTAATTCACAGCAGTACTCAAACAAACAAAATTAATAATTTTAAGGTAATAATTATAAATAAGGAAAAACATACGTAAATTTTGGATTATAATATGTTGTTTATTTAAATTAAATTTTTATGTTTCCCCTAAGTACAAAGTAATAAAATATTAAGTAAAAATATATTTAGGCCCGGTATTTCCACCTTTAGATAAAGTTCCAGGTAACTATCTGACAGATAAGGTTATTTTTAACTTCATCTGCTGAATAAATGTCATCCCTTCTTTCCATACAAATGTATCTATCAGATAGTTATCTAACGGATAATGAGACTGACGTATTGAATTCACTGACTGGTATTGACATTTATTCAGCAGATGAAGTTACAAATAACCTTATCTGTCAGATAGTTACCTGAAACTTTATCTGAAGGTGGAAAGACCGGGCCTTATTCATATAATATATTGCTACAAGTTGTATTTAAATGTTTATTTTTATTTTAAAACAATTAGTCACTGTAATGCATGATATCGTCGTCATCTGAACTATCGCTGTCATTTCTTGTATTTATTATTATTGGATTAATATCATCAACAATCCTTTCCCTTTCCCACCATTCATTTATTAAATTTTCGATTTTTTTAACAGATTTTGCCCAAGTTTCACAACTAATTTGATCACAGGCTACTACACTGCTACATTTTCAAAACTTCGTTATCACTATTATTTATTTTATATCCGTTTTAACCAATATGTCTATCATAATAATTTTTGTTATACCCCAAATTAGTTCAATGGGGTTAAACTGGCAGTGATGAGGAGGTAATCTTAGTACTTCATGACCATACGTTTGTGCCAATGTATCAATAAAATAAACTGGTTCAGATTTTAATTTCCTTCGTTTTCTCGTGATTTTGTTAGTGAGAAGTTCAGATTTTTTACATTTTATAATCCTACGAATTGTTGATTCCGAAATCTTTAAGACAGCTGCTACTCTTTGACGGACACATGATAGAGAAATAAGTTGCCCATTGTTCTCTTTTTCGGAATTAAAATATTCCAGCAGATTTAATATTAAAGTTTGTGAATTTAATAATTGGCCGCAAGATCTATTATTTAATATTATTAACTGACACTGACAGCTAAGACAAATAACAAAAAACATTTTTAAAATCGCTGAAAAATGGTAACTAGATTATTATAAGATTGCAATTCTTGATACATACATGTAACAGTCACCTATCGCAATCCGACTATATGCATAATATACGCCCAAGATCGTTTTGCGCTTTTCCAGGTAGTCGATGTGAATGATGCCGTGCGCATCCCAAAAACTGTGGCCATGACTTTGTTGGCCGACAGACCCACCTTGACTTTCTTCGGGTCGATTCGCCAGGAGCAGTCCATTGTTTCGACTATTCCTTGGTCTCCGGTGTGTGTGATGGATTCATGTTTCGTCCACGGTTACGAAACTGCGCAAAAAGTCCTTCTTATCGCGATTGAAAATCGCCAAACATTCCTTCGAAATGGTCAGAAAATCGTCATTGTTGTCGACTGACAGTAAATACGGCACCCATCTGTCAGAGAGATTCCTCATTCCTAAATATTCATGCACAATGTTGAGCGCCCGTTCGGTTGTGATGCCCGCAGCTGCAGCTATCTCGCCCTTACTCACTCGTCGATCGACAATTACCATTAGCAGGGGGGGGGGGCATTTATAATGCTATCTGCAAGACTGGGGGGGGGCTAAAGCGTAAATGAAAAAAAAATACGCTTATTTAGGATAAAATTATATTTAAAAATGTAATATATATAGGGTGACCAGATTTCAGTGAAGGGAAACCGGGACACAGGAAAAAAAGAAGGTCTTTGTTTCCTCCCAGATCCAAGTGAAGAGCAAAAAAAAAAAAAGGTCCTCACCTACCCAAATTCAAAGTGAAGAGCAAGGAGATTCAAAAAC
Organism: Liopterus haemorrhoidalis; assembly: GCA_963971575.1. Classification (NCBI taxonomy): domain Eukaryota; kingdom Metazoa; phylum Arthropoda; class Insecta; order Coleoptera; family Dytiscidae; genus Liopterus; species Liopterus haemorrhoidalis. The sequence goes on along the minus strand of OZ020611.1, from coordinate 44,239,292 downwards.
CGGGACAATCGGACAGTCTTCGGGACACCGGGACAATCGGACAGTCTTCGAGACACCGGGACAATTGACCGAAAACCGGGACGGATGGTCACCCTAAATATATACCCTCTTTTTCCTTTTCTGTTCATAAAAAAATTTCAAGAAGCTCTTCGGGATATTTGATGTCACTGCTTATATTTTTGTATGAAAAATAGACCTCGACCCAAATGAGTTTGACACCCTTGCTGTTGGATATTGATGATATCATATAAAAAATTGATGTGAAGTGTGAATTTTCACACATTGCAGGGTTCGCAGGTATATAATAAGTGAAGGCGGCATGCTGAGTGTGTAGGACAAATTTTGCTTTGTAGTAACCACGGCAAAATGAACGATCTTTTTAAAATAATTTATCGTCTGTTAATCTCAGAGCTTTAAAAACAAATTTTATGTTAAAATATTTTTTTGTTAATTTTAATTCGAATACCTAATATCATTATTTAGGTTTCTAAATAAGTGCAGTATTTTTTTTATATAACAAGGTTCATTAAGATTTTGAAAATTCCGCCCCTCTGGCTTCGTATAAATGACACAGAATGAAAATATAATTCCAATTGGTTATTAAATTTACGCTCTTGAAAATTAAATTCAAAATGTGCTAAAATATAACTAGAATTTTAACAAATTAATTTAAACATAATAAATATGAAAAAAAAAACAAAAAATAAAATTGACTCCACAAGCCAGGAACGAACCTGTGTAGTGAATAACGATCCTGTGTGGTTGTCGAGCAACTGAGCCACTAGACCACCAAACGCTTATCAACTTAGTGTGTTATAAGAGTATAACATGTATGCATCGTCAACCAAAAAACACAAAAAATGCGTTATTTTCCGAAAACATAATCTGATCAAAAATTCCTGTTGTACTATTCCGGTTCACACCAATATACATTACTTAGAATTTTTTCACATTTTTAGTTTAAACCATCTGGGCTACAGGGTGTGGGACAAAAATTTTTTTGCACAATTTTGGCAAAAATAGCCTCAAAATAATTTATTTTGCAAAAATTAAATTTTGATCGTTAATCCACGTACTAAGGGCTTTCATTTGATACCCTACTCAGAATTTAAAAAAAATATTTTTTTTTTCTATGAGCACATATTTTTTTATATTTTTAGGGGGATATGTTTTTTAGATGTTTTAGTATTTTTCCTATGTGCGGGTCAAAAAGTTGTACAAGCATGCCAATTTTCAACTCTCTAGGTTTAGCCGTTTGGCTACAATTTTTACCGAACAGACAGACAGACAGACAGACAGACAGACAGACAGACGACAAAATGACGGTATAAGGGTTTTTTGGTCATACCTACAAAACCCTAAAAATAGAAGATAAACACATATTTTTGAAGTCTCAGTATTTCTCGTACATGCGCTCAATTCTCTAAATCCAAACGCTTGACCACAATTTTTACCGAACGGACAGACCCATGTGACGGAATAGGAATTTCTTGATTATACATACGAAAACCTAAAAATAGAATGGGAATATGCATTTTCTACTAATTTCAATATTAATCATAATAGAATATAGCTTATATACTGTAAAAAACATGAGTTATTTTGCTGTACGATTATTTTTAATTTGTTAAATTTTCATTTCATTGGACCTTAAGGGGTACCCCACCCCCTGAATACGCCACTGGTTACACCATCACATCTGCGAAGTAATGCGACATATCTTCTTTTATATATATAAAAGGCAACATTTCTCCATATGTCCGTATGTGAGCTTTTCGCTCGAGAACTGCTGATCCGATTTGCATGCGTTTTTTTTTTTTTTTCTATCTGTAGCATATTTTCCTCTGCCTAGAGCAACATTGCATCCTGGACAACTTTTATATATACATACATACTGATCCATATTTTCTTTAATCCCTGTAAGTGGACCAACTTCAAATCAAGAAAAACAGCTCCACTATTTGATATTTCCGTAACCAAGTTTGGCTTTTTTTTTGTATTCTGCGAATAGAATTCTATGTTTGGTAATTTCCTAATATATTGTTTACCAGGCACTATCAGATTTCACATTTTTCATCAGACCATAAAATAATCCTGCATTTCTTGATTCCATTATCGTCGCTTTATTATTGTGCGCGAATTGTCTTAATATTCATAATATTTTATAATAATAAACTTCGTTGATAATAGATGAATTTTTCTTGCCGTCAGCCTGTGTGAATTGTGTTTTTGTAGTCTTCTTCTAGCCGTAGGGATATTAATGTCGAAATTTAATTCTGTTTCTATAATTTTCGTAGACTTATGATCCAATTTCGAAACACGGACAGTACACCTATCATCATGTGGAGTTATTTTATGCTCGAGATTCTGGGTTATTATCGTACCTTCTTTAGTGAAGTATCTTGGAAGGTCCAACGATTTTTTTTCAAAATTCAATGACAGTTTAACCCTCGAGTTATTTTACGTTTGCTGCCTTGATAATCTGGTTTATTGTCGTACTTTAGTAGATTTTCATCAATTTTATGGATCCAACGATTTTTTTCAAATTTCTCTCAGTTAAACCTTCTTTTCGTAATAAAACTATAAAATATCTTTCACTCTTTATTCAATTTTACCACGGTCCATACTGTGCCAAAAAATATATGCTGTGTTAATAGTAGATATACATATTTTGCAACGAGCATGGAATGATTATTTTAGTTGATAGGTAATGGGATTCGGACCAGTCAGAAAATAAAACAAAATTTATTAACTTACGCTTACGTTTCGATTTAATCAGAGCTTAGTGAATAGTCACGATATAAAATATCAATTTAAAATTAATAAAAAACACACCATATCGTCCGGTTATTGAACTCAGAGATAAGCTAATTAGCTAATTAAATTAAATCGAAACGTAAGCGAAGTTAATAAATTTTGTTTTATTTTCTAACTGGTCCGAATTCCATTACCTATCAACTATAATACTAACTTACGGACGTAATTCATCTAATGGAATGATTATTTCACACGAATATAAAATTTTCGCCACGAGCTGTATGCAAGTTTCATACTATGCTTTTTCCACGATTATAACTTTATTACCTATTTAATTTCTATTCAGTTCCCTTTAAAAACTAACAATAATTTAACAGTTACTTTCAACCTATTTATTACATTGCCTAGCAATGGTCATGCACGTGTAATACGGAATGTAAATTCAATTAAAATCCTATCAAAACTCTAACAAAAAATATAGTTCAAATATAGTTAAAATTCAACAACTTTAACTATATTATTTAATTTTAATCCGGTTTCCTTTAAAAACTAATAATAATTTGACATATGCTTTCAGCTTATTTATTACGTTGCCTACCAATGGTCGGACATTGCTGCTTGAACCTGTTACGTAATAAGCTCATTACGTAACAGGTCAGCGGTATGTAATATAAAGGAGTAGGGAACGTGCTACATTTACCAATCACTGACATGCCTGTAATGAATATTTATCTATATAGTCGTGGAAAAATATATTTTAGTATTTGTAATATATGACGAGCATACTTGACAGAAATAATGTTAAATATGATTTATTTATTACGTGCGAAAAGAGTAACAAACGACTCGTTCTTACCACTTGGTTCTATTTTTCTGACCAAGTAAACCAAGTACCACAAGAAACCTCAACGAAATTTATATTTTAAAAGACGGAAGAATACTTTGATATAATAGAAAAAATACTTTTTCCGAAGGTTAAAAAATGTCGGAAATTTGGAAACCCTATTTCTAACTTCACCAATTCATATTATAGATTTGAATTTAAATAATACGCATTTTTGTCCTTCCTCCTACAATTCTACTACCATTTTGATAAATCTACCACACTATCAGAAGTGAGCCAGCAAAAACATCCTTCTGAGTAAATCTTTAAAAATAAAAGTACTCTTAAAAATATTGGTTATATAATCTCAAACTGCAATTTCCCGGTCGGTTAATAGTTAAGGTAAGTTTTTATCCGGTAACTGTCTTAAAATAACTATATATTCAGTAAGTTGTTTGTTTAAAAAAACTAGAATGATTATTAAATATAATTATGACCTACCTGAGAACTGTAAACAATTTTTTAACCAATACATTAGGTAATCGGAACTGTTTGTTTTAAACATTATAATTTAAATATTTTATATATTTTTCCTGGCTAACTTATAACATTGAAACAGACATATTTCACCTAAATTTAATAGTTCTATTTTGTTGTTTTTTTTAAATATTAAATGTCAACTGTCCACTTGTCAATAATATATTAATTAAAAATATTCGTTTAATAATTGCTAATTCTAATTAAGTCAGTCACGATAATCTGGATTAAAATGTCTGTCACAACAAATAATTATTGTCCTTAACTGATATTCAGAGTACGGACGTTTTTAGGCAAATCTGCACTAACGACATTATTAATAAGATGCTCATAGACGTAGAAAAATTCACATCATAATATCAATAAATGGGTACTCGTTATCTAAAAACATTCCTGTCTTATTAATACAAATGCTACTACATACATATGTTTTTCCATAATGTGCATTGTTGAATGCAATATCATTGTGAGATGTTATCATTGTTAAGAACTGTTATTAAAGAAAAACATTTCTTTTAATGCAAACGTCAAATACATTCAAACCTGTAATATTTTGAACCGTTATTTAATCTGTATAAACTTTGCAAGTCCTGTCAACTATTTATTTTTCTTCTGAACTGTGAACAGAGCTGAACAATCATTCTTGTAGGTATTTAGATTTAGAACATATACTTTCCAACACTTCTTGAATCTATCTACTAATATTCACTTTTTAGAATAATAATAATTATAGCATTTTTTAAATATATTTCTTTCTGATAGAAAAATTTGTAGACATTTTTCTTATTATTGCTACTTATATTTATATTATTTTGGAGATATTAAAAAGGCAGAATTACATTTTTTACAACTGATTTTAACAGAATATGGATTTACTGATCTTTTTCAAGTTATTAACGTAAAACAACTGTTATGTATACTTTGTAAAAAATATATAATATGCACAAAAATAAATAATTTAACTCAACACGTCAGTGGAAAGATTCATAGAACTAATGTCGATGGATTACAAGATAATTTTAATACCGACCGCTGTAGCGTAGTGGTAACACATGCGCTCTGCGTTGCTAATGTCTCGGGTTAGAATCCCATTCAGGCATGGAATGTTTCAAAGAATAAGAATTGTCCTGGTTAATTACCAAAGCAGTAAAGAACATAAAAAAAATAAAACAAGTATCTGGTGACTTCGGCCTTTATTTAAATAATAACATTGACGCAGTTCTTCAGAGAAATCCAGACTTTCGTATATTAACACAAATTTATTCCGATGACTGCCCCGATTTTTTAAAACCATATTTTAATCAATATCGAAATTATTTTTGCAGAGCCCCCGTCGTTAATTGTGAAGTCGAAAGAACTTTTTCAAGATTTAAAAATATTCTTACGCCAAGCAGAAATAGTTTGCTAACGAAAATTTAGAAAAAGTCTGCATTATAACTTGCATTTTTGACAAATTCATATAAGTACATACAATTACCTTTTTTTATTAGGTGTTTTTTTATTTTTTCATATTTATCCTAACATTTTCTTTTTGATCATCTGTTTTTATTAATATTTTCAAGTTGAAAACTATATATGAAAAACCTCAATACGGTGACTATGGTCGGTGTCTAACACAGTAATTAGGGTCTTCACAGTTAAATTTAATGGGAGTGCAAGGAATTAGACTCATTATGAGCGTATTAAAAATGGATAAAGTACGAGTCTCTATTTTGAGAGGTTCGGCACATGAATAAAATGAATAGTTTTTATTAAAAAAAAAAAAAAAAAACGTGCCATTCGAAAGCGACAGCGACGGCTTAGGTCTAACTATGTCCTAACTCTGCTGATATTTTTAGTGACTATTGCTTTGTTATTTAAGATGTTTCCATAAAAATTTTGCCTGTTAAATTATGTGCAAAAATATTTTTTTACGGTTTTCAAAATGTTTTTGTTACAAGTGTTTTACGATTTTTTACAATTCTAGTCACATGAGATTTTATTAGCAACAATTAATTAAAATACCAAATGTGAACATATTATTTCAAGGTCAAATTTTATTACATATCCAGCAAACATTTTTATTTTGGCCATGTCACCATCGTTGAATAAATTTATTTAACAAATAAAGTTGACAATATCGCATCGGTTGTAAACTATTAATAAAGAAATTAACGTTGCTGTCAATAGAATGATCCTATATTGTCAACTTTATTTGTTTAATAAATTTATTCAACGATGGTGAAACAAAAGTAAAATGTAACATATTATCAAAAATAAGGAGTGCTCATAAAATGCTGGTAAAGTACTTCGTATAGGAGGAGTGCGAAATACAAATGTGAAGTACATTATTAATACTGGCGTTGCACAAACTTTTAGTGCCAGCAATTTACCAACAGAAAAAGCAGTTTGCCTATATTCGGCCGATGGTTGAATATTTGCTGGGTATATATTCTCCACATCAAATATTTTTTTGTAACTAAATCCAATCGATGTTGAATTCTGAAAGCGACATCTGTAAAGGTTAAAAGGTTCTTGTACTAACCAACAGGTACCCAGATCACTACTTAAATCATATTTCTATCTCTTACCCAGCAGGCTGCTGGTGAAACAAACCAGAAGAAAATTTATATGTGATTATATGATTTTTGGCAGGGATGTCAACCTCATTTCAACCCCGGGCCATTTTTCTAACAAGTAAAATTCACACGGGACGCACGATATGTATTTATATTATTATTCATTCTGTTTTTCATTTTTCTGAATATTTATTTGAAGGAAGTAAATAAATAACATTTAAATAATAACAATTAAATTTTGTCAAAATATTTTCTTTATTGAACAACAAAACAAAAAACGGGTCGAAATTGCACCTATAGAAAAGTGCTATTTGAAAGCTCTGCTTGACAGTATATTATCTGGAATCACGGGGAATAACCGATCTACCGACTATCGCACTGCCTTGGCTAACTGCAACAGCTACTGCCTGACTATTGGTTTTCCGCCCTTTGCCGAAGTCTTGACGCCGCAGGCCGAATAGAAACTGTCACGAGGTGTTTTCTTTAAAATAAATTTTTATACTATATAAGACATATAGTACAAAAATTTATTATAGTATAATAGGCATGCGCCAATTTGACATCCCTGGTTTATAGTATATGAATTTACTTATAATTATTCGCAGCTCCTGATTTCAGGTTATATCTGTCTTCACTTTAACTAGTTTTAAAAAAAAATCGGATCCATGAAACAAGCTCAAGGATCGCATTAATATTATTAAGAACCACGATGGAAGACTCTCATATCAAGATGAATAACTGCTATTTAAAATTTGACGAATAACAATTCTTAAAATCTTCACTTAACATTTTTTATCTAATTTAAATTCAATTATTCTCTTCATTTTGTTTGATTATTATACTGCTACAAATTGGTAGAACTACATTTCTACCGAACGTCTGAGAACGAACCGTCTGAGAGTGGTTAGTGACTGAATGTCAGTGAATAAAATGACCGAATGACTCCCGTGCTAATTTTGTGTAGGCTTATATAACCAGCCCTCAGACAATAGAATATCTGTACATCTGCATCTAATAATTTAGCTTTAGAAGCAAATGTTAGAAAAGAATTATTCCACATTAAAATAATTCTTTACACCTATTTTATGTATGCCCATATGTACAGTTTACTGAATAGTTCTAATAAAGGGCCGTTAGGGTATTCAATAAATCAAGATTGTACTTTTGACCGTAACTATGCTGGATGCTGTGCATCCCGTTATGATAACAATCTTCTAAAGTTAACAAAATAAATTTTACAAAATATAAAATTAGCAGCGTTTTTACACTGCTACACTTATAATTGAAAAGTGTCAAAAATCGTTCACACGCAGTATTGATAATTTTTTTCCAATACCAAGGTACCAATACCGATACCGTTTAGATCTACATTTACATCCCTAGTTGCAGACGTACTTCCGAAAACAGTTTAAAACGACAGACTACATGACTATTACAATTTAAAATTTAATATTTAATTTGTTTAAAAATTAGAATGAACCTGCACTAAAATGTTAATATTTGTATTTTATTAGTAAGAAAGTATGAAATATATGAACAGCTATTAAACAAAAAACACCAATAAAACAAATAGATCTTAAATAACATATAAAACATTTAATTATCCATTTCACAGTTGAATAATCCGATATAAAACAGTTGAAATTATGCAAGATTGACGTGATCCGCGGATATATTTACATATATTAGCTTGAGTAACAGATTTGTATAAATGTGTTTACAGGGTTGGAACGACGTCAGTTTCCACGGAAGCAATCAGATCCCAACACCGAACATAGATGCGTTGGCCTACAATGGAGTCATACTCAACAGTCACTATAGTCAGGCACTGTGTACGCCATCTAGAGCAGCTTTTCTTACTGGCAAATATCCAGTACACACAGGTAAATTATTCATTCATTATTATTATTACTATTTTCTTGAAGAATAAGATCACTAACTATTTCCGATATTGGACAGATTATTCAGGTTGTGGCTGCCATGTTCATTATTTGTAACTAAATCATAACTTTTCAATTATGTAGTAAAATAAATATTGTAATATCGGTTCTCTCCATGTTTCATGTATATCCGCTGATCACTGAGGAAAGTGCGGTTTCTTGTCCATATTCTACTAGAGTGGTCAGCAGATTTCATTTAAATAAATAAATAAATAAATTTAACAGCTCAAGAACCAAAAGCACATTTTACAAAAAAGATCGCAAAATACATTACGAAAACAGAACATACAATTAACAAAGAACAAGAAATTACATATATAACAAACATGATTTGAGTTTGCAGTAATTTTAGAATTATGGTCACAACTCGTAGGAGAGACAGCTCATTCATAAAGTGTTAATGAATGAGTTGTACTGCCTGGTGCGTAAGAAATTTTTTATCGTTATCTAAACAGCACAGTACAATCTCGTTGCACGTCGCTCAAAGTCTTTCCCGCAAACTATAAACCTATTTCCTTAGTACAGCCATACATGAATTTACAGCATTCGTCACGAACATTTCGCGCTACAATACTTTTTCAAACCAAAGATTACTCGAAATGCATTGTTGTTGCAAATAATCAGTTTACGAAGATGGCATTTCGTGTGATATATCCAGAGTGCCGAATTATACATACTACCGCAAAATTTATTAAATATATATTTATGTACATCAAGACTGCATTTCGAGAATGTATGATTTAGCATGTTAGCTTTCACACAAACAGAGCGGCATTGCCTGTTGATGTCAGCTGCGTCGCTGAAATTGTCACTGACAGTGACGAAGATAACACACAGAAGAGACTTTTTTAACACTTTCACTACTAGGGCACAGCATATTTTTTACCTTTAGGCAGGAACACAATATACTCGGTTTTGTTTCCATCGAGTAATTCTCGCATATATCCGCATAAGAAATGTGGTTAGTATGACGGGTGTCAAACAGCCAATCTTCTCCTTATTCGACAGGTTACTCAGGTCCTTCATGTAAGCGTTGAAAGGAAGTGGTGTATGAAGCCCTCCTAGTCTCACTCCGATGTCTTGCATAAACGCACTGGATTTCACTAGCTCCGTCGTACTCTCATTTTCTCCTTACTTTACCTTTCGTTCGGTATATTGTTAATTTTGGGACAAACGTTAAATAAAACGAGTTCTTTTCACTTCAATTATGTTTTGTAATTATTAATGTTTTAAAGATTATTACTGACTAACTTAAAATTAATTTATGAAAAGAACCAAATAATAGCGAGAAACAAAAATATAATAAAAAACATACAGCAAAAACAACGCACACAGCCCAAGGACATCGGGGCACTGTGGAGATGTTTGACCAAAACTTCTTACCCACCGATGAAATCCTCACAAAAAATCCAACAACAAAAAAACACCAATATTAAAAGAAATATAAACTGTTGTAAATCCCACAAATAAAAACATCCACATACAAACATCGAATACAAGGATAATACAAGCCGAAGGAAACTATTTATTGTAGAACTTTAAAACGCAATAAAAAATATAAACCTAGACGTACTAAAACTTAGCAAATTACGAACGCAAGGATAAAATGTAGAAGAAAGAGAAGATTTTATTCTCTGCTATTATAGTGATACTAAGGGTTCTAAATGATAATTTTATTGTATATTATTGGAATATAGTATGTAAATTTGTGTTCTTCTTTTAAGACACTTTCAAACAACATTTTTGTCCTCCCTTACATTAAACAGTTAATAAATCCTTCGCCTTTCTCTGTTGTCTTTCCAAGTAAATTTGCACCAATTATTACAACTCTTCCGTTAGATGATTTCTTTATCTTTTACAAGATATCACGGGTCGACGAATGTTTTCTTGAGGATATTTATCTCAAGAAAAACGACAAGACAATGAAACTTCACAATACATTTGGTACTCACACAATACATTTGATTGAATATTATGTATATACGCATGTCCTTAATAACTGGGTGACGTCATTATCTCTATAAAAAAACTGTATACAAAAATTTTCTGAACTGTTAAAAAATATATGGTTACCGGTTAATAAGAAAAGGTTCGGGTACAGGTTTTGGTTTACTGATCTTGAAATTATTGGTTTAGTTCAGGTTCAGGTTACCGAAAAATACAGGTTTTATCGGGTATTCGGTTCGGGTTTGAATTCAGCTTCAGGTCCCTGGTATTTTGATACACTGATTTGATATACTGATAACTAAAAATTAAAAAAACTGTTATGTTTAAAAACAATTTTTAAAGAACCATCACAAGAGCACATTCATTTTGTCGTGGGATTGACAAACCATCAATTTTATCTTCTGTCGTGCAATGCAGTCGACTACAGGCCGTCGACGGATTAATGTTTAACAAACAATGCATTATTTATTATTAAATTAAAAATATTATTATTGAACTCAAATATTCTAGTTTTTAAATTTTATTTGCTACTCAAATGAGAGTGGCCAAAAGGAGAACACCCAACTAAGGGAAAGAGAGATATTATACATGACAGTGAAGTCAATTTAGAGAACTTAAATCTAAAATATTTTTTAGAGCTGTAACAAATTTGAGCGCGTTTAGTAAAAAAGGCAGAAAACTGGCAAAAGTAGACGTAATATAATTAGAAAATAATTTTTAATAGTTTCTCTTTCTGCTTGACAACTTTTTTTATTTTTCGAATGCATCATTTTTATCTTTCATGTTGCAAAACTGAATTGCCACAGACTGTAAATTCGACAAAATTTCACTTTACATTTAAACTTTCTTTTCGGTGATATTTTAGTGTATTAGAATATAAGCACCACGCATTGCATTAATAAATTATAAATTATTATGTATCTCATAAATCCATTTTATTTTAATAATATACCTTATGCAACTATTTCATTTCGTAAATGTAATAGTTTAAAATTTCTCTTCCGTTTCTATCTTTTTAAGTGACGTTTTTAGAAGAATTACACATTTAATTACTTACATAAGTTTCATTAGTTTGTTTTTATCATCCTATTGCATAGAAACTTCTATATTTTTAAATTTTATGTGAAACATACGTTTATATAAAATAACAAAATACGTAGATAAAATATCTACGTACTGTTACAGGTTAACTGAATTTAAATTAAATGATTTTAAATTTATATTCAACTGCTGAATCCAGTTTAAGTCAAGGTCCAAATAGTAGTTCAGTGTCATTACCACTGAGTCACCACGACCTAGAAAGAATTCATCACATGTAATTTTCACTTATTTAGATTTTTACCTAAACAAGTTTTAACTTGTCAATGATTATTAGTCGGGACATGTAAATAATTTGATAAAATGGCAATAATTTGTTAATATTTTCGAACACGGTAGAAATCTTTGACGAATTATAACATTTTATGCCTGGACATTCCTTTACCATTCCTGTCCTCCTTATACCAGCTTTATATTCATCACGGTAATTAAGAGTGAGTAAAAATATAAATTTAAATAATCTCTATATGTGTATATGTTACGGCCAAAGCCCGAAGTTCGGCCAGATCCCAAATTGGCTAGCCATTTCGCACTTTGGCCGCGGCGTCTAGCCAATCTCCGATGTAATGTGTATATGCTACTTTGGCCGGCCATTTCACGAAGTGCCGGGAAATCCCTGGCCAATATTCGATGTGCTGCTGCAAGACTGTCCAGTAGTGCTACGCTGACATAGCGGTTTCATTGGACTTTATTCCTCGTGTTTGTATAGTATTCTATATGCATGTTTTACAGTTCAAATGTTAGGAAAACTTGTTTTAAGTTCGCGGTAAAACGAGTTTGTTCGGGACTCCCCGACGTCCTGTGCTGAACATAATGAATAATTTACTGTAATAAACTAATTTGACTGATTTTGATAATTAAGTATAATTAATAATCAATATAATGTAATTATGATTATACAAACACCCTAAATCTGCCCATGACTTTTTCTTCATACTTTGGCCGATCACCTCATGCTATTTCACAAACTGGCTGGCCAAATCCCAAAATCAAGAAAATATCGGACATTGGCCGGTCAATGTGCGCCGATATTGGCCTGTTCCCGAATGGCCAGCCGCTTCCCATTTTGGCTGATTTCGGGCTTTGGCCGTAACATATATAAAAGTCAACATTTCTCTGTCTGTCCGAATGTGCGCTTTTCACTCGACTGCTGATTCAATTTTCATGCAGTTTTTTCTATCGGTAGTTACATCATCTGGTCAGGTTTTCGGCTGGTTTATTAAAATCGATTCACTAGTTCCAAAGGTATAACTATATTTGTACGAGCGGGTAAAACGAAATACATGTTTTCCGTTCATATTTAACGCGTTTTTTTTTTTTTTTATTTATCAGCAATAACATAGTTTGCGTCCGCAGAAGAATTGGTACACTATTTATACACTAATCAAATTGAAAGAATTTTGAAAATCTCTTCAGTCAAAGATATAATAATATTTGTGTGAGTGGGTTGTACAAAATCCATATTTTCGGTTTATATTTAACAAATAACTCGAGAACTCCCTGATCCGATTTTCATACGGTTTCTTAGGGTTTTGTAGGTATGACTGTCTCTCTGTCTATTCGGTATAAATTGTAGCCAAACGGCTAAACCTAGAGAGTTGAAATTTGGCATGCTTATACAACTCTTTGCCTCGCACATAGGAAAAATACTAAAACATCTAAAAAACATATCCCCCTAAAAAATAAATATCTGCCCATCAAAAAAAATATATATTTTTTTAAAATTCTGAGTAGGGTATCAAATGAAAGCCCTTGGTACGTGGATTGACGATCAAAATTTTATTTTTGCAATATAAATTATTTTGTCGCAATTTTTGCCAAAATTGTGCAAAAAAAAATTGTCCCACGCCCTGTAGCCCAGATGGTTTAAACTAAAAATCTGAAAAAAATCTAAGTAATGTACAACAGGAATTTTTGATCAGATTATATTTTCGGAAAATAACGCATTTTTTGTGTTTTTTGCTTGATCATGTAAAACATTTAATAACTTATGTAACGCAGTAAAACAGCATGCTTTGATAATGTAATGGGTAGCGTGCTCGCGTTCTAATTTGCAAACTAAGGTTCGATCCAGTCTTGAGACAATTTTATTTTTTCTGTTTTATTGCATTTTTATTTTGTTTAAATATTTTTTTCAAAATTCTAGATATATTTGGGCAAAAGTTGCATTTAATTTTTAAAACCGTATACTTAATAACCAATGGAAATTGTTGAAATTGAATACACGAAATCAGAGGGGCGGAGTTATGACTTAAAACCACCAATGGAAGCCATAGGCGCAATTTTCAAAATCTTAATGAACCTTGCTATATAAAAAAAAAAAAAATACTGCACATATTTAGAAACTTAAATAATGATATTAGGCATTCGAATTAAAATTAACAAAAAAAATATTTTAACATAAAATTTGTTTTGGCATCCAAAATAATCATCATTCACTTACTAAATACCTGCGAAACCCTGAAATGTGTGAAAATTCCCACTTCACATCAACTTTTTCTATCTGTAACTACATCATCTGGTCCGATTTTAGGATTTGTTTTATAAAAATCGGTTTAGTAATACCAAAGTTATAATGAAATTTGTGCGCGCGGATGACACAAAATCCATGTTTTCCGTTCATAGCTAACGCATTTTCTTCAAATTATCGGCAACAACATAGGTTTCGTCAGCGTCAAGGTTGTTACACGATTTATACACTTACGAATAGAGACAACTTTAAAAATCTTTTTAGTAGTTCCAAAGATATAATAACATTTGTAGGCGCGACTTGTTATAAATCCATTTTTTTTTCTTCTATTTTTATTTAACGCATATTCTTGAAACTATCACTGACAATATATGTCTTCAATGACAAACCTGGTACAGGATTTATACACTAATCAGAATTGAACGAGTTTTTAAAATCGGTTTAGTAGTCCCAAAGTTACGATAAGTTTTTAGCTGTAAATAAAAAATGATTATTGTTAAATGAAAATTTATATTTTTTTGAAATTTTTATTGGTAATATATATTTCGTCCAAAAAAATCTATTATTTTAAAACCCAAAGGTGCTATCACAGATTACCAAGAGGAGATGCGAAACCTACATGTTATTTTCTGTGCTTTTGTGGTACATTAGCGCCTCTATTTTCATGCCCAGGAATTATTCGATTTAAAATTTACCGCCTGGTTACTTCTTCATTTTTAAGGCAGAAAAATGTTTATTAATGAAACATGATAATAATATAAAAGCAAGTTTTATTTTAAATAATATACACATATTTTAAATACAAAATTCAGTTTTTTAGTATATATTTTAAATACAAAGAAGTTTGTTCAATCACAAATGAACGAATCATCAATCAACTTATTTATATATTTCTTTCTCATTCATGCAAGACATGTACGAGACAGAAATACATAAATAAGTTGATTGTTGCTTCATTACTACGTGGAAACTACTACAGTTCTTCGATTATTCTTCATACACATTCTTATAAAGCAAGCAGAAGAGTGGAAACACAGAACATTGAAATGATAGAAAAACAACACAGAACACGAAACATTGGAACATAAAACATCGGAAATTACTTATAATTTGTAGCATGTGGCACTGTACACGAATTAATTGATTTCCTTGTCAAAATTAACCACAAAACATCTTAAAATATGAACGTTAAAAAACAATGATATTTGTTTCACTATGATATGGAACTAATGTAGCATTTAGCGACATCTACTGTGGTTATTTGAAATTAAAACTGGTTACTAACGCCATCTATTTTTATACCCGGAAACTATTCTCACGAGCACAACTCTCCCATTAAGCCTTCACCCCCCTGGGTGCTATATTTTCAATTATAACGACGGGGTCAATAATAACGAGTTGCCCCCGGGCGAAGCCTGGTGGGGCAGCTAGTAATTATATACATGTGTAGTTCACTTACGTTGATTTTACGTGCTTTTTATTTGTGTTTAATCCTGTATTTGTTATTGCTTTTTTCTTTATCCGTTTATTTACAAAATATCAATTACTTTCTTTACACATTAATTAATTCATATTATTACCTTTGTCGTTTTAGCTAAACAATATTGAGATTTATTAATAAAATATGTATGATGTTTATTTTTTAAACACGCTTTTTAAAGATGTTCTCTCCAGTCACAATAAAAGGTTTGCAGCCCTAGTTGTTGTGGTAAATATTTTTAGATCACCTGCGCATGATAAATATTTTAAATTTAATGGATTTAAAATTGGCGATTTATCGTTAATAAAAATTTAAAAAAGTAATGGAGCTAAATGAGATCCTTGCGGAACTCCAGAAACTATATAAAACTTATTAGAAAATAATTTAAAATTTTAACTATTTGAAACCTTGATTCAAAATATGATTTAACCCAATAACAGTTTTTCAATATTTTATGATTTACTTGAACAAAGACATTTTTGAAATCATGTAGTATAGTCGGCATAACTTAAGCTATTAATTGTTTTGCCATTTAAGATTATGTCTGAGGTCTCATAATGCTAAAGAGATTGTCTAAAGATTGCTCCAAAATAAAAATTAAAAAGTAGCAGAGATAATAATATCCATGTCTTACACCTCGTTAAATTTTAATTTCATCTCATTTAATATTAATATTTAAATTTAAACAAATTAATATCATGACTAAGAATTATTAAATATATATTTCTCAGTATTATTTCCGTCAGATTCTTGCTCACATCCGTGTTTAGATTAGAGCAGAGAATACATTCTTATTATTTATTATCATCATTATCATTATTTACCTTTGTGTTAGGATATCGCGTTGATAATTATAGAATATTGTTATATCTACATATATGATTGAAAATAACAAGTTAGCGTAACAAAAACGTAATATTAGCAACAAAAAATTAATTACAACTTGTATTAAATATGCATCTGTAGCCGGAACTAAATTAATTCCTTGATCATAGGTTAGATTCAGGCAACAAAAACAATATGCGCTCAAAATTTAAATTATGGTCCATCTTAATATTCCATGCAGATAAAAGAAAATGAATTAAATACAAAAAGTAGAGGTAGCAGATAAATATATTTATCTGGATTAATTAGTAATTTCTAATAGGTGATTAATAAGTGAATAAAGCTCGGTTGCGTTTCATGCTCCCACCATTTAAAAACAATGTATTTTACCAGTTTTTACGTATAGTGCAGAAAATTTGTTCACCAAACATATAATAACAAAACTGAGAATTATTCAAAGACTTGTGAAACGATCTATGTTAGATTATACTCGGGAAACACGTTAGACATCGGGTACTGGTGTACCATACGATCCAAAAGTTAGCTCTTATCGAAAAATGGGGAAACATTAAAAAAGAGCGATCGCTAACTTATTTCAAAGTATGCCAATGCATTTTAGAGGTATATTGAGAATTCGAGGAGACAGTGGGCAGTATGAATAAAAATAAGCATAACTTGTAAATTATGAAGCAAACCCTCGAAACAATATGAATAAAAATTAAAGCAAAACATTCTACTTATGAGTAAGAGATAAATGCTTTTTTTTTTGGATCTTTTGCTCATGACAGAAGTAAATGGTTATGAATAAAACAGACCTTTTACTTTAAATTATAAGCAAATACTTCGAAAAACATGCATCTATATATTCATATACTCACTTTTAAAAATGTGTTGTAATGTGAACAAGTGTTGTTGAATAAGTACCTCGAAGTTTACTTACAGTTGGGTTAGTGTCACCTTGCATCTCTGAAAGCATACATTTCTTCCATTCTCTCAACTTAATACGTTTATTTCCCCTTTTTTGTATGCCTGTTTTCTTCTTGAGTAGTGTTTTCATATTGTTTATTTTTTTCAATAATTTATTTGCAATTATATCCTTATTCCCAAAAAGTACTTGATATTTAAGTATTCTAGCAATAGACCCTGATAATTTTCTAAAATCTTCAGATAAGAGCATAGTTCTTCAGCAATAAATTTAAGATCAGTACTCGCATCTTATTGTTCCTGTTCATTATCACTTGCAGACGACATGATTGAATAAAAAGTTTGAAATTATTGCAAAAAAAGAAGAAGAAAATTACCTATAACTATATTACTTACACCAATAAAAATAAACTTAAATGCCAAACATGGAATTTAATACAGCACTAGTACAGGGGTCGGCAACCTGCGGCTCTTTTAGAAATTGTTGTGGCTCTTTTTAATTGGCTAATTTTTATTTTAATATATATATATATATATATATATATATATATATATATATATGCAGGAGCAATCGTTCCATTAAAAAAATTATTATATTGTAATATACTGGTATGTGCAAGTATCACAAACTAAATGTATAAGTAAATATTTATTTATTGTATACCTGGTTATTTTAAAATAAATAAACAATTTTTACGTTTTTTTCTTAAATATAGCAAATATTTTTTAGCGGCTCTTCCATGTTATTGTGTTTTTTTTTCAATATAGATTTGGCTCTTTGTCACCGAAAGGTTGCCGACACCTGCACTAGTACATTCTTTTAGACGGTCTGCCTACGCTTCTTTTTCTGTATCTGAGGCGCCAGCGAACGTTATTTATTGCCCACCATCAGTTCATTTGATAACATGCCCAGCTCTGTTCCACTGATCCCTTTGACAATGTAACACCAATTTTTTGCCGTATTCAAAGGTTTTCATTCTGCAGGGATATTCCTAGCATTCTGCGCTCTTTGCCTTTTTTGGCATAATGTTAGTATATTTAATTGATTTTCTGCTTGAAAGTTATTGTTTCTAAACCATATATCAGGATAGACTGCTGCTCTGAAAGTAAAAAATTTTTGCCTTTAGCTTAATGTGAAATTTTTGACTGTGGAGAATACGAGAGAGCTTAGAAAAAGCTACCATCCTAAGCTTATTCTCCTATTTATAGCCGTACTCTGGTTTTCTTTACCCAGTTTAATTCTTCAACCAAAGTATATACATATATGACGTCGCAATGAATCCTGGTGTTGTGGATTTACTGACATTATTTTTGTTTTTCCTATATTCATGAGTAATTCTGCATTTTTGACTCTATGTACAAGTCGATTAGCTTATCTTCAATTTTTAACTAGTTTCTATCAGTACTATAACGTCCGCAAAGCATAAATACGTTAATCTTTTGGCATTGATATTTGATATCCTTATTTGACAAGTCCAAGTTTTTAGATGTTTCTAGGCCATGGGTAAAAAACTATGTTAATAATGCACCTTGGCCAACTACACAGCATATCCTTATAGGTCTTGTTATACCATTATTAATTTTGTCTGCGGATTTAAGTTTTTCATATGTATTTCTTGTATCAATTTAATGTCGCCTAGAGACATTTCAATTTTATCGAAAGTTGTTTCGTAATCAATGAACCCTAATAGTGGGTTAATATTTCATTCCATGGAATTTTCAATGCGAAATTCTATTATTTGTCAGTCTTATTCTTCCTCAGCCTGTATTTATTCTTTGCTGGATATTTGCCTCCCTCGTCTTCTTCCAGGCATCTTTATCTTGAGCTTTTCTATACTACCGGTTCCCGGCGATGTTCTTTATATCGCCAAGCCAGCGTTTATGAGGTTCCAGTCGCGCCAGTGGACTATTTTATTTGTCTTGCGTCCTGTTCAATTTGAGTTCTGTTTTACTACGTGTCCTGCCTGCTTCGTTTGAGGTTCGCAATGCGGTGTATTAGGTCTGTAATTTTGCTGCGTCTCTCAATTTCAGAATTTCTATTTCTGATACACTCCATTGCTCTTTGTGTTGTTCTCAGAAGAACAACACAATATTTGTAAGTATAGTTACTATGTGTTACTATGTTACCTATCATTATATTTCCTGTCGGCATCACCATCCACATCAGTACGTAATATATTGATTATCAGTGGATGATTTAATATATCTAAACATTAAGGAAGCCATGTAACCACTTAATTTAGCTTTGATATACACATGTCCTTATTAAACCGTAACATTACAAACTAATTATATAAACGTTTCCTTACTTGCCTTGATCAAAACATTCACGATATAAAAACAAATATTAAATTAATAATCGATTTATTAAAACCATTCAAGCATTAAATTTGATTTTGTAAAGTACAATCCATTGTCTTATCAAAATTAGGTTAAAATTTTCTAATTTGGCATTAGATGTGTGAACAGTTTAATTATTAGAGCTATATTACATGGTTTTTTTAGCATAAAACGAAACAACATTACAATAAAATCTAGTAAAGTTCAACAGGCTTAAATTAGATTAGTATGAAAATAAATTTTAACAAACTACATGGACAATTGATAAAACAAGTGGACAAATTCAAATACCTGATTACAAACTTTTCACAAGATGGAGTTTCAGAAAGTTATGGTCGCTACACAGGTATACTTGTGTGGTATGCCTGTACAGGCAACCGGAGTCAACAGATAATTCCATTCGAGATTCCTGCATCGGAGAGCTCTGTGCAAGAGTACCAGAGCATGTGAAACGACAGACTAACACTTGCTCGGTTCAATTACATCATTACAGTATTTTTCTTTTTAATTAATTGAGTAACTAACGACAATAGCCTTAAATATGTTTCTTATAACATCCGTAAATATTTATGCTAATCTGTAAGTGCAAATTTAAATTATTTTAACAAGTTCGTATGTGAACAACGTTCTTCATTTTCTTAAACCAATTTTTATACGAAATAACTCTATTTATAACTTTATTTTACGTTCATGACTATTTAATTACTTTGTGACTAGTCAATAGACCTGTGAAGAGGAACGGATAACTGTAACATGTGAATACACTAGCGAATCTTTTCTATTGCAGGGAAATCTGTAGGCAGACTTGCACAGGTTTACATGTACGTGTACAGCCGAAATTAGGACCTAAAATATCCGAACGACTATGCGAAGCTGGCAAATGTTCAAGAGTATAACAAACATAATTTCTCAGTAAAAGAGAGTTTACCAATAGAAGCAAAGTTGCAGATTTTCAGAAAAGTAACAGTACTCATATTAACATCGACTACCACAGAAGGAATGTAGTTTAGAATAAGAAGAAATGGAATGAGGTTCTTGAGAAAAATCGAAGGAAAAAAAAATTTGATCGAACCAGAAATTCGATTATCAGAAAAAATTTAAACCTATGGAACAACCCATAAAAAAAGGCAGAGAAACAAAATTTGTCATGGAAGCGAAATAATCCAGAAGAAACCTCAGAGGAAATCAATAACCATAAAACCTGGAGCGAAGAACGGTAAAATATATTTCCATCACTCCTCAATGGAGCACAGGACGTCTACAAAGTGCCATCATCTGAATCTGTTCTTAGTAAGGAGCTTCACTTCTGACCATATCTTGCCTATTTACTCAACCTCCTTCAAGGCAGAACGTTTCCAGGTTATATTTGGTCGACCTCTTTTTCAACTTTCAAGTCGCAACTCGATCAAATGACCAAATTAGTTCCATCTTCGTCATTGAATTTTTAATTTTAACTGAGGACAAAAGATACGTATGCGTATTTGGAGAAAACGATATCCAAAGATTTGTATGCGACTGTCTATCTTAGCAGTAACATTCCATGTTTCGCATTTATATAATAACATGGATTTAACACGGACGTTGGTGCTGAAAAGTCTAATTAATGTTATTACTGTAACAAAGAGATCACAAGACATTTGGAAAAGCTCCGCCATTTTTTGTCACAACGCTTCAAAGACCTGAAAAATACGGCTGAAATAGAATAATTGAACCCTGAAGTTGTCCAACTTAAACATAAACTGAAACTACTACACAGCCTGGCACCAACGGTAAAAAGGCTAAAGGATTAAGTTAAATCTATGATCTTGAATATGTAAACTGGATTTGTAGGTAAATTTGAATTAAGAACGCTTAAGCCTTGAATAAATATGAATGTCTAAGACAGTATTGCACAATTATTTTATTCTTTGTTTTATATGCTCTAGTAACTTTGCTATTCACCTTTTTTTATCACTTGACAATACCTTCATCCATTGCATAGTAATTGAGATTAATGTAAATTTTCTACATGTATTAACAAGGTTACGTTGGGATAGGTTCTGAATTCTGACTTTGAACTTTGTGATATATTCTACATACGTTTTATGACATGAAACTTTAATGCGTTGTCAAATGTGAAATGTGAATCAGATGAGAGGAGATTTATATGATGTTTTATTTTACTTCTTGTCAAACCACCAATTTACGTCATATATTACTAAGACGCGATATCTTTAGCATGCAGGTCCGATTCCCTGTGACGCTGTATTTTAATCAGTTTTCTTAATCACATATTACATGAAGAGTTAAAATAAGTACATAACGATTATTATACAGAGAATAATATGTAAATGTGAGCATATGCAGATGTGAATGAAATTTGCAGCCAATAAGTTCTAGAATTAATTGAAGAGTACATCTGCATTTAATCTGTAGCAATTATTCTACTTCTTACTTGGTGTCATCTGAACATAATTAAGTGATATATTTTTTAAAATGTAGAAATGAGCGACAAATATGGCGTAAAACTAACTTACAGTCTTGCAGTCACAAGAGAAAGGAAATAGTGATTTTCAGCAAAATTCGCAAGAGCATGCCTCAATTTGCAATAAGTAAAAAACCGAGTTCTTTTTTATAACCGAACATAAGAGCAAGGTATTACTGTATATGTTTTCTGTAGTGCTATTTGGAGTGGAATTTCCAACCCTTATCGATGTTCTAGGCCAATATTCGGAAGGATTTGCAATGTAGTGTTATGAATTGACTCAAAGGGTATCCTCGATAAGTCGAATGGGTATAATAATAATAATAATAATAATTTATTAAAACCAAAGAATGTACATTTGCACAATGGATACGTCAAAACATATGGAATACAAAAAAGAACAGAATAACAATAGCGAATTACATAATTATAATAATTTCTTGCATATATTGCAGAATTCTTCAATGTTATATATAGCATGCTCAAGAAGCAAGTTTTTAAGATTATTTTTAAATTTTTTAATGTTTTGAGTGCATTTATATTTGTCAGGTAACATATTATATAAATGTAAACCGACAGAATTATATCCATTTTTTACAAACTCTAGTCTATGTCTTGGTGTACGAAACTTCTCACGATTTCGAGTGTAGTACCCATGAACATCAGAATTAGTTTGCAAATTATGTTTTGATTTGTATGTATAGCATAGTACCTCTATTATGCACATACTGGGCAATGTTAAGATCTTATATTTAGTAAAATAATCCCTACAGGAAGTTCTAGTGTTTATTCCAGCAGTGCATCGTATTATCCTTTTTTGGGCAATGAAGACGTCATTAGATAATTTTATTGATCCCCAAAAACAAATTCCATACAATAAAATGGGATGTACATGGCCATAATAAAATGTATTTAAGTAGGTGAAGTTAACATGACTCTTTAAAGATCTGATTTGAAAACATAATACATTTAATTTACTGATGAGACTTTGACAGTGATAAGACCAATTCAAGTTCTCATCAATTAATAAACCTAGGAACTTTGTATTATTTACCTTAGTTATGTCTTTGGTACAAACATTTAATTTAATATCTGGTAAGTTTTTATTATTAATTATATGAAAATGTAAGAAATTAGTTTTATCGAAATTAAGATACAATTTATTACATGCAAACCAATTATTCATATCCTGTAGTAATTTGTTAGCTTTTTCTTGTATTTCTGCACAATTTTGTCCACGTATCAAGGCCGAAGTATTGTCAGCGTACATAGTTACGAAAGAGTTTATAAAAAAGAACTAATCATTTACAAAAAGTAAAAATAAAATTGGACCTAATACCGATCCTTGAGGCACACCAATATTTATGGGTAAAAAATGAGACTTAGCATTTTTCATTGTACCATTGCCTGATTTGTATGAAATTTTAACAAATTGCGATCTATTAGATAAGTATGAGGAGAACCAGTCAGTGGCAACTCCACGAATTCCATAGCAATTAAGTTTTTTTATTAAAATTTCATGACTTACACAATCAAAGGCACGGCATAAATCACAGAAAATACCCACAGGTTTTTCTCCCTTGTCAAGCAAATCATATACTTCATTTAATAATTCACTGATAGCTGTTATTGTTGACAGTTCAGACATAAATCCGTGTTGACTATCATTTATAATATTGTGCTTTTCCAAATAATTTACCAACCTATTTAACATCGCATATTCAAAATTTTTGCAAAGCTAGAAGAGAGAGATATGGGTCTATAGTTACAGACATTATTAGTACAGCCTTTTTTTTGTATAGGAATAACACATGATGTTTTTAGAGAAGTACGAAAAGTTCCTTTTTCAAAAGATAAATTTATTAAATATGTGAGAGGGCTAACTAGATCAGTAGAAAGTAATTTCAAAATCTTACTTGGAACATCATCTGGACCTGCTGATGATTTATTATTTAATTTATTAAATAAACCAAGTACTTCATGTTCAGTGTAAGGAATAAGATAGAAGCTGTTAACAACTGTAGGAAATTTATTATACATTATTCCAGAGGAAGTGCCACAAGATAATAAAGAAATGACTTCATAAGGAGCATTTTGAAAATAATTATTAAATTATTTCAAATTAGCAATACAATTAGGATCGCTAACTAAGTTTTCATTTACTGTTAATGAAATATTTTTATGTTCTGAAGTTTTTTAGAAATTTCAGATATGATTTGCCAGACAGTTTTACATTTATTATTAGATGTTTCAATTCTAGTTTCATAGTACAATTTTTTACTTTGCACACAAAGTTTATGATGTTCTCTTTTTTTAGCTAGATATAAGTCCCTAAAGATAGGGAAATCACGTTGTTGTAAATGTCATACATGAAAAAAGAACTTACAGAAACGGTTAAATAAAGGAAAAAGGTCTACTTCGGACGGTCATGTGCAACGACAGTTACCGTCTCTTACAATTGATGTTTCAATGCAAAATAGTTTTAAAAAGAGGACAATTGTTTTCATTGAATATCTCTGTTCGTGAGATGACTTGTGACAGTGAATCGTCCTTGTTTATTAGATTTAGAATTGACCACACTTGCTCTTGACCACTTGTTTGAAGCCTGTTATTTATTAGTTGTATAATTTAATTAATTTAAACTTGTGCAGTTGGGGTAAGGTGATAAATTCCCATCAGCTACTATAATGATCCATTTAAAATTAGAAGAATCTCTGCCACTGCTCCTCTCAGTTGCTGTTATATTGACTGCGCTCACAAAATGAATATGCTTACCTGGCTTTGTGTTAACGAAAATAACAATATTATGTTGAATACAGGCTAATCCTGTTTAATAGTAAAAATCTAAATCTAAAGGACGAAGAAGAAAACTATATCTTGAACCGTTATTACGTCAATCGTCAGACGATTGACGTAATTATGGTTCAAGCTGCTGTTAACAAAATTGAATGACCTAGAATGTTCGCCAATGATCATTAACCAGGTGATTGATCGTCATAAAAGAATATTTTTCGAATAATTACCAAATAACGCAATGATACCAATACGAGATATGATGGAGCATTTAGTCTTTTCTTGAAAAATTCGCAGAAAGTAGGCTATTTCTTGGGAGAGGATAGTAAAGGAGTTGGATATGTGCTAAAATCTTGCTTCGAAGTATTTGTCCCTAATCCTTGACATATTTTTCTTCTGGCATTAATTGATACTATCATTAAATTAAATTATTTACAGATGTTAATGATAAATAAATATTTTCAAAGCTGAAAATAATAGTTACTAATCTTAAATCATCTAATCCTACGTTCCATTAACATTTGTTATTTTTCGTAGGAATGCAGCACTTAGTAATCCTAGAACCAGAGCCGTGGGGTTTGCCCCTCACTGAGAAGCTAATGCCGCAATACTTGAAGGAAGCTGGCTATGCCACTCATGCTATCGGCAAATGGCATCTTGGTTTCTACAAACACGAATACACACCAACGTACCGAGGGTTCGATAGTCATTACGGTTACTGGAATGGATTCCAGGACTATTACTCTCATTATGTTAAAGCCACGGTAAGTTATATGCATTTTTATTTATTTTTCAGACTGATTTTCGTATTCAAATAATTGAAAAGATAAAAAAGTATTCAAATTATTGAAGATATGAAAAAAAAAAAAAAATTGATGTGAAGTGTGAATTTTCACACATTTCAGGATTTTGTAGGTATTTAGTGGGTGAATGATGATTATTAGAAGGCCAAACGATGAATGCCTGTCACTATATAACACAGTAGGCACGACAAGAAGGTTGCAGTTAGATATTTTCTACCGTGTATTAATTACATTAGAACTCCTCTAATTTGGTGGTCATATATCTCTAATAATACCATAATATATATTTCAACGCATATATATATATATATATATTAGCAAAAATGTCATTCAAATCCAGACCTGGCAACATTGCGGGCGATCTTTTGTCATGCAAGAGCATAACGCCTACAGAGACATTGTTTATAATGCGACTGTATGAAAAACTAACAGATTCTCTACTAGAAATGGAATCCCAGCTACCGGCCAGTTATTTATTTATTTTCCTAGTCGATATTTGCAAAATAAATTTACGTACCTCTTCTCTACCCATAACAAAATGTATCCATGTATATACAAATATATTTTTTCATTTTAGCTAAGATATTAAACAAAAATCTTAATACTTTGCAAAATTTAGTCAAAATGAAATGTATTTCAAAAATTAATTACCGTTCCTTAATCTGCACATAAAGAGCTTCCATTTAATATCCCCACAATAAACATTAATTTTTTTTTCAATAACCCAAAACCGAATAAAAAATTCCTCTCATACGTTTCCGGTTCATAGCAATTTACATTGCTTAGAATTTTTTCAGATTTCAACTTCTTAGGGTTAACGGAGTGGACACTGATTTTTCAATACTTTTTGGAAAAAATCGTATTAAAATAAGAAAAAATACAAAAATATAAACTTCCCGTTCCTTTATCTACGTCTTAAGAACTTTCTTTTGATATCACATAATACATTTTTAAAATATACTACTATATTTTTTTGACCACGAAAAAAATCAATATTTTGCGAAAAAACAATTTGATCAAAATTTCCTTTTGAATTATTCCGGTTCCCATCAATGTACATTATTGAGATTTTTTCAGATTTTTAGTTCAATCTCTCTGGGAGATAGGGAGGGGGACAAAAGTTTTTTACCATTATATTGAAAAAAAACAAACTATTTTGTTAATTTTAATTCGAATGTCTAATACCACTATTTAGGTTTCTAAATATGTGCAGTATTGTTTTTATATAGTAAGGTTCATTAAGATTTTGAAAATTGCGCCTATGGTTTCATTGGTTGTTTTAAGTCATAAGTTCCACCTCTCTGATTTCGTATACATTGAAACATAGAATTAAATGATAATATCATCAATTCCCACTGGTTATTAAATATACGCTTTTAATAATTAAATGCAACATTTACCAAAATATAAAAAAAAATTTGACAAATTAATTTAAACAAAATAAAAATGCAAAAAAACAAAAAAAATTAAATTGTCTCCAGCCTGGAAAGGAACCCTAGTTTCAAGCTCAAGAGGCGAGAAGGCTAACCATTAGACTATGAACGCTTACTGGTTTACTGTGTTACATAACGTATATATATATATATACATATAATATTTAACATCGTCAACCAAAAAATAAAATAATTGCGTTATTTTCCGAAAACAAAATCTGATCAAAAATTTCTGTTATACTATTCCGGTTCACACCAATGTTCATTACTTAGATTTTTTTCAGATTTTTAGATTACCCCCTCTGGCTTACAGGGGATGGGACAAAACTGCACATTTTTGGCAAAAATAACGTCAAAATAATTTATTTTGCAAAAATATAATTTTGATCGTTAATCCACAAAGGGCATTCATTTGATACCCTACTCTTTTTTTCAATGAACAATATTTTAGTATTTTTCCTATGTACGGGTCAAAGAGTTGCATAAGCATGCGAAATTTCAACTCTCTAGGTTTAGCCGTTTGGTTACAATTTTTACCGAACAGACATACAGACAGACAGACAGACGACAAAATGACGGTATAAAGGTTTTTTGGTCATACCTACAAAATCCTAAAAAGATTATAAATCAATTACAGTTTGATTTGGTTGTCTAAATAGGCTTTAAAGTTTTATGGCACTTCTCCGGGATTTTTTTTTATCAATCCGAGTACAGTATTTCCATGACACAAATTATCGGTTACTAGTTATGAATACAGATATTTGCGTGATATTATATGTGAAAAATTACAACTATAATGACATTTTAATAGAAATATTATAATGTCATTAATGTTTATATAATCAGCATTTGTTTTGGTTATTTTTTGGGGCTTTACTTGCAGTTGCGGTTGACTAAAAAACATATAAAATATCGCTAGACATATTTACATGGATAATAAATATATTATTCAATCTAAGTAAATCATGTTACAGTTATTTAAATAGTTTTATCATTATAGCCTATTCCAAATCTTTAGGCGGAACTAAATCGAATTTATATTTTCTCAAGTTGTGACTAACTAATTTTTTATATCTTCAAGCAGGATTTTTCTAAACAAAATGATCAAAAGCTTCAATCAATCGATAAAAGTTACTAGATTTGAAAATCTAGTTCCGCCTAAACCAAAGAAACCACCTATAGTTTTTGTTAAACAAAACAAAATAGAGTCCATCTACCATAACAATGAGATGACGTCACAGTTGCAAAACTTCCCATGTTGCCACTTCTCTAATTATCAAAAAAGTTAGGTTATATCGAACTACATCTTAAAAAAGATTGAAAACCAATATTTCCTATGTAGGAAAGGAATTAGCAGTTCTTTCTAACCGATTTGTCGGGAAATTTATGGTTTAAATTATGACTGTGAATGTATGTTATGACTATGTATGATTAAGTGTGTAATGTAAAGCTGCATTCACAGTTACCAAATTATACTTACAATTTAGTACTATAATCAAGTATTATATTTATACTTAGGAGAGCATTCATACATACGAAATTATAATTATGATCAGTAAGTGCTACCATCTGTTGTTACAAACAAAAATTACTATTGCATGGACCCACCATTTACGTTTTTAATCTTATTTCATTTTTACCGATCGTCAACATATATAAGGGAGGTATTGTGATCATACCGATTTTGACATTTCGATGGATCTCCACGAATTGAGGTCCCTACACAACGTTTTGACTATTTTTAGCATGATGTCTGTCTGTCCGTCTGTCCGTCTGTCCGTCTGTCCGTCTGTCCGTCTGTCCGTCTGTCCGTCTGTCCGTCTGTCCGTCTGTCCGTCTGTCCGTCTGTCCGTCTGTCCGTCTGTCCGTCTGTCCGTCCGTCCGTCCGTCCGTCCGTCCGTCTGTCCGTCTGTCCGTCTGTCTGTCTGTCTGTCTGTCTGTCTGTCTGTCTGTCCGTCGGTGTACACGTGCAGAGCAAATTCGGCTGAAAGGATTTTTATGAAACTTCATATTTAAGCTTCTGCCATCAATGGCACGAGTTGATCAACTTTTGGTAAGAATCGGTTCACTAAAAATGGGAGTTTACTCGTGTCGATTTTAAAATTTTTATGAATATTTCACAACAGAAAAATATTTCGAAAAAATTTATTGAATTAAAGTTGCTATAAAAGCAACAATTAATAACATTTATTTGAGACGTTTTTTGATAAAACGACAAATTTCGACAAATTTTTGTAAAATTTTTTAGTCTCAATTTTTTCATACTTAAACGTAACGTTTCCATGGTCATGATAAATAATATCTGTTAGAAAATATTAGGCCAAGTTATTTCTACTCTGCTGCTAGCATGTATTTTATATAAGTACTTTACGATGGCAGTCGGTCTTGTGGTGGCCACAGCTGATTTTTAAATATGCTAAAATGGTCACAGTTTTTCATCTACGAATTATTTAGGCAGTTATATGATCCATAATTATAGTTTTTTGCGTGTCGTATCTATTTTGACATTTCAAATTTACTTATAGATTAGTTTCTGTCTCTTTCTCGCGAAGTGTAAATCATAGGTATAAGTATAAGCATGAAGTTTGCAAACTTTTAAATTATGCTTATAATTAAGACACTTAAGTACGTTAGTGTGAATGGTTACGTAGGAGGCAGTATGTCAAACTTCTAAGTATAAATCTAAATCATAAATATAATTATAATTAGGGAAGTGTGAATGCAGCTTTATACATACAAAATAAAATTAAAATTTCAGTGTACAAGAATCATCAGAAATAATTGTTTTTAAAAAAGTGTCATGGTCTTTTCATCCTCTTTATACAATTTACTTTAATATTTCGCCTGGTGTCACATAGACACAGTGCGTCCGGGAAGCAAACTCGGACTGTCCCGAGTCACTCTGTTTAACTCCAGACCGCTCGAGGAACGCTCTAGAGTTAAACAGAGTGACTCCGAGCTTGCTGCCCGAACACACCTAAAGAGATCAGAAAGCAATGATAAAGAGTCAAATTTTTTATTCGAATAGAAAGTTTTGAACATTTAAATTCCGGATGTTCGATACAATTTTACTTCGAATAATGAATATTCAAATATTATTGCAAGTTCGAACAGTTCGCATCTGATGAAAATAAACCATTATGACTCTACGTAACAGACCTATAGGTTAAAATTAGAAAAAAGAATGAACGTAACAGATGTAAATAGACCATATTTTATTAATATAATATAAAATTCATTTATCGACCAAGATACAAAATGAAATATTGTTTTTGGTCAGACACATTGCAAATTACAAAACCTTTTAAAATATACAAACACGATATACAGAATAAGATAAAATTACCCAACATGGAAAATACTTAAATATACAAACAGTTCAAATACAGTAAAAATAAAATATTTTAAAATTGCAATAGGGCACGTATTTACTTCATA
Organism: Liopterus haemorrhoidalis; assembly: GCA_963971575.1. Lineage (NCBI taxonomy): Eukaryota > Metazoa > Arthropoda > Insecta > Coleoptera > Dytiscidae > Liopterus > Liopterus haemorrhoidalis. Next base: position 44,208,662 of record OZ020611.1, on the reverse strand, counting down.
ACATACCTACAGCATATTGTCCACATATTTTGACTTGTGTATAATCATGAAAAGAATATATTGAATTTTTCAGTAAATAATTCTTGATAGTTCTTTTTTAGGGTTTTGTTGGTATGACCACCAAAACACCCTTATAACGCCATTCATGTGTCTGTCTGTACGGTAGAAATTGTAGCCAAACGGCTTAACATATAATGTTGAAATTTGGCATTTTTACATTACGTAACCCGACTGTTGTAAAATTGTTTATTTCTACAACAGATTTAGTTCGTGTTCGTTTCTTTTTCGGGCTACCGACAGTTTCACCTCTCGATTGTTGTGCAGCGATTTGCTGATATCTAATGCAGCAGAAACTGTCTAAAAAGTTAATTAACAAATATTTGTAGAAAAATATTGAAGTGAAAAAACCAGAGATATAAACAAAATTTAATATTTACTTACATCTCCACACATTTCAAATCTATTAAAGGTCTAGCATTATCTCGCTTTCTTTCAAAATAATTAATAAGAGACAAAACATCCTTTGAGCGCGGCTACTAAGAGATGTCGGCATTTTTATTACAATAATATTTTATTTAATGTACAATAAAGTTTAACCTCACTTATATGTCAAACCTGAATTAAAAATTACTGAACAGTACAATCTAAACGTGACAACGTGTAAAAATGTTACCAACATTCAGTAAAAAAATGTCCCAACTGATTAATGGTCTGATGTTGGTTAAATCATATTATGACATTGGTACTTAAAATAACTAAGTGTGACGTCATCTTATATTTATTGTGAATGTAGTTTATAGATTTGCCTTAATCCCGAAAGAAGTACGGGAATCTCAGCTAGTTTTATATATAAATTTAAAAATACTATTGTATTTAGCTTAAATGTGTTTTAAATGTTTCTGATGGTATTTGATAAACATTATTTTATGCTGATAATTACTGAGCAATTAAAAAATATTTTATAAACTAACAATAAGAATGTTATTATTGTTGTATTGCAAGATCTACGTGATAGAAATAAGTGCGGATTTAATTAAACAACATTGTAGTAAAGATGATAGATATTAAATGTTGAGGAAGTTAAAATACATAAATGTCTATCTCTAAAGGTAAAAGGTAAAATTTCACTTATTGTTATAGACAATTATACGTAAATATTTTAATAAATTACTCAACAAGGAAGAAATAAACATCAGTATGTTAGATCGCATCACGTAACTGAAGTGTTCTTTATTTTTATTAAGCCACATATCTAACATCTTACCAGTGGCGTGGCGTACATGGAAGCAAGGGATGCATTGCATCCGTTCTTCAATCAGACGGAATATTTTTTTGGTCAAAATCTAATGCTAAAAAATTATTCATTAATTTATTACCGACTGTCAACATATATAAGGGAGGTATTGTGATCATACCGATTTTGACATTTCGAGATTTCGATGGATCTCCACGAATTTAGGTCCCTACATAACGTTTTGACTATTTTTAGCATGATGTCTGTCTGTCTGTCTATCCGTCTGTCTATCTGTCCGTCTGTCCGTCTGTCTGTGTACACGTGCAGAGCAAATTAGGCTGGAAGGATTTTTATGAAACTGCATATTTAAGCTTTTGACATCAATGACACGAGTTGATCAACTTTTGGTAAAAATCGGTTGACTAGAAATGGGAGTTTACTCGTGTCGATTTTAAGATTTTTGCAAATATTTAGCAACAGAAAAATATTTCGAAAAATTTATTGAACAAAAGTTGCTATAAATGCAATTACTAATAACTTTTATTTGAGACAAATTTCGAAAATTTTATTTGAAAAAATTTTTTAGTCTCAATTTTTTCATACTTATATATAACGTTTCCATGGTCATGATAAATAATATCTCTGTTAAAAAATATTAGGCCAAGTTATTTCTACTCTGCTGCTAGAATGTATTTTATACAAGTACTTTAAGGTGGCGGTCGGTCCTGTGGTGGCCACAGCTGATTTTTTTTTATTTGTTATAGTTGAATATGGTTATAATAAAATTACTTTAAAGTAGTCGAATATATAAAGTATAAATAATAGTACAAAATATGTCGAATATTACTTAAAAAGTCGGTCATATAAAACTGCTGGATGCAGTATTAAATTGTGTAAAAAGAGAGGGAGAGTTCGGATGTATGTGTAACGAGCCTTGCTACGTTACTTATACATAGTACCATTTATTATCAACTAGATAGCGAGCCTGTGATATAATCTCTGATAAGTCTGATCTCAAACTGCAATGAGATTCCTGACTAAATGAGTTCGGGAACGAGGCGTGAGTGTTATCCAGCGTTTATCATTACGATATGTGAATTAAATGATACGTATTAGTACTTACTAATCAACTGATCAGGCATCATGTAATTAGTCTGGATCTTAGCTGATCACTTAAGTTCTTAGAGGCGAATGTTTACACACGTTAGGAAAGGTGGTTTAAAATTAATGAATTTTAATTTATTATAATATAAAATTTACAAGAGTAAGTTTGAAAAATAAAATAGGTACAAAAATAATGACAAGATTAGAACAAATAGATTCGGATAGACCACCAGAATGCCGACACAGTGCCTCTAAGAATAACTTAGATTTTTACGCTAACCGGACCGAATACTTTCGGCCCTCGTCTTCAGAGAGACGGGTGTTTATATAAGAGGGCTAGAGTAGCGTTTCTAGGGAAAAGGGTTTAAGCATTGTTCGAAGTGATGCTAGTGTTCTATTAGTGCTAGTGCTCTAAGTTATAAAGCAATAATTCTGAACAAATGTCTCCTTGAACAATGAACCATTTAAAAATATATTTCTAAAGTTAAGCGCTGTTCTAAAGTTAATTTTATTCGCATAACTTAATAAATATTTATAATTATAATAATAATAAAAATGTCGCGTAAAAACAGAGGAAAAAACAACCAATAATGTAAATACCGTAAATAACGAACGCGCGAATGTCAAGGGTTGACTGTAGTAGGAAAACTTAACATTGCAAATTTTATCTACATTTATTTTTTTTCAAATTTTAAATTTTCAATATGTTTTATGATTGTTTTTATTTGTTAAACTTGTTTCTTTTTTTTATTAATAAATAATATATAAATATTTTTGCCTACATGCATTTATGTTCACTGCATCCCTTGATCAGAAAGTCACACCACACCACTGTGTCTTACATAATTCTAAGAGGCATATTTTGACCTGGGGAATCTTTGACTTTAAAGATTGCTTAATGATAAGTTTGGTTATAGAAATATACGCATCTAAATGCCGAATAACACTAACGTGAACTTAGGTGAAGCAATGATCACTTCCTTACTGTAATCGTTTTTTGAATCATTTATCAAACAATTTCACTCTTGTTGCCAATTATTGTCAAAAGATTGTGGCTACGTCCATAAAGGCTACATCAATGAATCAAAATTTTACCCAACATTCAGTAAATTTAACAGGGTGAACCATATAGTTCTCGCAGAATCCAGGACTGAATCCTTTTTTTTTTAAATCACTATTCAATGACTACCGATATTTCTAACTCTGATCTTCTTCTGCTCTGCTCATTCTTTCTTCCACTCTGCTCATTCTTTCTTCCACTCTGATAAATCTCAATAACTGATCCTATTTATTTTCTACAACAAAGTAAACAAATTTGTTGTTCCTTCAAACGACGGTAATTTGCACATTTGCACATTTGCACTGATAGTCGTTTGGAAGTAGGCACCTAATCTATTTCGGTCAGGGTGCATTTAAAGTGAGGTATAAACTAAACGACGATAAAAGTAAATAACTGAAAATTTTCCATTTTCTTATCAAAAAGTGACTGAATTAAGACCAAAATATCAATTCTTCTCTCTTATTTATTTATTTTTTTCTTCTTATTTTGTTTCCTTCGTTTATATCACATATCGCCAGCACATAACATCAGTTCTTATTTTTCTAAAAATTCTTTCTGAAGTACGTTTAATTGATTAATTAGATCATCAAATAAACGCATTCAAAGGATTTTTTTTTAGAAAAATTTAATTTTTTTCACAGAAATGTACCCGCAGGCCTCGGTAGCTTAGAGATAACGACCCTGCTCACGTGCCAAAGGTCCCGGGTTCGAATCCCGCTTAAGGCATGGATATCTGTATTCAAAAATAAATAACTCCGAATTCAAACTATAAAAAAAATAGAACTCGAAATAAAACACTCGAAATAAAAAACTAATAAAAAAAATCAGCTGTGGCCACCACAGGACCGACCACCATCACAAAGTACTTGTTTAATTTATGTTGCTTTACCATAAAATGTCTCAAATAAAAGTTGTTAGTTATTGATTTTATAACAACTTAAGCTAAGCTTAAATATGAAGTTTCATAAAAATCCCGACAGACAGACCGACAGAAATCATGCTGAATAGTCAAAACCTTATGTAGGGACCTTAATTCGTAGAAATCCATCGAAATCTCGAAATGTCAAAATCGGTATGATCACAATACCTCCCTTATAAATGTTGCGGTCGGTAAAAAGATATCTAACAAGCAACTAACTTGGAGACAATTAAGTCTTTATCTAATAAACGAATAGCGTTTAACAGAATCGATGAAGTTTAGTAGCACCAATCTATACAGCAAATTTCTGAGTGTCTCAGGGATATAGTTAAATCTTTTGCTTCGAATCAAGGCGGAGTACAACAGTATAGTTCTCACAAGTTTCTTATACAACACTAACAATCTGGAATAAAATTAGTAACAAGCTTTACATCAAATTGTGCAGCGAAATTTTATCTGTCTAGCTGGATATTTTTTATATATATATGTATAAACGTTATCATTCAATTACTTGATAATAGGTATCAGACAAAAATATTTTGTATTTTTTTAATTATATTTGTAGTTTTCGAATAACTTTTACATTTAGTAGTTGTGGCGCCCACTCCTAGCTTAAGTAAGGTTAAAAAGCCAGACGGTCACACAAACGGTCTTCGCAGCGCAGACTACAAAGGACCATCAGCAGAAGGCTGGAATATAGACACTGATGTGACACGGAGACGCACCGAGTTGAGCTACCTGGGGAAGACACGGACGACCTTGAGGAAAAGGAAGAGAATATAAACTCTTCTACTCTTAGGGGCTACTCTAGGAGACTAACACAAGGGAATGGTAGCTCTAACTGGGGTGTAGACGGATAAAATCCAGGCCCACAAGTAATGGCTTTGGTGGATCCAAACCTAAAAAAACTACGATGTCTCCGAAATCCCTAGCCAAGTGAAAAACAATGCGATATACGTTGCTAAACTCGATATGTGTATCACATGAACAAAATACAGTACCACAAAAATACAAAATAAAAAACTGATCATTGAAATAAGAAAATATTGTATTATAATTAAACAAATACAGAATTACTAAATTAATATTCAAATGTAAAAAAACACACATAATCAATAGACCAGAGTATGCGAACCAAATTCGGCAAGTTATGGGGCTGATGCGATATCTTCACATATAGATGTGAAGTGCAGCAGATTCAAGATGGTAGCAAACATAGACCACCAAGTACAATTACTAGAAGTAATTATCACAAATAAAATGGAACAAAATAGCTAGAAACATATTTGTAGAATGTAGTTTTATCTACATTTTCCACGTATATAAATTGGCGTCCATTGATTTACAAGATGGTGTCCATAAAAGTAAACCGGGCGAATTGGATCTCTACATTATATTCTTAAGCTGTGTTCAGAACTCTTTGAATTAGTCGACTGTGCATTGTGCCCTGTGAATATGTTTAGTAGATAGTTTTGACATTCAAGGCAGCGTTTACAGCTAAGGAAATTAGTGAGTTATATCCATAACTCACTAATGTGACATTTATGTGTCTTAAACCAACTACGGTGACTTCGTAAAATGTTTATTGTCTATTATCGATTTCCTAATTCTACTGTCCTACATACTTACTAACTAAACCTAACCTAATTACCTAAATTGATCATATTTACTGTTCGCCTTTGTAATTTTGGGCGAGATTTGTTATAATCGGCGCGATGACATTTTGCTAGGTTATGTAAAGGATAACTAATAAACAAGATACTCTAATTTTCGCTTCTTGCTGTATATGGCTAATATGGCGGTTTTATCGTCTTACGGAGATAAAGAAGAACATTGTCCTATTTTGTTGTCATAAATACATTAAAGAAATAGTAATACATAAATTTACAGCTCAGATATTAATTAGATATGTGAAACAAAGCTGTAATTAACAATAATTGTTTTTCGTTAAAGGTTAAAATATTTCTTGCATTTATTTAAGAATAATATATAAATATACAATATAAGCGCCGGACAAACAATATTAATGACCGCAATGATTAGATCTCATGAACATGAACTTTACGAATCAATTAAATAGTATGGAAATATGTAATGAAACTTGTGACCTTGGCCTCAAACAATTGCAGCTAGTTACCGCAGCATTGCAGATTGCGACATTCAAAACTGTTTCCATTTCTCGATTTTCTCCATATTTTATACTGTTAATATTCCTTGATAGGAGGACATAAAATGCCGTCTGTAATGTTCCAGTATAAGTTGTCCAAACAATGAGCACGTTTAGCGAACGCAACTGTTGAATATGTTGCAGTGGTGTGAATAGCTTCTATTGTTAAACTGTTTTCAGTGTAACAATGACATTATTGTATACGATATTTATGATCAGTTTATTCGTTCATAGTATAAATATCGAAGGATATCAAAGATTTTGTAATTCTGAATATAACATTTCAGAAATTTCTTTCTGTTTTAATTTTAATTTTTTAGTTAAATATTTTTTGTTACAGTTCAACGCTAACTTCTCAGGATATGATATGCGAAGAGACATGGTTCCGGACTATTCAACCAGCGGAAAATATTCCACTGATGTCTTCACCGAAGAAGCTATCAGGCTGATAAGACATCACGACACAGAAACACCAATGTTTATGTACCTGTCTCATCTTGCTCCTCACACTGGTAACAGAGACAACCCTTTACAGGCTCCAGATGAGGAAGTAGCGAAATTTGGATATATCGCTGATCCCGAGAGAAGAGTCTATGCAGGTAATATAACGATAAGTTTTGTTTTTATATCTCATTACTTTGTTTTTATGCTTATTATTAGACTAGAAACAGCTATCATGAATGCTTTCGTTGAAAACAAACACCTGGTAGCTGTGTTTTTCGATATTAAGATAGCCTATGACACTGCGTGGACATATGGTACTCTCCGTACTCTGCATTCCTGGGGTCTACGGGGACGCTTGATGTTCTTTATAAAGGACTTCATGTCGAACCGGTGCTTCAAGATACGAATCGGAAATATCCTACCACAAATGCAAGTTATTACATTATTATTATATTATTATTATTATTAAATGTTCGCACTGGACAATGGGATTCCACAAGACTCCATACTGAGCGTTACACTATTTTTGATTGCCATTAACATTAGAAGCTTCATGTATTCGATTACATATTTGCCTATCAAACTCTGCCTTGTACAGAGTTCGATATTTGTTGACGACATTGGTATCTTTGTCGCCGGACAAAAGACTAGTTCTATCGAACATCAGCTTCAGCTGACCATCAATCAACTCGATACATGGGCAACCGAGAACAGCTTTAAATTCTCGACCAGCAAAACTGTGTGTGTCCATTTTTGTAGGAAACCATGTAGAATGTCCATCCTAATCATACACTCACACTAAAAGGAGCACTGTTATCCTTTACCGATACTGCCAGATTTCTGGGTCTTTCTGACTCGCGTCTTACTTGGCGGGCACATTTTTTGTCCATCAAGAAAAAATGCCAAAAGTCGCCCAATTTGTTGCGGGTTCTCAGGCACAAGATATGGGGTGCAGACCGCACTGTCATGTTGTGACTTCACCGTTCTCTAGTGCGATCTAAGCTAGATTATGGATGTCTGGCTTATGGGTCTGATAAGTCCTATTAGTCCGTATAGGCAATTGTTAAATGAAAGAGAGGAAAAAAATAGTCAACTTTGTAGGATCCCGCCAAAATCAAAAAACCCGCTCGCGACGTGAACGACGACCCGTGAGACATGACTGTTATATTTACGGTAAAATATAGATAGGTGGAGACATCTAGTGTGGAACGAGGGAAGTTAGACGAACAGAGTGTGAGACGGACATTACAGTAAGACGAACGTGAGGTTGTGAGCTAGACGTGGCAGTTTTAGAGACGAAGATAGTGAGACGGACATGACAGTAAGACGGATATGAAGTTGTTTAATATTAACTTAATGAATTGTATTTATGATAAGTTTTAATAAAGCCCACAGCAGCTATCCTTACAGTCTTCAGAAGTGGGATGGATGTGTTTAAAACAGATCGTTAAGTGATTAAAGGATTATTACAAATAATCACGGATTATAAAAGGTGTTGACGGATTAAAAAGGATGATAAGTGATTAAAACAGATGTTAACGGATTATAAAAGATTATACGTGATTAAAACGGTTAATAACGGATTCTTGACGGATATTAATGGATAATCTGTTCGCTAATACAGATTGGACGTAAGTAAAGAATTGTGGCTGACATTTTAAAAGTAGTGTTGTGTCACCAGTGGCGTCTCGTGCACTCTCTTTTGTTTATGTGTGACATTAGTGTTTGCTGACATTATTGAACAGACTCTAATCACTTTGTTGCTAGTGATCCGGTATTGTATTTTGAACAGAACTATTTCCACGGTTAAAAATGTCGACTGGCAGCGCTACAAACGTTAAAATTGTGCAAGATTCCAGTGATAGTGAAACGGAAAACGTTATTAATGCAACAATGGACAATGTGATCGGTTCTACGTTAATAACTCCGGTACAAAACGTTCTTCCTGCCGCGTTATTGCCTATGACGATGGAAAACGACGCTGCCGCGATGATTAACGCGTCGAATACATGTGCAACGACTCCTTCCGCGAACAGTGCGACGCCGAATTCTGTCGTTAGTGATTTAGAAGCCCAAAGACAGTTGATAAGTTGGGAACGCGAATTATTAGCTCGCGAAAAACAGTTGCTTGACCGCGAAAGACGTGTACTAGAACGATCGGACAGCCGAACCGTGAATTTACGGCCAAAAGACATTGTTGATGTAGTTCCTGTGTTCGACCCGTCGAAATCTACATCCTTAACTGCACCACAGTGGATTCGAAGAGTTGATGCAATCGCAACGGCCTATAGATGGGACAATTTCACAACGGTGTTACATGCAGCAACTAAGTTAAGAGGTGCCGCACGCGTATGGTACGATAGCTCCATTGAACACCTCACCGATTGGGACCAATTTTGCAGCGCGATCGTGGACAGTTTTCCGTCATCTAAAAATGAAGCTGACGTACATTTTGAGCTAGTTAATCGAAAAAAACAGAAGAGTGAATCGATTGAAGAATATTTTTATGATGTAGTCGCTATTGCAAAAAGGGCAGATTTAAGTGACGCTGCAGTAGTAAAATATGTTATAAACGGCTTGAACGACACGGTGCTTTGCGATACTTTGAGGCTGATAGCACCTGACAACCCGAAAGAGCTTCTTAGGAGACTCAAGCAGCACGAACAGTCAACGATGATCGACCATAATAAGAACGAACGCTGGACGCCGAAGACAGAATCCAAATCCAAACATACCCCGACGAAAACGCCGACATCTGCAGAACAAAACAATTGTTTCAATTGCGGCCGAAGAGGGCATATGTCGAGAGCATGTCCCGATAGGAACAGAGGACCGCGATGTTTTAAATGCCAAAAATACGGCCATAAATCTGATGAGTGCCCAGATAATCGACGAAATAGTAGACCAAACGACCGTATCGAAGAACGCAACCCCGAAAGGCGAAATATTAACCTCGCATATGAAGACGAGTCACCATACCAACGTTTCGTGAATGTTAAGGGCGAGAAGCTAATGACACTTTTCGATACAGGTTCATGTGTGAATCTGATCAGAAAGAGCCAGGCCTACAGATTTTACCTTCCAACGCGACAGAAGCAGCGAGTTCTGACAGGACTAGGTGGTAAAGAAGTGCGATGCACGCAAGAAGCAACGCTCGACATCGAAATAGAAGGACGAGGCTACACAATTAACACAGTTATTGTACCTGACGATGCAATCAAGGTTGACCTAGTATTGGGACGGCAGTTCCTAAGTGACGAAATGAGGTGGACAATAAAATTTGAAGAGTCCAAAGACGAGACGACGACAGACGTATTATCGATGATGAACGTAGATGTTGAAAAGATCCTTGATTTAGACATTGATGATAACCTACCCTATGGTGTGACGAAGCAAATTGAAGAAATGATTGAAAGTTGTGTTCCAGCCAACCCATATCCAGAAAGTAAAGCGAACGTCAAAATGATAGATGAAGCCAACGAGGATGAAACTGACCTAGCCTCAGCACAAGCTATGGATCCTGAAATAAAATCATTACGACAAAAAGTGGACGACGGCAACGAAGATGAAAGCACTTATGCTCTAATCAACAACGTGCTTATGATGAGAGTAAATGGCAAATTTTTATACATGGTACCAAGAAATTTGAGAAGACAAATTGTATCAAAGACTCATGAATCGATAGCACACCTGGGAGTTGATAAAACATTGGCAGAATTACGAGACAGATTTTATTTCCCTAAAATGAAAAAGTTTGTTGCCAAATATATACAAAACTGTGTAGACTGCATTAAGTATAACCAAAAAGCGAGGAAGAATGAAGGCTTCCTTCACTCTTTAGAAAAAGGCACAATGCCTTGGCACACACTCCATGTGGATCATCTAGGCCCACTAACAAAGACGTTAAGAGGCAATAAACACGTATTTGAATTGATTGATGGTTTTTCAAAATTCATATTTTTGTGGCCAACTCGAACAACCGGAGCAAATGAAGTCGTGAAGATATTGGATGAGATGTTTACCATTTTTGGTGCACCTAAGCGCATCATAGCAGATAGAGGAACGGCTTTCTCAGGAAACGAATTCCGAGAATTTTGTGAAAAATGGGATGTTCAACTAACTTATGTTGCAGTACAGACTCCTAGAGGTAACGGACAAATCGAGCGGTATAATAGAACATTAATGCCCGCATTGTTGAAGAGCTGTACAGATATAGAGAGATGGGACGAAAAGATTGGTTTCGTACAACTCGCACTGAACCGTACCAAACAAAAGAGCACAGGTTGGAGTCCAGGTGAAATTTTATTTGGATTTAAACCAAGAGGCTACGATGCAGTTCTAGACACAGAACTTGACATTGGCATTGACGAATATTTGTTGAACGATCAACGCCAAAACATGAGAGCTAACGCAGTTGAAAATATACGGAAAGCTGCGGCTCAAAATGAGAAATGCTATAATAAACGAAGACGACCACATTTGAGGTATAGTGAGGGCGATTTTATTGCAGTGCAACGAACCGGTGCAGAAGGAAACATAGGTCCTAAGATGTTACCCAAATATGTAGGGCCTTACATGATTGAAAAAGTATTGGACAATGACCGATACGTAGTAATAGATGTACCCGGAACTAAATTGAAGCAAAAACCATATCAAAGTGTTTTACCACCGGAAAGAATTAAACCATGGACCAATACCCTATTGGATGATGACAGCACTAACGAGGAAACGAGTGACGAAGAAGCTGAAGACGTACCTGAAGAGACGAATGAAGTAAACGACGCCAATGATGAATATGACGATAATGATGATGAAAGAGAAGATGACGTTAATCGCGATGGAAATGAAAGTGACGACCACAATGAGAAGAGCGAAGACGACAAGAAAGACGATAAAGATTCGGAACAAGACGAGGTCGAATCTGAACACGACACCGTTGGGTCAACGGCTGGTCAGAATGGCCGAACTGTAGGATCCCGCCAAAATCAAAAAACCCGCTCGCGACGTGAACGACGACCCGTGAGACATGACTGTTATATTTACGGTAAAATATAGATAGGTGGAGACATCTAGTGTGGAACGAGGGAAGTTAGACGAACAGAGTGTGAGACGGACATTACAGTAAGACGAACGTGAGGTTGTGAGCTAGACGTGGCAGTTTTAGAGACGAAGATAGTGAGACGGACATGACAGTAAGACGGATATGAAGTTGTTTAATATTAACTTAATGAATTGTATTTATGATAAGTTTTAATAAAGCCCACAGCAGCTATCCTTACAACTTTATATTCGTATTTTAAAATGTCTACTTAACTTCGTTACGTATGTAATATTGACATTTTATTCAACATTTCTTTTTAAAAAAATCTATTTTCTTTGCATACGTACATATCCTTATTCTAGGCATAGTATTTTTATCTTTGATAACGAAGTTTCGCTTAACACAGTAATTTCGTGGAACGCATCCCCTTGCTTAATCGAGATATGACTTATATTGTTGAAAGTTTAAGTTGATGTAAAAATTGTACTTTCGATGTTTAAGGAAATTTACTGGTACTTAATTGTAAGTAAATAAGTTTTAATAAAGGAGACCTGAATCTTCCTGTTCCAAGTTCACAACACAGATAAATTAATCTTCACTTATAAATTATTTCTCATATCTCCCATGACCGTGAAAGAAGATCTCGTGACACAATGTAACAAGTGAAATCACGTCTAGAGTTTTGTTCTTTTTGTAAAAGTTGTGCAATACTTTCACAGCGTTGAATAACAGGCGGTATTGAAAAGACATATTTAAATGTACCTGTGTAAGTTTCAATTAAAATTATGTGTTTACTTCCTTATATTGACAAGATATTATGTACAGTTTATGGATGATTTGTCAAACATGAAGTTAAACAGTGTAAACATGGTTAATTAGAAATTTTATTACTTCTGACAAAAATAAATGAATTTATTGTTTTGTCCTATTAGATAACTCTTATACTTTTCTGCAATAGCTAATATTAGAGTGTGGTTAATAAGGAAAAGGATTTGTAACTTTAATTACTACCTTTAGTGCTATATTAATAATTTCGATTTCAATATTTACCGTGAAGTATTACTTATGTAATAATACCCTTAAGAACAAAATTATCTTGTCATCCAATATAATAGTTCTGTTACAAAATATGTATTTCGAGAACAGCACAATTGCTCTAGCATGATTTTAGAAAAAGAGAAAAATGTGCTGTAATCTAATTACAAAATATACATTTTTATAATGCTACTTTTTGAATCAACTTGTATGCAATATTAAATTACTTTTAAAAGTTAAAGTTAACAAAAAGGTGACATACAAAATTGCCAGCTAGAAGGGTATCGTACAAGTGAATGTCATTAGGAAGGTTCTATCAAAAATTATACTTGACAGGGTCTTTTGTATATAAGAACCGAAAATGAGGAGAAAATATGATAACCACTGAACAAATAATGTAGTAGCAGGTCCATTTTTACTTGGTGTTCATAGACTTTAAGCAGGCATTTGATAGAGTGAACCCCCAATTACTCCGAATCTTTGGTCCCATTCAAGTGAATGGTGAATGGAGAATCCGCAATAACAAAGATATATATTTTTAAATAATCTTAACGAGCCAGTTTAACAAAAAAAAAAAAAAAATCTTAAATGCCTTGTAGGTAAAATAAATAAATTAATTCATGGGACGTTTCACATTTTTATTTGTTGTGTAGAGATATGGCCAGCCCATTTGCATTTCAAAATGCATGCTTCTTTTATGACATAATTTATTTTTGTTTCGCTCCTGATTGTTGAGATCCTAACTTGATCTTTTCAAGGATACTACGTTCCACTGACCTTTGGCATGAGGTTTGTTTCTTCATTGTTGCCAATATTTGGCAGTGATATATTTGAATAGGTAAAACGCATGTATTTAGAACTTTTGACTTAAGAAATAGAGATATATTGCTTTTAAATATATTTTTTTAACAATCAAAAATCTTTCTAGGCTTTCGTAATCCTAAAATTGATTTCTTTTTTTTTTGTCAATCAGATGTTGAGATCAGTTGACCTAAATATGTAAGTTCTAAGACAGTTTCTATGAGCGTATGATTAAGATTTGTTTTCGGTACTCTATTTGAGTTTGTTAGTATTTTCGTAGGTCTAAATTAATCTCAATACCTGTCACAGTACTATTTTCACTCAATGATATAAGCATGGATTGGAGGTCTTCTTCTGATTCCGATACTAGGTCACCGTCATTTGCAAAACAAAAGTTCGATAATGGCAAAATAAGCGACCCCATAAACATTACTAACAGTATATTGCCCAACTGGGTCTATGTAAAATTCTCATAGGAAGAAATGGAATCAAATGAAATCTTTAACACAAACTGGAGGATCTAGATTATGTTAAGAACATCATGTGCTTGTAGTCACAAATGAGAATAGACAAGCAAACGAACATACCTAGCATAATCGACACTAATTATACTGTACAGTAGGCTTGCTTCTAAAACAAAAGCCATGGGTATCTATTTCAGATTGATACGTTGCTTGATTTTCGAACTTGTAATTTTTTCTATACACGTTGTCGAACTTCAAACAATGTGTGACAGCAAAATAATAGTGCGGCTTTATTGAAAATTGTCCCAGGAAACAAAAATATTGGATGTTAATGGAATATACTCTATATACCTGGGTTATGTGTTGCTGAATACTGTTTAACTTTTTTTTATGTGCTATTAATTTGCTAATAATGTAATTTCTTTTTCAGCTATGGTTTCCATGCTCGACAAGAGTGTAGGAAAAGTCATGGCAGCTCTCAGAGAGAAAAAGATGTTGGAAAATTCAATCATAGTTTTTCTTTCCGACAATGGTGCCCCTTCATTCGGTGTTCATGGTAACTTCGGCTCAAACCATCCCATGAGAGGGGTAAGTACATTAACTACAAAATAATTGTAAATTCATCACTGTTCAAACATTTTTGTTAAATTATGAGAGTAATGACAAATTTGATGTGTTTAATCACTTGCCTTATTAAATTACTCACCGTAAATTTATTTTCAGATGAAGAATTCTCCGTGGGATGGTGGAATGAGGAGTGTTGCCTGCGTCTGGAGTCCTTTACTAAAAAATACCAACAGAGTTTATGATGAACTTATGCATATTACGGACTGGTTACCAACATTCTTAACTGCTGCAGGTAAGAACAAGTTTTAAAAATATACAACCATATATTGTTAAAATTGAACCTTAATAGCAGATATAATTCTACATAAAGAGTTGTGTTGGCTCTCCAATGGAATTTCTTGACAGAACTCTTTCTGTCAAGAAATTCCTTTTTTTTTTATTCTTCATAGCTCTACAATCCTTCGTGTCCTTGGCCTCACTAATTAGCCTCTTCATTCTAATATCATCAAGGCAAATTCTAAATATTTGTTGACATGCAGCTGTTGTATAGTACGTTGCACATTATTCATCCATATTGTACGCAGTTGCCTGTGTTTTTTTTTTTACAAAGATTTGAATTTATAACGAATAAGATTTTTTACAAAGTTTCTTATTCGTTATTCTATTATTTATAACCATCCATCAGTCTTCCAGCTCTCACTATTATGACTACATCCAGTTCCTGATACAGTGAATTTAATTTTTAATGCAACATGTACTATGTCATTACCATGGATACAGTTTTTGACAGCAATATAAATCGTGTTCATTTTCATTTGCAACATAGACAATTAGTGTGTATACTTTTGCTCATTGCTGATTTCAAAATTAATTAACATGTATACAGATGAAGAAACAATAATGATGGTAACTTGGTATAACTCCCAAATGAGTTTAAGAGAAGTTTCTGCTGTATTTAGTGCAACCGATCTGGTCGGCCAATACCAAATCCTACAATTTCAAGACTAGTTAATAAATTTCATCGCGAAGGATGTCTTAAGTCAAAACATAATAAAAACAGAACAACATCCCACGTGCTTACAGAAGAGAAGCAGTTGGAAATATTACAAGTGGAAGAAAACAATCAAAATACTTTAAGATCAATTGTACAAACCGTTGGTGTCAGTATTGGATCTGTTTTTAACTTCTTAAAAAAAAAGAAAAGTTTCGATCATACAAATTTCAAAATCATCAAGAATTGTTAGAAAGGGACGCAGGATTTTTGTTTTGAAATGTTTGACCCAACAATGGTTCAAAGAATTTTATTTACAGACGAAGCAACGTTTACTCTAAATGGTGAAGTGCACACACAAAATTTTAGGTACTGAAGTCGAGAAAATTTACATTTGTTTCATTCCTCCCGAACTCAAAGTCCGTAAAAATTAAATGGGCAGGGATAATAGGAATCAATATTATAGGGCCTTTTTTTATTGACGGTAACCTTAATGCTACAAAATATCTAGCCCTTTTGCAAAACCAAATATTACCTGCGTTGCGAAACCTGAATATTAATGGACAAGTATGGTTTCAACATGATGGCGTACAAGTCCATTTTTCTAGAATAGTTAAAGAATATTTACATAGAACTTTCCCAAATAACTGGGTTGGAAGAGGAGGGGCGATGAATTGGCCAGCGAGATCTCCGGATTTGGCACCCAATGATTTTTTTTATTGGGGATATTTATAGGCCAAAGTATATAATGGAGAACTTAGGGATGTTGCTGAACTGCAAGACAAAATTGTTCAAGCATCCAACAATATACCTCAAGAGCAACTGCTGAATGTTTTGAATCATTTTTATGATCGCTTAACATTTTGTATGCAAGTAAACGGAGAATCTTTTGAACATTTATTATAAGTTTTTATTAGTTATTTATATATTATTATTATTATTATTATTATTTTTTAATTTGTATTTTCAATAAAATATTTTGATTTTGTTAGTAAATATGGTTTTTTCTATGTTGCAAATGAAAAGGAACACGATTTATATTGCTATCAAAAACTGTATCCATGGTAATGACATAATACATGTTGCATTAAAACATAAATTCACTGTATATCCTGTATAGTTCGTGTTGTATTTGATTAGCTAACCATCTTCTTCTCCAATTGACACAAGTTTGCTGCGTAGTATATCTTTTTGAAAGAGATGAGTAGTCTAAGCTTCCTTCGCCAGGAAGAACTTATTTTCTGATCTATATAAGTCTATAGGCCCTATTAGAGAATTATACAGGATGAATTTAAGTTTACTATTTGAGGTGATTGATTAAAAGTTATTGAATATTAAAATATCATCTATTACCAAGACTTATATGTCTTATTATTTTTTCTGTAACGTCTTATTATTAAATGTTGGTAATTTCAGGTGTGGACACTTCAGATATAGAAAAAATAGATGGACTAAATATGTGGAATGCTATCTCAGAAAATCTAACCAGCCCTCGTTCAGAAATGTTGTACAACATAGACGACATCGACAACTACGCAGCTATAAGACGAGGTGACTTTAAATATGTGATAGGAACAACTGGAAAGGGTAAAGCTGATAAATGGTATGGAGATTCTGGAAAGAGCGATAATGAATTTGGTGAAGAGGATGTTTTAAGTTCACAAACAGCAGCAGTACTGGCAGGTGTTATCACTGAGAGACAGATAGCGGAGAAGAATATGCGGGGAGGTAACTACCAAACATTTAATAGTTATTAATTTTTAACTATCATACATTATATTTGCCCTAACAATGAGGGATAGGAATATAAATAAACGCTCTGTACATTATCATATTTATAAATGAACATTGCATTTTTCCAATATTTTCTGTCTTTATTAAGATAGCTGGTATCCTATATTATGGGCTCAAGCCGTCAGCGTTAATGGATTTGTCTCAGATTTTCTCAAAATTCCCTCCGGGGTTCCGCAGGGGTCCTATCTGGGGCCTTTGCCCTTTTTGCTCTTTATAAACAACGTTAAAAAAGTTTTTAAATATACTAGTTTTCTACTTTTTGATTATGATTTTAGAATTTTTTGAAGTATCAGATCCCTAAGAGACGCTGCTCTTCTGCAGTCTGACTTATCTAGCTTCACCGATTATTGTCAAGATAATAAACTTTATCTAAACTGTGGAAAATGTTATATCCTATGATATCGTTGCCAACGGAGTAGCTGTGCTTGTTCAATCACGCAGTTCTGTCTGGTAAAACAGTCTAAATTGTGAGGTTGCGGGTTCAAATCCCCGTTGGTGATATTATTCGGGCGAGAATAATATGTTAACATTACTCCCATTTTAACAATAATTCACCCCTCATCCAGGTGTAGGAGCTTGCCCCCTGACATCAGCGATTAGCCTCGTTGCAGAAATAGGCCGATGTAAAATAAATAAAATTTAAAATATATATATATATGATATTATTTACTCGTAATAGAAATATAATCTTAAATGAATATTACATCATCAATATGTCATTTACTAGACTTTCTCAAATCAAAGATTTAGGTGTAATTATTGATACAAAACTGACTTTTGAACCCCATTTCGAGTATATTTACACGAAATCATTGCGAATATTTGGATTTTTTATCCTCACAACTAAAGGCTTCCGGGCTGCGCAGCCCATCAAGACTTTATATTACGCCAATGTTTCTAGCATTATCACTTACTGCTCCATCATATGAAATCCTATGTATGATAAATACAATAATAAGTTAGAAGAAAGTACCTACATATTAAAACCGTGAAATACATTCTATTTAAAGAAAAACTCGGCTTATTGACAGTGCAGGTCTACTTGACTAAGGAATCGTCGCACCTTGTCGGATACGGTTATATTGTATAAAATTTGCAACAGTATTAATCTGTTAATAATGTTCAATTCTTTAGTTCCATCCTAATGTTCGCAACCATCATTCGTTTTTTATTTCGAAAACTAATAATAATATATTTACAAATTCACGTATTGAATGAGTCTCTTCCACATTCAACAATGGCTGCCTTCAGCAGACTCATCGCTGAGGTACTGGTTGGTACATTTTTAGGGTTTTGTAGGTATGACCAAAAAACCCTTATACCGTCATTTTGTCGTCGGTCTATCTGTCTGTCTGTCTGTTCGGTAAAAATTGTAGCCAAACGGCTAAACCTAGAGAGTTGAAATTTGGCATTCTTATACAACTCGTTGACCCGCACATAGGAAAAATACCAAAACATCTAAAAAACATATCCCCCTAAAAATATGAACAAATATGTGCTCATCGAAAAAAAAAAATATATATATATTTTTTTAAATTCTGAATAGGGTATCAATCGAAAGCCCTTAGTACGTGGATTAACGATCAAAATTTTATTTTTGCAAAATAAATTATTTTAACGCGTTTTTTGCCAAAATTGTGCAAAAATATTTTTGTCCCACACCCTGTAGCCCAGATGGTTTAAACTAAAAATCTGAAAAAAATCTAAGTAATGTACATTTATGTGAACCGGAATAGTACAACAGGAATGTTTGATCAGATTATGTTTTCGGAAAATAACGCATTTTTTGTGTTTTTTGCGTGACCATGTAAAATATTTAATCATATTATGTAGCACAGTAAACAGAGCCCTTCGATGGTGTAATGGTTAGTATACTGGCGTTCTAATTTCCAAACTCGAGTTCAAATCGGCCTCGAGGCAACTTCATTTTTTCTGTTTTTTTTGCATTTTTATTTTGTTTAAATTATTTTTTCAAAATTCTAGTTATATTTGGGCATATATTGCATTTAATTTTTAAAAGCGTAAATTTAATAACCAGTGGAAATTGTTGAAATTGATTACTATTGTATTTACAACCAAGTAACTTAAAATATAACATAACTATAAATATACGATAATACCATGGATACAAGTAAAAAAAAAATAAATATATAAAATATTTATTTTATGTCATGTGTTATATTGTCTGTATCATATTAGTGCCTAAATATATTACTGCTATACTGCTATTTATATTCCTATAAATACACGAAAACAGAAGGGCGGAGCTTATGACTAAAACAACCAATGGAAGCCATAGGCGCAATTTTCAAAATCTTATTAAACCTTGCTATATAAAACAATACTGCACATATTTCGAAACCTACATAATGGTATTAGGCATTCGAATTAAAATTAACAAAAAAAAAATATTTTAACATAAAATTTGTTTTGGCATCCCAAATAATCATTATTCACTTACTAAATACCTGCGAAACCCTGAAATGTGTGAAAATTCACACTTCACATCACTTTTTTTCCTGTATGCATACGTTGATCTACCAGTGAGTTACCATACTTATGGTTGGTTTATATACGGAACAAGAATAAGGAATAGGAAATAAGAATAGTACACAAGAATAAAAAATATTAAACCGTTTATATAGGACATAACATTTCGTCGCTGCGCCTGCGTACTTGCGTTGGCCTGTGTTTAACGTTTGTCACTTGACAGGTTCTTAAAACTTACAAGAAGAATAAATTAAAATAATAAAAACATTTTATTGTTGATTACAACCCTCTGATCACAACTGAAAAACATCTGTTGAACAAACTTTATTACGGCAGACATTTTGATTGCTGTGCGCAGGCTTATCGTGTCTTATTCTTGAAATAAGAATAGAAGTTGAATGTTACCAACTATTCTTATGTTTAAGTTAAATTTCATTCCTACATAAACCGATGTACGGCGCAGCCATGTTTTAACATCTTGTGTACTATTCTTATTTCCTATTCCTTATTCTTGTTCCGTATATAAACCAAGCATTATACTCACCGGTTGCCATTTTATTAACCGGATTTCATTTACGGTTTGTTGCTCACCGGTGGATATATTGACAGTATATCTGTGGTGAGAAGGAAAAGGGTGTTAAGTCAATTTGCTTAGTTACTGAGGAGACTCATTTACAGAACAAGTTAATCTTAAAATTACTTACACTCAAATCTATTTAATAATTGTTTAAACAAATATTCAGATATTACATTCTACCACAATTACTTCAAAATAATTTTTCCTTCTAGCTACTTCATTTCGTTTTAATACAAGATTTAATTAAATTTAAATCAATTCCACCTTTATCAAACAACATTTTTTATAAACTTTGAAACAAGTTTTTCGAAAAGACACTGTTCATCTGTTTATTTCTGCCGTTATCATCGGACAGTGTTTAGATGTTGTGGATTTCATATATACCGTTCGACAGCGTTGTCAAAAAATGGACATTCAGTAAAATTCACCGGCAAGTTTGTAGCGGTAAGTCACCGATGAGTCTGCTGAATGCGGCCAATGTCTTTAATAATAAATATATAAATATATAAATAAAAATAATTCATTTTGTTTACTTAAATAAATCAGATATAATCATGCGAAGCAGAAAGGAAAAACTACGATATGTCCACAATCAAATAAAATATGGAGGTTGTTCAACTTCTGAATGGAAGTTTTATCCTAAATATATCTAATCAGATATTTGGTACAAAACTTTCGCTGGAAATTTTAGCTACCTAGTAACTTTGAACTAAATTCCAAACTGATCGACCCTTATCTGAAGTTAACTTCACAATTGAACAAATAGTTGAATACGTCGAATTGAATGTTCATAACATTGTGAGGTATAAAATTTTCAATCACTATAAAATTCAGGTCAGTAGCGGAGTTAACAGGTTTCTATACATTCAATTTTAATTTTACAAAAATTTATGTGGACTTTTAAGGGTTCAATTATTAAGGTGACTAATAAGTGAAGGATGCTCATAGATGGTCGACTGCTAACATCTTTCATTTAATGCTGTATATTAAATTTTACTTTTTTTACAATAATGTACGAGAGATGTCCACAAAGTTAGAATACTCAATTATTTTATGTATAGGTGACAATATTTTTCGACGAAGTCGCCGTCCCGATCGATACAAGTCGTGAGCCGAGGTATGAGCTTTTTTTATACCTATTATGCATTGATGGGATTCAATTTGCTCAACAACCGGTTCGCAGGGGTATTTGTGTAAAAACACAACATTTTCACAAAATTCAAAATAGTATATTTATTTAAATTAAACATTAAGATATGTAATTATTTTAAATATTGCCAAATAGCCCTCTGGTTTTCAGTCACTTCTACTTCCGTTTTTGTTTTTACACGAGGATCATCCGAACTGTGGTTGTTTCTTAACCAATTTAGCACTATCGGTACTAGATCGCAATCTATTAAAGGCAAACCATTCAAATTAATAACCATTATATTACTTATATTTGAAACGATCAGTCTGTTTCCTTTTTTTGTGCATATATTATTCATAAGGCTAAAGCCTCTTTCAGCTTCTGCTGAATGACGGTTATGGTCATTCCCTGTATCTAAAGTATTTTACAAGCGGTTCGCTGAACTTAAAATTTCTTAACAAACGGTTTGAGCGAACCGGGTGAATCCTATCACTGCTATTATGTCGAAAATATCTCCCGCCAGCTATCTTGTTCTTTCTTTGATGGCACGCTTGACCTCGTTGTCAATGAAAACCCCTTTTCCGCCCATAAGCTCCATCCATAAACTCCTTGAGAGATGTGAACAGATAGTAATACGATGACAGCAGATAATCCCCATCTGTGAGCTGGGTGGTTGACAATTTTCGTCAACACACTGTCCACGTCACAACGCAACTTTTGGATTCATTCGTATAGGACATTCTAAACCACCCAACTCACAACTCCAATCTGGCGTCATCGGATTACCATTTGTTTATCTCTCTCAAGGAATCTATGGGCGGAAAAAGGATTTCCAGTGACAACGAGGTCAAGCATGTCATCAAAGAATGGACAAGACAGCTGGCGGGAGATTTTTTCAACACAGGTATAAAAAAGCTCATACCTTGGCTCACGACGTGCATCGATCGGGAAGGCGACTACGTCCAAAAGTACTGTAACCTATACCTAAAATAACTCTGTATTTTTTTATTTATTTTTTTTAAATTTATTTTTTGTGTTTCTAAAAAATGAATTCTTGATGTACTTTCTGGACATGCCTCGTAAAATATTCAATAGATTTCTGAAAACTTCGAATCGCATCAACAATTTTTTGGTACTACTCCACTTAGCATTAGTGTGTATTACTTTGATCTTTTCAGATTTTAAGAGCAACCCATTTGAGTTAAGGTGAGACAGAAAGTATGGTACATTTTTGGCAAAAATCGTTTTATAAAAAAAAATGTCCTTCCTTAAGCTACAAGAGTTTCATTTGATAGCGCATAATAAATTAAAATAATCATAATATTAATAATACAGTCTAAGAGATCTAATATTTTTTATGTAAAAACTAGGAGAAAAGTCATTCGACGAGGGTAAAGATCTCACAAAATTAGAAGGAACCTCTCGGTACAATATTTGGACAGTGGTGGTGTTTATCACTTAGACGTTTACCTATATATACTTAAATATAATAAGTCGCAGAATTAAGCCAGTGAAATAAAGTAGTAAAATAAATAATAAACATATGTAAAAGAATTATAACGGGTACCGAGAATTTAAGTAGTTAAAAATTTAATTTAAAAATATTATATGTTCTTTATTTATTTATTTATTTATTTCAAAAGCTATTTAAATAGCTCAGAATCACACAATATACAAAATTAAATTTTACAA
The DNA here is from genome assembly GCA_963971575.1 of Liopterus haemorrhoidalis. NCBI lineage: Eukaryota > Metazoa > Arthropoda > Insecta > Coleoptera > Dytiscidae > Liopterus > Liopterus haemorrhoidalis. The sequence goes on along the minus strand of OZ020611.1, from coordinate 44,185,153 downwards.
AGTATTAATTAATCGGGTGGATACTACATATATTTTTGGAAACATTAAAAGATGAGTTGAATATGTCAACATCATGTACATATCAATGTGCAATTAAGATTTTTTTTTTCAGATTTTATACCGACCCTTCTAGAAAATAAAATGGGAGAAAAAAAGTTTAAAACAACAAGTTGGGCAAAAACCGCGTAAAAAATATATATACTTTTTTGCAAAAAGAACAAATGTTTTTGCTAACCCACTTGACCAGGGCCGTAACGAGGATATTAAGCGCCGGTGGCAAGTGTCCAAGTTGCGCCCTTTAGAATAGTTTGCCCCCTATTGCGAATGCTGAAAATACAGTATATGCTGGAAATACAGTATATTTTATTCAATTTTGCGCACCTTCAAAAAATACAAGTGATGAGCAAAAAAACCAGTGACGAAGGGAGGTCTCCGCTAGACTTGCCCTCCGATAAAAATAATAATAATAAAAAAAGATAAATAAAAAAAAAAATTAAATTAAAAAAATAAAGATTTAGGTAAACCTTCAAAAATACATCAAATTATGTTTTATACAAATTTTTGTCCAGGGCTGGGTTTACTAGTTATGATATTTTTAAAATTTTAAAGCTTAATAACTTCCGTTTCTAGTTTCGGATCTTTATAAAAAACAATAAGGTTACTTCCAATTATGAAGAGAATTTTTTAGAGCTAGAACGAACTCTCTAAGTTAAACCGTTCTTGAGTTATCGTGTATACATACACAGACACATACGGACGGCACTTCAAAAATAGGTTTTTTGGATTCCCTGGACCATGAAACGTGGTCAGCAGTCAAAATCTCGACATCGAAAATTTTCGCGATTACAATATTTGCCCTTTATATATTAAGGTCGGGCAAGTAAAAAGGTCCTCATCTCTGATGACACAAAAAAGACAGCAACTAAAAATTTTGCGCCGGTGGCAGGTGCCTCTCTCGCCACGCCCTAGTTACGGGCCTTCACTTAACTAAGTATATTATTTGATACCTCACTCAATTTTGAAAAAATGTGTGTATGAAAAGAAAGGTATTATTTTGAAAAATAAATTTTGAGTCATTACCTTTGCGTTGTTATTGTTGTTGTTGTATAAAAAAGTCAAATAATGATCACTATTGTGTTCGCTATTCACATCGATATTAATAGATATCGAGTTTTTAGTTGTTGCTTTAGGCTGAGTGAAGTGCTACTCAATTCTGTGACTTGTATCGCTGCAGAATTAGTATCGTTTAACAGATTTTGTCGCAATAGGGGATAGGCATGATTTTTAAATTTTTTTTTATTATATTCCTCTTGTTGCATATAAACATATAAAACAGTTTTGCATTTTTTTTTTTTTTTTTTTAATTTGAAGGCTTAGAAAAATCATAAATGTATGTAGCGCGCGAAAACGACGTGTGACGTCATACCCCAACTAAGTGTACTGCGTACTGCCTACCCAGTGTACAGCGTACAGCCTACACAGTCTGTCTTGAACTTATTTGCTTGTATAACTTTTATAGGTTATGTAAAGTTAGAGTGATTTTAATTAAAATAAAGTTTAATTCTATAAAAACAATTTATACATGTTTACCGAATTAAATTTTATATTAAAATATATAAAGTATGGAAGATCCAGGCCCCAGTACTTCAAAACATAGTCAAAAATATAAAAGTCACAAATAGTTCAATTAGAAATAAAAAAAAAACAATTTATATCATTACCTGATGGCGAAAACCAACAGAAAAGGCGAAAGTTGTGGCTGAAAGTTATGAGGCGAAATAAAACTAGAAAATAGAAAAAAGTAAACTTTATGTTTGTGAAGACATATTTTATAAATTATTTTAATAATAAATGCGTGAAAAATTTTTAAAAACAAATACAAAACTCTCGACCAATACGATATACACACGTAAAGATTATGTTTAGTCTGTAACTGTGACGTCAAACCCCAGCAGTTTGACGTCATACTCAATCGTATTTACTCGGCAACCTTCGCACCGTGGTCGGCTTATTTCAAATTTACAATATTTTAATTAAAAAATTTGGCTATAATATTAATTAAAATGTGATTTTTGTTTTGTTAGGTGACATAACTAACATTAACATATCAAAAAAATGTAGTTTTAAGGAAATATAAATTTTATGCGTATCCCCTATTAGCATCAAATGACTATTCAACATTAGTAGAAATCAGAAAAAAGAATTAAAAAGGATAAGTTAGAAGAACCAGATTTATAGAAGCAAAAAAGTGTTCAAAGAAATCTAGAATTTGACCATTTTTGTAAATTTCAAACTCAATGCGGTGTTAACGTAATCCGTAATACATAAGCTGAAAATTTCATATTTTAATATTTTATACTAAGGCACAACACGAGGAAGTCCCGCATTTAATAATTTTTGTTGTAATTTTTATGCTTATGAATAAGGACAACCCTAAAGTACATCCTAAACAACTTAGCAAACCAAAAATGTTATTTCAATCCTATTTCTTGAAATATAACATACTAACACAAATATCCATACAATAAAGAAAATTATATTCATTTTACACTAAATTAATTCCATTACTTAATAACTTAATAAAGTATATAATTGTTAATTGTTCTTTTTTTCAAGGTTCCTCAGATTCCACAAATTTTTCAACTTCTCTACTGACAAAACACATGGTATCAAATTTACGAGCCGAAGCAACTATGCATTGTGGCGAAATCAAGCCTGACGAAATCTCCCACAGATGTAACCCACTAGAATCGCCATGTTTGTTTAACATTCGTGAAGATCCATGCGAGCAGATTAATCTAGCATCTTCGAGACCAATGGTTCTACAAAGTCTAGAAAATGCATTGGCTAAATTCAAGAAAAATGTTATGAAACCACAGAATGTTCCAGAAGACTCAAATGCTGATCCAAGAAAATGGAATAATACCTGGGTACCATGGCAGGATTGTGAAGATATTCACACAAGACGTCTTCCTGGTAGTGATAGACCTTTAACTCCTACTGGAATTGCTGTTCTAGCAACACTCTGTACACTTTTCCTGATTGTTGTATTGATTTTGATATCTATTTCTATCAAAACTTCAGTTAAAAAGGTTAATAGTACTTCAGAAATTTATACTGAAGATAATTTAGATGGACCCACAAGTGTTGTTCATGTTAAAACTATAGAAAATGATAACTTGGATAGTTTTGAGAATAATGAACGTGTAAGACAGAATTCGGTTAGGGGTAATTCAAAAAACATTGATTAAATATGTCGTGTGCATGAAAATAACAGTGAGATATTTCAAATGATCAAATTGTATATTTTTTATCTAAAAATTATTAATTTATAAAGTTGCATTGCCGATATAGTTATTTTACTTTAGTCCATGTCAAATAAGAAGATTGTGGGAAATTTGAATTAAAAATATCTATATTCACTATATATTTAATATGCGTCCTTTGAGTATTCTTTATAATACCAGCAGGGCTAGCTCCAAGTTCTCTTTCATCGATATTACTAGTGGTGGCGCTAACGGGAGGTACGGAGGGCCGGGCCCCTCCAAAAATTGCTCTGGCCCACTGTTAAAGTGGAACCCCACATATTTATTTAAAAATCTGATACTACCAACTTCTATAAATTCAGAATTAAACAAAGAAACTATGCTGGTAATGCAAATTTATAATCTAAATTATTAATTAATTAAAAAAGATTAATTTTTATCATTTACAATACTTCATTATTTAACGTATATGACTGTGTAAATATATCATACGATGGGCTTACATCGAAAGGAAAAAAAAAACTTAGGATGTGTAAATGAACCACCCAATTTATTAATGATTATTGTATATTTCCAGTAGTTGTGTATTGCAGACATATAAAGGCCACTACACATGTGCACGTATAGCTGGGCAGGTTCAAGATTATTAAAGTAAAGGTTGTCTCGTAACTTCTGACCAATCAGTGCGTGAGAGGGAATACGTCATATGTATGCGTAGTTCAAACTAGCACACAAAATTAATATAGATGTTGCATGGTTTTAAATATTTTTATTGACTATATTCATAATAGATATTTATTTCAAGACAGTTCTACTGAATAAATTATAAATAAAAACCTAAGGAAATTTTATATTGATTTATATAAAATTTAAATGGATATTTGTATTATAGTTAATAAATAACAATAAAATCGAATACAAATATAATTTTAGGAATATTTAAATAAAAATAAACTGACCAATTGCTATAATAATATAGAAGTTAATAAAATTGGAGACAATATCAGTTTTTAAAAATGGCTGGACGTATTTTAATGAAATTTGGTACAATAGAGTAGAACCAGGATCAAATATAGGCATGATGTCTAAAAATTTTCTTTCTTAGGGGTATTTCTGGGTTAAAACTGGTACTAAAAAACTTTTGCTAAACTGGTCCTAAAACTGGTGCTAAAAAAATATTTCATTTATAAACAGATCTATCTTAACAAAAAAAATATGCAATAAAATTGTTTATAAGAAAACAAATCTTATTTGTTTACGCATTTTTTCAGTTTGATGAATATTAGGGTAGTTACGGGAGGACACCCTAAAACTAAAATATTGAAATATTTCACTTATCATTTTCTTCACATCAAAAATTAATGTAAGAAAATTTATTTAGAACGAAGAAACATTCCTTTTGAAGAAAAAATAAATTAAAACAAGTAGAAAATCAAAAAATTAAGCTATATTTTTATATTTATAGCCAAAAATCAAACTTTTACGTGTATATAACATATACGATAAACAAAGACTGACGTCCCGTTAGCATACAGATGACGTGTAGCTTCGCTATTTACCCCCACCACTACAAGTTACGAGACAACCTTATACTTTAATAATCTTGGGGCAGGTTTATCTGTATAGATTTGCCTAGAGTCGTGTCAGTAAGCGAAGCAGAGAGCCAACCGCTTCATGCTTGAAATAGATGGGGCGCAAATATAAACGATGGGTTTTCATTTTTTTGCCACCTTTACCACTTGTTAGACTCGGGTGTCAAATTTTATCGGCATAGCCCTATACTATTTTAAAATATATTTTGGAAAATTCTGCGTTCACAAACTACAATTCGGGGTTTTAAATACATATATAGTTTAAGCAATTCTGCTCTATGTGAACGTAAAATTAATGTAATTATTTGAGCCGTAGTATCAATTTAGATTGTTTCCTGCTCATACATGCTTAGTTTAACGTGTTATTAGTTTTAAATATGGATAGTAGTTCCAAGTTTTTAAATGTGATTTAATTATAAGAGTTACATAAGTAATTTTACTTATTACAATTTTCATTGGCTTTTGAATATTCTTTTGTAAGAGATTTTTCTTGTACAGGAATACTCTAGTTTATTGAAAAACGTAGCAATAATCATTTCACCTCAATATCAGAATACTATTTTTCTTCTTGTGTTTTCCATAACATAGAGATTCTTCAATCAAGATATTTTTCTTTTTCCAGGTCTTCTTTTTCCTTTTATCTTCCCTTGTATAATTAATTGTAATTTATCCAGCCTCCTATGAACTTCCTCGTTTCTGATTTTATCAACCCATTGATAATTATAAAATGCTTGTGTATTATACCCACGTTTTCAAGTTTTTCCGCTTTTAAACATAGATTTGGATGGTAATGGATCTATTCCGTACAACAGAATAGGAAAATCATATCATTTTGTCATCTGAAGTTTTAGCTGGATATTTTAATATTGTTTATACAGCAATGTTTTTACATATTATATTATTCTTTGGAATTTTCACAAATGCACTCCGGGCTTCCGCAGTTTATAATTATATTTCTTCAGCGGCAAAATTGGTACACGAATTATTTACTTATTAGGACTGAAATAATTTTTAAAATTAGTTCAGTAGGGAAAGAAATCAGGTCAGTTTGAATCTCTCTTCCATATTTACATGTCGGTCGACACGGTTGTAGATGAGTAAAATACATTCACTATCGAGTCAAAACCCAGAATTTTCGAACCCATCACACTCTTAGTTTAAAATTAGGTGCACCCATAATTTTGTTGAGGAACATACCACCAATATAATTTAAAACAACACTGTAACAAGTGAACATTTTAAGAGACGATGTAGTAGAGGCAAACATTATGGCTGGTTGCGGTACTGGCAAAAGGATGATAATCCCCAAAATACCGATGATCCTATAATTTTGCTATTTCAGTTCAAGGGCTTCCAGTTTCCTGCCTAGCTAGTTTTGCTATGTTTGTGATTTAATTTTCTTTTCTGTATCCCACTTATTATCATATTTACAGCAGCATTTCGTAACATTTTACCGCACGACCCAACAAATACTTTTATAATGATGTCGCGATCCAAATGTTTATAATTTCTGCGGTTCCTCGCCTTTGCGTAAGGTTGCATCTTTTCGCCATCCATTGAATTTTGACGTGATCCAGATGCTGAGAAATTCTGATTTTGAGTAGAGCCTAAATATTAGTAAGGTGCCAAATTTTGTTTCATTTTATTTTCCAATACAATATTCAACCTTTGTGCACGAGCTTTGGAAATTATCACAACTGTCCTTTTTTGACTGTCAATACTCAGACCATATTATCTACTGACTAATATCTGTGCTTAGTAAGCTTGTTATAAAAGTTATTGATTAATAAATTAAAATTAAATTCTGGTGAAACAAAAACAAGAATTTTTAGTATTTTAGTCGAAATTTTAATATCAAAATATAGCCAATGATAACTCGAGAAGAAAAATTAGCGAGGTATTCAGTACTAGAATCTAGCAGAAGTGAAGGTTTTATTTTAGGTGGGTTGTAAAATGTATTTGTATTACAGTATATATGCATTGTAACCACTTGTGTTACTTATTTAGTAGAAATCTTCTAGCACCTCAGTTCTTCACAATTTCGTAACATTTAATTTGATAAATATTGTAAATTGTAGAATTACTTGCCGTAGATTTAAGCACCCCATTGCTATATTACGTTAAAGTAATATATGTTTATGGGGTTTAGTGTACATAGTTAAGTTTTAAACTATATATTTGTGATTTAATTATTTTAAATTAACAAATGTATTTCCTATTAAATTTTATTTTAGTAACAATAAAAGAATATATGACTTGATTATTTATTATTTTCATGTTATTTATAGAGTCCATTTACCATAACAATGAGATGACGTCACAGTTGTAAAACTTCCCATGTTGCCACTTCTATAATTGTCATAAAAGTTAGGTTATGTCGAACTACTTCTAAAAAAAGATTAAAACCCAATATTTCCTATGGAGAAAAGAAATAGCAATATGTTTGACTATGTATGATTAAGTGTGTAATGTAATACATACAAAATAAAATGAAAATTTCAGGGTATAAAAATCATCAGAAATAATTGTTTTTAGATATGTGTCATGTTCTTTTCATCCTTTTTATACAATTTACTTTAATTTTTAGCCTAGTGTCACACAGTGAGTTCGGGAAGCAAACTCGGAGTGTCCCGAGTCACTCTGTTTAACTCCAGACCACCCTAGAGTTAAATTGAGTGACTCCGAGCTTGCCTCCCGAACCCACCTAAAGAGATCGGAAAGAAATGATAAAGAGTCAAATTTTTCATTCGAATAGAAAGTTTTGAATATTTGAATTCTCAGATGTTCAATACAATTTTACTTCGAATAATGAATATTCAAATATTATTGCAAGTTCGAACAGTTCGTATCTGATGATAATAAACTATTCTACGTAACAGACCTATAGGTTAAAATTAGAAAAAAGAATGAACGTAACGAATGTAAATAGAACATATTTTATTAATATAATATAATATTTATTTATCGACCAAGATACAAAATGAAATATTGTTTTTGGTCAGACACATTACAAATTACAAAACCTTTTAAAATATACAAACACAATATACAGAATAAGATAAAAGTACGTTATAGAAATATCACCCAACATGGAAAATACTTAAATATACAAACAGTTCAAATACAGTAACAATAAAATATTCCAGCATTATCTCACTCTCTTTCAAAATAATTAAGAAATGACAAAACTATCCTTTGAGGGTGGCTACTAAGAGCTTTCGGCATTTTTATTACAATAATATTTTATTTAATATAAAATTAAGTTTAACATCACTTAAATGTCAAACTTGACTTAAAAATGACTGAACAGTACAAACAAAATGTGACAACGTGTAAAAATGTCACCAACATTCAGTAAAAAAATGTACTCACTGATTAATGGTCTGATGTTGGTTAAATCATATTATGAAATTGGTACTTAAAATAACCAAGTGTGACGTCATCTCATATTTATTGTACAGTCTATTCCAAACGATTAGGCGTAACTAACCGAAATTTTCATTTTTGTAAGTTGTCATTAGCTATTTTAAACAAAAGTTGCTATAAAAGCAATAATTAATAACTTTTATTTGAGCCGTTTTTTGATAAAACGAAAAATTTCGAATAATTTCTGTAAAATTTTTCGAAATTTTTTCAAGTCTCAATTGTTTCATATTTATATGTAACGTTTCCATGGTCATGATAAATAATATCTCTGTTAGAAAATATTAGGTCAAGTTATTTCTACTCTGCTGCTAGAATGTAATTTATATAAGTACTTTATGATGGCGGTCGGTCCTGTGGTGGCCACAGCTGATTTTTTTGTATATTGAAGTTGAATTTTCCTGAACAAAATGATCAAAAGCTTCAATCAATCGGTAAAAGTAACTAAAATTGAAAATTTAGTTCCACCTAAACCAAAGGAACAGACTTTAAATGAAGTTTACTCTGTCAGTCCTTTTACTTTATTACAGCTAAAAGCTAAAAATAGAAATATTTCCTGTTACTTGGCACATTTCTGTATGGCATATTTTTACTTGCCCGACCTTAATATATAAGGGGCAAGTATTGTAATCGCGAAAATTTTCGATGTCGAGATTTTGACGGATGACCACGTTTCATGGTCCAAGGAATCCAAAAAACCTATTTTCGAAGTGCCGTCCGTATGTGTGTGTGTCTGTGTGTATACACGATAACTCGGATTAACTTAAAGAGTTCGTTCTGGTACTAAAAAAATCTCCTATTAAATGGGAAGAACCCTATTGTTTTTTATGAAAATCGGTTGACTAGAAATGGGAGTTTACTCGTGTCGATTTTAAGATTTTTGCGAATATTTAGCAACAGAAAAATATTTCGAAAAAATGTATTGAACAAAAGTTACTATAAATGCAATAACTAATAACTTTTATTTGAGACGTTTTTTGATAAAACGAAAATATTTCGAAAAATTTTTGTAAAATTATTTAAAACTTTTCTAATACCCTTTTCACACTAGATCTTTAAGACGATTGAACTTAAACTTCATCGATGTTTAATATCGGTTTGCTTTCACACTTGATGTTTAATTTGAAGAAGAAATCTCCATGTAAAGCTAGTATGTATTGCCAACATAATTTCATATCGTTTGAATTTATTCTGTCATTATTTTGTATATCGAGGTTAGGAGAAGTTTATTTTTTATATTTATTTAAATAATAACGCAAATAATCTTCTCATAACCTCGATATATAAAATGATAACAGCTGAACATAGATAAAAGAAGAGAAGCACAAATTCAAGGAGTATTTTTTTATAATGGGAATTAAGTTGGCAATGCGGGCGAAGTTTAAGACGCAGATCTCTGTCTTAAACATCGGTCGTGTTTAGACGATGCCGTACGGTTTCACATTAGCGTTTAAAGATCCGTTCATTTAAACATCCGATCTTAAAGATCTAGTGTGAAAAGGGTATTAGTCTCAATTTTTTCATACTTATATGTAACGTTTCCATGGTCATGATAATTAATTCGTAACTAGTAAAGCAAGCCTTGGACAAAAATTTGTATACAACATAATTTGATGTATTTTTGAAGATTTATCTAAATATTTAATTTTTTTTTTTTTAAATTTACATTTTTTTTAAAATATTTTTTTTTATGGGAGGGCAAGTCTAGCGGAGGTTTCCCTTCGCCACTGGTTTTTCTTTTTTTCATGATTGATTTTTAAGATATCATATATATTAAAATAAATTGTTAAAAAAATATTTATAGAAGAAAATCTAAAAAATTGATGTGAAGTGTGAATTTTCACACATTACAGGGTTTTGCAGGTATTTAGTAAGTGAATGATGATTATTTGGGATGGCAAAACAAATTTTATATTAAAATATTTTTTTGTTAATTTTAATTCGAACGCCTAATACCATTATTTAGGTTTCTAAATATGTGCAGTATTTTTCTTTATATAGCAAGGTTCATTAAGAATTTTTAAAATTGCGCCTATGGCTTCCATTGGTTGTTATAAGTTCCGCCCCTCTGGTTTCGTGTACAGTGAAACAGAATTAAATTATAATTTAAACAATTTCCACTGGTTATTAAATTTACGCTTTTAAAAATTAAATGCAACATTTGCCAAAATATAACTAGAATTTTCAAAAAATAATTTAAACAATATAAAAATTTAAAAAAAAATACAAAAAATAATATTGTCTCTTCTCACATGGTTCGATCCCTTTCAGATCGAGTTACTTGGGTGAAACGCCAGCAACAAAACCACTACACCAGCATACACGTTCCATTGTAGCGTGTTACAAAGCTAAAAATCACAAAAAATGCGTTTTTTTCCAAGTACGTAATCTGATCAAATATTCCTGTTGTACTATTCCGGTTCACACCAATGTACATTACTTAGATTTTTTTCAGATTTTTAGTCTAAACCATCTGGGCTACAGGGTGTGGGACAAATTTTTTTTGCACATTTTTGACAAAAATCGTTCAAAATAATTTATATTGCAAAAATAAAAATTTGATCGTTAATCCACGTACCAAGGGCTTTCATTTGATACCCTACACAGAATTATTCAAAAAAAAAAATTTTTTTCGATGAGCACATATTTGTTTATATTTTTAGGGGTATATGTTTTTTAGATGTTTTAGTAGTTTTCCTATGTGCGGGTCAATGAGTTGTATAAGCATGCCAAATTTCAACTCTCTAGGTTTAGCCGTTTGGCTACAATTTTTACCGAACAGACAGACAGACAGACAGACGACAAAATGAAGGTATAAGGGTTTTTTGGTCATACCTACAAAACCCTAAAAATGGAATGTAAATTATTGTATGTAAGAAATTGCAAAAAAAATACGATAAAATTATTTTAATAATTTATAAAAAATAACTAAAAATAATTTATTAAAATAAATTAATAAAGAGTAATTAAACAAATGGATTTAAGAAATGATAAATAAATTGAAAATAATATTTATCTAAAAAATAAAACATAAATTATAAATTCATTATAATACATAAATTATTCGATAAAATTTACAAATATAACTAAAAAATTATTTTTTAACTCAATTCCTAAAAATATATATATTTTATAAAATATTTTAAAATAAAAGAAAACATAAAAATATACAAAGTTAAAAAATTAAACCAATATTTAACAGGACAGTATCGGAGCATGTTAAGCGGTGTCCACACTATGCCGCTGTTTGCCAGTTGGCAAGGCCATTTGGCAGTGCCAGAAGTAATGTAGACGTGAGCGTTGCTACATGCCATCGTGCCATCGGCAAGCCAACAAGAATCGCTCGAGTGTCGGTTTCCTTCAAAGAAAGCCGATAAGAACGGGGAGTGGGGACGTGCCAACCACTGGCATTACGCGGCTTTAGGCTTAAATTCGGGTTGTGATTCAGACGCCGATGAGCAACGTTGTTTATAGATGGAGTGGACAAACGAAAAAGTGCTTAATTTGATCGATTCATACCGGGATCGTCCTGTTTTGTGGGACTGTCGTTTAAAGGTTTGCTTTGAAATCTTGAACATGTAACTTAACGAATGGTAGGAATCTCCTGTCGCCAGGAATCGCAAAGTAACAGCTAGACGTTCATGGGCAGGAATAGCTCTTCTGAATGACGTATCTTCCTTCTTGATATTTGGTGCAACCAAATTTAGAAGAACTATAAAATCGCTACTTCTCATTCGAAAAAAGTTTTTTAAACCACATGCTCTGTACTCGAGATTTAATTCGTCCACATCGTCCAATACTAAATCCTTCATTAAGTCACGTGCTCCATATCGTGATCTACTTTGAAGACTTGGACGTACCCAAAACCGTCGTTTGCGCCGTTTGCGTATTTTTTCTTCACTGTCAAGTATGATAACAGCAGCTGAAGCAATTAGTAAATCCTCCTCGGTGAACATTGTGCGACTGAACTAAATGCCAACACAGATGTTGACGTTTTTACAGTCACTGGCTTTGCCAGTTTGGCTTTGCCAACTGGCCTTGTCAACTGGCAAACAACGGCATAGTGGGGATGCGCCTTTACCAACTAAATAATCAACCCAAAAATGATAAGTGTCTAATAGAAACGCTTGTATTATATAGTATCTTACCCCTTCCACATATTAAGTACGTTTTATTGCTTTCCACCGAGTTGCGAAAGTTTAGCCAGAAGAAGGTGTGCAAAAAAACGATCAAGAATCGTTTGTTGTTTGAAGCGATCAAGGTCGGAACTGTCACTTTGATAATTCACCATAACAATGAAATAATTATACAAAATGGATCAAAAAGCTGTCATATTATTTGCTATTAATAACTTCTATCGACTTAGAAAAGACTACGATGTAGAAAAATTGGGTGGTAGTACTTTATATTATATAATTCAGAAGTAAGTATTGGTTTTCTTAAGTCTGTTTAAAGTGTAATAATTAACTAATAAAAGAATTGAAGAAAAGATACAGTGTTATTATTTATAATTAAAATTGTCTTTTAGCATGTGTAATGATCATATTCCAAAAATAAAAAGTTATGTAGAGGTGACTATTCCTCAGTTCTCAAATGCAACATTCAAATCACATTTTAGAATGAATTTCTTCACATTTGAAGCAATTTTACAAATTCGTTGTTGTCAAAATCTTTCAAACAAACTTTTTAGACTAAATCGAAACCATATTTTAGCGCGAAAATTATCTTCCCACCAACGCTACGCCTTCACGAGCTCGTAACAAAAGTGGGAAAGAGGTGGAAAAATATTTGCACTAAAACGGCGAATTGTGTTGCCACTGGTGGCAGTGGAAGGAATTTGTTAGCAATAAAACGTACTTAATGACGTCATTACTTAACGTTTTTTCGTCGAATTGGCGCGACTACGGATCTGAGTAGGAAAAAATGTGTAATTTTTAATTAATTCATATAAATTAATAATAATCAACATAAATTATCAATGCTTTATATAATTTTTATTATAATTAACTTTAATTAATTTATTTTTGTTATTAATATAAAGGGAGTAAAAAAATAACCTTTGGAAATAGAATCAAATTGAGAATTAACTATGGCGATGAAAATAATAATACATTTTGTCATATCTTATAATATCTATAAATCAAAATTAATAAATAAATAAAAATTAACGTTAAGTGTAGGTTTTCATACATTTTAGAGTTTCGTTGGTAATTAGTAAGTGAACTATATAGCAAGTTATTATAAAATTATAACCAATACAAAATCTAATCAAATTTGATAGTGTTACAGTTAAACAATTTATATGAACTTGCATATAGAAGTCTGTTGCGTTAAATATGAAAAATCAAAAATTTCGAAAAAAAAAAAATAATAAGAATTGATTCAAAATGAGCCCTAAGGCCCTTTAGAACTTCAGGCTTTCATGAATTTCACCCGCAGATGTCTATCTCACTTAGATTTTGAGATACGGTCTTTCGAAAATGAAATATTTACAAATTTTCACAGATCAAAAAGGCATTAACTAAGGAAGACCATATTTTTTATCTAGGCAGAAATAAGTCTGTAGATTTCAAAATTTTAAACCACAGGTCCCTATATTTTATTGTTATTAAGTAAGGATTTTTTTAAATTAAAAAAAAACCAGTGGCGAAGGGAAACCTCCGCTAGACTTGCCCTCCCATAAAAAATATATTTAAAAAAAAATGTAAATTAAAAAAAAAATTTAAATATTTAGATAAATCTTCAAAAATACATCAAATTATGTTTTATACAAATTTTTGTCCAAGGCTTGCTTTACTAGTTACGAATTAATTATCATGACCATGGAAACGTTACATATAAGTATGAAAACATTGAGACTTGGAAAAATTTTAAATAATTTTAAAAAATTTTTTCGAAATTTTTCGTTTTATCAAAAAACGTCTCAAATAAAAGTTATTAGTTATTGCATTTATAGTAACTTTTGTTCAATCAATTTTTTCGAAATATTTTTCTGTTGCTAAATATTCGCAAAAATCTTAAAATCGACACGAGTAAACTCCCATTTCTAGTCAACCGATTTTCATAAAAAACAATAGGGTTCTTCCTATTTAATAGGAGAATTTTTTAGTACCAGAACGAACTCTTTAAGTTAAACCGTTTTTGAGTTATCGTGTATACACACAGACAGACAGACAGACACACACACACACACACACACACACACACACACACACACACACATACGGACGGCACTTCGAAAATAGGTTTTTTGGATTCCCTGGACCATGAAACGTGGTCATCCGTCAAAATCTCGACATCGAAAATTTTCGCGATTACAATACTTGCCCCTTATATATTAAGGTCGGGCAAGTAAAAAGTTGAAAGATTATAAATTTAACAAACAAATTTTTTGATTGGGGTTTGTTTCATAATATGCCCTGAGGCCCTTTAGGACCTCGGGATTGTAACTTTATTTTTTTAAACTTAATTCCAAACACAGATTCCTATCTCCTGTAGTTTTAAGATACGGTTTTTCGAAACTGAAATATTTACAAATTTTTAAAACTAAATACACGGATGAAAATGACGTTAAATCAGAAGAGCTTCAATTTTTATTTAGGTAGATAAAAGTCTAGACTTCAAAAATTCAAAACGTAAGTTTCTATCTCTAATCGTTCAACAACAGAATCATAAGAAATATTAAGTTTTAGGGAAATATTTTCCACTTCTACAAAACCCGAGTATTTAATAGACGACGAATTAATATATTTATTTCTTAATTTTTTAAAATTACTTAATATTATAGTTATAATAATTAAATCATATTTGTAGCATTTTTTGTTTTGTTTTTAATATATTATGAAACGGTACAATATACAAATACATAATATTCTGCAATGTTTTTGCTACGGAAAAAACAATTTTCTTTCCCATGACTAATTCATTATCCTTATATGGAGGCGTTATCCTTTTTGAGCGAGATTGCGCATTTTATTGGCGCATGTGTATCCAAATGGCATTACTTTGACATGTTTACATTTAAAGTTCATATAAGTAATGTCATATCAATTGTGTATAAACACGATCAATAATGTAATCTATATAATAAAAAAAGTTTATCAGTGCTAATAAAACGTAAGAGCATGTTCAACATTATATCTTAATCATTTTTATCAGTTTTAGTCATGTTTATTTATAAATAATCAACTAGTTTTGACAGATGGTAGAATAGTGTGGTTATGTTATTATTTTCTAACAATTTTCATCTAATTTATTGTTTTTATGAATTAAAAATAGTTGCAATTTTATTTGCAGGATGCACAAAACATATCTTGCATCAATAATAATAGTTGTTTACTCTTTTCTTTATACTTATGTTCCAAAATGGGCATCGTTCGATTCAATACTTCTTCTTACGATAAGTTTAATTTCTTTAAGTATTTTTGCTGTTATATGGGTACATACATTACTTTCTTCAACATACAAAACTGGAGATTTGGTTGAGCAGGTTAATATCGAATTAGATCAGTTTCGCAGTAAATTAATGGTAAGAAGGAACGTTTAACAAATTATATTATTTGTAATAATTTATTTGATTATTTTCAGATTGATTTTGAAGTTCTAAATGCCAATACAAAACAAGCCAGCCATTTGCCAGTTATCTTTGGTAGAACTGTCGATAGTTTATTGCAACAATTATTGGATAACGCCTTACGAGACTTTGTTACTGTATGGATTCAACAATACGCTTACGAAAGTCATTTATTAATCGATAATTTGAAGTAAGTATACATATATCTTTTGCTAAGGCTTAGTTATTTATGTATATCAGTAAAAGAAGTGCAAGCAGCATTTAAAGCTCTAATTAAACATGTTGGTCGACGTTTATGAGGCAACTCTTAGTAAGCTATCTGGTGCTGTTTGCAGACTACGAGTTACCTCATATTATGCAGTGTTTACTTCGATGCTCAGAGCCGGGTTTACACACAGGCAAACTTACGTAGCTGCCTAAGAACGCTGAGTAAGAGAAGTCGCTTGAATTTCAATAAATTTTAAAAATTATTTTTTGCTACGGAGTACGGGATATGACAATATTTTCTACCTAGCGGCGTAAATGAAGAAAATCCAGCTCCGTTGATGCTGTTATTAAATTTGTAATAATTTTATAATACATGATAATCATTGTCATTACTGTTGTTATTATATTATTATAATTTTTTCTTGCAGGGAAGACATATGGGGTGCAATACAAAATTTGCACGACAGGATATCAAGAGTTGACCAAGCTAAGCTCATTGCTTGTGATATTATTACAAGAATTAATACTCATTTTGAGAAAATACGTACTGCTGAAACACAAGTGTAAGTAATTTAATTATATTACCTTTAATGCCATATACTGTTTCACTAAGCTCACGAAATGTAAATGTACCTAACTATTTATTGTTTAATAAGAAAAAGAAAAATATAATAATAATAATAATAATAATAATTTCTCACAACACACTATTTTTGTACGATACAGAAAATGATACATACTCCCTCCGTCCGAAAATATGGTATACAGGCGATTTCTTTGGAAGAAGGTGATTTGTTTGGAAGAAGAAATTTAAATTCCATTTAGTTCCGCTGAAAGGTTTAGAATAGAAAAAAACGCGTATTTTAGACAAATTAAAGTGACACCCGCTGTTCTAACAAAATGTCGCTTTTCTATCAAAATTGTGTTGAATTGCAAGGAAGAAGTTCCAAATCCAATTAAATTACAACCGCCAAATAGTCCAGATTTTAATGTATTGGATCTTGGCTTTTTCAATTCTATAAAATTTTTACAACATACAGCTTCATCGAATACAATCGGAGAACTGATTGAATGCGTACAAAATGCACTCAATGCATTAAACATACAAACCCTTGATAATGTTTTTATAGCATTGCAAAATTGTATAGAAGCAAGATAACAAAAGGAGGGAATTTTTATAAGATTCCGCACATTAATAAGGCAAAACTTCATCGTAAGGGACGATTACAAACAACATTATTATCATGTTCCATACAAGCTGTGGAGACAGCGTTCTTGTTAAATTAAAACTTTTTGTATTATTCTTTGTTTTATTAGATATTTGAAACTGTTTCATAAATAAAATCATTCTAATTAATTAAAATTGTAAATGTATATCATATTCTTGGACAAGAAAAAAATCAAAATGTATACCATATTTTCGGACGGAGGGAGTATAAAACTCTGACGGAATGTCCATTTCCCACTTGTATTTATTGCGCAAACTCTCATACGCGCGGGAGTTACTAACCATTCCTTGCTCATTGTACGTAACATGCTGTTCTCCTGAAACTAGAATCTTGAAAACTATGTTTGCTTGCTTTATTCTGTTCTGCATTAATTTCACTATTGATTGTCTAATGAATAAAATAAATAATGCAATTAACATTCGACAAGAGTATATATTTACTTGTTTGTATAAAAGAATTTTTTTTTTCCATAATTAAATTGTTCTGTTATAGTGCTGAGAGTAACAGGCCACCTGTTTTTGCATTGTCTCCACACCTTATGTCTCCAGAGAAAGAATTAGAATATATAAGACATGTAAGCGAGTTGTTGATTATGTTTTTGTTACCGAGAAGTTATTCTCTATCTCCTGCCAAACATTTGATGCGTGAAATTATATCTTGTAAAAGTAAGTATATTTTGTAATCATTGTATTTATTGTTACAATGAATATTAAAGCTGCGTTTACAGCTCTAAAATTAATAGACTATATGCTATGAGATCGTGTAGTCTCATTTTATTTTATCGATATTGTAATAATACAATATCGATACAGTCTTATTGATCGTGTAAGGTCTGCATAAGAACAGCACTTATTTGCACGTTGAAATCCATTTGTGATTTTATTAATTTATTAATTAAGGTATTTTTTATAGTTATTAAACCGACTGTTGATAAGTTAACTGATCCTGATTTTATAAATCAAAAAATATTAGACTACATAGAGCAACAACGTATATCTGCAGCAATGCACAGACGAACTTATGAATATGCCAACACTTATGAAGACTTTTTAAAAGTAATACAGGACACTGAAGAACTTGATGTACTGAAGACAATACGGTAAGTTAAATGGCTCGGTAATATTTGATATTTGTTTATAATATTAATTTGACTTGAACTCTCTTATATTAAATTTAAATAAATAAAATACAGTTCCATTATTTAAGTTTTTCTTATTGGCAAAAATATTTGTTGAAATACTTAACCAGTGGCGTGGCAATCGGGGTTACGGGTCCACGAGTTAAGCCCCACCCCCTTTCTCTTCTTGAGTAATGACCACTGTTGTGCCAGTTAATGATTTTTTTAATCTAGATAACATATAAGACATATAGTCATCAAAGTATCTAGATAAAGATGTCAAATAATATGTTGCGTTATCTAGTTAATAGAAATAGATAATGAGTCGAAGTGAGAAGCAAAAAAAAAGAAAACTGAACGCGTGATGTTCAAGGAAAAGAAAGATGGATTGAAAGGATGACAAAAAAAAAAGCAAAACTGATCAAAGTTAAGATCAAATGAGAAAAAAGTTATTCTGTTATCTTTTATGCGAGATAAATTTAAATTAAAAATATAGGATAACGAAGGTGGCTATCTGATACTTTAGATACTAGATACTTTTTCAGGTAGTTTTATCTAGATAAACCTAATACTGTTAATGACCAACATTACACGACACTGAAAGGACTATAAACCCTGTTAGCACACAGTTTCATTACCTTCTTGCTACGCCACTGTACTAAACAATTATATGTATATTTGTTAAAAGTACACTACTCGATAAAAGAAATCGGACACTTACAAAGGGAGTTTTTGTTGACATTACACAGTCAACATATCATTCATTAGGTCTTCGCCAAAAATGTTAACGGCCATCTGGTGAACGTTGGTTAAACCGGGACTCATCTCTAAATAAAATTGAACACCAATCATTGTCAGTCCAAATGACGCAATTTTAAGTAAAACGAAGACATGCTACTCGATGAGTTGGGAACAATTCCTGCCTTGTAGCTGGCCTTGTCAATCGCACAGTCGAAGACAGAATCGCAGGTCAGTTCGGTTAATCTCCTGGCTATTATTATTGCATAAATTTACATTCCTCGAACTTGACCTCGTCACCAAGTAACAGAATTTACTATTTCACTTCGGAGTACATACTTTGTTTACAATAAATAGATAATGAAATAAGGTGTTGCACAAATGGTACTAAACAGCAACAAACAACGAAGTACCTTTTTGAATACTTTTCAATATTCCTCTTTTAACACTAAATCTCGTTTAATGAAACTTCATTAAATTTAACTTTTATTTAACTTTTAGAAAACAGGTCGATGTGTTTTCTTATTCTTTAATATGAAAAATAAGTAGTTTTTTTTTTTTTTTTTTTAATATGAAAAGAATGAAAACTCAAAAGTTATTTTCTTCAAACTACAAACTTAAATCTACATAGATTCTATCTATTCCACTATCTGTTATATCATTTACCTAACCAGCTCTACATGGGTCGCATGTTGCTACATAACTTTATATCTTTACATCTTCCAATGGTCATAAACATCTGAACGTTTTCTACTTATGTTTCCCGTGACATTTTGATGCTACACACCTTATAACCTATTGAAATAACATTATAATTATCGTAATGCTATTTCAGCTCCTGATGAAGCTAAATATTATTTAGCGAAACGTTGTGTTCCTATAAAAAATACGTTCTACAAAAAAGTTGTATGTCTTTGAATTCATCATCATAATTTATTCTAATGAAATGTTATAAACGTTAATTTAGAAAAAAATAAATAAATAAGTGTCCCATTTTTTTGTCGAGTATGATAGTTTAATCATCCGTTATAGAAATAGTGTAGATTTTGTATTTTTAGTCATACTTTCTTCTTATTGTTCTATTTTTTTTTTTGTTATTGTTTCGTTTCAAAATCTTACCTAATTGCTTAAATTATTTTTTAATTGATTTTATCATAGATATAATATAGTAGCTGAAATGATGCAAGCAACGACAATACAAAATTTAAAGCGAGCTCGTGGTATAGACCCAGATTTAGATAAGAATGCAGTATTGGCTTCAGGAGTAGGCAAAAATGATTTGCTAGCTGCTAGGAAATTAAAAATGTACATTAATCAGTTGAGCTACGCTAAGGCGCAGTGCGAGAAAAGGCTTACAATGCTTGGCTGGGACGGAGCTTTTCCACATCAAGATGAGGCCAATAAGGTAATTAGTATTTTTTTTTCATTTATTTAAGTAGTATGATATATACAGTGTGATCATTCGTTCCTGAGCGTTATGTAATACTTAACAGAAACATTTAGTTAACAAACTTATTTCCAAGAACATGTACACTTAAGCCTGGAACAGAATGCACAGCGCGCTACGCCGTCAGCGCGCCGTCATTTGCGACGGCATTGCGTTAGCGCCGTTGAGAATTTTCGCCTGCACACAATGCAATAATTTTTAACGCCGTCAAAGTGTCACGTGCAACCTATATCTGTGTTTATACGTGCGCTTTCTTTTATTAAAAGTATAATGGATGATGAAGACTTGTGTGTGATGTTATTTATGTTGTATGCAAGTTATTTATACATACAAACACTTTACCATTAAGTAAAAACTGAGGTTAGGTGTCTGCGTCAACGTTCAACGGCGTCAAAAGTTGGAAGTTGACGAACATTCAGTATCAACGGCGTTCGAACGCCGCTAGGACGTTACACATTCTGTGCACTTGCGTACGACAGCTTGGTTTTAACTTTCTTCTGACAGATAGCGCCGTCCGAACGCCGTCAACGCGCCGTAGAACTCGTTGCATTCTGTTCCCCACTTAAGGCGTAGTTTCGATTTTTATTACCTTATACTTCTTCTTTGTAAAGTTGCTTTCAGCTGTAAATTGGAATACAGTTTTGATATTTTTAAACTTATTGTTAACTGTTATCTAACGCTCAGGAATTAATTATCTCACTGTAAAAATTGCAAGTATAGTCTGTTTCTTTGATTTAAGTGGAACTAGATTTTGAAAACTAGTAACTTTTAAATGAGGCTTTTGATAATTTTGTTTAGCAAAAGCAGACTCGAAAAAAAAGTAAATAAAAATTGCATTTAGTTCCGCTTAAACGTTCGAAATAGTCTATAGCATATTATAGTTTGAAATAACCCACACAATATGATTTTACATTACATTATTATATTTTATATTTTTCAGTTACAGTCTCACTTACATTTTGTTCATCGTACAAATAAACTATTAGGTTTAGTCATAAATAACTTCCGCTCTTGGGAACAAATTGTAACGTCTTATTAGTGATTTAAAATTCCGTTATATGGTCACCATCCATTAAGTCACTATAAAACCGGGAGAACAATATTGACTGTCTTGGCCGCTCCACTGCAATAGTTTTTCGGCAGCTTACCAATAATGGTGAACTAGACTAAATCTATAGACGTGCGTGATTCAAAAATATGTTGATTTTGACATTTCATTTCAAAGATTTTTCCATAACTTGTGTTAGAAAGGAAGCAACTAAAAGCAGTATTTTTTCTAAAGGTTTGATTTTGTATTACCAACTTCCTAAAGAAATTAAAGATACCATTTATTTGAGTGTAAAGTACGTGAACACCTTTTGAAAAAGTTGTTTTGTTGATGATTAATATCTATTATACATAGTTTTTTTAATTTTAAATGCTGTTTTATTTTCAGTTTTTGTATTTTTGATTGGCCACTGTGCTATTAATAAAGATATATTCAATATATACACCTGATAACGAATTCGGGAGTACAGTTTTTAATATAATTATTAATAAATAAACATGCCGGATACTAAATATTGATATTAAACTAAATAGATTTTAAACAATAGGTTATAAAAGAACATGTTATTTGCTCATGAACAGAAGGGACAATTCACACAAAATTCAGTTCCTGGAATAAAATTGTATACATAATGGAATAAAAATAGTACATTTTAACGGCTAATCAGTATCGATCACCCGGTATATATCTCTCATTCCAGTTAGAAACGCATTCAATTTTACGTCCAGGCAGTGATAGTGACAGTCGCGAATTTCCATCTTGCATCCCGAATTTATTCAGAGGCAATATTTGTCCCGAATTCGGGTTTTTTGTCCCGAATTTTAGAAAAGGTACTTATTTTCAATATTTATTTTAAATATATTTCAACTCAAATTATTTTTATAAATCTTGAACTAAAAAAAATCTACCGAAAGGGTATTTTCTTTGGTGAACAGCTTTTGATGTAGGCACATTAAAAGCAATATTACTGATTAGAGTAAATTATGAAGAAAACTGTGTGAATTTTTATAAAATGCTTCAAAATAAAAAATATCTACTCAAAAAGATCCATTGTTCGGAAAAATATAAAAAGTTTTCTACTGAGTAATTTTAATGAATAAATTTTGAATTCATTTAAAAAAATACTGTGATTTTAATGTTCCTTTAAATAATATAAGCTAATTACCTGGGTTTGGAAATTTTTATTTATTATAAATTAATATTATTTATTGTGTATAATTTGTATTAAAAAATTAATTAAACAATTATATTTGAATAATAATCAAAGTTAGTTCAATCGTTCAATAACCGTGGATTTCTACGCAAAAAGAATAGAAGAGCTTTCTGATAAATGACTACAGGTCATTGTAAACGATGCTGACTATATAATGGAAAAAAGTGCCATTGTTATTTATTTATTTTTTTTTTTGAAAAGGTAAATTAAGGTACGAAAACGGAACATATTTATGACTTGACCCAGTAGATAACAATTTTTCTATAGACAGTAGTTAATATTTGTACTTATTGATACTAGTTAAATCATTTTAGAAATAATAAATAATATTTGATTTTGTGTTTTCTCTAGAATAAAATATTTAACTATTTGTGGAAGGTCTACGAATTTATAAAATTAGAAATTCATCCATCTTTGGTTGGTAACAGGTCTTGATTTTGATTTGAATTTTATTTGCTCATTAAATAACTAATATAAATTAACCTTTTTTTTAAATCACAGATTTAAAATGTGTCTATAATTAACTATTATTATCTTAATGATCTTTAACATTTACTGTGATTTTTAACTAATACAAGTGTTCTAGTATACATTTTGGTCAAGTTGAACGGCTAATACGACAGATTAAAGTCATAAAAATAAACAATGTTGCCGCGTCAAATGTAGGTGGATGCAGTCGAATTTACACGTGATTGTCAACGATAGTTCAGGGGTAGGAAAAGAAGAACTGATACGTCTTTAATGCATGTTTAATAATAATTTAAAAAAAAAAAAAAAATCAAATAGGGGATACGCATAAAATTTATATTTCCTTAAAACTACATTTTTTTGATATTTTAATGTTAGTTATGTCACCTAACACAACAAAAATCATATTTTAATTAATATTATAGCCAAATTTTTAATTAAAATATTGTAAATTTGAAATAAGCCGACCACGCCGCGAAGGTTGCCGAGTAGATACGACTGAGACTGTAAGGGTTTGACGTCACAGATACAGACAAAACATAATGTTTACGTGTTTATATTGTATTGTTTGAGAGTTTTGTATTTGTTTTTAAACAATTTTTCACGCATTTATTATTAAAATAATTTATAAAATATATGTACTCACATTAAAATGGTCTTCACAAACATAAAGTTTACTTTTTTCTGAAATATCGGTTTTATTTCGCCTCATAGCTTTTCTGTTGTTTTTCGTCATCAGGTAATGATATAAATTATTTTTTTGGATTTCTAATTGAACTATTTGTGCACATTGGTACTAAACAATATTTTCGACTATGTTTCGAAGTACTGGGGCCTGGATCTTCCATATTTTATATATTTTAATATAAAATTTAATTCGGTAAACATGTATAAATTGTTTTTATAGAATTTAACTTTATTTTAATTAAAATCACTCTAACTTTACATAACCTATAAAAGTTATACAAACAAATAAGTTCACAACAGACTATGTACGGGTGTCAGGACAGAATTACAGTGGCCAAAATTACACGGGACAAAATTACACAGAAGAAAATTTTCGTATGTGTAATTTTGTCTTAGTGTAATTTTCGTATGTGTAATTTCGTCCTTGTGTAATTTCTTCCCTGTGTAATTCTGTCTATGTGTAATTTATTCTGTGTAATTTTGTCCCGTGTAATTTTGTCCAGTGAAATTTCGTCATGTAACCCTATGTACGCTGGGTAGACTAGTAGTGTCATGTGTCAGTTAGAAGGGTATGACGTCACACGTCGTTTTCGCGCGCTACATACATTTATGATTTTCTTAAGCCTTCAAATTAAAAAAAAAAAAATTAAAAACTATTTTTTATGTTTATATGCAACAAGAGCAATATAATAAAAAAAATTAAAAAAATCATTCCTATCCCCTATTCAAAGCCACGAAATAAGAATGCGTACATATCATAAAATAGCATTTTTGTTCTGAGAGTGCAAATATTTTTTTGAAACTCTTATCTACTTAGTCTAAAAGTATAGACTTTAAAATAAAATTAATATAAATATTTTAAATCATCCACATTATGGTCCACGTATTCGAAATTGAAAGCCACATTAATTATTAATATTAATGTAGATATTAGTAACTATTCCAAGCTTATAGGTTATCTTAAACGACAATCAGTTGGATATAAAGCAAAAAAATCCCAAATATTTTCTAGAGAAGAAATAAAATAAATTGTTTGAATCTAATTTTACTATAAATAATTCCAACTGTAGTTTTAATATTACTATTATGAAAGAAAGTTCATAATTTGTTATTTTTTGAAATTGTTACAAAATAAAAGGTATAGGTTACATTTAATTTTTTATTTTTTCAATAAAAATTGTCCTAGAAAAAATATTATTTGAAACACATATATAAAGCGTCTTTTTTCACTCATGGGATTGCCATGAGTGAATGGTCAAACTTCCCATTCGTGAAAAAAACACTACTTTATGCACTTGTTTCATAAATGACTATTTAAAAAGACATATTTAACTAAACAATAATTGAAAAATGCCATCCATTTGTGCTTAACAATATTCCAATTTCAAAAGTCTCTTCGCACATGAGATAATTTTTCAGGTTTCAAAAATGTTTTCCTTAATTTCCATAATAGGGCTTCCATGTTTATGGCTGCATATTATACTTCATTCTTGTGTATATTTTGGCTAATGAACAGGACTGGTACATCACTTTATAGGGTTTCTATTTATTTATTTTTTCTATCTGTCGCAATTCGTAATCGTATTTCTGTTTTAGCCATTGAATTTGTTCAACCTGTATAGTGTTTAGTTGGGAGTGTATTTATTATTGTTCTTTACTTTCTACAGTTTTATTATAATCTATGTTTTAAGTGACTAAAATGAACTAAATATGTTTTGTTTTTAACTCGAAACATTAGAATTTTTGTTAACATACCATGTATTCAATGAACACAACGTGATTATAGCTTTTTCATTTTTCAATTTTAGATGCTGCCGTTATCTTCGATTTTGGATCACGTCTTAGGCCGTAAATATCTGTCATTATTTCTTGAAACTTTGGCAAGTCAGGGTCTGGTTGGTTACTGGTCTGCAGTAGAGGAACTGAGAGCAGCTCACAGAAGCAATTGGCATCAGCTTGGTGCTGAAATATTCTACACGTACATTCGCACACCTAGCACTGAAATTAAGGTTGATAAAAATACACGCAAAAGGATGGAAGCGTTCTTATTAGGTAATTATTAGATTCTTATAAACACTTTTGTACCGGGCCACTGGTACGAGATTTTATATATATACCGTTGATATCAATTAGGTAGGAAGCCTATGATACCACGTCGCTCAATAAGTCTCCGGTCTAACTAAGAAAAACTTTTTTTTTTAGAAATTCAACTTTATTCATCAACATACTCTCCTTCAAGAATGATACATTCATTCCAACGCTTCTCTTAACTTTTCGATGCCTTCTTTGTAGAACAATTTGTCTTTGCCCTCAAAATAGACCTCGGTTTCGGCAATCACTTCTTCATTTGAGTCAAATTTCTTTACCTGGAGCATCTTTTTGAGGTCTGTAAAAAGCCAGTAGTCGCTGGGGGCCAGATCTGGAGAGTACGGTGGGTGAGGAAGCAATTCGAAGCGTAATTCATTTTAACCATCGTTTT
This sequence comes from Liopterus haemorrhoidalis, assembly GCA_963971575.1. NCBI lineage: Eukaryota > Metazoa > Arthropoda > Insecta > Coleoptera > Dytiscidae > Liopterus > Liopterus haemorrhoidalis. The sequence goes on along the minus strand of OZ020611.1, from coordinate 44,158,666 downwards.
CATCGACTTGTGACACGGGGCGTTGTTTTGGAGAAAGAGCACTGTTTTCTTTTGCATGTGAAGCCGTTTTTTCTTCATTACTACACTCAATCGATCCAATTATGCCATGTAGTATTCGCTAGTGATAGTTTTACCTTTCTCAAGATAGTCGATAAACAAAATACCATGCGCGTCCCAAAATACGGATGCCATAACCTTGCCAGTTGACTTTTGAGTTTTTGGTCGCTTTGGACGACTTTCACCGACTGCTGTCCACTCAGCTGACGATCTTTTTGATTCAGGTGTGTAGTAGTGGATCCATGTTTCATCCATTGTCACATACCGACGCAAGAAATCCTTTTTATCTCGCTTCAACAGCTCCAAACAGCGCTCTGAATCGTCGACGCGTTGTTGTTTTTGGTCCGGTGTAAGCGAATGCGGGACCCACTTCGAAAGTAGTTTACGCATGCTCACATTTTCGTGAAAAATTGTAAACACACTACCTTTTGATAACTTTAAGGTGTCATCTATCTCACGCAACTTCACTTTACGGTCTTTCAAAACTATTTTGTAGACTTTTTTTTTGTTTTCTGGAACAACTGCCGATTTTGGGCGACCAGAGCATATACCAATCAGTAATAGTTGATTTTCCTGATGCAGAGTCTCTATAATGCTTATCAAGCCATTGTTTGGCTTCAACAGTATTTTTTTCCAATCAAAAAACAATGTTTAATCAACACACGAAATTCTCTTTTATCCATTCTTTTGAAAATTACAAAACTGGAGTCACTAAAACCACTGTAATCTCTAAACTAATTGTCAGAATGTCATGAAATTTTCACACGTATCGTTTGAAGGTTGGTACTATCCAGAAATCATATGGGTCTGTCAACAGTGTGACCATATATATGTCAGACCGGAGACTTAATGAGTGAAGTGTTATAATGTAAACATATTGAAAAGTTTGCTGATTTAATTTTTATAATTATGACGATTTAACGTCCAACCCAGCCTCTGATGTGGTATTACCAAACTATCGTTAGCCTTCGTGCCGGGCGGAAGAGGCCGTTAAACCGGAAGTTTGTGTCCAAAGACATTTTTGTAACTGTAAATCAGGATGTAAGAATTATAATCTCAAACTGAAGTGAGATTCCAAGGAAAAACGTTAGATAAATAATTATATAATTACAAGAACTAGGCGATAAGTTGCTATGAAGTTTTCAGAACCAAGACCAAATTAAAAAAAATCAGCTTGGTCAAATACTGATTTCCGGTATATAATGTCAGTCTCAATAGATCCATTGTTTGTATTCCATTTCAATATTTCATAAATGTCAGATTATTAAAAAATATTTTTGGCACTTCCGGTCTTATTTGTTACAGAATTATAGTATTCATGTCTCTATTTTGTTTCAGGGGACAAAGGACCAGAAGTATTTTACGAAGTACAACAAAACGTCATACAGACATTAGAAGAAAAATACTACCAACCATTTATAATCAGCAAATATTACTCACAAATGATCGAACAAATGGCTACAGATGAAACAGTAGTAGACACAAATATTTTACTGGAAGAAAGACAGATGTCAGGTGAATCAAATGGAAGCGTGGAAGGTACAGGAATGCATGTTGGAGATCACTCCAATTATGCGAGAAGAAAGTTAGATCAGTTACAGGAGAAGTTGTATAATAAAATGCAAGCGTTGCAGGCTTTGCGAACGAGTCTGAAACCGGAGAGTAAAGTTTTGAGTATTTTGGAGAAGGAAGTTGAATGGTTGCAAGGCGAACAAAGACAGTTAGAAGCTCATTTGACCAGAACGGAAGTTTGGGGGGAGAATTTGGGAAAGTGGAGAGCTGTTGTTCAAAGTGCTGAGGTAATTTTAATTTTAAATTATCACTAACATAATAAACTATCTTGCAATATTATTTTGTGAAATTTTATGTTCAGCTGTTTTCTTTTCATTGTCAGGTGCTTTTTCCATTTTAATTGCTTGTCTAAATAGAAACCTAGATACTTGGCATTTTTAAAAGTTTATATATTATTGTTATTTACAACTACGGTTGCACCGATTAATTGGCAGATAATCGGTAATTAGCTATATCGGCCATTTTGCCGACTAATCGGTATCAGCTTTTTGGGCGATTAATCGGTTTTGATAATCGACTATTCTTATTTTTACTATCGTTGGACACGTATGCTGAAGCAAAAAAACAATGGTTGAGCGAAATTACATGTATTTTTGCTAAAAACAATCAGTTGAGTGCAAAACTTGTCATATTACGGGTGTTCGCCTTACGTTACATATTTAATAATAATAATAATAATAATAATAAATAAATAAACTATTTACAAAACTAAAGGGATTGTAATTCTTGAATAATAAATACATCAGAAAAATAAACGAATTAGTTTTTATTTTGTCCATATTAACCTTTCGGCATAAATAAACCCTTTTGGCACTACCTGCCCAGATCTTACACAAGACGGGCTTAACGTTTATAGGTCGACAGGTAAAAGGTACACTTTAGGTTAAATTTGAATGTAAATTTAGCAATAGTGACCCTCCATTAGCCTAGTGTAATTTTTTGCCCAAGAAAAATAAATTTGGGCACTAGAGGGTTAAATTACCCGTTTTCATTCAGAAATACACCAAAAACTAATTTTTTTTTGCGTTACCGCAGCATCTTGGTCGTATTGGGTGTCCCTACAAAAAAAAAAAAACTTTAAATTGAACCACTATCCTTCAAAATATTTAATATATGTATTTCCATCTAATCATATAAAACACAAGTATCTGTAATGATAAAAAATCATTAACTAAAAAATCAGTAACATCATTTAACAATTTCAAATAACATTTTTGTTTTGTTCAAGTTTATTGAAATTAATAAACACCAGTGAACTATTAATCATTAACAAAAAAAAAAAAACGTTATAGTGCATTTCTGAATGAAATCGTGTAAACATTTTTTTAGGTTAGGCTAGGTTAGGTTTATAATCGGCAATCGACCAATTTGCTTATCGGTGCAACCAGTGATGATGACCTAAATTTTCAGGAAGCGGTTCTATAAAGTCATGTGATATCTAAGAACCTATTCTGTATTTTTAAGAGAGAAAACAAATCACTTACTTCCATTTATTAAATATAAGGAAAAAAATTTAAGAGCGTATTTATTAATAACCTATAAAATAAATATTACATTTGCAAAACTGAAGTCAGAGTAATTCATTTATTTTTAATAATTCTAACAACCGGTTCCCTAGGTTTCAATAATTTTAAGAAACGGTTCGCGCGAACCGGTAGGATGTCATCACTGGGTGCAACCCTATTTATAACGACTTGGAGACATATGATACATCTGTTGGTGAATGTGACTTAGACGGATATGGTTTCATTAACTTTTATTCTCTATGATGGTTGAGTCATTGTTTGGTATGTGTGCTTGGTTAAGATAGGTCCAAGTACACTTCCTTGTGGCACTCCAGATTTTATTTCGTAACTATTTGACAAGCTACTTTCATATTTTACTTAAAAGTATTTATCACTGCGGTATGATTTAAATAAAAGTTAATATTGATGTGGGAGAGTTTGTTTTATTTTAAATAGTAGTCCTGTATTCCATACCTTATCAAATGGTTGTGCCACATAATTTCTGAATAATATTATTCCTCCTTTCTAATTTCTTCAAAGTGTTTAATAAGTGTTGCTTAAACGTCACTAATCTGTCCAGAGTCAGTTCGAGATATTCAGGAAAGAAATTATGATGAAGTGGGAGTTACTGAGATATATCATCTAGTTTTTTGTTCAGGTTGAAGGAGCTAACATCTGTTTTAATTATACTGGACAATAAAACTGCCAATATTGGAAATTCAAATTAACCCATATCCCTCTAGCGCAGCGTTTCTCAAATTTTTTAAAATTTCCGAAGTGGCGGGCTCTTTAAAAATTGTTCGAGAGCTCGCGGACCCCTATTAATAAAAAAAAAAAAAAAGGGAAAAGTACAGTGAATAAAACATTTATTTTATAAACAATTATGTATTCAGAATATTACATACAATATTACATGCTATGTAATCGTTAAATAACAAATAACAATTTTAATGGGATGGATGTATTCGCTTTGCCTGAACTAATTCTGCTATGTTTGGCTTTGTTTTGGCCAGTGCAACTCTCATGTCATTTGTCGCGCATAATCTATTTCGAGATTTTGTCTTGATACTAAGTAGTGTAGAAAAAGCCGACGCACACTCATAGGTGGTTGCAAATGGAATGAGGACTCTTAGAGCCATCTTTGCAACATCAGGATAGGACTGTGCCATTTCAATCCAAAAATCACTACAACAAGTTCCACGGAAAACATGTTTTGCACCCCCATCATTTATTAAATCAATAAACTGTTCCTGAATTAAATTTTCCTCCGAAGGCAGGTCACTAATGGAAAGTTCAAATGGGTTAGTGATAAACTGATGGTGTTTGTCAAATATGCGTTCGTTTTTCACGGACCTACCGAAATCGCTTCGCGGACCCCACTTTGAGAACCGCTGCTCTAGCGGAAATAAAACACTGCATAAAAGTATACTGTCATTTTTAGTTTTTTTTTGTTTTGTTTCTGTCTCACTCCGTTTTTACAACGAATAAAGTGATAAATTTAAGAAAAATATATTAAATACTCCTTTTTGTGTGTATGGTTGCCATTCAGAGGAAGAACATTTTCCAATATTAGATGAATTTTATAAGAAAAATTATAGTGTGCGACAAAGTTTCTTTATTAGTTCTGCAATTTAATTTTAATACCAACGAGAAAAATGCCTTTAAAGTTAACAAATGCACCATTTATACTTATGATTTTGCTACAGGTGAAGAATAAAGTTTATTAATGATTCTAAAATTGTGTTTCTATTTATTGAAGGGAATTGCTACTGCTAAACAAGCTTTTAACGTTGAATTTTTCATTTTCTCTGTGTCACATGTGCAAGAAAATCGTTTAATGTTGTGTAAACTATTGTTAATAAAATTAAAACCCCTTGTTATTTCATGTGGGTGTTCCGTAAGTGTGTTAGTTTGCAAATATTTGACAATTTTTTTGTGTAGAATAAATTACCAGTTCTCTTTCTATAAAATTTCTATTTAAATGTGTAGATATTACGTATTCAAATAAATGTATTAAGTTCAAAGTATAATATTTTATTTTCTCTGTGAGTATAACCTAGCACCAACGTTATAACCTCTGAAAATATTCATTTACAAACAACAAATTTTATCATAAAATGGTTTCACATATATTTGTACACTGTTTTAATACTCGGTAATAATTCAAATATACTGTATACAGCAAGAAAACGCAAATTTGACCAAAAATTATTGTTTATAAACCAAATACTGTTTACATACGTTGACAGATGACTATCCTTTTTCGTGTCAATAGTTCAGAAGGTGATAGTTATGCCGTTTCGGTAATTTTAGTCGCGAATAGCAAAATAATGTATTGCATGAATATTGTATGAAATGTTATGAATGTATATTTTTGTTATTCAAATGCTGTCAATTGTGCAACTATAACAAATATTTTTGTTTTTTGATTCCGGAATTTTGCATTATGTATCACAAATATACCTGCTTTATTTTTAGTAACAAAATAAGATCTTATTAAGTTTTATTTTATTTTAGGTACCTGATGAAAGAGAGCCTCCACAATTTATAATAGTAGTACATATGCAAGAATTAAATACGCCAGATGGAGATGATGAAGGTATTAGTACAGGCTGGGTAGTGTTACGTACTTTACCACAATTCCAAGAGCTACATCGAAAACTCAGGCCACTTTGTTCTGGCGTCAAGAGTTTGGAATTGCCAACACAATCATTTAAATTTTTGTTTGGAAAATCAGACAAGAATTCTTTAGAAAAAGCTAAGGTTCAAATACAAAAATATCTTGAGGTAAGATTTCCTTCAAAATGTGATTTATAATTTAGCTTTGAAAATTGTTTGAAAGTGTAGTCAGCATGACCAATAAATATATTTGCGAAACTTCACCAAGTGCTTAATTTTTTACCTATATTCGAGTTTCACTAAGTAAAACTATCATTTGTTTATCATATTAATTTAATTAACTTTGTGAGGTACTAATTACAATATGTATGTTTTAGTTTATACTCGAAGATGACAGATTAAACCAAAGTGAAGCACTATATTCATTTTTAAGTCCAAGTTCTGATCATTTGAAGCATACTACACCATCACCTAAGAAGTCCAGATTTTCGCTGTCTACTTTGTTTAAAAGGTGAGTGATTCTCGTTTTTATATGCTTTATTTCTCAATAAACATAAATCCTAGGCAAAATATATTATACTTATTTATGGGCGGATCTAGCAATTTTAAAGCGTGTTCTACATTATACAATTCTCATCAAATTTTCATACTTATTTCTTTGACTAGAACTTGTACTAGAAATAAATCAGTGAAATTGTACAGTGTAGAACACTTTATGTAGTCAAAGTCAACTTTATTCAAAACTAGATTTGGTCCAACTTTTCTTGAAAACACATCCAACTTGGAACTCGGTGCATGCGCAGTAGACACTTTTAACAATAGTACCAACATTAAATTTACGCTTGTAAATATTTTGTATTACCACGTGTTTAATAGTGTTTTGTTGATCATTGGTTTGAATAAGCGAATATATAAATTGTGTTTTGTACGTAAATCAGTAATTTTACAAATCTAATAGCTAGGTTATAAACACTTGACAAGATATGAATTATATTTTTATGTTGGTACTTTAAATGAACTGAAACACGTGTAAGAATTTCATTCTCTACCAAAAAATTGAAAAATAAATTGTATTAACTAACTTTGACAACTTCTAGTTCAAAGAAAAAAGTTTAGAAAATTGAAGAATAAAGTATAATGTAGAACACGCTTTAAGGAGGGTGATTTAATAAATTGGAAAGAAAATACAAATACAGTGGATATCGTTTATAACAACGTTGAAGGGACCAATGAAATTCGGTCGTTATAACCGTAGGTCGTTATATCTAAACACTATAAATACAATGTTGAAAAATATGTACATTTTATTTATGTTAGAAAAGAGTACATTTACATGAGTGCAAGAAGCTTAAGCAACAAAAACAATATATTTTTTACAAAACATAAAAATAAAGAATCCAATTTATTTTACATACGTATGTATGTATACATATTTAAATTTTAACAAAAAAAAATGTCATTTTGGTTTTCTAAAAAGTTTTTTTCAATATTTTTTTTTCAAATGGTGCAATGCAAAGTCGATTTTGGCTTCTTTTAAATTTTTGATTAAACGTGACAAAATGCTGAATTGTTGCAATTGCTGAAAATGTATCCTTTATAGTAGGTATTTGGAACTCCGTTGTTTCTTCCATTTCCACTTCGTTGTTGTTTATTTCTGACTCTAAATTCGGATCTGACCCATCTAAAATTACATCTTCTGTTATATCCTCCTCCGTTTCGAGTTGTTTTCAATATTTGAAAAATTTACATTAATCCTTTTCGCTTCGCTATATCGACGTCAATGACGTACTTACAACTCTGATGGCGGGTTGCTAACGTAAGAGTTTTCTCTAACTCGAGTTAAAATCATTTGTTTTTGTATATTACAACATACAAAAACAAATGATTTTAACTCGAGTTAGGGATAATTCTTACTTTAGCAACCGGCCATTAGTTAACCACTGAATGAATATGTTATCTGTCGCGTTTCGCCTTGCCTTTTCATAACTCGGTAATTTACCTAGCCAATTCGGTACTTCCTTGGCGTTTTCACGTTAGGTACTGGTGATCCGTCGTTATAAAAGATATCTTGACCCAAATTTCAAGCCATTTTTCATCCGATTTTTAATATCCGATAAGTCTCACGTATAAAAAGTTATGTTTCTGGCCAGGAATTTGAAATTTCATCGCCAAAACGGATATGTCGTTATAAACGATATCTATTGTGTGTATAATTTCTCCCCTTAGTACGATCTCAAGAACCTAATATTTTCTTTGTCTACTAAATAATATAGTCGATGAACAGCAAATTTTTATATTTTCGCTAAATAAATTATATACAGGATATTGTTTGAAACGGGGCACCCCGAAAATCTCTTTTATTTGTAAAGATACAAAAAATCTTCAGAACAAAAGTTAAACTAGACAAAAAGGCCCATCTAAAGATTACTATAAGAATTCTGAGGCACTTCCGGTTTCACCGGAAATGATGTCAACTTTTGATCTAGCATAGGGAATCGATAATTTTATATTTTTTTCCTAAAAGTACATTAAATTAGCTTTACAATGACACCAAAAAATCATATTTTTATGATAACCATTTCAAAATGGCGACCATTTATTTACAAAATAATAATCAACATAAGTTTTACTAAGCTTTGAAAACAATAAAAAAAGAAAGAAAATATCTCTAAAATAAACTATTTGACTATTTAAAAAAAAAACTATTACTTTTTACAATTATTTTATAAAAAAAAAAAAACACAAATGTTCGATCAAACCACCATTATTGTCCACACATTTTCTCATTCTTAGTAAAAACTCTTCCATTGCCCTTATAAGAGTACGCTCTTGTATATCCCGGATTGCACTTCTAACCCTTTCTTCTAAATCTTCTATCGTCGTTGGTGTTGTCCGATACGCTCTATCTTTTAAATACTGCCAAACGAAAAAATCCAATGGCGTGAGATCCGGCGATCGTGCAGGCCAGGAAATTTAAGTTATTTCATGTTATTTCATATAATAACTAGTTATAACAGTTTATTTTAGAGATATTTTGTTTCTTCTTTTATTGTTTTCAAAGCTTGTACGTTCAACTTTGTAAAACTTATGTTGATTATTATTTTGTAAATAAATGGTCGCCATTTTGAAATGGTTAACATAAAAATATGACTTTTTGGTGTCATTGTAAAGCTAGTTTAATGCACTTTTAGGAAAAAAATATAAAATTATCGATTCCCAATGCTAGATCAAAAGTTGACATCATTTCCGGGGAAACCGGAAGTGCCTCAGAATTCTTATAGTAACCTTTAGATGGGCCTTTTTGTCTAGTTTAACTTTTGTTCTGAAGATTTTTTGTATCTTTACAAATAAAGGAGATTTTCGGGGTGCCCCGTTTCAAACAAACACTCTGTATATCATAATTTTTTCCATGGGGGCAGCCCCAGGCCGGATCCGCCTTTGCGCTTATTATTTTATGTAGTTGTTAGAAGACATAGTTGACGTACAGACGTTTAGCAGTGATTAGTTCTTTCACAGTTTATTGAGGAAATATTCCTATCATTATAGCGTAATGATGCAGTTCTAGATTGAACTGTTGATTGTCCAATTAATGATATACTGTTCACATATTGTAAGGAGGCAAAATGACAGTTTCCTACTTTTTCGTTTAAAAATTCCTCTTCTTATTTACAAGGTGTGACTATTGAAGAATTTTTGGAAATAATTTTGAGAAAAATCGGGTAAAAATAATAGGTTATTTAAAAATTACTTTATGGTCTTTAATTTACGTTTCAAGAGCATTAGGTTTATACCCCATAGTAAATTAAAATATTAATAACAATCTTTTCAATGACCCAAGACATTTTGTTTTTTTATTTTTGTCGAAAATAAAGTGTTTACCCTTTCAGGGCAATAATCATAGTGTAAGATGTGTTGCCTTAATACGAATTTAGATGAATTAAGTATTTGTACAGTTTCCAAGTTGTTTGCATCTTCCTGAAGATCATTTTACGTAGCTAATAATAGTAAATAATTTTTATCAATAAAAATTTATTTAGAAAAATTAATTCACAATTCAGTCCTCAAAGGGTTAATCCACATATTAGGTGCTTTCATTTGTACCTCACATAAAATTTAAAAACATTTTTTTTCAGTATTTTTCAGTGTCAGTATTTTTCTTATATACGAGTCTTTAAATTTAGCCATGTGACCATAATTTCTACCGAACAGACAAACACATGACTGGTAGTATAAGCAGAGGCGGATCTAGCTTTTTTGGGGGCCCAGGGCTTAAAAATGCCAAGGGGCCCTACACATGCTCTTCACCTCCCAAATCCAAGTGAAGAGCAAAAAAAAAACCCTCACCTCCCAAATCTAAGTGAAGAGCAAAAAATAAAGGTCCTCACCTCCAAAATCCAAGTGAAGAGCAAAAAAAAAGAAAAAAGGTCCTCACCTACCAAATCCAAGTGAAGAGCAGCCAACAAAAAGATATCTGTCCGAGAGGTTGGGGGCCCCTTTCGGATCCGGGGCCCAGGGCTTAAGCCCTATTAGCCCGTATGTAGATCCGCCTCTGAGTATAAGGGTTTCTTGGAATATCTACGAAATCCTAAAAACGTTCTTTTTATTGCTAAATAAATGTTGATATAAAAATCGTGTTCAAATTTAATAACCTAATTTAATATTTGTTTTATAAAACATAGAGACAAAACTATAACAAAAATTTATTTAGTTAAATTTCGGTTTCTAAAATGTTCTACAAACTAAACTACTATCTACACACCGTAAATGAACTGTTTTGTTTTGGGCATGAATTAAATCAAATACTTTCAGTGGCAGCGGAGAACACCCACGCACTGAATCATCAATAACATCACTACGTGAAAGTGAAGAAGATGACATATCACAATGCCTGGACGCACCAGGGAGTACTGATGTAACAGACTGCATCCGGTCACAAACAGGAACAAACAAAACAATCGAAGACAACAAAGATGCAATTGCAGAACCCCTCTACACATTAATGAGCGAAATATTCGATATGAGAGGGGTATTTAAGTGGTTTAGAAAAACACTTATAACATTTGTTCAAATTACTTATGGCCGTACTATAAACAGACAAATAAAAGACACAATATCATGGACGTTTTCTGAGAGTATGCTACATTATTATATAACTATTCTTTTAAAGTCATGGTGGCCAGCTGGTGAACTAGCACCTGCTTCTCCAGAGAGAACTGATGATATGAAAATTGCAACTACACAGCTTGCAAGAGAGCAGTTTGTAGAGAATGTTCCGGAATTGTTATCAACACTTGTAGGGGCACAAAATGCTAAGAGAGGTGCTTCGAAGATTTTTGAAACGGTGCAGAATCCTAAGATGAACAAACAACTATTTTATGTAAGTAATTTAAGCATAATATTATCATCAATCATGCCTTGACAATCCTTTATGGATCTTAGCCCTTTCAAGTAATTTATTCCATCCAATTGACCATATTAGTAACTACGTCACAAAATGGGATTCAGTGCTGCCGCCTCGCGGTTGGATTCCTTTTATTTGAATTTAGCATGTTGTTTTTTTTTTTTTGTTAAATTGTATTTTAGAATATAAATTTTGGAAATATAAATTAAGTTTTCAAACTAAAACAATGCTTCACATCAAAACTACAAGTCAATATTTATTTATTAAAATTCTTATTTTATACATTATAATTTAATATGTCATTAATGTCAGTGCCTCTCAGAATTAACGTTCTAGATGTTTTCACTAACCGGTATACTTCTGACCTCGTCTTCAGAGAGACGGGTGTATATATAAAGGTTCTGATAGCATTTCCAGGAATAAAGGTATAAAATTGTTCAAGGAATTGTCAAAGTTATTAGGCAATAACTTTGAACAAATGTCACTTTGAACAATGACCCCTTTAAAATTCACTAAAATTCTAAACAATGATAGCAGTTCCTATCATTGAAATTCTTAACACGACGAGTGGATTCAAAAGTTTTAGAGACATTGTCAGGGTCGACTAAACGATTCGTTACAAAAGTTTTATACGTTACACGGTACATTATAGAATCGGCTCACTAATCTGGGTGACAACTCATCTTTACATATTATAGTTGTACAGTCGTTATATATTTTGTATCTAGCTAAAATAGATAGTTGGATCCAGTTCTATGGATTCATATATAACATACATTAATTTTTATTCTTCTTAAGCACTTGGAGCACAAAATTCATTTTATACACCTTATTCCATTTTCCCTAAATGTATGTTCTATCCATTATGATTTTTTCTCCTTCAAGTTGGCATAACTTTTGGGGTAACTCTAATATTTTGCTGTTACAGGATATCTGTGAAATAGTAATCTGCGAAGTATTTCCAGAGTTAAAACGTCATCAGTTAAGTACATTTTAAGGTAAAGTATTACATACGTAACAATTAATCTGTACCAATGTGTGCCAATTTTTGAAAATATTCGAATTTATTAAATATTTTATTATGGCATGCATGAAAAGAACCAAATGTTGAACAAGCTACTGTTTGTACGTTAGAATCATGTTTTGACTTGTTAGAAAATTTAGACGTCTGTTGTTATTTTGAAAGTTATTAAGTATTGAAATTTATTTATAATATACTTTATTATTTATATGTATAGCGCAATAAAATGACAGAATAAGTATTTACACAGATTATTTTAAGAGAACTTGACTTAATATTTGAAGCAAGCTAAACACAAATTACACTTAATATAAGGTATATTTAGTATTTGTTGAAGCACTGATAACTATCTTTATCTGTAATCTAAACAAGCTTATTCGAGATTCAAACATATTTTGTTCAGTATTTATTTTGTAGGAATATTTTTTTAAAAGTATATTTGTAAAAATTATACATTTTAGACTCAATTTTGAGTTATACGCACTGTATAACTGTATTAATTCCTGAGCGTTATGTAATACTAGCAGAACATTTTGTTATCAAACTTATTTCCAAGGACATGTACACGTAGATTCGATTTTTATTACCTTATACCAATTAATTATTAAATGAAAACTGTTTTTCTCTACACGCCAATGAGTTAATAACCAATATGAACACAACACATTATCGTTAGTGCTCGGGTGAGATCGGGTCAAGGATGTAATCTGATTGGTTCTTTGTCAAGTGACGACTTTCAGCTGAGAATTGGAATACAGTTTTGATATTTTTTAACTCAATGTTTACTGTTATGTAACGTTCAGGAATGATCGCTCGGTAATATTTATGATTTATCATGCCGATTGAAGTGATAACGTAAATCAAGAAAAATAAGAAATTATATATAAAATATTGAAAATCAAATGACAGGCTTAGTGGAAAGATAGTAGAAGTGTATAAAGTTACTTGTGCAGTAACAGCAATTACACTACGTATTTACAGAAACTTAGTTGTTAATTTTAGGATAACTGGTCAATGCATCTGCTGTTAAAAAGTATTCAAATGCCACTTATAGTACTTTTCCACTCAGCCTTTCAGATATAAATATCCAAAAACAGTGTTGATGTAGAGTGTTTGAAGAAAATATTGTGATTTTGTGTTATAAAAGCTTTAAATTGTATAAAGATAATTTTTAAATTAATTATGTTTAACAAGAAGTAAATATATAAGTTTTGATTCTTTTATATCTAAATAATTTATAATATTTTAAAGTCCTGTAACTGTAAAAAACACATTAATTACTTTATTTTGTCAATTAATTTATCACAGATTGACATCACAGCTTTGATTATTATTATTATTATTATTATATTATTTATTTTAAATCGGCCTTTATTTCTGCAACGAAGCTAATCGCCGATGCCAGGGGGCGAGCTCCTACACCTGGATGAGGGGTAATGATTGTGAAAATGAGAGTAATGTAAACATATTATTCTCGCCCGAATAATATCACCAACGAAGCAGGCTCGAACCACCGGCCGCCCAGTCACGCCTGTTTCTAACAGTCTAAAACCGCACGACTTAATGCGCTCGGCCACTCCGTTGGCATCACAGCTTTGAATTACGGTTGTAAATTATAACAAAATTATGTCGTAAATAAAGTGAACATTACGAAGTGTGATGCTCATTCTGAGTATTAAAATCAAAAATTTGTAGCTTTTAGTTAAAATTACAAATACTTTTAAAAACTAAAAATCTTTTGTGTCTCCTTATTTCATTAAAAAACATTACTTGGAATTTTTGTACTAGCTTTTTCAGTTTTTATAGACCAACCCCTCTGAATAAGTATCCTGTCAAATAACAATAATAATTATATTACATTAATTTTTCTTTGATTATGTGAAATTGATATCTTTTATTTGAATAATACAATAAATTCGGTGCTATTTGGTAAAATAATCTGATCTAAATAAAAATTTCCAGCGTACTATTCCGTTTCACATCAATGTACATTACTATTGAATATAGAAACTTAGTATGTTAGTCTCTATATCCAATGGCACTGTTTTAATTTTTAATCAGCCTCTCTGGGAAATATGGCGGCTGACAAAAGATATTTGGCACATGTTTGGCAAAAATAAAAAAAAGTTAATACGAGGTGTGTAAATTAAGTAACCGGACTGATTTAATTTTTTTTTTTTTATTCGAATAGAATTATAATTCAATATTGTCTCCCTTAAAATAACTTCCTTGGGAAGCCACACAGCTCTGGAGACGGTTCTTCCAATCCTCATAGCAGTGCTAGAACTCCGATACTGGAATAGCTTTTAGCTGGTCGGTTACGGACGTTTGAATGTTTTCGAGTGTCCCAAATTGACGTCCCGTGAGGTGATTTTTCAATCTTGGGAAGAGAAAAAAATCACAAGAACTCAAGTCAGGCGAATAAGGAGACTGATGAGTCACAGGAATGTTTTTACTGGCCAAAAACTCGTTTATTGAATTTGAATTCGTTTATTGAAATTGCAGTGTGACAAGGAGCATTGTCATCCCCAATTCATTGGTCAAAATCTGATGAACGGTAGTGTAAGTCAAATTCAACTCTTCCCCGATCATTTTGACTGTCGACCGACGATCTAAATGCAGAAGAATTAAGTGTAATATTTGGTATGTTTTGAAGTCTAACAATTGGAATGATAAATTACTGATAAAGGTTGTTCCGAAAACCGAAATGTTACAACTAGTATTACTATAAAAAAATAATTTCATTATTGTCATTATTTAATATTTAAACCTTCAAAGCACAATTTAATATTTCTTATATTTTTAATATTTAGCTCTCCATTTTTTATGCTCAAAAAGTTAAGTAAATCTAAATTTGGTTGGTTAGCCACGAGATTGCTGCTAACATCATACAGGTGACGGTCCATGGTTCTTAAATGTGTGGGAACTGCTGGAGTAAAGGAATAAAAAATAACAATTCTATGTAAAAAGATGTCTTTTTCAGTTAGATTTAATGTTACTTAGTTGATTTTGTGTGAGGTATTACTAAAATCTAGTCTAATCTCAAATAAGCTTGTATGTATTATGTGTTTACAGTCTTTTCTTAAGACCAAATAACTTAATTTTACGCTAATGAAAGTCTGAACAACTACGCGAATTTCTATGATAATATATTTTTGTTAATATCTTCTTATTAACTAAATATAATATTTTACTAAGGTCTAACTGAATCCAAAGAATATTTTCAGTATTTAAAATTTTTTATCATTCCATATTAATATTAAGAGCAACTCTAATGATGTGCCATATATTTTCATAAAAATTTCATTTCCCCAAAGATATTTATAATGTACTTAATGTTTGCTTCATATTAGAAACTTATTATCGCGTACTTCGAGATGAACACCGTCTTCTGATTTCTAAGATTTTAACGCTTGCATGTAAAGTACTGAATACTAAGAATAACTGTAGATTAAATAAATCGCTACATTTTGAATGTGTTTTTATCTCATATAAGTTTAAATATCCTGTTTTGATGTAAAATAAATAATAAGCGGGATATTTCAAGATTTTAATTTTAGTGTATCCCCGCGGGTATCTCCTCAAATATTGATCTAATTGAAAAAATGTGTGGAATATAAAGATTTGTTTTCTTAATACAAACAATTTTTATCTTTTTGCAATATAGCCTGTTTCTTTGGTTTAAGCGGAACTTGATTTTGAATTCTAGTAACTTACCGATTAAGTGGAGCTTTTGATTATTTTGTTTAGCAAAATCGCACTTCAAACCTTAAAAAGAGACCTCATGACAACTTAGGAAAATGAAAATTCCAGTTAGTTCTCCTTAACCCCTTAACGCTCACGCTCGAGTTAAATCGAGCGCGCTAACTGGGCCAAAATGGTCACACTCGAGTTAATTCGAGCGGCGTCCGTAATTTATGCTGCTGTAATTTTCACACTCGAATATATTCGAGAATTGAAAATAAAGTCAAAGTAAGGTTCTAAAATGTGTTTTCTTAAATAAAAAAAAATGATTTTTTTACGGTTGTTTAAAAAAAAATGAGCGTTAAGGGGTTAAGCTGCATTCAGAGCTCTTTAAATTAATAGATTCTACACTATACGTTATGCGTATGTTTTAATACAGTGTTTTAACGTTAAACGTAGCGTTTTCAGCTCTTACAAATTAGTTAGTTACGACATCTGTGTGTCTCTAAACCAACTACGGTGGTTTCGTGAAATGTTTATTATCTACTATCGATTTTATAATTCTGCTGTCCTAGATCTTTACTAACTAAACCTAACCTAATTACCTAAATTGATCATATTTACTGTTCGTCTTTGTAATTTTGAGTGAGATTTGTTGTAATTGATGACATTTTGGTAGGTTATGTAAAGGCATACAATATGTGCGGTCTCTCCAATAGACTGAGATAGCCAATGCGGTTTATATGTATGTCTTATTAAAACAACTCACTAGCTATAAGTTTAGAAAACTATCAACAATCGACTATCTACAACGTGTTAAATTTAGGTCTGAATGGTTCATTGCGTTACCATGTGACAAACTTGTTAGTGACAATCGACAGAGCACAAGCTTATAGTCTATAGTCTGTTATTTTACGAGCTCTAGATCCAGCTTTAACATTTGCAATAGCATATACATTTTTGTTGCTAAATCAATAATAAGGAAGATACAGTTGATTTCTTTGCTTTTAGCGGAACTAGATTTTCAAATCTAGTAACTTTTACCGATTGATTGAAGCTTTTGATCATTTTGAGCAAAAGCCCTCTTCAATATATAAAGTTAGCTAGTGGCAACTTAAGAAAATTTAAATTATATTTAGTTCCGATTAAAGGTTTGGAATAGACTACGTATAAAGTTTT